>JAHZTW010000003.1:11476387-11685475 GCA_020283515.1 Alliaria petiolata | reverse complement strand
ATCGGGTTTCCGGCATTGCAGAAAGGAATGCAGGTTGTACCAGTTATCGGTTTTTTACTCGACAAGAAAGCATTTAAACAGTTACCAAATCCAGCTGAAGTAGAAGAAATCTTTGATGTTCCATTAGAGATGTTTCTTAAGGTTCTTAAACCCGAAAAAAATAAACTCCAATCACCAAGTTTTTGATCATCTTTAATGGGTCTCTCTGTCGGGGTTTTACCGCAGGACAAGAACTGGCGAGCAGAGGAACGAGAGCATGAAGGACAGAGATATCTTCTTCATTACTTCGATTACTATTCCGAAGACAAAGGGAGCAACTTTATGATATGGGCACTCACTGCAGGCATCCTGATCAGAGTTGCCTCCATTGTTTATCAGAGATCTCCAGAGTTTCAAGAACTCAAGCCAAGCTTCTGGAATCAACCAATCTGATTGAGAAACATGAACGGAGAAGAAACTTTATCTTTTTAAATAAACAAGCGGAGTCTTTTAGTGTGTAAAAAGCATATGTTAATAATGTGTTTCAAGAATCTGTCTTTAGCGCTCTCTAGCTGAAAACCTCGTAGAACTTCTCTGTGACGAGAATCCCCGAATCCATGGATTCAAGCGGATCTTTTCTGAGACGGTGTCTTAAGCAATTCGGTATAACGATACCAACATCTTCTGCTGTCACTTGATCTCTTCCTTTGAGCGCAGCGAGTGCTCTCGCCGCTCTGTTCGTCACAATGTCACCTCTTAACCCGTCAACGTCCAGCTCCGCGCAGACCCTAGAGATCTTCACTTTCAAATCTTGATCGATCTGAACCTCGGAAAGATTGCTTCTTGCGGACGTAATCTGCTCCTGAAGCTTCAGCTGTTCCGCTAGATAGGACTCCCTGAACTCCTTTGGGTCACTATCGAAACGAGCTCTCTCTTCGACGATCTTGACTCTCAGCTCGGCGTCTCTAACCGTGCCTACTTGCGCGTGCATACCAAACCGATCAAGAAGCTGTGGTCTAAGCTCTCCTTCTTCAGGATTTCCTGAGCCAATGAGGATAAACCGGGCGGGATGAGAGATGGAAATGCCTTCTCTCTCAACCGTGTTCCAGCCCGATGCGGCGGAATCAAGAAGGACATCCACCAAATGGTCATCCAAGAGATTGACCTCGTCCACATAGAGAATCCCTCTGTTGGCCTTAGCTAGTAGTCCAGGCTCAAAGGCCTTAACGCCTTCGGTTAAAGCCTTTTCGATATCGATCGTCCCGCAGACTCTGTCTTCCGTAGCACCCAAGGGAAGATCAACCATGTTGATCTTGGTTTCGACCACCGTGAGTTCTTCTCCCTTTTGGACTCTCTCCCTCACTTCCTTCCCCATAAACTCAGGATCTCTCGGGTCTGAGTTATACGGATCACCAGCAACCACAGTGATCTCGGGAAGCAGATCAACCAAGGATCTAACGGTTGTTGATTTACCGGTTCCTCTATCTCCCATTATCATCACACCGCCTATCTTAGGGTCAATCACGTTTAACAAAAGGCACAGCTTCATCTCGTCTTGTCCAACAATAGCAGCAAAAGGATAAACAGGCCTTGCACTTTCCTTTGAATCAATCTTCTTTGCCTAAAACCACCAACAACAACAAAAATAAAACCAAACATTTCACCAACAAAATCATTTCCAAGATTGATGCTTTTTTTTTTGGTTTTGTTTTGTTTTCAGAAACTCATACTTGTTCTATACAGTTGATCTCAGTGGCAACATTCATAACCGAAACATGATAACGAGATCTGTTCTTCTTTGTCTCTAAGTGTATTCTTCTTCCATATAACTTTCTTCCACAGATTTTACCTGCAAAACACAAAACACTGAACTTACCCTCCACAATTCTATGAAAATAACTGTATTAGTTTTCACTCAATCAAGCTTCACAGGTAAAAATTTACGGACTTGAACAATGTAGATGTAAGAATGGGAGAATTTAAGAGAGGCTGTTTAGGGAAGATTCGAACCTGGCCCGAAGCGGAAAGAGTACATTGAAGGAGAAGAAGAAAGACGAGGGCAAGTCAGAATTGAAGAAGGAGATGCCATTGTTAAAAGCTTTTCAAGTTTTCGTTTTTGAGAATTCGTTTCTCTATAGGGATAAGGAGATATATAGATCGAAGACTTTCCCTCACTCTCTTTGCACAGTGAGAGGGGGATTTTTAGTCCAAATATCTAAAATATTGTATTGTCTTTTCTGCAATTTTCCTCTAAAACATAAAAGGCTTAGTTTAAAAGTTTATAAGAAACCCATCAGTTATTGAAGCCCAGCTTCGGCCCAAATCTGCTTGACGATTTGTTTAGTTCACACACTTCCAGAACCTTTTTCGATATTTGGTTTGTACTTTGTAGTTTGTACACTCTTTTCTCTAGATTGGCGAAATAAGTTCTTCTTTAATTTACACTCTATTTTCTCTAGATTGGGCGAATAAGTTTTTCTTTAATTTAAATGTATAGTTTAGAAAAAAAAACAAATATTAAATGAGGAAATGATACTACTCTTTCGTTAATTTCTCTACAGTTATTTAATATGGCACATAAGTACATAACCTTAGTTATTGTAAGTTTGCCTGTTTTTGCTTTATCAATAAGGCTTATTTATTAATGAAAAAGAAAACAACAACGTTTCAAAACAAAACAAAACAAAAAGGTGACGTACGTATTTGTAACGTAATCACTACAGTTACTAAATAAGTAAATATTAATGGTCTCATCTTATAAGTTTCAGTATAAAATCTTACTCGGTATGTTCATGCATAAAATAATTAAAAATCACACTAAATTTATAAGAAAACCATAAAATGAAAATCAATATGTTGGTTATTGGTGCATTTTCCCTTTTAGTCGTCGTGCGGTCATTACCTTTGATGAAACAAACTCTCAACTACGAATCCATATTTAATTTTGGTGATTCTTTAAGCGACACCGGAAATTTTCTTATTTCCGGTGATGTAAATTCTCCGGCCATCGGAAAACCACCGTACGGCGAAACTTTCTTCAACCGTTCAACCGGCCGTTTCTCTGATTGACGTCTCATCATTGATTTTATTGGTTTACTTCTTATCTCTTCCTCAAAATATCACTGCCACTAACATAAATTATGTAAAATATTTGTTAAATCCGTTTCAATCTATTATCTTTTTTTTTTGTTTCATTAAAAAATCCGGATAAACGTAGTTTTACTACATAAAGTAAATATTATAATCAATATATGTTAGAACGGATCAAATAAAATGATAAAGAAAATATGTGTGTATACATATATAGATAGTTTTTATTATATCTATATGTAAACTTTACGAATTTGCATTCATCAAATTAATCATAAAATATTGAAATTTTAGAAACTATGAAAAATCAATTTAACCTCTCTATGAACGTTGTTATTTTTTTGGGTCTTAAAACGTAATTATTAACAAGAAAAATCACAGAACATATCTAATATCCAGTAAAATATCTGAATCGCAACATATATATTCAAACATGGAATACCTTCTAGTTGAAGAGCGGATACGGATAAAAAAAAATATTGATCTTGATAGAATAGAACAAATCACAAATGCCACAAAAATTAAGATATACACTTTGAGCAACCATATACATTAACAATTAAAGACCAAACATGTGCTGAAACTTACATGCACAAAATAAAATTAAATAATATGTGACTAATTGCAGCTGAAGCAAATGGATTACTATACGTTCCACCGTATCTCAAAAGTGTACGAACAAACTCTTCAGTGGATTTTAGGAAAGGAGCAAATTTTGCGGTGGCTGGAGCGACGGCAAACGAATTTAACTTCTTTAAAGAAAGAGGTCTTTCGGTAACATTGTTGACGAATAAGACATTGGATATTCAACTTGATTGGTTCATGAAATTGAAACTTTCTCTTTGTAAAACCCAGCCAGGTAAAAAAAAAAAAATTGCATATTTTTTTGTTTTATTGATGATGGATAGTCAATTAATTTTCTTTTTCGTTTACTTTGATACTTTTATCATATTTTTAAAAAGTATTTGACACATTAAAAAAAACTGATATTTATGATGATATCGGTAATTTTTTAAAATTTCACAGAAAGATATTTATGATGATAGAAAACTAACTCATGTTTTCAAAACTTTAGAAACAAACATTTTTTTTTTAGTAGTAATAAGACAATAAAATTTGAGAATTTTGAAATAAACTGGATAAATATTCGATTTACTACTTCATGTGGCTTTCAAGTTAGCGCCGGCAAAATTGCTCGTGGTTTCAAATACTTGCAATTTTTTAAAAACCAATTTTTTAATACCCCTAAGGCTGGAATTATTATATGGGATCTGCTTGGATCCGAATCAGGATAATAAAATCTTCGATCAACAAGCAATTCTATTGTGCATGAATTCCACCATCACTTTGACTATATATGTTGATTGATAGTACATATTTTCTGACTTTCTTCATCATTTTTGGTGATTCACAATCACAACTCCCTCTCAACTTTAAATAACAAAAAATCATTCAACATAGTGACATACTAGGATATAAAAGTAAATCTTTCAATATATAAGATTGAAACAAGCTCATTTTACACAATTTCTTCCTCTCATATTCGTGATATATTAAAACAAGTGTGACATAGAAAAAAAAATCAGCCGATTTAGTTTTTTTTTTTAATTTTTTTTTTTTTTTTGAACAGCTTTAATTTGTATTCATAAGATATTGAATCGAATGAACCGAACATTATATAACATGAAACATAATCTATAGGGTTTTCTGTAGTTTACACAAGTGGGGTCTTTTATTATTTATGATTTTATATTTAATGTCCATCTTTTTTTTTATTGATCACGTGGAATGATATCAATTTTTTTTATACACTAGAGACAATTATCCCATGATAATACAACGTGATTAAAAATACTTTATATGTTTCATTTATTTTGGATATCTTAGTACTTTTGAATGTAGAAAATTAGTTTTAAACTTTTGAAAACATGAGTTAGTTTTCAAAATTCATATATATATATATATATATATATATATATATATATATATATATATATTAGAACATTTCTAAGATTAATTTTCTCTAGTTTATTTGCTTTTAAATATACTGTTCAAATTTTAAGAAAATTATGTAAGACTTAAAAAAAAAATATTTGGCAGAAAGTTCATTTGATTTGCAATATACCTTAAAAAAAATACACGAGTTTTTTTTTTTTTTTTTACATAATCTAATTTATTTTAGTCTTGGCAGAATGTGAACAATACTTCAAAAAATCTCTATTTTTCGTGGGAGAAATTGGTGGAAACGATTATAATTATCCTCTTTTAGCATTCCGAAATTTTAAACATGCTATGGATTTGGTACCATTCGTCATTACCAAAATCATCAATGTCACAAGTGTAAGTAGGAGACGTTTACATTAATTAATGTCTTTTAAAAGTTTTCTAGTCCTGATGTTCATTTATTAATTAACATTGGGTTTTGTTTTAATTCATGAGGCTTTGATAGAGGAAGGTGCGGTAACGCTGGTGGTTCCAGGAAACCTTCCGATTGGTTGTTCCGTGGTTCTATTAGAGCGGTTCAGTGATGATAATGGATGGCTCTATGACCCGAAGAACCAATGTTTTAAGCCACTGAACTATATTGCTAAGCTTCACAATGATAAGCTCAATAAAGAACTTGTGACTCTAAGGCAAAAAGTACCCTCGTGCCACAATTATCTATGCTGATTATTACGGTTCTGCCATGCAATTCTTCAACTCACCTGCCAAACACGGTAATAATAATAATCCGATTTCGGTATTATTTCCTATAACTAGTTAGGCATGTTTAGCAAATAGGCCTCCAAAAACAAAAACAAAAAAGAGAGACTGTCGATGGTTTATAAAACATTTTTTTTTAATGAATATTGATACAATAAATTTTCTATATTTGTTACACAATAGGTTTTACTGGAAGTGCCCTAAATGCATGTTGTGGAGGAAAAGATGGAAGATACAATGCAAAACCAAGCGTACGGTGCGGCGGAAAGGATTCCGCAACTTGTGAAATGGGGGTGGAATCCACCTAACCGAGGCGGCGAACCGCTACATTGCAACTGGTCTCATCTCCGGCCGTTTCACCAAACCTTCTCTTAATAACAGTTCATTAATTTACAAGTTCTAATTTGAAAACCTATAAATTCGCTCATGTTCATCTACATGTTGGTAAAAGTCATGAGATGGAACTCTTTTTGTAACAAAAAATAATTGATATATGTATTCAAAATCCAGATACAGTAGAACCTCTATAAATTAATAATTAGTATAAATTAATAAATTATGCCGGTCCCAAGTCGGGCCAGTGTAAAAATTAGTAAATTTCGATAAGATAATAAGATAATAATTTTTTTGAAACTCCTATCTAAAAATATGGTCCCAATAATTATATAAATTAATAATTATACATTTAGATATATTTAATTAATGTAATATAGTAAAATGTGATTATATTGTTGTTTCAAGTTTATAAATGTTGTTTGGTTTATCTTTCAAATTTATTGATATGATATTTTTTGAATGAATTTTACGTTGTTGAAAATAGTTTTTTGTATTTTGATGAACATTAAGAATTCAAACCGAAAAATATCTGTATAAATTAATAACTCTATAAATTAATAAAATTTCGAAGTCACAACATTATTAATTTATAGAGGTTTTACTGTATGCTAAATTCAGAATCTAGTATTAGATTACAAGTATATCATTCAATTCATAAAGTTTGGTATAAGTTTTGTAACAAAAAATAATTGATATATGTATTCAAAATCCAGATGCTAAATTCGGAATCTAGGATTAGATTACAAGTAACATTCAATTCATAAAGTTTGGTATATGTTTAACTCAAAGAAGAACTAGAGAATTAGAAGTTGAATAGGGAGAAAATTCAGATGATAAAATCAGTAAGATGTGGATTTTCGCAATGTATATTGATAACTGGAGTTGTGATGATCAAATTAATGATAATAAAACCAATTCTTGTTGATTCAAAATGGCTGAGAACATCTCACTAACTTGATTTTTGGTTGCTTATCAATGACGTTAAAACACTAAAATCTGATTTTACGTATCTTCACAAAATCTTTCCTCTGTTTTCATTCCTAATTTTTTTTTCAAACTCCAGCTTAAATTTTTTTTTCCAACTGAATATTTTTTTTTTCAAAATCTCGCATTCTCCATCAACACGGGTTACTATGGACAACAGTTAGCACTACATATCCACCTATTTACCAATAGGATCGACAACACTACAACACAGTCCGTTTGATATTTACTATGTTTATTAAGAATCATAGACTTTCAACTTAAAATCATGTCAATAAGTGGATTGGTCTATAAATCTTATATACTAGTTAAGAAATATTCCAACTTCCAATGTGAGATATTTTAACATTATAATATTTAGATTTCGAATTCACATTGCACAAGAAATAAATCAACTGCAGCCTCCTCCCCCTCAAATCGGCACTTATCAAAGACCATCGATTGATCTCAGGGCTCCTTCTTGTATTCAAAAACTTGTAAGAATTTCAAAGTAAGGGAAGAACAAAAGTTATTTTTGTTTTATTTTCACCTTAAACTAGTTGAAAAAAAATACCAAATGTATCTATGTTCTTGTCTGTTGTTGATTCATTATAAATATTACTCAGATTCACATATAAAGTACTAAGAATTAACGTTTAAATGCATGTGAATGTGTGAATGATCTTCTAGATACGCTAACAATGTGTGCACAATTTAGAGACATATTAAAGATTTGATTTTTTATCTTCATTCTCACTCTTAGAATTAGAATTCAAGATCCATAGGTGAGCCATCTTGGGAGCATTGTCTATGGTTATTTGGTTAACTAAATCTGTCTCTAGTGAAAATGAATTTTACAGATCTACAGCTACATCGTCATCATCTTCCCAGTCGAGGTTAAATGAATTAGCAGCTTTCTAAAGCTGGTTAAACCCGTAAGATCCTCCGGGTCAGTAGGATGGTTTATAGCTTCAAGTTCGAAAATGTTTCCTTTCTCTTCGTACTCCGATGTTAAGTTATATATTACTTAAAATATTTTCCAACTGTTAATGTTACATATTATTTTTTAGTACGCCTTCTCGAGATGATAGCTAATTTGTCCATTGATCTTTATATGTTTGGACATGAATCGACGAACCAACTTTGGATCTCATCAATTGTGGATAAGGGTTGGATTGCGTGGATCGGGCTTTCATACAATGTTAAGTTATATGGACTTTTAACTCAACCAATTGACAATAAGTGGATTGGCCAGTATCCCTTATATATTACTAAAGATCTCTTCCAACTTTTGATTTGAGATATTATTCCCTAATAAAAACTGAAAAATCGAGCCTCGAATTTGATGAGGTAAGATCACAAGAGACAAATCATCAGTGTTTCCTCCATTACCGGAGCTCAAATCATCACCTTTTGCATAGATATTGTAAAAAGAAACAGTACCTTAAAAATGACAAAGGGTATGTTCGTTTTTGCATCCGGATGCTGCATCTGGATGCAAATGCTCAAATGTTGTTCGTTTGAACACTTTATAACCAGTGTCCGGATGCTGCATCTGGATGCAAAATCCAAAAAATCTGGATATTTGAGATGCTAGAAAAAGTAGAGTTTGGATGCAAATTTTGCATCTCAAAAACCAAAAGACTAAAATACCCCTTATGATATAAACCTAAATAAAGTTATGTTTATTATTCTTATTACATACTANAGCTCATGATCCTGATCATCATCATTATCCCATTGCTTTTGGTGTAGTTGATGGTGAGAAAGATGCAAGTTGGACGTGGTTTCTGAATCAGTTGAAGTCAGTAACACCAAATGTCCCTGGAATGGTGTTTATCTCGGATATGAATCCAAACTTGATCAAGTCAATAAGGAAAGTGTTCCCTTTGTCTCAACATGAGTATTGTGTAAGGCATTTGTCACAGAATGTGAAAGGACACGTTGCCACCCACAGGATGCATGTGCGAAGAAGTTCATCGGGTGCGATCAAAAAAGGTGACGTACGTATTTGTAACATTAATCACTTTTTTTAAAGGGCCTTGTAACGTTAATCACTACAGTTACTAAATAAGTAAATATTAATCTATACTATAAAAGATAATGGGTTTTCGAAAGTTAACACCTCAGTATTTAAGAGCAAATGAGAAAATGACATGTGTCTAGCTAGCTAACTAGTATTAATTATATATAACTAAAATATTTAATTTAAATGTAAGTGTTTGAAAAATCATTAAATCATAAACATAAAATAAAGAAAATCCGAATTTAATATTGAAACATCATTAACATAAAAATATTAGATAATATAAGATTTTAATAAAGAATTTCATGTGATTTAATTGTTATCTTAGAACTAATAAAAAATAATTCAATCTCAATGTAAGCGAAAAATAATAAATTATGAGAGATAAATGACAATAAGTTAAGAAACTTTCAAGTAATTAAAGAATACAAATTAGAATAAAAATTAAATAAAAAAATAGAACACAAAAATAATATTCAATAAATTATTAAAAATATAACAAGTTTTTAAGAATGGAGAAAATAAGATTGCAAAATAAAAACATAAAAATATAAAAACAAAGATAAATACAAAAAATTAAAAGCGTAGAAAAAAAGATGAAAATATGAAATCTATGTGACAACCAAAACTTAGAATAGTAAATTGAAAAAGTTATAAAAAAAAATATGAAGAACAAGTAATATTCGAAAAGGAAACATATGAAAAAAAACAAAAAAAATTATATAGAAAAATACAGAAAAAGTTTATATTCGAATTAAAAGTGCAAGAACATATTATTTAAATTAAACCTGCGCGTAGCGTGGGTTCTCTTCTAGTGGTCTATAAATTCTTACTCGGTATATGTTCATGCATAAAATAATTAAAAAATCAAGATAAAATTATAAAAAAGCATAAATTGAAAATCAATATGTTGGTTATTGGTGCATTTTCCCTTTTAGTCGACGTGCGGTCATTACCTTCGATGAAACAAACTCTCAAATACGAATCAATATTTAATTTTGTTGATTCTTTAAGTGACAACGAAAATTTATTTATCTCCGGTGATGTAAACTCTCCGGCTATCAGAAACCACCGTACATCAAAACTTTCTTCAACCGTTCAACCGGTCGTCTCTCTGATGGACGTCTCATCATTGATTTTATTGGTTTACTTCTTATCTCTTTCTCAAAATATCACTGCCACTTACATAATAATATGTAAAATATTTGTTAAATCCATTTCAATCTATTATCTATTTTTGTTTCATTCAAAAATCCGGATAAACGTAATTTTACTAAATAAAGTAAACACTATAATCAATATATGACAGACGGATCAAATAAAATGATAAAGAAAAATGTGTGTATACGAATTTTATTTGAGCTTTACAAAATTGCATTCATCAAATTAATCATAAAATATTGAAATCTTAGCAACTAAGAAAAAAATTAACGTCTCTATGAACATTGCAAAAAAATTATTAAATTTTAGTTAATTTTTTTTTGTCTTAAAACGTAATTATTAAAAAGAAAAATCACATAACATACCTAATATCCAGTAAAATATCTGAATCGCAACATATATATTCAATCATGGGATACTTTCTAGTTGAAAGCGGATACGAATAAAAAAAATGTTGATCTTGAAAGAATAGAACAAATCATAAATGTCACAAAAATTAAGATATACACTTCGAGCAACCATATAACATTAACAATTAAAGAGAAAAAATGTGCAAAAATCTAAAAGCTTAAATCTTTTAATATGTGATTTATCTATACTAATAAAAGGTGCTGTTTGGAGCTCCTGAGGGGCTCCACATCAGCAAAAAAAAAAAACTTTCAGAATAACGCCACATCAGCATGTAAGAAGGAAGCCATGTCATCTAGGAGTTTTAGGCTTTCACGTCTTCCCGTTGTGTTATGGAATCTGCGATTAACTTTCCTTTACCCTCTTCGACTTCTTCGTAACTACAGGCTGGAGCAATACGAAGAGTCGTCAGCTATATATAGCTTCGTGATTTATTTTCAGTCATCTAAATATCCCTACAAACAATAGAATTTGTTCATATCTCTCAGAGTTTTACCCCCGCAAAAGTTAGATATATCCCCGAGTTTTGGGTTGACGTAAGCGCAGGTGGAAGCTTCGATGAATTCAAACTCAAGCCTCTTCATCTCCTCAGTTTTTTACTCTTTCCTTCTATCAGTTACATCTCTTGCTTGGGTTTTTTGTTTGCAAAGTCAAGATTACCGTGTTAGTTTATTTGCATATGTTTGCTCAATTGTACCAATTTTAGCTTTGAATATCTATAGAAGGCTAAAGGTTTTGATTTTAATGTTTTTAAAGAATTTTAACCTCACGTATGCAGTTGTGGTGCGTGTGCTAAACGAGAAAACCATGAGGACTTCAAGGCATTCTGTTATATGTGTGAGTCCTGCCAAAGATTGGAACTTTGAAGGATATAATGTTTTCCTCATATGGTTTTTAAAAAATATTTAGAGGAATAACTTGGAAGTTATTGGTTGGTCTCAATATTTGGAACCCGATTTGCCAATCAAGGTAACAATAATTCTCTTGGACTTCATACATATTAACTTAGCAATTACTTTGTTGTTGATAATTTCCTTCAAGTTCAACACTATGAGGCGAGTCCTATTCAACTGAAACCAGATCTCCTTTCTGTATAACGTATCATCTATATCTTTCGTCAAAACTAGGAGTGGAAACAATCGAAGAAGACAAAGCAGAGATAATTCTTATCAATTTTTATATTATGTCATAACCAGGTTAAGCCACGATCTCAAATGCCCTTAAGTGTTTGAAGGAAATCTACAATATCTTCTTATGATCTACATACCCCTCGTGGGACCCAATCCTTTTAATGAAATATGTTATCCCTATTTTACCCTTAATGAATCTATTCCATATTATATTATTTAAATTATATTTTAATTAAAAAAACAAAAAAATTCGACCAATCACATTAAAACTCGAATTTCTTAATCTGAAAAAACAAAAAATTGATGTGGGACCCAATCACGCTTTAGAGCGGATCGTTTCCTCGCCATTGAAACTCGAGCCTCTCTCAAATAAAAGCACTCGCACCATTAAACCTCAAGCTTTAAATCAAGATTTTTTTTTTTGTTTTTGCCATTTTTGGATTTATAATTAAATTAACGATTTTGTTATTTGATTGTTATACAAAACCAATTTCAGTTTTATAAATCGTAATCTTTCTTCTTAATTTAAAAATTTTACTTTAGATTTACAAATTTGTTTTTTCTAAATTTGTTAGGCCCTTGTAGTGATAATATATGAATCATAATTAAATTTCATATAGTAAAGAATAAATTCATATTGTTTTATCAGATATGTAAATTAGCCACAAATTTTTTTCAATAGAAACATAACATCTTATTTTTACTAAAACTACCTTATACTTTTAAGGTTAATGTATAAACACTAACCCTCATTGTTATGTGAAACAAACAATCAAACTAATTTAACACATGTTATTATATGAAAGTATAGTAAATGTATTTTAATTATCTACTATTGTAAGTACAACTACAAAAATTTAATTTAAAACATGGTTTAACTAATTAAATATAAAAAGTGTAAAAATACAAATATGTGCATCTGAGTACTACTGAACACTTGCGTACAACTCTTTGGAAAAATTTTAGTTGAGTTTTTTTAGATGTAGGTTTTGACGGCGCTATTTTTCAAACACACATTCTTTTTAAATTAATTTTTTCGGTAACTTTTTAATTCATTTTAAAACTCAGTTGTACCAAATAATTCTATTAATACTGAAATTGTTTCAGTTGTTCGTAATACATCCAGTTATACCTAATAAACAAATAATAATACCTAATAAATCTAATAATACATAAATACCAAAAGAATATGTGAAAGTTTCAATAGAACACGTTTCAAACCCAAAAAAAAACCAATATACTTTGGAATGCAGCAGTTTATTAGCTTTTCAAGAAGCATGCAATTGGTAATTCACTAGTGTTGATTGCCATTCGTAGATATCTGCAGTTGCACACACGATTTCCACTTCACTTCTCACCAACAAGATTCTGTTAGGGTCTCCTCTCCATTCCTCAAACACAACCAATAGATTATCACTTAGTTTCAGCCACGACCTTGGGACATGCTTGTCGGGTCCATCATTTGCAGGCTCACCTCCACAAATCTTGTGCCTTTTGTAACAGATAGGAATCATCAGGCATAAGCATAGTGAAGATCATCAAAATTTGCAAACAATTGAACATAACAAAAAGATGAAAAGTCTCACTCTAACTAAGTCTAATAAGTAGTATGGTGAATTTAATGTCTAAGCACATCATAGTGTCTTGAATCTCCACAGTTAAAGGCTTAAGACGGAGTTTTTCTATTGCTTGAAGCAACAAAAAGTATGATCTCTTTTAGATTCAAAGAAATGGCAGCAAAAACCGGAAAAAGAAAAAAAAAATGCATCTTTGATCCTTAGGGCTAAAGACTAACACAAGAATCAAAAATCAATTGCTCAGTAAGAACAAAAGAAACCAAAAATCTGCGATTTTCCATTGTGAACTCAAAATGTAGAAATTCTAATTTTGTTGAGGTTGTAATGAATCAATGCAATTTAAATTAGGAGTTTATACCTTTGGAAGATGCAAAAGACGATAGAGAGGGCTCTAATTAAACGCAATTGAAGAAGGTCAGAATCTGAATCACGCTGCTCAACACTCAACATCACATTCGATTTATATCTCCTCTTTCAAATTCGAGTTTCGTCTTAATTTATGTGCGTGATTATTGTAAATTAGGATGCTCAATCCGACCCAAAATAGAGAGAATGGTAGTAGAGAGATTGTGTGAAAATTGTAAATTCATCGAGGAAGAGATAGAGAACTCAGAGATGGATGAGTAGAAGAGCGACGGGAAAAAGGAAAAGAGAAAAAAGAAGAAAAAAAAAATAGGTTTAATGAATGGGTGGGTCGGGTGTGAGTGATTGGGTCTGTAATTTTCAAAATCCATCGAGGGGTTAAAAGACTTTACATGTATTTTCGATTTAAAAAAAAATCATAAAGAAATTAGCAAACATAACGGGAGCTTTTTAGGTTCAACACTTAAGGGCAAGCCAGCCATTGATTCAACCAAGTTTCATACTTGGACTATTCACAACTTAGAAGACTCGCTCACTTTCTACGAAACTCACTTTTCGGAGTGGAAGATGGGAAAGACATATGTGGGAAAGCTCGAGTCGTTTTGCTTCCGATTTGAAAAGGGCTATGTCGTTTTCTCTGGATGACAACGATACTGGCAATGCTTGAGGTTTTGTCCGTACAATCATCATTGTCTCTGGCTTTCATATTTCGCCATTTTGGTATGAAGTTCTTGAAGCTCCTCTAAAATTTGTTTTCCCTATAAATTCCCGAGTAAGCCATCAAGCGTCCATCTGGTGGTTACTGTCCTTTTACTATATTCTTTGCAGTTTAAAAGCAGAGTAGGATCACAAGCTAAGCAAATGAAATCTTTTATGGAGCTTACATGGTGTGATGTTTATTGTATGTTCTTCATAATCAACCTATTCCCTGGGTAAGTTTTTCCCTGGTTTACCTTTTTGCATATTATCAAATTTTGGCATTCTCACTTTGTTCTCTATTTCTTTTGGTGTCTCCCAATCTCTCAGAGTAAGGTTTTCCAACCTCAATTTCAGATTTGTTCAACAAAACATATTTTTTACTCACCCCTACACTACACGTGCTCAATTATATGAATGACTTCCCCTAAAAGCTTTTAATTTCAAAAGCCCAACAATATATATATATATATCACCTAACCGAAGTTCTCTAATGTGGGTCATATATTTTATTCACTGAGTTACAAATATTAAAAGTATTAAAGTGGTCGACTGTGTTAACTGAATTTGTATGCTCTAAAGCTATATTGAGGTGGCTTTGAAAGTTTCATGGAAAACGTATTGCTCGATCATACTATCATAGATTTCAGATTCTAAGAGCATTGAACTTTCAACAGTATTAGCATACGTAACTCAGGTCCGGAGGTGTGCTGTCAAATGAAGTTCTACGTTCGTAGCTAAGACATTAATCACAATTTAGAAACATGGTTTACGTCATGTATGTCTCCTGGAATGTTAAATGAAGCGAAACTTCTCAGTTTTCCTATCGAATACACTAAGACTTATTCGTAATCTATCGAAATTTTTTTTGCCAACCCTGAAATGGCACAGTAGCAAATTACCATTGATAGTAATTGGATCAAAGGGAGTATTTTAACAAATTCTTCAAATATTAAAGATAAATTTCATCAAATCTTTATTTTTGTTTTTGAACTTTAGAATCTTTAATTGATTGGCTTTAACATTAATAAACTCTTAAAGTTTCTGTGGTACATCATGTTTTTTTTTTTCCTTAACAAGTACCATTAACCAGATATTCACCAACTAAACCTTAGCTCTAATCTCTTTTTTGTGACTTGTGAGAAACAAAAAGAACAACGAGAGAGTTTGACAAAGGCGTGACCAGTGTGGACTTAAATATATAACTGTATGAACACCAACAGATCCATAGATGCAACTGTCTTTCCATCATCATTTTCAAAAAATTTTAAAAGACAATAATAAGATAGCAGATTCAGACAATAGTAATATCACTTCGCTATACCAAATTAATTCATACAAATTTTTTGAATATTGATTAATGATATCCACTCCAAATTTTGTTTTTTTGGCTATAGTCTTAACAAAACAAACAAATTACTATTTTATAGAATTTAATGTTGATAGTAAATTGTTATTTTGCTAATTAAAATAGAGAAAAAGTAATTCGCCCGCGAACTCTGCCCTAGTTAAACTAAATGAAAGGGACTATTTGGGGCTCTAGAGGCAAGCCACCTAAGCATTTTAACATTTTCTCACAACTTGCCACATCAGCTTCTATTTTCTCAAGTACAATTTAAACAAAACATGTAAATTGCACGTCAGTTGTGGATTATACTTCTACTCTTCTATACGTTTCCTAAGGACCATCAATAAAATCCAGAGCGCTTCACCACTTTCTTTTTCTCCCTTTCGTTGTCTGGACTTTAACCGTCGGAAGTTCGACGAAGATAAAAAAGCTTAAATCCGTGTACGCATAGTCAAATTCTTATGCCTAATTAGTTATTGCCATATCAACCTTGAAAATAATTACCATCGCCCTTCAAAATTTTGATCAAAGATTCTATTGATGCATGTATCGTTAATATAGTAGGAAAAAAGTGTGGAAGAAACCATCACAAAAAAATCATAATAATACAATATTATAAACACGCTGTCAATTGACAAAAAAATGACTTCCCATTTTATCTGGGTTTGCAGAATTCTATAGTTCATTAGTATTTACATATCCTCAAAATTTTGTCCACCGGCCTTTTGTGTGTTTGTAGAAGGTAAAGTGATCATATCCTCAATATTATTCCGTTTTTCTTCCCACTATATTCTATTAATTTTATCCTTAATTTCTCAAAATTTTCCCAAACCTGTTGCTATCTACCTATTTGACCTTTGAAAATTATGGTAAGTGTTTGAATGTGAAAATCACTAAAATTTTCTCAACCCTGTTGCTATCTACCAATAAAGTTTTGCTTGGAACTGGGATAATATTTTTTTATATATTATTACCTTTCTTCATTCTTTTTTAAAATCAGCTTTCTTCAATGCATTTGATGTGCAATGATGAAATAATAACTTACATAACTTAATCTCATTCTTTTGATTTTGCAGGAATAATTAGCTTTCAAAAAACATACTAGGGCGGTCTAACAATGTCCCAACAATGAATTTAGGTAAAGTGAGTAAAGCTTTATTTTTAATAATTAATTTTTCCTACTTTTTAAAAAAATTGGCATGTGGTTAGTGTGAATTATTCTTTGGCGATGAACAACAAACTTGAATTTTTTTTTAAAACATCGACAGTGAAAATTTTAATTTTGTACCTTAAAAATGATATAATTCTTCAGAACTCATGGGACAATTCTGGTTTCTTTCAATGGATCCACATGCAAGTAGAAGAAATATTTTGTAACAAATTTGTAGCAACCTATTATTTGCTACAAAAAAACAATTTATACCCACAGATAAATTTGTAGCTATGCTGATATTTTCTTGTAGTATAACTCTATCAACTTCAAATCATATATGATGAAACCAAGTTGAAGAAATCAAAGAAGATTGAGGAGGAGAAANTAATTAGTTATTGCCATATCAGCCTTGAAAATAATTACCATCGCCCTTCAAAATTTTGATCAAAGATTCTATTGATGCATGTATCGTTAATATAGTAGGAAAAAAGTGTGGAAGAAACCATTAAAAAAAAATCATAATAATACAATATTATAAACACGCTGTCAATTGACAAAAAAATGACTTCCCATTTTCTCTGGGTTTGCAGAATTCTATAGTTCATTAGTATTTACATATCCTCAAAATTTTGTCCACCGGCCTTTTGTGTGTTTGTAGAAGGTAAAATGATCATGTCTTTGTGGCAAGGTTGTTAATTGATGGGAAAACAGTAAGAAAATAAAACTCAAAAGATTATTTTCCCCTTAACATTTATGTATGCCAATTCATGTTAAACACTTTCGCTCCAGAAAATTTTGAGTGTTTATTCCGTTTTTCTTCCCACTATATTCCATTAATTTTATCCTTAATTTCTCAAAATTTTCTCAAACCTGTTGCTATCTACCTATTTGACCTTTGAAAATTATGGTAAGTGTTTGAATGTGAAAATCACTAAAATTTTCTCAACCCTGTTGCTATCTACCAATAAAGTTTTGCTTGGATTTGGTTTATTTTTTTTTTTTTTTTTTTTATCTTTCTTCATTCTTTTTTAAAATCAGCTTTCTTCAATGCATTTGATGTGCAATGATGAAATAATAACTTACATAACTTAATCTCATTCTTTTGATTTTGCAGGAATAATTAGCTTTCAAAAAACATACTAGGGCGGTCTAACAATGTCCCAACAATGAATTTATGTAAAGTGAGTAAAGCTTTATTTTTAATAATTAATTTTTCCTACTTTTTAAAAAATTTGGCATGTGGTTAGTGTGAATTATTCTTTGGCGATGAACAACAAACTTGAATTTTTTTTTAAAACATCGACAGTGAAAATTTTAATTTTGTACCTTAAAAATGATATAATTCTTCAGAACTCATGGGACAATTCTGGTTTCTTTCAATGGATCCACATGCAAGTAGAAGAAATATTTTGTAACAAATTTGTAGCAACCTATTATTTGCTACAAAAAAACAATTTATACCCACCGATAAATTTGTAGTTATGCTGATATTTTCTTGTAGTATAACTCTATCAACTTCAAATCATATATGATGAAACCAAGTTGAAGAAATCAAAGAAGATTGAGGAGGAGAAAGCAACTGTTCATGCTCATCGAGTCATCGTGACTTGCATAAGAGTGAGTTTGGTATTGTATGACTGATGCAACCATAATCTCTTTTCATATCTTTCCTATTAATTATATAGTAAACTTTGTCTGTTGCACACCAACTAAAATAGATGCCTCTTCCTCTATTTTAATTTGTATATATATGCATAACTGGAAAAACAAACCAATTTAAACTCATGTGATACGGATCCAATAGAATTGACTTCCACCATGTTAGTGACATACCTTCTTCAAATGGATCTTCCTTTCGGGTCTGAGAGTTTGTTACATTCTACTTTCTATTTAATTGGTGACTGTTTTGATTTTAGGCCCGTTTTGCAATTCATCCTGCTACTTTGAATATCAAACCAAAACAATTTTCTACTTTTTCATGTCTTTTTGTCTTATCTTTTGTCAATTGTTGATTTTAGGATATTTGATTTACATTGGCTATTACCTTGATCGCTCGCATAAAATGTATATGTTTGAACTGTCACAAACCACGTTAACATTATAATTGATACAAGTTTTTGTCAATCCATTTTTTAAACCATTTTACTAGACCTGGGCGCAGAGGGGGGGGGGTATCCGGAAAATTTCTAATATTTGTAGTTTGCTCCGTTTTTACCGGATATTTAATTTTATGATTTGATTTGATCCGTAAATATACAGATATCCGAAAATATGGATATCCAAAAAATTTACGGATATTTGCGAATATTCAGTTTGATCCGTTTAATATAAACAAAAACTGAAAATGCATACACTTTTATGAAAGAAAAAAAAAAATCTAAAATGCCAAGTGAAAAATAAGTGAAAGAACTATTT
The DNA here is from genome assembly GCA_020283515.1 of Alliaria petiolata. Lineage (NCBI taxonomy): Eukaryota > Viridiplantae > Streptophyta > Magnoliopsida > Brassicales > Brassicaceae > Alliaria > Alliaria petiolata. The sequence goes on along the minus strand of JAHZTW010000003.1, from coordinate 11,666,127 downwards.
TTATTTTTTTAAAATATATATAAAAACAAACCTATAAAATTAAGATGGTAAAAAGGAGAAGCGTTGTTTCATATTAAAAAAAATATCAACTACTTAAAACTCTAATATTAAACTTTTCTAAAACATTTTTGTTGATATTTATTAACTAATATAAAGTTATTATATTTATTTTTTTAATCATGCATCATTTTCTATTCATTAAAAAGATAAATAAATTATATATAAACATAGTAAAATTGTAATATGTATATATGTAATTTAAGGATCGGAGCGGTTATCCGGCTTTTCTGAAATTAGTATTTGCGATTTGTTTTGTTTTAGCCGGATACTATATTTTAGTATTTGCTTTACTTTGAATTGTTACGGATATCTGAATTTTTCGGATCGGATCGAAGCAAATACCGAATCGAATTAAATCTTACAGATAATATGCCCAGTCCGAGATTCTACAAATAAAAACAATTGTTATAAAATCAATTTATTAAATCTTATATTATCATAAAATAGTTTTAATTTTTCTCTTATCCAAATTATCTTTCTTTTATATAACTATCCGCGCGTAGCGCGGAAAAACCCCAGCTGAAACAAATTGATTACCATACGTTCCACCGTATCTCCAAAGTGTACGAACAAACTCTTTCGTGGATTTTAGGAAAAGAGCAAATTTTGCGGTGGCTGGAGCAACAAATTTAACTTCTTTAAAGAAAGAGAGGTCTTTCGGTAACATTGTTGACGAATAAGACATTGGATATTTAACTTGATTGGTTCAAGAAATTGAAACTTTCTCTTTGTAAAACCAAGCCAGGTAAAAAAAAAATATTGCATATTTGTTTTTTGTATTGATGATGGATACTTGGATAGTCAATTAATTTTCTTTTTTCGTCTATACTTTGATACTTTTATCATATTTATATAAAAAAAATATTTGACACAAAAAAACTGAAATTTATGATGATATCGGTAATTTTTTAAAATTTCACAAAAATATATTTATGTGATATCGGTAATTTCTTCCATCAACAAGCATTCTATTTATGTCCCCATAAGATCTGTTGCACAAAATTTTTATTGCCTTAAATAGAATAATGAATCAAATAATACCAGACTTTTAAAGATTTAAAACTATTTGTTACAAATTTATAAATTAATAATACCATATTTTAAATAGTTTTGAAAACTCTAAATTGAATAACACAGCATCTCTATCGGCGGATATTAAGGGTATTTAGAGGGTTTCTTAAGTTAAAAAATAATAAAAACAATTATTAAAGTGTGTAATTGGTAAGAAACGTATCTTGGCTAAGAGTTTTAAGAAATGTTAAGAAACTAGTACGTGTCAGGTGCAGATTAGTAGGATCATTTTAAGAGAAAAAAATGTGAAAAGGGGAAAATCTTTGATTCTTCGTCACGAGCGTAATCGATCTCTTCTCTCCTTCCTCTCTCTCTTCCTGAAATCAATGAGTATGACGACGCTGATTACGCTGATTACGCTGCATCCCAACAACAAGTTTGCTAATCGGAGAGGATTAGCGGTAGATTGAAGTTGACTAAGCACGATTCTATTCTCTTCCAGGTAATCACTGCAACTATGTTTCCTTCCTTTTTTTTAAGTCTTTCTTTGGTTTTTGTATGTATACTAGATGAATACCCACACAAATGTGTGGGGTTTCTTTTTTATATTTTGTCTAATATTTAAAATTTAGAAGTAGTTTTTAAAAAAAAAATCACTTTCATTTTTGTTTTTTTGGATGGTCATCATATGTAGAGAAAAGATTGTTTGTTTTCTTAGAGTGATCTTGTTTTATTTAGTTTTTCGATTGACTTTTTGTCTTCAATGAAACTTATCACACAATTACACTACTAAAAACAATTAAGTTCTTCAGTTATAACTATAACTTGTTAATCTAGAGCATCATATCGTAAACAAATCTAGATAAAAGAATCCACAAATACTATATAGTATACTAAATATTATTATTTAAAACTCAATACGCATATTCTCTAAATAAATATATAAACTTATTATAACCAATTTTATATTCTCATTGAGACCTTCACAATTTCTCTTGAAATTAAAAGGTTAAGTAAATGAATATTTCAACCATATACCAACCAAATAAAAAACTAAAAAACAGTTTTATAATAAAATAATACACAATAATTTGTATATAGCATGAAGATACAAAATAATATTTGAGATACAAGAACAAACCATTAATGAATCTTATTTTTATATAAAACTTATTTAAGTACACTAAATTGATGTTTGCTAGATATATTTAGCATACCAATCAATAATTGTATATAACATAAAAATACAATATAATTTTTGAGGTAGAAGAACAAACCATTAGCGAATCTCATTTTAAAGTAAAACTTACTCAAATATACTAAATTAATATATGTTAGTTTTTTTTAACCAACCTATCAACTAAATGTTCAACTTTAAGAAAAAAAAAGTATCAAAAATAAAAGTCAAAAAGACATAATGATAAATAAATTAGAGCATGAGTAAAATGAACATGTAAACAAAATATTTATTTAGCTTTAATTTAAATTTGAACACAAAAAAAAATTGTTTTAATTGAGTTTTGACCAAGAAAAAAACTTTAATTGAGTTTTATATTTTTTTAAATAATAAATAAATTAGATGATGTGTCATTGAGAGGGGTGCTTAGGTGTCAATCTCTTGTGAAGCACTCAACTTCTATGTAATAGATGATCCAAGAATTAAGGGGACGAATTGATTGCTTGATGTATCAGTCGCTTACTTGAGAATATTATGCTTCCATTTTTGGGTGGTTTTTGTTCATCTGTGATGGATTGTCGTGGATTCCGTATCATGTGTGATTGGTGTTTTAAGAAGTCGATTTCGATTATTATTTTCCTCTCGCAGTTATGAATTCATGTTGATGTTTACTTATGGCAGTCAATTCGCGTGGCAGAGAAGATCACTTAAAGGGTTGAGGGCCAGTTGTGAAAGTCACAGAAGGAGTATCTCTTGCGCCAGCAGGTTGGTTTCTATTGGCACTCGTTGTCAAGCTGATGATTCGAAGAGAAGGTCTTACTTGTTTTCTTTTGCTTATAGAGAAAGCAGATTCTTCGCCTTCTCATGACATAGATGGATCTTGTGTTGACTCTATGCATATTGACAAAGCTATGAAGGATGAGGTATGTTAATGCCAAATCATGCCTGATAATTGTGTGATTCCAATCAGTGTTAGCTTCCATGTTTAGTTATCGCAATCAAGATTTTGGCATCTAGAACCAGTTAGCACTATCGACTTTACTGGTATCCTCTTGTTAAGCTTTGGCCATTCATTTATAGTTCGGAGACCATGATTATATTAGCAAAGTTTTTAAAATAGAATGATGGTAAATTTATATTAAAAAAATTGTTAAAACTATTTATAGTAATGGAGATGGTCTTATAACTATTTATAATGGAGATGGTCTTATAACTATTTATAAATACACAAACCAATGCGATATATATATAATATATATAATCCTTAAACTCAAGCATACATAGAACACTAAATTTTTCTGAAAGATAAGATAACACAAGAGAGGTCAAAACAAAATGAGAAAACCTGCATATAGAACATTCAAACGAGTCGCATCATTTTTTTCGGAGATCAATACAATATATATAAAGAGATACGTCTTCCTAGCTTATTTAATTTATAAACGATGTGTAAACGCATTATCCCTATCATTGATTCACAGAGTAGTAGGAGTGGAAGAAATGGAGAGAGACGCGAGTGTGCTCGTGGAAGGCCGAGAAACGGGACCCGAGTGGTCATCAATTTCGGGGACAACTTCGTCACGGTTCAGATATCTGATCACCATTCCCATCGACGGCCGAGACACGGGACTCTGACGGCAACAAAGCAGTCCGACAGTGAGAGCTAGCCGTGCCTCACCAACGTCGTAAGAGTCAAGTCTGGGATCGACGGCACGGAGGATATCACCGCTCTCGTGCAACTCCATGACCCAATCGTCTAGGAAGAAGCTGTCGGGACCCCGGAGACCATCTCTAGCAGCAAAACCCCGAAGGCAAAGACGTCGGAAGCTGTCGAGAAGTTTCCGTTGCGAGTGAGCTCAGGGGCCATGTACCCCGGGGTGCCAAACAAAACCGTGGTTTGGGCTTCCGACCCACGTTGATAAAGCCTAGCGAGCCCAAAGTCGCCCAGTCTGGGGGTCATATCTTCGTCGATCAACACGTTGCTGGGCTTCACGTCCCTGTGGATGACTATCTGCTCCCACTCCTCGTGGAGGTACACTAGACCTGAAGCTACTCCTTTAGCTATCAGGAAGCGAACGCTCCAGGACAGGATAGAGCCGCATCGTCTAGGCCTAATGTGGAGAAGGGAGTCTAAACTCCCCTGGGGCATAAAGTCGTAAGCCAACAAGAGGTGCGTCTTGTGCTTGCACCAACCCCTAAGGTTCACCAAGTTCCTGTGGCTAAGCCGTCCTAGGCTCTCGATCTCGGCGACGAACTCACGGATACCCTGCATGCTCCCTGGGGTGATCTTCTTCACGGCGATTTGTTCAGTGGGTGAGATGCTTCCTCTNTCTCCTCCCAGGAGAATCTCCTTCTCGTTTCCATAAAAGCCTTTGAACAGAAACTGTGTTTTCGCTGCCCAGAGAGGAGCTGCGGAAATCAAGAATATCAAAAGCTTTAGTGACATTGCAGATGCTTTGGAGAAATTTGTGAAAGAAACAAGGAAAAGGTAAGTCCTTTTATCAAGACACAGAGAGAAAAAAAAGAAACTTCAGTCTCGTAACTGTTTTGATCAAAAACTAGTCGCACAAAATTAAAAATAGGTGAGCATGTGTTTAGTTTCATAGGAGCTAGGGGTGTGTGTGTGTGTGTGTGTGTGTGTCTATTGAAGAAAGATGATGGAGGCGTAGAAAATAGTGATGGTGAGAAAGTAGTACAACAAAGCTTTGATGATGAGGAAGAATCGGTTTAGTTGGATATGTGTTTCTCTAACTAGACTAGTCCAATTTTAGTCATTGACACTGAGCTAAAGATGTAATGTAACCTTGTTTGACTTTGTTAAGCTCCCCATCCCACTGAGTTAGTTAAGCAATGATTCCGAAACAAGAGTCAAATGATTTGAGACTTGTGGATGAGAACATGCTGCATAGAAACCTGCAATTTCAATCCAACAACAAAGACAAAAAAAGATTGTTGTTTCCAGGTAGGTGATGATAGCTATATAAACCTTTTGATCTCGGATTCGAAATCTACCAGATTGACATTTTTCGATAATCCTACAATTAATTCTAAACAGGGAATCTAAAAAGTTCTCAACTTTTTCGTTTTTTTGGTTCGCTAACCTAATGGATCATAAGATATATTTCCTCAGTACAGAAATCAATGTGAATGAATGGAATCATCGAGTTATATATCAAAATATACGTTTTGGGTAATTGCGTGATTCGTCGTTTACGTGTTTAAAATCGGAGAATTGTCGATTCCGAGCTTGTCGAGTTTCAAAGAGGAAAAGCTATGCCAGAAACCTTCGTCGAAGGAACTGTTAAACGGAGTGAATTGAAGTATATCGTTGGTGGAGTTTTCTTTCTCATCCATGGCCGAATCTAATTCAACAGAGTCAATCCGGCTCGGGTCGGATTCGATCGGGTCGGGTCGGGTCGGTTTAATATCGAAGCAAACACCATCTATAGCAAAACACGATATAATAGATGTGTTTGTATGGTACGGCCCATCAATGCCAATATACTGTATATGTATCGTAGTTAACTATATAATTAATTTTTTTGACCTCAATTATAAATGGTCTCATGTTTTTTTTTTTTTGTACGTAAGGATGAGATCAGATAACCACATGATTATTACAATTTTCTTTTACCACTAATTCGTGTGTCTACTATATTTTCTGTAAGCCATATATTTTTTTTCTTGCTCATTTCGATTCCTTCATATTTGTCTTGAATTATTCAATTATAATTATAACTAATCCATAATTAGTACGAAAAAAATAGGAAAACAAATGAATGTTTCAAAAAATCAATTTCTAAAAAAAGATTGATCAGTTTCTTTGAATTGGCTCTAGTCTTTCTCTTCTTTAGAATGTCTTGCATATATCTATCACGAAGGTTGACTGACAACAACAACAACAACAACAACAACAACAACAACAACAAGAAAAATACAAAAATTGTTACTACAATTTAGACAAATAATACATTTTTGCAAGTAAACAAAAAAAACAAAAAAAAAAATCATAACCTATATTGAGTCATGAGGTCTCCTACTATGTTCATGGTTTTTTGTGTTTTCATATCACCTCCTGCTCACTCAAGTTCAAGGTAATATATCAACATCTTTTTAGTTTTCAATTGAAATAAAAGAACGAAAAAAGCGTTTAAGAGTTTGGTTTAATAAAAAAAATTCTTATGCTACCAGCTTCTTATCAAAGTTTTTTTTTTATATATATACTCTTCAACCAAATTATTTAGATGTGAAGGCGAAGAAGCTATGTCATACCAGTGAAAATGATTTTGGTGGGGGTTGCACTCCTTCTAAATGCCTTACCATCACACGATCGTACCCACCTTATCGTCACTTGAAGCTTAACTGCGGATGTCCAAACTCTACCTATTGCGTATGTAGCTATGGTTGCTAAGTTTTTTACTAGCTTAGTCAAAAATTTCAAAACTAATCATTCATCCATACATGTCTCACCAAAGTTCAGCCCAGTTATATTGGCACAAGACTCAACAATGCCATTAGAGTATATTTTAAAATGAAAACTATGTTTCTGTTTCTGTTTAGTAATTTGTTGTGTCCAAAGGTATCCCTGCGATGACACAAAACACACACACAAAAAACTTGTGAGAATCAGAAATAAATTTAAAGCTAAGTCAAAACAAGAAAACGGCTCGTATCCATCTTCTTCCTTTGATATCTATTTGTAATTTTTTGGATTGTTTAGATAGAGAGAGTGAATGATCTTCATATGGAAATATATCCAAGGTGTCTTCTGATTCATCCACTCCACCCAAAACGTAGCGGTTGTGACCATGAACTGGATGAACAAGTTTTTTATGTTCTTAAATCCCGTGAATTGATGAATGGTTTGGAACAATATTGAAATAGTAATCTTTAAAGTACATAAACTAAGATTTTATGTTTTTAATATAACGGTAACAAGAGTGATGAGAATGTGCGACAAATTATGATTAAAAGTAAAATATATTAGAATGAGTTACTCCTATGCAGTAAATTGAAATAATGGTGACGATGTAACGCTGAACAAGCGAATCAGATGGAACAAGTGTGAGGTTAGTGCGATCAAGTGAATCGGGCGGATCAAACAGTATGAAATAAACAAAACAAAAATTGAATGGAAACCATAATAGTGCGGTTCGAATATACTGTAATTAATTATCAAATTTTTACTATCTTTTTTTAAATATTTGTAACTATCCAAAACAATATGTTTTTTTATATATAATTATATGGATCGATGATTATATGATTTTTTCAGAAAATAATTATGAGATTTTTCATATTTTTCTCTTAAAAATTGCTCTTGGATTTTTTCAAATGTGGTTCTGAAAACATACAAAGCAACCAAAAATATACAACAATTAAACCGCTGAAAGTCTTAAGTCCTTGAATCTTTTAGTTTATCTTTTCCATTGTATTGTATAATATAATTCTACAAAATATCAATAACCACATGATGCTGAATATATATAGGTTGCACATGAGTAATTTTCATATAAATGATCAAGATCCACAAATTCAATCAGCAAATTGATAGAATTTAATTAAGAAAAAAGGACCAAAAAGGGTAAAGTTTAGTTGGAAGTATTTTGTTACGATAATAATCAAAGACGAGCCGATGAAGCCAACTAGCCAAGTTTATTGATTACCCATGTTTTGGAGGATCATAACAGATACACTAGAGTCTAGGATGGTATGATGGATTAAAACTTAATGAATAAATAAAACGTGCCTATTTTGATGATCATAAAAGTGAAGGAAATGGGGAAAATAAAAAAAGATAAGAAGCGTGTAGGAATGGTAAATGTAACAAAATTAGAAAGCATAAGTCAAAAAGAAATAAATTTATTTGTCTCCCTATGTATAGCCACACTCTACTCGTTGTTTATCCACATGAACCATTTACATTCATGTTTATATAATCATTCACTATATGGTGTGGTCTTAGTTTTCTTTTTTCTTCCTATATTTTAGCCTTATTTTATTACAGTAGAGCTCAATATATAAGATAATCATTACATAGAAAAACTTGAACCTAAGAGAAGGTGTACTAGTTCTGGTTTTTCGTGTTTTGTATTTGTCCTTGATATGGTATTATCTTCATTTTTGTTTAGCATCCGTTAAATAAAACTCCAAAACCTTTTCTCTAGTACTTCCGTCACACCCTTGAAAACTGTAAATCATTTTTAATTATAATTGAAGTAATTAAACGTAAAAGAAACAAAAATAAATGTGTACATTGGATTAATAGGTAAATAAAGATGTATGAACATGAATTAGAGAAAACGATGTGTAACGGAATTTTTTGCCGTGGGATTTTTCATGTTTTTTTAACCCCAGATTTATCATGTTTACTTTGAAATTATGTGTAACGGAATTTATGGTTATGATAAAAGAAACAATAAATTTTGTTTTAAGTAAAATATATGGTAAATAAGAAAACGGCAATTCCCTTTGGCTCAAACACAAAAAAAATATTTCCGTACTTTCTAAAAATATTTTTTATTCTTATTTTTTCTCATATTTTTTATTCTTATTTTTTCTCACAGTAAAAATTATTTCCGTACTTATTTTATATGATGCCGTGTTTTTATTCTTAGTGTTAGATAGATAAGTCACCACTCAGTCACAACTATCCATTTTTTGCCGCTCTATTTCATATTCTTAAAGAAAAGCTTTTACTTTTTGGTAATTACTTAATTATTTTCCATCTAACTACATTTATAAGCATAATTAAAGATAAATCAATCGTTAAATAATTTATATCTCTTCTTTACATTTTCTCTTATTTGTTGACAAAATATTTAATGAGTAGAATAAATATGATCCCTCGAGTCAATCCAAACCCCCACCTTACTTAATTTGACCAACCAATGTCAAGAAAATGAGAAGAAACAAGCACAAAAAATTATCTAAAAGTAAACCAATCGTATTTCTTTTTAAAAATATATATATTCATTTATTTGGTTAAAAAAATCAATTTATATCCTGATTATTAGTTTTGTAAATTTGGTTTAGGAGTGTGGATTCAATCCAAATTACATAGATTAAAAATAAGTGAAATGAACGTAGATAAAGTACAAAATTCAATTGATTGAAGGAAAAAAAAAAATTCATTATCTTCTGACAAATACGTACAATATGCATTGTTTTTGCCCTTTTTGTATGTTTCTCTTTAATTTTACGTTTTACAATTCGTATTAATTATTAATTATAGTAAGATGCACCAAAGGGTAGGTAAAGAGGCTAATATATATAAAGTGAGAGTAGATTTGTTTTTCCTCTCTTAACCTATATATATCAACCCTAAGAACTCTCTCTCAATCATTATCATCGTCTCCACATCATCATGTCTTCAAACAAAAACTGGCCTAGCATGTTCAAATCCAAATGCAACAGTCATAACGCTCATCATGAAATCGATACACCATCATACATGCACTACTCTAATTGCAACATATCTTCTCCATTTTCCTCAGGTAATTTATTCACAAATTCATATTATCTATTTCTTCTTTATCTGTTATTTATGTACCATGATATTTTGTTTCTTTCATGTCTGTACACACGTACTTGGCTATAGAAGAAAAAAAAAAGATATGCGATTTTATATATATGTTAATCAAGACATGTATGATGATGATTTGCAAACAAACTTGTGAATCAGATCGTGTACCAGATCCTAAACCGAGATGGAACCCTAAACCGGAGCAGATTCGGATACTCGAATCAATTTTCAATTCGGGTATTGTAAACCCACCTAGAGACGAGATTCAAAGAATCAGGATCCGACTTCAGGAATATGGTCAAATCGGAGATGCAAATGTTTTTTACTGGTTTCAAAACCGGAAATCTCGAGCAAAACACAAGCTTCGTGTTCTTCAAAAAAACCCTAAAATGTCCAAGAAGGAGAAGATCATTACTCTTAATGATGCCGATCCTCCTTGTTTTGGTTTGGTTAACCAAAAAACCGATTTATTTCCGGGTCAAAACAATGAATTAGTGTTAACTGAACCAGCCGGTTTTCTATTTCCGGTTCACAATGATCTGAGCGCGGCTCAATCAGGGTTTGGTTTTAATGATTTTGTTGTGCCGGTGGTAACGGAAGATGGGTTCTCCGCTGTTAATAACGGCGTTAGTTTGGAGTTCGATGAATATTTCGATAAGATTCCGGAGATCGGTTTTTACGGCGGCGATGGAAACGGTGGTGGAAATTGCTCTTCTCCTATTTCGGCTCCTGCAACTATTCCTTTAACCATCAATCAATCTCAAGGTAATTAATCATTTCGAAAATAATAATATTAAATTATTTTTTAAGTTTTTATTATCTTTCCAATAGATATGATATAATATATATAATATTTACCTTCATATGCGTATATTATGTATACTTCAAAGTAATAATATAGATTTTTTTTTTTGAACTTCTTATAAATAATAACTATTGGTATTATACGCCGTATATTATAAAGAATTAGTTCGAAAATTATGTTATCATGTTTTATTTTTATTTTTTCCAAGAATTGTTAAATTCCATATACTCACATAATCACATTCATGTATATATATGTGTATAGGCAAGCATGTGTTTACATTTGACAGCATGCATTGACATACAAATATGGTAAGTATATTATTAACAACTAGCTTATTTATTTTTTTGGACCGAGTAACGCATGCATACGTGTTTTTTTGGAAAAGACGTTTTGGTCCTTCGATTTGACGGTTTACTGTAAAATTTCCGGAAAGATTTTTCTTGTGTAAAGTAGTTTTTATCTTTATAATAATTAATTAATTACATAAACGTATTCCATTGGTCATAATTAAGAAGAACGAACTCGTGGTGGTATTTGCGTATGTACCAGGGGATGTAGTACTATCCGGTGGTGGAGACGGCGGAGATTGTATCTCTCATTTGAGACTGACTGTGTTCATCAACGACATGCCTTTTGAAGTGGTGGCCGGATTGTTCAACGTAAGAGAGGCTTTTGGAAACGACGCTGTTTTGATCAACTCGTTTGGGCAACCTATTCTCACCGATGAATTTGGTGTTACTTTCCAGCCTCTTCAGAATGGCGCCGTTTATTATCTTGTAAATCTTTTCTTTTTGCTAATATGGTTTTAATTAAGTTTTATCTTTTTGAGAGAATTACTCAAAATGGTTTGTGATTGTTTGGTTTTGCAGATTTAGAAGATGTTGAAGATCAAGTGTTATGGTCCTATGGACGAGTATTAATACAATAAAGAATTTCTGCGAGTGATTTAGCTACCAATTATATAAATTTCTCGTTCTATATCTTTTGAATTTTACATTTTCGAGAATATTAGAAAAGTCAAGAAAAAACGTTACAGTTTTATTAAAGTTTGTTCCCAATGTACCCATTCAATGGTCGGTTGTATTTCTAGTTTTTTTTTTCTCGGAATTTCGGATTTAGTATGCCTAAAATCACGTAACGTACATTTATTAACGAGAGCAAAGAAGAAAGATTAGTTTTGATTAATTAGTTTATTTTTCTATGGGTAAATATTAGAGATAGTCTGAAGATAAGATATGTATTTCGGAGTAATTATTGTGACCATCATAGTTCGAATATGAACTGAATTAAGCCAATGAAACCCAAAACGTACGCAAGTTACGTACGGATGAATTTTTTCCATAAAATAACCAGAAAAATTGTATGGTTTCATATACTGGAAAAGTATGTAGATTTACGGATTTAAGTCGGATATTTAAATATAAGCTTCTCTCTTAATATCACCCGAATATGTTTATTACTCTATGAAATCTCATTGCTTCGTGTCCTCTAGCCCAAACAAGAATCCTAATAAGAATCATGATCATCAAGGCCAATACCATATTCGTTCATGCACAACATTTCTTCTCCATCTTCCGCAGGGTATATATCTACAAATCATTATATATTCTTTAACAAAAAATCATTAGATATTACTACTTAATTACATCATATGCATATATATGTATTCTTCTCTTTTTTGTTAACTTTTCTAGCTAGTAACACTTGTTATGTAATGAAGTTTTATTTGTGTGGTAAACTTTTAATTTAAATAAAATCATAATTGTATAATTTTTTTGTTAAAAATATAAAATAAATGGGTAAAATTTGTATATTTGTAAAGTAAAAGATTTTTTTTAAAAATAATAACTAAATAGAATTGGAAGATACTTGCAATATTTTTTTTTAGAGCAAAAAATAGAGTTAACCATTGGAGCAAACCCCTTCTCTATTTTTAAAGAACTCTATTTTTAGAGTAAAAAATAGAGTAAACCATTGGAGATGGTCTTAACCAATACTATCTCCAATTCTAATTTATCGAGAGAACGATTTTCAAACTCAGTGATACCAATATTATTCTTATTTACCAAATCAAAATAATTATTAACAAATTAATTATTAACTTATTATAAAGAATTAAATTGATCACTTAATCTTATTTTTATAATTATTTATTTGTTCCAAAAACTAAAAAATTAGTTTTTATCTTGTTTTCAAAATGGAAACGCGTGTTTCTAAAATAGAAACGCGTTTTCAAAGTGTTTCCAAATTAGAATTTTTAGGAAACGCGATTTTTCGTGTTTCCGACGAGTTTCCGAGAGTTTCGGTTTACAAAATGTTTCGGAAACGGAAAACGCACCTCGGACGGAGTTTTCATGCAACCTAACACTGTGCAGGAGATTCCTAATCGAAAAAGTTATGATTTTTATCAAAAGACACGTTGGAAATGTAATCGATTAAAGACTCTTGTGAAAGAACAACATATCAACATGGAAATTAAACACATAACTTAATGTGTTTTACCTACTTAATATAATCTATCTATCTTCAAAAAGAGGAGAGGCATTAACAAAAACAAAGAAAGATATTTAGAGATCAAATTACAACAAAAGAAAAAGAAACGGATTATTAAAAGATGGAGATGGTGCATTAAGGCTGAGATGGCTAGAATTGTCGAGCTTGAAGCCAAAGTCGATCGTATCATATACTAGGAAAAGGTCCGCGCGTTGCACGGATATGTGGTAATTTAAATTTTTTAATTTTAAAATTTATTTTATAATATTTGTTAGTAAAATTTTGTGGATAAATATTAATTTTTAATTTGTGAATATCATGTAGTTTTATAATTTTGTATTCAAAGATAGGTGGAATAATAATATCTATTCACAGAATTTCTTTTATTTATCGTAAACATATAAAATATCGAATTATTTATTTTCGACAATAATTAATGATATGTTGTTTTATAATATAACCAATCTGAAATACATTTGTGATGAAATTTGTGAATGCAAAATAAAATGTTAAGATATTTTTCGGTCCTTGTAGATTATCAAGACATATATCACAATATTTTCATATTCTTCTTGTGTGGTTTGGATTTGTGTTCTCTCTAAATCTCCAATTACAAAATCAACATATAGTTTTCTCGTTGCATTTGGATTGAAATCTTCAATTACAAAAGAGACTTCGAGGCATTGTGTGTTATATGGTCGATGTGATAGCATAGATGTCCGAATAAAGTTTATTAAATTTTCGGTTAATATACTTGATGTTGTGTCATCCATATCATGATAAGTGAGGTAGAAGTTAATCATATTTTTGAAGGTAGTGTTATTTGCTTGAAGTATTTGATCGGTGCTAAAACAGATTGTTTAGTTGATGTTTTATTTTTGACGGAGTGGACGTGTGATTTTGAGACGCAGTTTGTTCCGGTCGATTGTGTGAAAGAAATTATATGATAGTGTAATGCATATTGCCATGTATACATGATCTTTTAGGACCTGATCAGTCTAATTTGAGTTTGCATTGGAGTGTTAATACTGAAGCAACATGGTGGCAGCGACAAGATTCGTGGGAACGTAGCTAAAGTTAATTCCATATAAGATCATTAAAGTTGGCCCAAGATTTTTACTTGTATGAATTTGGTGGCGTTGCTATCAATTCTATCCCATCTTAATTTTTATGGTTGTTTTATGTTAAAAATATAAAGTGAGCTTTGAAATGCTTTGAAATGAGGTTTAATTAATAATCTAAATTGTAGCCCACTACTTAAAAAACTTCCGCTTCCTAGCAAATCATTTACAAAACATATCTTACACACACACACCTTTCTATCATTCTAATTTAATCTTAAAAACTTACCACTCTATAAATCTGATTTAATCTTAAAAACTTACCACCAACAGATTTAGGGTTAACACCAGTGACAATCACAACAATAGGGGCCTTTTTTAGTTCTTTGATTTCGTCATGGACTTGGGAAGCATGTTTTTCCCATAGAGAGATGTAAGCTGACTCACCGCTGCGTAGCAATTGTAGAAGCGAGTAAGGTAAAATAACTATGAACGGGAGAAATAGGGAAAATATTAAAAGAAAGGGTAGGTCGCTGTTTACCTATCAAACGTACATGTGAGGGTAAGATTGTAACATTCACTTTTGTTGATAAGTTTTTCCTTCAAATGTAAATGTGTAGAATGAATGTATGTTAGCCCTGAAAATTTTGGGACTCAGGACGGGAATCTGTGGGACAGAAACAAAAAATTTGTGAATTGGAAAACAATTCTCAAAAGGAAATATGATAAGAACGTCCCGGGAAATTTCAGAATAATTTGAAAAAAAATATATAGAATTTTTAAGTTTTTCATTTTTAAACAGGTAATTCGGGTACACGATCTAATACTCATTCCCTTTCCATACACGTATTAATAAAATAAATGGTTTCGAATGGGTAATTTTTTTAAACGGGATAGGAAATGTGACGGAAAATTTGGGACGGTACATGAGGGAATGGGAAACCTGTCCCAAAATTTTCAGGGCTCCTCATGAAAAAACTTTATTATAGGTTATATAATATCACATTTGTTTTTTTCTATAGTTATGTAGTTAATTATAGTTTTTTTTTTGTTATTCATCCATATAATCCTATCATTAAATTAAGAACTACAAAATAAAGAGAAAAGGAATTAAATGTTAAAAATATATATAGAATTTTTAAGTTTTTCATTTTTAAACGGGTCATTCGGGTACACGATCTAATACTGATTCCCTTCCCATACTCATATTAATAAAATAAATAGTTTCAATGGGTAATTGTTTTAAACGGGATAGCGAATGGTACAAAAAATTCAGGACGGTACACGAGGGAATGGAAAACTGATAGCAGGATTTTTGCTAATCAATTACTCAATCCTACTACACATGTCATTGTAGTATTTGAGGATCAATCCATATGGGTTTGTTGTNCTCTCGTTGAAACAGTGGAGTTATATTCGTCGTAAAATACAAAAATTTCAAAATTACACCTCTAAAATAGTATTATAAATTTTATTCACTTAATCACATGTTTTTATTTTATTCTTATCTGTTCATCTTAACCAACTCGCACAAAAATGAATAAGAATGATTTTCAACCGAGACGAACCAGATCAAACCGAAAAGTAAATCTCTCACATTTTTTTTTTAAATTAATAAATTAAACTGATGAGGAATTGAGTATTTCTTTTACTTCAAGTGCAAGCTCTTGTGCTCAGCGAAAGTGATGTAGCCGTTTGGTGTTGGTTGTGAGTGGAATTTAGAAGTGTTGGAAAAGAAAACTTTCATCTTACTTTCTTTAATCATTATTTTTTTTATTAAAATATTTTATGTTTGTCTTACTTGATCAGTTGATCACCTATTATTAACAACTTTGGATATTGATAGGATCGACTTAATTATATATTAAGATTTCGATTGTACTGAAATCGTGTGCTCATAATTTTACGTTTTAACAAGATCTTGTGTGCTATTAATTTTACATCTTTTTTTCTTCTTTGCCTCACATATATGTATTTTATTGAATTGTATCCAAATATAGTGTTAAGTTTCTTAAGTTTTCAACTCAAATTTAATTGGTAATAAGTTGATTGACTCAACTTTTTTATATATTACTTAAAGTCTCTCCTAATTTTTGATGCAAGACATATATTACACACTCTCTAGAGATTAATATTTATGGCACACTAATCTCTATCTAATCCCAATACCACCCCTCTCCAGATAATAATTCGTCTAGCTATTAATCTCGCCAGACCATCAATTTTGGATCCGAGGACATGAGCCACTTCTAGGCCTGATTACGAGAGCATGCAGATCTCGCTCTGAAACCTTGTTAAGTTTAATGAGCTTAAAACTCAAAACTAATTGATAATAAGTGAATTGACACAAATCCTTCATATATTACTTAAAATCGTTTACAATTTTTGATTTCAGACATATCTTACATACTCTCTAAAAATTAAGGTTTATATCCAATTAATCTCTGCCTAATCTAAATATGTACATATATATATTTTTTATTCCTAGACATTTTTTTGTTAAATCATTTATTCTTAGACATATGTTTCTTATCTAACGTTCATGCAAATTTATGATGATTCAGATCACTCTTTTTGATAGATGAATGATTAAACAATAAGGTCCACGTATACTTTCTAGGGTGAATTAGCCCAATAACCATATTGGATACTAAAATTAAAAATATAGTCATATTATGTTCAAAACCTATTAAATAACCAAGCCTTTTTTTGATAGGACAAAATTATCCCTCTGGCAACATATATTTATTATGTACTACTTTTCTATTATTAGCAACATACTATATGAATATTACCGATAGTATGGAATCGAGATTATTTGAAAAATAATTAGCAACGTTACTTAGTTTTAAACAAATTTATTTTTTATAATATACTATATAATTATAAAATAGTATATCTTCGAAATTAAATTCTACACCCTAAACCCTAAACCATAAACCATAAAATCTAAACCCTAAACCCTACCTAAGGATTAGTGAACCCAAACTGATTAGTGTAAATTTTTTGTCTATAAACCCTAAATCCTTAAATCTAAACCCTAAA
The DNA here is from genome assembly GCA_020283515.1 of Alliaria petiolata. Lineage (NCBI taxonomy): Eukaryota > Viridiplantae > Streptophyta > Magnoliopsida > Brassicales > Brassicaceae > Alliaria > Alliaria petiolata. The sequence goes on along the minus strand of JAHZTW010000003.1, from coordinate 11,648,947 downwards.
ACATAAAATCTAAACCCTAAACCCTTCCTAAGGACTAGTGAACCCAAACTGATTAGTGTAATTTTTTGTAATTAGTGTTATATCATCATGTTTTTTTTGTTGTTCTATCATCATGTTTTTTTTTGTAATTAGTTATATCATCATGTTTTTTTTGTAATCCTACACCCTAAACTATAAACGCTAGTTTCTTCGTTTAAGTTTAAGATGACTTTGTTTTAACATATATCGCGGTCAAAGGCATTAGTTTCCGAATTGACTCATAATCATAATCACTCCGATATATTATCAAATGTTTGATAAATCTTCAATGAAAAGGCTAATAAGATAATAAAAGAGAAATTGCATTGGAAAACCATAACGTAAGATGAATTAAAGAAGTAACCATAGCAAACATATGGGTAGAATATACTCTGTTTAAGAACACCGAAAGAATCAATAGTATATACCAACACAACCAATACATAGAATAGTCTAACGTACATATAGAATAACACAACAATGCGATTAAGAGATAATGTGTTCGATGAGTCATGTCATCAACCAACGATTCAAGATCTCTTGACTCATGAAGAGATTTGAAGAGGAATTATCGACGACGATGGGGGTTTGCTCCGCCGCCACAGCAAAGCTTCGGCGAGACAGCCGGATCTCAGATATATTTTCGAAGCTTCCGATGATGAGCTGAGGTTGCCTCCGCTGCCACCACCGCAAAGCTCCAGCGAGACTCACCCGGATCTCAGATATCTTATTGAAGCTTCCGATGATGAGATGAGTTTGCCTCCGCCGCCACCGCAACCGCGACTCGCGAATCGATTCAGATCCGGTGATCTCGCTGCTCTCCGACTCTATCTCCGAACACTCCATCGCAGCAGACCCGTAAGCGACGGCGCGTCAATCGCGTGACTTCTTCCGATTGATATCACCGCTTTCCTTGGCATCGGCATAGTAGTCGTTGTGATCGGGAGAGAAGAATCCGATGATATTCACTCGTTTCCGACACAAAGAAGGAATTAATACATGTTGGGGTAGTTTGGGAATTAATACATATTATACATGTTGTATCGGATGCCAATTTGTTCATGGTTAGATAGCTAATATCGAGTGTCAATATGGCTATTGATTGGTATTTCCCTACTTTCTATGATACCTCATTTTCTATAATATATTCATTTTTATAAAAAAAAAAACAATTGATACAAGTAGCTTGGTGGTTTAGTATCATACGTAAATCACTTCAAATATAAGTTACAATTGGAGGCCATATACAGCGTAAAGCACAAGCTATGCATTAAGTAATCGATTTCTCTATTAACGATTGACTTTGTATATATATGATCTTTCTCATTATGTTGCAAATTACAATGGTAGCTTTGGATACAATTGTGTATATTGTGCATGATTTGCATCAACCATATATATTATATATTTGACGATAATATTAAGAAATTAGGAAATTGATGTAATATTTTATCAACAACAAAAAACACTCCTTATGTTATTCGTGGGTAGGTTCTAGAATGTGAACTAAATCAACTAAATTGAAGGAAAACGTTTTTTTTTGTCAACGATTGAAGAAAAATTTGTATGATAAAAAAATCCCACATATCAATCATTGCTTGACGACAGACAATAAGACAATGTAATGTCCCAAAATGCTCAAAAATGTTTCCAGAACAAAAAATAAAATATTAAAATTAACTTCAAACTATAAGTTTAAGAAATCTCGACCAATAATTTCAATTCATTATTTATATAGTTGCGCCGTTATATAAAGAAAACAGTTATATATTAAATTAAAATCCTATCGTATGTAAATCCAAATATTATTTCTAAGTTTGAAATATAATCTAAATTTATTTAGTTGTTTTGTTGTTCTTTACGACAATTAACAAACACTGATATCTCTCAATAACAAAAAAATATCTCTTTTACAAAAAAATCAGTTAATCTCTTCTCTTAATTAAAAAGTTTGGTAACGAAGGAGAATTAGAGTTTTTTTTACGCTGAATTGATTCATTAACAGTAGAACCAGAAAAAAGCCGAGCGAATGTTTGATGAGATTAACTGATTTTTGTTGCATGCCAAGCGATGATGCATATTCAACAAGACAGAGTTGTGAGAAAACGTAAGGGCGACAGAGAAATCAAAGATAATTAAATTCCAGATTTCTTATGCTCAGTGGTGCCAACCTAAAAAAAGTACAAGTAGGGTCAACATGAATGCTTCTAGAATACGGTCTCTCTTTCACAGCCAAAGGCTCCAGCTAGTGTACGCCATAGGAAGTGTTTTATTATAGACCAAAGGGATTTTTCCATAAGAGATAATCTCTTGTATGAGGAGATACTTGCGAATCCAATTCTCAAACCAGACATGGGTGTCTTTACCAATTCTCAAAAAGGTCTTGAAATATGAATTCTTGAAATATCGGCGTTTCTTCATTTGAGCACGAAGGGAGTTAGGTGCAGACCATATATGCCATGTTTGCTAATTGCTTGCATAAAAGAGCTTGATTAAATCTTCCAATGTCATAAAATCCCAAGCCCTCTATCTGAATATATAAAATATAATTATTTTAACTTGATAAAAGTTTTAAAAAATATAATATTTTTTCAAATACATAATTAATGCATTGATTGCATCTCACATATTTACAATTGTATCTATTAACAAAACAATCAAAAATCGTTTTTTTTTACCAACCATTAAATTTAATATCTAATAATATATTATATAGCCACAACTATATTAATTTTTAATAATAATATCGTCCGCAGACTTAGTACTGTAATTAAAAATAAATAATTTTTAAAAATTGTTTAAATTTAATGAATACCCACAATTTACAACATTTAATATAACATTACAACATTTAAAGCTTCACCTAAATAATCCAGATGCAAGTTGTTGCATTAACTAATCAGTCCACGTGATTATTCATCCAAATAGATAGTTTCCGTTTTAGTACTTTTTTTGTGTGTGGTTAAAGTTCCGTTTTAGTACTATCAGCAAATTAAACTTTGTTTTGTGAAATTCTTTAGCAAAAAAAAACTTTGTTTTGTGAAATTTATCGGTTCCATAATAGAAACACACATCTTCCGAAATTATATAATATATACAATTCATAATTACTTGAATGTTACGTTTTCGATCGGTTCGGTTATTGAATTTTTTTTTCCTTTTGAAACATACTCCAGAATTTTTTTATATGTGTTTTGTGATTGGTTTGGTATGATATAGTTTGGCTCAGAACTTGTTTTGGATTTAAATACTTAAATTTAGTATTAATACGATGGGGTATCATATTGTACTAGATATGGGCCGGTGCAACAGTTTTTGGTTTGAGCTTTTGGTTTAAGTCCATGATTAAAATTTATAGATTATTTTTATAAAAATAATTAATAGTCTTTTTTATTTGTGTTTTGTTTTTAAAAGTTTTATATATATTTTTTTATCTTATTATATAAAGCTTAATGTTTAATATATTTAATTTCTCATCAAATAAAAGAAAATTTATTCATATGAGTTCGTTGTTTTTTTCTTTAAATTTTCATCCTCCCTCTTTCTTATAAGGTGAGCTACGCGCGGTACAACAATAAGGTAAACTACGATACAACAATCTGTACGTTTTTTATTTAACTGGTTTAATGTAAATAATCTATGTTGTTGTTTTTATTTTTAAGATTCATTGTTTTTTGATGATATCGATACTAAAAGCAAAAAAGAAAAATTAGTTAAATTAAATCATAATAATCATACAAAAGGATTGAAAAAAAAAATCAAAGAACTTAAAACTATGCTATCATAATAAGACGACCTAAAGATAAATGAACCCTCACGTAGTTTATTAATCTACGTAACTTACATATAATTATAATAAAATGACTGGAATGAAGATAAACTAACACGTGAAGTAAACTACCTTATGTGAAGCTAAACTAACATGCGAATATATATACACTTTATAAAATGACGTGAAGTAAAACTTAGCTTGTTTTTTTAGACGTGATAACTAGCAACTTTAAAGCATCGAACTTTATATAATAAAATAAAATATATGCAGCTTACATTAGAAGGCACCAACCAAACTTTTCATTTGTTCAAACTCCAGACGTTCACAACATGAGAAGTCATCACACATATTCTTCTTCTTCTTCTTCTTCTTTGTCCTTCATCTTCTTTCTCTTTCTATTCTTCGTCTTCTTCTCATTCTCTACACCAATATCCGAACCCGTAAAACCTAAGCCAATCGGATCATACCATAAAAGAAAACAACCAATCTCAGCTATTTTAGTTTTTGGAGATTCAACGGTGGATCCAGGAAATAACAACTACATCAAAACAATATTCAAGTGTAATTTTCCACCTTATGGACTCGATTTCAAAAACAGCATCCCCACCGGTAGATTTTGCAACGGTCGTCTCGTGACAGATTTCATGGGTTAGTTAGTGTTCATTGATTGTATAGTGAATCTCTATTATCATACAATTTTTTTATTATTATCTCATATATTTATATGTATAGGTTCATATATGGGAGTCAAGGAGAACGTGCCAGCATATTTGGACCCAAATCTTGGAATAAATGAGTTAATGAGTGGAGTTAGCTTTGCTTCAGCTGGTTCTGGATTTGACCCTTTCACTCCAACCATTGGTGTTAGTATCCAATCTCTTCTCTCTCTTTTTGATTCTAAAACATAATTAAAACGTAAAAAAAAACGAGAGTTAACATATATTTTGGTCATTATGTTACTATAACCATATTGGTGCTAATGAGACTTCCATACCTAGATTTTTTTTTTTTTGTTAAAAGGCCTATCCAAACCTAGATGGAAGATAAGTTACATTGTTTAAGGACTAGAAATTAAAAAAAAAAACAAATTGATGCGTTACAAATTTTTAACTTTCTTTGTTTTTTTTTAAAGGAGCTACATTCTACTTTTGTAACCCAATGCTTAAAGGTTCGAGGATATATATTTAATATTTATAAATGAACAAAACCAATCATTTAATCGTCGGGCCTATTTCATTAAATTATAATATTTAAAAAAAAAAAATTGAAACCTCATCTATTTTCATCTTTTTTTTAACAGCCATCTATTTTCATCCTAAAGACAAAAAGTTAATGTTTATTTGCGGGCAGGTTCTAAAATGTGACCACTAAAATTGATGTAAAACTGATAAAATAAAACACCATCTCAAATCAATATATCATTACTTGATGACAAATAGTTAAGGATTTTTGGCAATTTTATCTAAGATGCGTGTGTAACTGTGTATTTTATAACAATCGAATCATACGATAAAAGAATACCAATATCAAAAAACGAGTTTTAATTTGGCCCTTTTGTTTTTTTTATTCCGCTTCATCTCCCAAATAAAAGTTCTATATAAGGCGAGCTTGATTTAGCAAAAAAAAAAAAAAAAAAAAAAAAAAGATGAAAAGATACAAATTTAAATAAATTATTGAACTAACTAACCCGATTTAATAGAGGTAAATCAAGCAAAGTTCTAATTAATTGGATTACAATACTTTTATTCTCCCATAATTAATTTCAAACCAAGATTTATATATTTGTGCCGTTATCAAAAGAACAGCTGTATAGTTATTCACTCATTTGAAAAAAAAAAAAAAAATCCAAATATCAAGATTTAAAATCCTAAAACATAATAAAACTATGTTTTGACGATTATATTTTTAATATTATGTTACAACCATAAATACTTCATCGCAGAGATAGATTAGTCCTTAATAAAAATATATTTATGCCAATTTATCAATAACTGGCAATATTGGTAAATTTGTATAATAAAGAGTGACAATGATATATATAATTTGAGATATTTTTTTCCATTATTTGTCTATTTTTCGAATAAGTTGAACTAATGAAGTGTGTTCATTGGTGGGGATGTAGAACGTGATAGACATTCCAACTCAGCTGGAGTATTTCAGAGAATACAAGAGAAAATTGGAGGGTAGAATGGGAAAACAAAAAATGGAAAAACACATAGAAGAGGCTGTGTTTTGTGTAAGTGCCGGAACCAACGATTTCATCTTAAACTATTTCACAGTTCCGATACGAAGAAAGACTTTCACCATCGAAGCTTATCAGCAGTTCATTATTTACAATCTCAAGCAATTTATCCTGGTAAATTCATATTTTCTGATTTTTTATTTATGTTTATAGATTGATTAGATATCTTTATATACATACCATACCTTATTCAGCTTATATATATATTTTTTTTTCTTAAATTTAGTTATGTTTAATGTCCATTTCAGTTCAGTTTCAATAATGATTTTGTAGATTTTTAGTTTAAAATAAAAATAAAAATCGAACTTTATTTTGTTTGGTACGCGTTTGATTTGTGTTCTAAATTCAACTTTCTAATCCAATGTAAAGTACCAATAATTTCCAAAATATTCAAAAACATTTATTTCATATTTTTTTTTAAATAATTTCTCAGGTTTTTGTATAGTACGTAATTATTATTTTATAAACCAAGATTTTCTAGATAAATATTCTAAATTAATACCACAAAACAAGTTTTAGTTACAAAAATATCACATTTTTGATAAATTTTCAAAAATATTACAAACATTATTAAATTTATGAGAGGTTCATAAAGGTTTACTAAGGAAACTAGAATAATCGGTATCTATTCCTAATTTTTATGATTTTTTTCTAAACGGCTAAACCTAAAAATAATGACACTTTTGAAATATTTAGGTTTTGGCGTTATTTTTTAAAAAATAAAACATTAATGTGGTATTTTAAAAACTGTTTTTGTAGTATATGTTTTCCGGTTTGGCTCGGAGTACTAAATCGAACACACTTGTACTTAGTAATAGTGAGTAAATTGTCCAACTAGCAAAATTTATTTTGGCTAAACTTTGTCTTGAAATCAGTTTGTTTAGTATGTAACTCACTTTCAAAACGGGTCTGGTTTCACTGGTTCAGTTTCGTTTCAAAACGGGTCTGGTTTCACCGGTTCAGTTTCGATTCGACCGTTTTATTTTGTTATGTTTTTGTTTGGACATCGACTTGTTTTAAAATACATTTCTTAAGAATTTGTTTTTTTTGGTATTAATATGGTTATATAAATATATAATGGTTAGGGTTTATGGCATGAAGGAGCAAGGAAAATAACGGTGGCAGGTTTGCCACCAATTGGGTGTTTACCGATTGTTATAACTGTACTCTCTGACGAAGCTTTGACCAACCGTCGTTGCATTGACCGTCTCTCCGCCGTGGCCACAAACTACAATTTCTACTTACGAAAAGAATTGGGCCTCATGCAAATGAGTTTGGCCCATCTTGGGTCCAAGATATCTTACCTTGACGTCTATAACCCAGTCTATGAGATCATTCATGACCATCGAAAATTCGGTAAGCACAGAAATCAATTAAAAATTCCGATTCAGTTTTGGACAAATCAAGAAAATAAATCTAAATTAGAAATTGCTGCGAAAAATCTGAATTACAAATGCTGCATTTTATTTAGAAAAATATGTTGCAGTTTCTTAGTTTAGAAAATACACTTCCAATTAGATTTTAAGATTACATCTTGGTATGACAAGTTCTGGCGATCATGATTTTGTTGTTGTGGTTAATGTGTTTATGTTTATTAATTGTTGGAAAACAGTCATTCATCAAGGATAAAACAAAAAATCATGATCGCCGGTGAGAAAAAAATCATAAAACAAAACATCTTTATTTCGATGCGATATGAGTTAAGTGAACATATTAGTCCACTTTGATACTTATAAATGTGTAGTTACATTCATATAAAAAATAATCTCAAATTCAATTACAAAACTATTAAAATGAGCCTAGATTACTCAATATATAAAAAGTTTGTTAAAAGTCTCACTTTGGTTATGCAAATAAGTGGTGAATAATAAACATATTACAGTACAAACTCTATAAATTAATAATATTGTGACCTATGTAATTTCATAATATTTTATTAATTTATAGATATATTATTTGATTGATAAATTAATTTTGCACCGTAAAAAAATATTGATTTATCAAGATATTAATTTATAGATATTCTACTGTATAAACATGATTAAAAACCGTAGAAGTAAGAATTTTCACTTATTTGCCATCCAAATTTACAGTTTTTATTCAGTGATTCTTTAATTGAGCCATATAATTAGACCGAATAATATATATATTATAAACAAAATTTAAAAGATTAGGCATTAGTTAATACTTGTATTATTTGGTATTTTGGTGGAGCGGGTTATGATTTAATCTTTTGTAGGCTGATCCGTCAAAACATGCAAAATATTTTAACCGATGCTATATGAGTTAAATGGACGGGTTAACCAATTTTCACACTCATAAATGTGCAATTGCATTCATATAAAAATATAATCGCATATTAGATTATGAAATCATATAATTTACATGATTATTACGATATAAATATTAGAAGAAATAACTCTTATTGTATAAAACTATATCATACCAATATCATATTGATTATATGATTTTGTATAATTATTTTTTAATTAAAACTTACATTACATTACTTTTACAACCGACTGTTTTATTAAAATTAAATAGTATAAAATTATTTCATAAATTATGAATTAGCCTTGCGTACAATGTGGGTCCAAACCTAGTTTTTATTTTTATTTTTAAGATATTTCTTTTTTATATATTGATATGCTATAGGGTTTGAAGAAGTGAGCAGTGGATGTTGTGGAAGTGGATACTTAGAGGCATCGGTTTTGTGCAATCCAAAGACATATGTGTGTCCTAATACATCTGCTTATGTCTTTTTTGATTCTGTCCATCCAAGTGAGAAGACTTACTTCATTCTCTTTAAGTCTCTCCGACCAACTATTGATTACACTATTAGCTAATTGATAAGTTAATTTTAATATATTGATATATATTCTTCTTCCATGATTAATGGTGAAGAAAGATAATGAAATTATATGTATTAATATTTTAAACGGCAATCAAATAAAATTAATATTTCAAACTGAAATCCTTTTTTTTTAATGTGTTCCAATCTGAAATCCTTATGTTTTTATTATTATTAATTTTGTGTAATCTTGCTCTCGTGTTTCGATCATGATCATTTGTGTCTTCCATCCATCCAAGTGAGAAAACAGATTGTTAAGTACAATTAAATTTTATGATTGTGACCAATATACTGTTATTTATCAATTTGTTTTGTAGTTATATAGCTAGAAATTTATAAGTTATAAGATTATAATAACAGTTTTTAAAATAAAAAGCCATTTCTCATTTTTTTTCTTAACTATAATATTCTGCATGTAATTACTCTATGGTTTGAAACATTATATATAACATCTTTGAATCATTTTTCTGTTACATCTTTAATTTTTTTCATACACCATAATAGTAACATATAACATATTATAAACAAGAAAATCTTCACTAATGGATGTAATGGCCTTCTTAACAATGATTTGATACATTCTTTGTGTTGGATGAACCGCATTCCATATATACAGTAGAAACTCTATAAATTAATATTCGATAAATTAATAAACTCTCTAAATCAATAAATTTCTCTGGTCCCAAGTTGGGCCAGTTCAAAATATGACACAAATCGATAAGATTATAAAATAATAATTTTTTTAAGAAATCTATGTAAAATATAGTCCCATTAATATCTTAAATTAATAATTATCATTAAAATAATTTTATATAAATATATAACTATGATAATCTACGAAAATATGAGTATATTGTTATTTGTTTTTATTAGAACTGAAATAGTGTTACCGTTTATCTATAATTTTAAATTAAAATAATAGAAAATATCATAAAAATTTTTTTTAAAAATTATTGTTAATTAATTTTTAATAAGTAATTAATTTTATTTAAAATCGATAATTTAATAACTCTATAAATTAATAAAATATTAAAGTCCCAACATTATTATTTTATAGAGTTTCTACTGTATTTGCATGTCTAGACGAAACCTACAAGTTGAAACAAAAGCAAAACATTTATGAAATCCCTTTAATTTGTTCGGGTTTAAACTGAAAAAACTTTTTAGAACTATATAGATTGCAATTATATAGTTTGTTCGGGTTTAAACCGAAAAATCCAAAAATCGAATTACTCTGAACCAATACAAATATGGTTTTAGTATGATGATCATTTCTTCTTTACCCAACAATCCAAAATTCGAACAATCCAAACCGAATCCAATTGATAACTCGGATTGAACACTTCTAATTATACTATCAACAAGTTCGACAACCGGTTTTTGAATTTACTTGCAGGTCCGGTTTGTGGTATAAACGACATATGTTATCGTTAATGGCTTTGTATAATTATCATATTTTTTGTTTTAATATATCAAATTGGTATCTAAATTTTTTTATTAAAAACAATTTCCATAACTTTCACTATATTATACTTATGTTTCACCCATGTTTTGCTTATAGTGTGTTCTTGTTATGTCAAATGGGAGGCAACAGCAGAAAGAAGTTCTCGTTCTTCAGCTTCTTTTTTCGTACAAATATGGTCGGAAACCAAAAAAATGGTCGAAATATGTGCTTACATTATTTTTCATCAGTCCAAACGTTCACAACATAAGATGTTATTCTTATTCTACTTCCTTTTTTCTGTCCTTCAGTTTGTTCTTTATCCTATTCTTAATTTCCTTTACATTCTCTACACCATTCTCCGTTGTAATTCTTTTTTTATTAATTTAAATTTTTATCAAAAATCCAATTTAAAAATCTGATTTGAAGTTCAATTTAAAATTTGCGCATAACAGAATTTAAAATAATAATTTAAAGCAATAATAGAACTTCATAAATAAATAAATTAAAATGAGGGTTTTAACCTCCCAGTGCATAAAAAAAAAATAACTGCATAATAAATAAACAATGATGGGGGTTTTAATCTCCCACTCCATAAAATATGATCTGAGGTGATATAGTCAACCATATGATCATTTGATCGTGAAGGCAGAACCTATCATAACGATCAGCTCGGAGAAGGCAGCGCCTATCATCCCGGCATAACGATATAATTTTTTTTTTTTTTTCGATCGTGAAGGCATAGCCTATCATAACGATCAGCTCGGAGGAGAAAAACCTACCATCCCGGCATAATAATAATAAGAATTAAAATTAATGAAATATAAATAAATATCACTTTTTCGGTATAGAACAGATCTAGAGACGTTCGTGCTATAACGTGTTATAAATTTAATATATTTTAGGTGAGATTATATATGTTTGTATGTATATTTATATATGTGTGTTGTAATTATATAAGAGAGAGAGTAGATGAACGAAGAAGAGAGAAGGTGAATCTCTTATTATTAACTTACTTCTTTCTTACAAAGACCATACACTCCTATTTATAGATAAAACGATATGTGTGTAAATCGGTCACAAGTCGGTTAATTACTACGATGGATCTAAATGTTAACTGAATCCACATTATTCTATGGATGTGAATGGATAATTAAATCCATTTCATAACAGTATCCAGGATCTGTTAAAATATGGTTGGATCTGTGTTTTTGTACTTTTGGCACATGCCGATAACCGGATCTCAGATAAACCGGTTTTGGTTTTTATGGAGGAAACTGAACCGTCTGATTTGGTACCTCTATTTTAAGAATCAACCGGTTTGGTTTGCTTCGGTATAAACCCGACCCGACCCGACCCGGATTGACTCAGTTCCTTGCACGATTCCTCCTCTTTCTCACCTCTCTCCGTCATCGTCTTCTTCTTTTCTTCTTCTTTCTTACAGTCATTGACTCTCGAGAAATTGCAATCACTCGGAGATTAGATTCGGCCATGGACGAGAAAGTAACTTCACCAGCGATACTTCAATTCGCTCCTTTTAACAGTTCCGTCGACGAAGGTTTCTGGCATAGCTTTTCCTCTTTGAAACTCGACAAGCTCGGAATCGACGATTCTCCGATTCCCATCACCGGTAAACACACAAACGATGAATCACGCAATTACCCAAAACGTAGATTTTAATGCATAACTCGATGATTCCATGCATTCACATTGATTTCTGTACTGAGGAAATATATCTTATGATCCATTAGGTTAGAGAACCAAAAAACAAAAAAGTTGAGGACTTTTTAGATTCCCTGTTCAGAATTGATTGTAGAATTTTCGAAAAATGTCAATCTGGTAGATCGAATCCGAGATCAAAAGGTTATATATAGCTCATGTGGGGTTTGCTATCATCTCACCTACATGGAAACAACAATTTTCACAATTTTTTTCGTCTTTGTTTTTGGATTGAAATTGCAGGTTTCTATGCACCATGTTCTCATCCACAAGTCTCAAATCACTTGACTCTTCTTTCGGAATCATTGCCTTTAGATGATGAACAATCATCGATCGAGAGTACTAGTCATGGAAATAGGAACAAGTGTCCTGTTCCCGGGATTCTGTACAACACCAATACCGTCGAAAGCTTCAATAAACTCGACAAGCAAAGTTTGCTAAAGGCAGAATCGACGAAGGTACTACAACTAACTTGTCTCTGACTTGGTTTTGCAGATAGATCTAACTAATTGTTTGGTGAGTTTCAAGATTTGGGAAGACATTCAATCAGGAAAATCTGTTGAGGACTGTGCTCTGTTATCAAGATTCCTTGTTATCTCGTTCGCAGACCTTAAGAAATGGAGTTTCCGTTACTGGTTTGCTTTCCCTGCACTTGTACTTGATCCTCCCGCAAGTTTGATAGAATTAAAGCCAGCTTCAGAGTACTTTAGTGTAGAAGAAGCAGAATCAGTATCCGCTGCTTGTAATGATTGGCGCGACTCAAATTCAACTACAGGTACTCAACAACATTCTCCTTATCATCCATTATGCAAATTTAACGAGTGGTAGCTGAAAACGTGTGTTACTTCTATGTGTTTTTGCTGCAGATGTTCCGTTCTTTTTGGTTTCGGTTTCTTGTGATTCAAAAGCTACTATCAGACATCTAAAAGACTATGAATCTTGCCAAGGTGATCATCAAAAGGTATGTTGCAACTATCTCTTTCAAATACGTTTCAAAAAGAACTCAGCTTTATCAATCTCTCTTTCTGCAGTTGCTTTTCGGTTTCTATGACCCATGTCACCTTCCGAGTAACCCCGGCTGGCCACTTCGAAACTACTTGGCACTTGTTCGCTCAAGATGGAACCTCGAGAAAGTTTGGTTCTTCTGCTACAGAGAGAGTCGCGGTTTCGCTGACTTGAGCCTTTCCCTTGTTGGTCAAGCCTCGGTTACGACGCTTTCATCAGCTGAGACTGTACCTAACTCAGTAGGATGGGAGCTTAACAAGGGCAAACGAGTTCCCCGATCTATTAGCCTTGCTAATTCCATGGATCCAACAAGGTTGCATCTTTAGCTCTGTGTCAATGATTTAGCCAACTAAAAATGGAGTACTCTAGTTAGAGAAAACGGATTCACGTCCTTTCCTTTTCGCAGGTTGGCTGTTTCCGCTTGTGATTTAAACTTGAAGCTAATGAGATGGCGTGCACTACCGTCTCTTGACTTGAACGTCTTGTCCTCTGTCAAATGCCTTCTTCTTGGAGCTGGTACATTGGGTTGCCAAGTTGCTCGTACTCTCATGGTATGTATTAATGGAAAATGCGAGATCAAAACAATCTTACAAACTCACTGAATTCATTAACAAGAACTTGTTTATCTTTTTTTTTTTTTTTTAGGGTTGGGGAATACGCAATATCACTTTTGTTGACTATGGCAAAGTAGCTATGTCTAATCCAGTGAGGCAATCTCTATACACGTTTGAAGACTGTGTAGGCCGTGGCGAGTTTAAAGCCGTTGCTGCTGCCAAAAGCCTTAAACAGATATTCCCAGCGATGGAATCTAGTGGAGTTGTTATGGCTATACCTATGCCCGGACATCCGGTTACTAGCCAAGAAGAGGAGTCTGTTCTCGGTGATTGCAAACGCCTTAGCGGTTTGGTTGAATCTCACGACGCCGTGTTCTTGTTAACCGATACTAGAGAAAGCCGGTGGCTACCTTCTCTTTTTTGTGCCAACGCCAACAAGGTAATCAATTCTTCTTCTTTCTTTCTTGGGCAAGTATTAACAATCTTCTTGATATATATTTTGAGTTTACAGATCACTATAAACGCGGCTTTAGGTTTCGATAGCTACATGGTAATGCGTCACGGCGCTGGCCCGGCCTCGTTATCTGACGAAATGCAGGATCTTGACATGAACAAGAAACACAGACAGAGACTAGGTTGTTACTTCTGCAACGACGTGGTTGCACCTCAAGATGTAATTCTTTTTTTCTTTTGTCGATTTTCGATTCTTTTTTCGTTTTGTGTTATTATTACCTTCCGGTTTCAGTCAGCTTCGTGTTTTTGCAGTCAATGACTGATCGAACTCTGGACCAGCAATGCACTGTTACACGCCCCGGTCTAGCTCCTATCGCAGGAGCTCTCGCCGTCGAGCTCTTAGTCGGAGTTCTACAACACCCACTTGGGTAATAAAAGTCTTTTTTTAGAAAAAAAAAATGAAAGTTCAGTCATCAGGCTTTGTCATCTTACGGTATTGTTTTGTTTGTTTTCTTTCTTAACAGTATCTATGCAAAAGGCGATAATTCGAGCTCCGGTAATGGAGGAAACACTGATGATTCGCCTCTCGGGATCTTACCTCATCAGATTCGAGGCTCGATTTCTCAGTTCTCACAGATCACGTTGCTCGGGCAAGCTTCCAATAGCTGTACCGCTTGTTCTGAAACCGTGAGTTTTCAGACAACGTTCTACGAAACAAAAAAAAACCTCGGAGCTCTCGCCAAACTTATGTGATGTCTTGACTTATATGTTTCAGGTGGTATCGGAGTACCGAGAGAAAGGAAACAGTTTCATACTTGAAGCTATAAACCATCCTACGTACCTGGAGGATCTTACGGGTTTAACCGAGCTTAAGAGAGCTGCTAATTCATTTAACCTCGACTGGGAAGACGATGATGACGATGTAGCTGTAGATCTGTAATATTCATTTTCACTAGAGACAGATTTAGTTAACCAAAATAACCATTGTGTTATAAACGAAAACATGATTTTCATCTTTTGACAAAAAAATAAATAAAAAAAAATTGATTTTCATTTTAAAATATCATCTCTAATGGCATTGAGCCTAGTGTTGGATGACTGATTAGTTTTGAAATTTTTGATTAAGCTAGTAAAATGTCATATTATTACTTATTTATCTCTTCGCGTAGAGATGTAGTGCCCGTGAAGACATCTAATTAAGTTGAGCACAACATGCAATGATATAAGACACGAATGAACAATTTTCTAATTGATAAAACATAATTTATTAATTTATAAAACAATAATCAAATATGAAATAACATTACAATAATCAAATTATGACATAACCTTAGAATGTTATGACAAAATTCTATCGGTATTACAAGTTTTTATAGCTTATATGTATTATTAAGTGGTAAGTTTATCTCACACAAGGAAAATCACATAAGCAATTGCGAGGACCTTTACATACGCACTTGATATTCGCCTTAGCATAAATTGGCAACGACGTTTGTGCCATGACAACGCAGTCACGAGGATCGCATTGCTTATCGGTATTTTTCTCCCCAGGACATACCTTCGCATTCACATCTAAAAAATTTGGTTGAATAGTATATCAACAATTTTTGATTAAAAACTGGTAGCATTATACATTTTTTTTTTATTAAACCGGACTCTTGAACCCTTTTTTTCGTTCTTTAATTTAAATTGAAAACTAAAAAGATATTGATATATATTACCTTGAACTTGACTGATCATGAGTGATAAGAACACAAATAAAAACATGAACATAGTAGAAGTCTTCATCACTCGATATAGGTTATAATATTTTTTTATTAGTATTATTTGTCTAAGTTGTAGTAACAAAAAAAAAATTGTTTTGTTCAAAAATATTGTCAACCTCCATGATATATATACGCAAGACATTCTAAATATAGTTAGTTCTACCAAATTAGGTAAAAAAAAAGTGAAAGGCTAGGCCAATTCAAAGAAACTGATCATTCCTTTTTTAGAAATTGTATTTTGAAACATTCATTCATTTGTTTTTTTTTTTTTGTAATTATGGATTAGTTATAATCATAATTGAATAATTCAAGATAAAATATGAAGAAGTCGAAATAAGGAAGAGAAAATATATGGATCACTGAATTTTTTTTAAAGAAAAAACTGAAAGTTCAGTTATCATATTTTGGCCCTGTTCGTTTCCGTAGTTAGATGGTACATCTGGATGTGCATTGGACGTTGCATCTGGATGCTGCATTTAAATACTGTTCGTTTTTTTATTTTGATTTTGATTTTTAGATCCAGATATATTGCATCTGAAAGCTATTATGTTTGTTTCTGATTTTGGAACAGCATCCATATGCAACTTGATTTTACGATTTTGGCGGGAAAACGCGATTTCACGATTTTGGCAGAAAAACTTGATTTTACGGTTTTGGCGAGAAAACATGATTTTGCGATTTTAGGCAGAAAACATGATTTTGCGATTTTGGTAGAAAAACACAATTTTGTGGATTTGACAGAAAAACGTGATTTTGCAGTTTTGATAGAAAACCGCGATTTTGCAGTTTTGACAGAAAACACGATTTTCCGGTTTTGATGAAAAATTACAATTTTACAAGAAAATAATATTTTAATAATAAATATAAAATATTAGTATGTAATAAGAATAATAAACATAACTTTATTTAGGTTTATATCATAAGGGGTATTTTAGTCTTTTGGTTTTTGAGATGCAAAATTTGCATCCAAACTCTACTTTTTCTAGCATCTCAAATATCCAGATTTTTTGGATTTTGCATCCAGATGCAGCATCCGGACACTGGTTATAAAGTGTTCAAACGAACAACATTTGAGCATTTGCATCCAGATGCAGCATCCGGATGCAAAAACGAACATACCCTTTGTCATTTTTAAGGTACTGTTTCTTTTTACAATATCTATGCAAAAGGTGATGATTTGAGCTCCGGTAATGGAGGAAACACTGATGATTTGTCTCTTGTGATCTTACCTCATCAAATTCGAGGCTCGATTTTTCAGTTTTTATTAGGGAATAATATCTCAAATCAAAAGTTGGAAGAGATCTTTAGTAATATATAAGGGATACTGGCCAATCCACTTATTGTCAATTGGTTGAGTTAAAAGTCCATATAACTTAACATTGTATGAAAGCCCGATCCACGCAATCCAACCCTTATCCACAATTGATGAGATCCAAAGTTGGTTCGTCGATTCATGTCCAAACATATAAAGATCAATGGACAAATTAGCTATCATCTCGAGAAGGCGTACTAAAAAATAATATGTAACATTAACAGTTGGAAAATATTTTAAGTAATATATAACTTAACATCGGAGTACGAAGAGAAAGGAAACATTTTCGAACTTGAAGCTATAAACCATCCTACTGACCCGGAGGATCTTACGGGTTTAACCAGCTTTAGAAAGCTGCTAATTCATTTAACCTCGACTGGGAAGATGATGACGATGTAGCTGTAGATCTGTAAAATTCATTTTCACTAGAGACAGATTTAGTTAACCAAATAACCATAGACAATGCTCCCAAGATGGCTCACCTATGGATCTTGAATTCTAATTCTAAGAGTGAGAATGAAGATAAAAAATCAAATCTTTAATATGTCTCTAAATTGTGCACACATTGTTAGCGTATCTAGAAGATCATTCACACATTCACATGCATTTAAACGTTAATTCTTAGTACTTTATATGTGAATCTGAGTAATATTTATAATGAATCAACAACAGACAAGAACATAGATACATTTGGTATTTTTTTTCAACTAGTTTAAGGTGAAAATAAAACAAAAATAACTTTTGTTCTTCCCTTACTTTGAAATTCTTACAAGTTTTTGAATACAAGAAGGAGCCCTGAGATCAATCGATGGTCTTTGATAAGTGCCGATTTGAGGGGGAGGAGGCTGCAGTTGATTTATTTCTTGTGCAATGTGAATTCGAAATCTAAATATTATAATGTTAAAATATCTCACATTGGAAGTTGGAATATTTCTTAACTAGTATATAAGATTTATAGACCAATCCACTTATTGACATGATTTTAAGTTGAAAGTCTATGATTCTTAATAAACATAGTAAATATCAAACGGACTGTGTTGTAGTGTTGTCGATCCTATTGGTAAATAGGTGGATATGTAGTGCTAACTGTTGTCCATAGTAACCCGTGTTGATGGAGAATGCGAGATTTTGAAAAAAAAAATATTCAGTTGGAAAAAAAAATTTAAGCTGGAGTTTGAAAAAAAAATTAGGAATGAAAACAGAGGAAAGATTTTGTGAAGATACGTAAAATCAGATTTTAGTGTTTTAACGTCATTGATAAGCAACCAAAAATCAAGTTAGTGAGATGTTCTCAGCCATTTTGAATCAACAAGAATTGGTTTTATTATCATTAATTTGATCATCACAACTCCAGTTATCAATATACATTGCGAAAATCCACATCTTACTGATTTTATCATCTGAATTTTCTCCCTATTCAACTTCTAATTCTCTAGTTCTTCTTTGAGTTAAACATATACCAAACTTTATGAATTGAATGTTACTTGTAATCTAATCCTAGATTCCGAATTTAGCATCTGGATTTTGAATACATATATCAATTATTTTTTGTTACAAAACTTATACCAAACTTTATGAATTGAATGATATACTTGTAATCTAATACTAGATTCTGAATTTAGCATACAGTAAAACCTCTATAAATTAATAATGTTGTGACTTCGAAATTTTATTAATTTATAGAGTTATTAATTTATACAGATATTTTTCGGTTTGAATTCTTAATGTTCATCAAAATACAAAAAACTATTTTCAACAACGTAAAATTCATTCAAAAAATATCATATCAATAAATTTGAAAGATAAACCAAACAACATTTATAAACTTGAAACAACAATATAATCACATTTTACTATATTACATTAATTAAATATATCTAAATGTATAATTATTAATTTATATAATTATTGGGACCATATTTTTAGATAGGAGTTTCAAAAAAATTATTATCTTATTATCTTATCGAAATTTACTAATTTTTACACTGGCCCGACTTGGGACCGGCATAATTTATTAATTTATACTAATTATTAATTTATAGAGGTTCTACTGTATCTGGATTTTGAATACATATATCAATTATTTTTTGTTACAAAAAGAGTTCCATCTCATGACTTTTACCAACATGTAGATGAACATGAGCGAATTTATAGGTTTTCAAATTAGAACTTGTAAATTAATGAACTGTTATTAAGAGAAGGTTTGGTGAAACGGCCGGAGATGAGACCAGTTGCAATGTAGCGGTTCGCCGCCTCGGTTAGGTGGATTCCACCCCCATTTCACAAGTTGCGGAATCCTTTCCGCCGCACCGTACGCTTGGTTTTGCATTGTATCTTCCATCTTTTCCTCCACAACATGCATTTAGGGCACTTCCAGTAAAACCTATTGTGTAACAAATATAGAAAATTTATTGTATCAATATTCATTAAAAAAAAATGTTTTATAAACCATCGACAGTCTCTCTTTTTTGTTTTTGTTTTTGGAGGCCTATTTGCTAAACATGCCTAACTAGTTATAGGAAATAATACCGAAATCGGATTATTATTATTACCGTGTTTGGCAGGTGAGTTGAAGAATTGCATGGCAGAACCGTAATAATCAGCATAGATAATTGTGGCACGAGGGTACTTTTTGCCTTAGAGTCACAAGTTCTTTATTGAGCTTATCATTGTGAAGCTTAGCAGTATAGTTCAGTGGCTTAAAACATTGGTTCTTCGGGTCATAGAGCCATCCATTATCATCACTGAACCGCTCTAATATAACCGCGGAACAACCAATTGAATTAAAACAAAACCCAATGTTAATTAATAAATGAACATCAGGACTAGTTAACTTTTAAAAGACATTAATCTAATGTAAACGTTTCCTACTTACGCTTGTGACATTGATGATTTTGTTAATGACGAATGTATAGTTTAATTTAGGTCAAATTTCTATAATTTTTAATTTAGGTCAATTTTTTCATGAGACTTTTTTAATTTAGGTCAATTTAAAAGGTACACGTATCAATGTATCATTGTATATCTTCTTCCGTTTTGCTATAGATGTTTCATTCTGTTTGGTTTCGATTTCTTCTGGTTCAAAAGCTATTATCAGACATAGGTGATCATCAAAAGGTATGTTCAACTTTCTATTTCAAATATGTTAGAAACCGATAAAAAAATAAGAAAATGTAGATATATGTATCCAAGTGCAATCAAATGGAAGTGAGGATTATTAATACACCTTTACGGATTGTATCCAAGTGCAATAGCAGAATCAATCAATTGCATAACCCTCTCGTGCCCTTTACGTCTAGTCAGAAACTCAAACTTTTCTGGGACCACAATTCTTTAAGCTTTGATATTTTTTTCGCAAGAGTGATACCATTGGTAGTGATAACCAAATTCACATTCAAGAACATTACTTTGGTTTAAGAGTGCGAATGGAGGAAAAACAATCAAATCTTTAAAATGGTTCTTTAAGTATATACATGGTTATGGTTGTTGCCTCAACTGCAACAATGTCATTAACTTTGGTTCCTTTAGGGGGTACAAGAATCCACTAAGGAATGTGTTTTCCATGCTGTGAGATATTTTGAATTAGATATGGCTTAATATAGACGAGATTCAAGGATCGTTACTGTGCAAGACTTTTCAAGACACGAAGATCTGTCTAGCCATCAAACATGACGATGATACAAATCTTACTTGAAAGATAATGAGGTGATTGTTGACCCATTCAAGGGAGTTAAGCTCAAGCCTGATCAAGTGGATCATTTGGTATTTGCCACATCGAGACCAAGAGAACATTTATTTGCAATATGCGATTTTACTGATTATATGTATGGCGGAAAATTGTTTATGACTAATAAATTCTCTTTTGCCAGTTACACATATAACAAAAAAAAAACGAAATACATGTATATATAATTTTTTTTTCCATTTATTTAAATGTTGAGATATTAGAGGAAAAAGCATGTTTTTGATCTCCTGGTCTTCAATGGCTTTATCTTCTTCTTTGCCTTTGGTGGCCTCAAAGCGACTCTGATCGCTGTATCAAACACTGCCTTCACATTCTATTAAATATTGACAAAGAAAAAACACAACTTTGTTTAGCAAACTTAATTTTTTTATATTTTATTTCAACGTAATGTGAGTTATATACATTTACTCATAAAATTAAACACCTGTTGGGTTTTGGAGCTGCATTCTAAGTACCTAACGGCTCCAATCATCTTCCTTAATTCTTCTCCCTGTTACTCAAATTCATTCATACAATTATAGTCACAGTTATAGTTTTTTTATGGAACATAGAAAAATCGATATATGTAATTTTACTCTTTTAAAAATTAAATATATGTTTCCTTGTAACTGTACCTGAGCAGTTGTTATAGAAGCTGCTCCTGGATGATCTTTCAAGAATTGCTTGTCATCCCTCAAATCTGTAAAAAAAAATTGTAACATTATTTATTTCACTGATGAGAATATTTTTCAATGATTAAGATCAAATAAAATAAGCAAAATGTATAAATAATAAAGCCAAACTGGGCTACTGCGTATAAGCCCATTAAACGACTCAAGTGGATTATGTTTTGCTACATTTTAGTCTTTTCCTGCTATCGGAAATAAAAAAGAATATGCAGAATAATAATATATTATTGGAACAAGTTAAAATAATTTATCTAACTGCAAAATTATCAAATGATGATTTTTTT
This sequence comes from Alliaria petiolata, assembly GCA_020283515.1. NCBI lineage: Eukaryota > Viridiplantae > Streptophyta > Magnoliopsida > Brassicales > Brassicaceae > Alliaria > Alliaria petiolata. The sequence continues at coordinate 11,627,117 of JAHZTW010000003.1, read as the reverse complement.
TAGGGACAATTGGCAAAGTACCCTAATTAACTTTTGTAATTTGAAAAATACACTGTTTTAATTTTTTTTTTATTATTAAATTTATTGATAAGTAAAAAGACTATTTTGACCAGATTTTAATAATACATATTTTTATAAATTAAAATAAAAATCGAAAATTAAATATATGAGAGATATTTAATTAGTAAATCTTAAGATTTTCTCTAAATTATATATTTATATAAATATTTTAATTAGATAAATCTTAAATCAGATAAAAATTAATATTTGTGAAATTTTTATACAAATTTAAAACTAATTTTAGTAGAATAATCTATAGATAAATATATAATATATAAAAATCTTATGATTTATTTTCTCTTTTTCCCTATGAAAAATATATTTTTATAGAATATTCTATAGATTAGTATAAAATTAAGATTTTAGAATTTATAAACAAAGTAAATTCTAAATATATATTATTTAGTTTCAAAATGTTATTTTATCTTGATTTTATTAAATAATTTTAAATTATAAGAATTCAAAATAATGTTAATTTAGTCATTTCATATATAGTTAATTCTTAAAAAATTAGAAAATAATAAAGGTGTAGTTTTCAAATTATAAACTAGTTTTGATGTATTTTCCCAAATTTTCTCTTTTTTTTTAACATATTTTTCATTAGAAGTGTACAAATATATATATATATATATATATATATATATATATATAAAGCAAAATGGAGATTTCAAATAATCTCAAAACAAATAATAAAATAATTTATTTTATAAAAAAAATACATAGTTACGAACTGTTTCACTCTATCATTGACGGATTTAAAGCAAATGTTTGTTATTAGAAAACCAATAAAAGGGAAGACTTTTTTATTACCTAATTTGGTTCCGACGAGCACAATGGGGATGCTAGGCGCATAATGTTTCAGCTCCGGAAGCCACTATTAATCAAGAAATTAATTTAATTAACCTCGATAACAGTTCTTTATAAAAATGGTTCACCAATATCATTATTTAAAAAGAGATGCAAGTTTTAAAATTACCTTTTTGTAAATATTCTCGTAGCTGGCCTTGCTAATTAGGGAAAATGCCAATAAAAACACATCTGCTCCTCTGTAACTCAAAGGCCTAAGCCTGTTATAATCTTCCTGCCCTGATAATTTCACATTAATTCTAATTATTAAAACTAATATATATCGAATTTTCAGTTTTAGTAAAAACTAAAAAGAGAATTATTTACCGGCAGTATCCCAGAGGCCGAGGTTGACAGTACTTCCATCGACCACCACATTTGCACTGAAATTGTCGAAAACTGTCGGAACATAATCCTGTAAATTGCATTTCAAAGGAATTAGTAATTACATCCTCAAGACCTCAACACATAAATAAGAGAATAAAACACAGTATTTTAGCTTTGGTTTCAGATTTAGGTTCAATAGTATTAAACGAAAATATTTGCAGTTCACGTTTACTTTAAAGTTTCTACAAAAATATACGATAAATCATTAAAATTTAATCTTTTTGTTTTTAGGTATGTAAACGTTAAAAGAAAATTCACCCTTGGTACGAGAAAAGTTTTATGAATATGAATAAGTACTAAACAAATCTTAAAACCTAAACAACGTGAAATTGCGTAAAACTCAGCAAAAATCTTCAAGAGACTGACATAAAACTCTTAAAACATCAATTTGATAGTATTGATCACGAAAACAATAAATTAACTACCGTAGGAAAAGTATTGCTGGTGTATGAAATGAGCATACAAGTCTTCCCCACTGCTCCATCTCCGACAGTCACACACTTGATGAATCTTGCTGTGCTCATTTTCTTTTATTTTCCTGTTTGTGAATTTTGTGTATGTGTTTGGTTTTTATGTTAAGAAGAAAAGAAAAGTGGTGGAGGGTTCTTAAAAAGCTTTTTGTGATGATTATACTTGTTTATTATTGGTGAAGAGGGTGATTCTGATTACAACTATTATTGTTATTTATTATTTGCTTAGTGGTAGGGGAAACCATTTGAAGCCAAACGTACCAAATTAACCCGAACTAATACCGAATCAAGGAACTTTATAGATACAGTGGTCACTGGTATTATATATCCTCAGATGGAATAAACCAAGTAAACCGATCAAACTCTCGTTGAAACAGTGGAGTTATATTCGTCGTAAAATACAAAAATTTCAAAATTACACCTCTAAAATAGTATTATAAATTTTATTCACTTAATCACATGTTTTTATTTTATTCTTATCTGTTCATCTTAACCAACTCGCACAAAAATGAATAAGAATGATTTTCAACCGAGACGAACCAGATCAAACCGAAAAGTAAATCTCTCACATTTTTTTTTTAAATTAATAAATTAAACTGATGAGGAATTGAGTATTTCTTTTACTTCAAGTGCAAGCTCTTGTGCTCAGCGAAAGTGATGTAGCCGTTTGGTGTTGGTTGTGAGTGGAATTTAGAAGTGTTGGAAAAGAAAACTTTCATCTTACTTTCTTTAATCATTATTTTTTTTATTAAAATATTTTATGTTTGTCTTACTTGATCAGTTGATCACCTATTATTAACAACTTTGGATATTGATAGGATCGACTTAATTATATATTAAGATTTCGATTGTACTGAAATCGTGTGCTCATAATTTTACGTTTTAACAAGATCTTGTGTGCTATTAATTTTACATCTTTTTTTCTTCTTTGCCTCACATATATGTATTTTATTGAATTGTATCCAAATATAGTGTTAAGTTTCTTAAGTTTTCAACTCAAATTTAATTGGTAATAAGTTGATTGACTCAACTTTTTTATATATTACTTAAAGTCTCTCCTAATTTTTGATGCAAGACATATATTACACACTCTCTAGAGATTAATATTTATGGCACACTAATCTCTATCTAATCCCAATACCACCCCTCTCCAGATAATAATTCGTCTAGCTATTAATCTCGCCAGACCATCAATTTTGGATCCGAGGACATGAGCCACTTCTAGGCCTGATTACGAGAGCATGCAGATCTCGCTCTGAAACCTTGTTAAGTTTAATGAGCTTAAAACTCAAAACTAATTGATAATAAGTGAATTGACACAAATCCTTCATATATTACTTAAAATCGTTTACAATTTTTGATTTCAGACATATCTTACATACTCTCTAAAAATTAAGGTTTATATCCAATTAATCTCTGCCTAATCTAAATATGTACATATATATATTTTTTATTCCTAGACATTTTTTTGTTAAATCATTTATTCTTAGACATATGTTTCTTATCTAACGTTCATGCAAATTTATGATGATTCAGATCACTCTTTTTGATAGATGAATGATTAAACAATAAGGTCCACGTATACTTTCTAGGGTGAATTAGCCCAATAACCATATTGGATACTAAAATTAAAAATATAGTCATATTATGTTCAAAACCTATTAAATAACCAAGCCTTTTTTTGATAGGACAAAATTATCCCTCTGGCAACATATATTTATTATGTACTACTTTTCTATTATTAGCAACATACTATATGAATATTACCGATAGTATGGAATCGAGATTATTTGAAAAATAATTAGCAACGTTACTTAGTTTTAAACAAATTTATTTTTTATAATATACTATATAATTATAAAATAGTATATCTTCGAAATTAAATTCTACACCCTAAACCCTAAACCATAAACCATAAAATCTAAACCCTAAACCCTACCTAAGGATTAGTGAACCCAAACTGATTAGTGTAAATTTTTTGTCTATAAACCCTAAATCCTTAAATCTAAACCCTAAAACATAAAATCTAAACCCTAAACCCTTCCTAAGGACTAGTGAACCCAAACTGATTAGTGTAATTTTTTGTAATTAGTGTTATATCATCATGTTTTTTTTGTTGTTCTATCATCATGTTTTTTTTTGTAATTAGTTATATCATCATGTTTTTTTTGTAATCCTACACCCTAAACTATAAACGCTAGTTTCTTCGTTTAAGTTTAAGATGACTTTGTTTTAACATATATCGCGGTCAAAGGCATTAGTTTCCGAATTGACTCATAATCATAATCACTCCGATATATTATCAAATGTTTGATAAATCTTCAATGAAAAGGCTAATAAGATAATAAAAGAGAAATTGCATTGGAAAACCATAACGTAAGATGAATTAAAGAAGTAACCATAGCAAACATATGGGTAGAATATACTCTGTTTAAGAACACCGAAAGAATCAATAGTATATACCAACACAACCAATACATAGAATAGTCTAACGTACATATAGAATAACACAACAATGCGATTAAGAGATAATGTGTTCGATGAGTCATGTCATCAACCAACGATTCAAGATCTCTTGACTCATGAAGAGATTTGAAGAGGAATTATCGACGACGATGGGGGTTTGCTCCGCCGCCACAGCAAAGCTTCGGCGAGACAGCCGGATCTCAGATATATTTTCGAAGCTTCCGATGATGAGCTGAGGTTGCCTCCGCTGCCACCACCGCAAAGCTCCAGCGAGACTCACCCGGATCTCAGATATCTTATTGAAGCTTCCGATGATGAGATGAGTTTGCCTCCGCCGCCACCGCAACCGCGACTCGCGAATCGATTCAGATCCGGTGATCTCGCTGCTCTCCGACTCTATCTCCGAACACTCCATCGCAGCAGACCCGTAAGCGACGGCGCGTCAATCGCGTGACTTCTTCCGATTGATATCACCGCTTTCCTTGGCATCGGCATAGTAGTCGTTGTGATCGGGAGAGAAGAATCCGATGATATTCACTCGTTTCCGACACAAAGAAGGAATTAATACATGTTGGGGTAGTTTGGGAATTAATACATATTATACATGTTGTATCGGATGCCAATTTGTTCATGGTTAGATAGCTAATATCGAGTGTCAATATGGCTATTGATTGGTATTTCCCTACTTTCTATGATACCTCATTTTCTATAATATATTCATTTTTATAAAAAAAAAAACAATTGATACAAGTAGCTTGGTGGTTTAGTATCATACGTAAATCACTTCAAATATAAGTTACAATTGGAGGCCATATACAGCGTAAAGCACAAGCTATGCATTAAGTAATCGATTTCTCTATTAACGATTGACTTTGTATATATATGATCTTTCTCATTATGTTGCAAATTACAATGGTAGCTTTGGATACAATTGTGTATATTGTGCATGATTTGCATCAACCATATATATTATATATTTGACGATAATATTAAGAAATTAGGAAATTGATGTAATATTTTATCAACAACAAAAAACACTCCTTATGTTATTCGTGGGTAGGTTCTAGAATGTGAACTAAATCAACTAAATTGAAGGAAAACGTTTTTTTTTGTCAACGATTGAAGAAAAATTTGTATGATAAAAAAATCCCACATATCAATCATTGCTTGACGACAGACAATAAGACAATGTAATGTCCCAAAATGCTCAAAAATGTTTCCAGAACAAAAAATAAAATATTAAAATTAACTTCAAACTATAAGTTTAAGAAATCTCGACCAATAATTTCAATTCATTATTTATATAGTTGCGCCGTTATATAAAGAAAACAGTTATATATTAAATTAAAATCCTATCGTATGTAAATCCAAATATTATTTCTAAGTTTGAAATATAATCTAAATTTATTTAGTTGTTTTGTTGTTCTTTACGACAATTAACAAACACTGATATCTCTCAATAACAAAAAAATATCTCTTTTACAAAAAAATCAGTTAATCTCTTCTCTTAATTAAAAAGTTTGGTAACGAAGGAGAATTAGAGTTTTTTTTACGCTGAATTGATTCATTAACAGTAGAACCAGAAAAAAGCCGAGCGAATGTTTGATGAGATTAACTGATTTTTGTTGCATGCCAAGCGATGATGCATATTCAACAAGACAGAGTTGTGAGAAAACGTAAGGGCGACAGAGAAATCAAAGATAATTAAATTCCAGATTTCTTATGCTCAGTGGTGCCAACCTAAAAAAAGTACAAGTAGGGTCAACATGAATGCTTCTAGAATACGGTCTCTCTTTCACAGCCAAAGGCTCCAGCTAGTGTACGCCATAGGAAGTGTTTTATTATAGACCAAAGGGATTTTTCCATAAGAGATAATCTCTTGTATGAGGAGATACTTGCGAATCCAATTCTCAAACCAGACATGGGTGTCTTTACCAATTCTCAAAAAGGTCTTGAAATATGAATTCTTGAAATATCGGCGTTTCTTCATTTGAGCACGAAGGGAGTTAGGTGCAGACCATATATGCCATGTTTGCTAATTGCTTGCATAAAAGAGCTTGATTAAATCTTCCAATGTCATAAAATCCCAAGCCCTCTATCTGAATATATAAAATATAATTATTTTAACTTGATAAAAGTTTTAAAAAATATAATATTTTTTCAAATACATAATTAATGCATTGATTGCATCTCACATATTTACAATTGTATCTATTAACAAAACAATCAAAAATCGTTTTTTTTTACCAACCATTAAATTTAATATCTAATAATATATTATATAGCCACAACTATATTAATTTTTAATAATAATATCGTCCGCAGACTTAGTACTGTAATTAAAAATAAATAATTTTTAAAAATTGTTTAAATTTAATGAATACCCACAATTTACAACATTTAATATAACATTACAACATTTAAAGCTTCACCTAAATAATCCAGATGCAAGTTGTTGCATTAACTAATCAGTCCACGTGATTATTCATCCAAATAGATAGTTTCCGTTTTAGTACTTTTTTTGTGTGTGGTTAAAGTTCCGTTTTAGTACTATCAGCAAATTAAACTTTGTTTTGTGAAATTCTTTAGCAAAAAAAAACTTTGTTTTGTGAAATTTATCGGTTCCATAATAGAAACACACATCTTCCGAAATTATATAATATATACAATTCATAATTACTTGAATGTTACGTTTTCGATCGGTTCGGTTATTGAATTTTTTTTTCCTTTTGAAACATACTCCAGAATTTTTTTATATGTGTTTTGTGATTGGTTTGGTATGATATAGTTTGGCTCAGAACTTGTTTTGGATTTAAATACTTAAATTTAGTATTAATACGATGGGGTATCATATTGTACTAGATATGGGCCGGTGCAACAGTTTTTGGTTTGAGCTTTTGGTTTAAGTCCATGATTAAAATTTATAGATTATTTTTATAAAAATAATTAATAGTCTTTTTTATTTGTGTTTTGTTTTTAAAAGTTTTATATATATTTTTTTATCTTATTATATAAAGCTTAATGTTTAATATATTTAATTTCTCATCAAATAAAAGAAAATTTATTCATATGAGTTCGTTGTTTTTTTCTTTAAATTTTCATCCTCCCTCTTTCTTATAAGGTGAGCTACGCGCGGTACAACAATAAGGTAAACTACGATACAACAATCTGTACGTTTTTTATTTAACTGGTTTAATGTAAATAATCTATGTTGTTGTTTTTATTTTTAAGATTCATTGTTTTTTGATGATATCGATACTAAAAGCAAAAAAGAAAAATTAGTTAAATTAAATCATAATAATCATACAAAAGGATTGAAAAAAAAAATCAAAGAACTTAAAACTATGCTATCATAATAAGACGACCTAAAGATAAATGAACCCTCACGTAGTTTATTAATCTACGTAACTTACATATAATTATAATAAAATGACTGGAATGAAGATAAACTAACACGTGAAGTAAACTACCTTATGTGAAGCTAAACTAACATGCGAATATATATACACTTTATAAAATGACGTGAAGTAAAACTTAGCTTGTTTTTTTAGACGTGATAACTAGCAACTTTAAAGCATCGAACTTTATATAATAAAATAAAATATATGCAGCTTACATTAGAAGGCACCAACCAAACTTTTCATTTGTTCAAACTCCAGACGTTCACAACATGAGAAGTCATCACACATATTCTTCTTCTTCTTCTTCTTCTTTGTCCTTCATCTTCTTTCTCTTTCTATTCTTCGTCTTCTTCTCATTCTCTACACCAATATCCGAACCCGTAAAACCTAAGCCAATCGGATCATACCATAAAAGAAAACAACCAATCTCAGCTATTTTAGTTTTTGGAGATTCAACGGTGGATCCAGGAAATAACAACTACATCAAAACAATATTCAAGTGTAATTTTCCACCTTATGGACTCGATTTCAAAAACAGCATCCCCACCGGTAGATTTTGCAACGGTCGTCTCGTGACAGATTTCATGGGTTAGTTAGTGTTCATTGATTGTATAGTGAATCTCTATTATCATACAATTTTTTTATTATTATCTCATATATTTATATGTATAGGTTCATATATGGGAGTCAAGGAGAACGTGCCAGCATATTTGGACCCAAATCTTGGAATAAATGAGTTAATGAGTGGAGTTAGCTTTGCTTCAGCTGGTTCTGGATTTGACCCTTTCACTCCAACCATTGGTGTTAGTATCCAATCTCTTCTCTCTCTTTTTGATTCTAAAACATAATTAAAACGTAAAAAAAAACGAGAGTTAACATATATTTTGGTCATTATGTTACTATAACCATATTGGTGCTAATGAGACTTCCATACCTAGATTTTTTTTTTTTTGTTAAAAGGCCTATCCAAACCTAGATGGAAGATAAGTTACATTGTTTAAGGACTAGAAATTAAAAAAAAAAACAAATTGATGCGTTACAAATTTTTAACTTTCTTTGTTTTTTTTTAAAGGAGCTACATTCTACTTTTGTAACCCAATGCTTAAAGGTTCGAGGATATATATTTAATATTTATAAATGAACAAAACCAATCATTTAATCGTCGGGCCTATTTCATTAAATTATAATATTTAAAAAAAAAAAATTGAAACCTCATCTATTTTCATCTTTTTTTTAACAGCCATCTATTTTCATCCTAAAGACAAAAAGTTAATGTTTATTTGCGGGCAGGTTCTAAAATGTGACCACTAAAATTGATGTAAAACTGATAAAATAAAACACCATCTCAAATCAATATATCATTACTTGATGACAAATAGTTAAGGATTTTTGGCAATTTTATCTAAGATGCGTGTGTAACTGTGTATTTTATAACAATCGAATCATACGATAAAAGAATACCAATATCAAAAAACGAGTTTTAATTTGGCCCTTTTGTTTTTTTTATTCCGCTTCATCTCCCAAATAAAAGTTCTATATAAGGCGAGCTTGATTTAGCAAAAAAAAAAAAAAAAAAAAAAAAAAATGAAAAGATACAAATTTAAATAAATTATTGAACTAACTAACCCGATTTAATAGAGGTAAATCAAGCAAAGTTCTAATTAATTGGATTACAATACTTTTATTCTCCCATAATTAATTTCAAACCAAGATTTATATATTTGTGCCGTTATCAAAAGAACAGCTGTATAGTTATTCACTCATTTGAAAAAAAAAAAAAAAATCCAAATATCAAGATTTAAAATCCTAAAACATAATAAAACTATGTTTTGACGATTATATTTTTAATATTATGTTACAACCATAAATACTTCATCGCAGAGATAGATTAGTCCTTAATAAAAATATATTTATGCCAATTTATCAATAACTGGCAATATTGGTAAATTTGTATAATAAAGAGTGACAATGATATATATAATTTGAGATATTTTTTTCCATTATTTGTCTATTTTTCGAATAAGTTGAACTAATGAAGTGTGTTCATTGGTGGGGATGTAGAACGTGATAGACATTCCAACTCAGCTGGAGTATTTCAGAGAATACAAGAGAAAATTGGAGGGTAGAATGGGAAAACAAAAAATGGAAAAACACATAGAAGAGGCTGTGTTTTGTGTAAGTGCCGGAACCAACGATTTCATCTTAAACTATTTCACAGTTCCGATACGAAGAAAGACTTTCACCATCGAAGCTTATCAGCAGTTCATTATTTACAATCTCAAGCAATTTATCCTGGTAAATTCATATTTTCTGATTTTTTATTTATGTTTATAGATTGATTAGATATCTTTATATACATACCATACCTTATTCAGCTTATATATATATTTTTTTTTCTTAAATTTAGTTATGTTTAATGTCCATTTCAGTTCAGTTTCAATAATGATTTTGTAGATTTTTAGTTTAAAATAAAAATAAAAATCGAACTTTATTTTGTTTGGTACGCGTTTGATTTGTGTTCTAAATTCAACTTTCTAATCCAATGTAAAGTACCAATAATTTCCAAAATATTCAAAAACATTTATTTCATATTTTTTTTTAAATAATTTCTCAGGTTTTTGTATAGTACGTAATTATTATTTTATAAACCAAGATTTTCTAGATAAATATTCTAAATTAATACCACAAAACAAGTTTTAGTTACAAAAATATCACATTTTTGATAAATTTTCAAAAATATTACAAACATTATTAAATTTATGAGAGGTTCATAAAGGTTTACTAAGGAAACTAGAATAATCGGTATCTATTCCTAATTTTTATGATTTTTTTCTAAACGGCTAAACCTAAAAATAATGACACTTTTGAAATATTTAGGTTTTGGCGTTATTTTTTAAAAAATAAAACATTAATGTGGTATTTTAAAAACTGTTTTTGTAGTATATGTTTTCCGGTTTGGCTCGGAGTACTAAATCGAACACACTTGTACTTAGTAATAGTGAGTAAATTGTCCAACTAGCAAAATTTATTTTGGCTAAACTTTGTCTTGAAATCAGTTTGTTTAGTATGTAACTCACTTTCAAAACGGGTCTGGTTTCACTGGTTCAGTTTCGTTTCAAAACGGGTCTGGTTTCACCGGTTCAGTTTCGATTCGACCGTTTTATTTTGTTATGTTTTTGTTTGGACATCGACTTGTTTTAAAATACATTTCTTAAGAATTTGTTTTTTTTGGTATTAATATGGTTATATAAATATATAATGGTTAGGGTTTATGGCATGAAGGAGCAAGGAAAATAACGGTGGCAGGTTTGCCACCAATTGGGTGTTTACCGATTGTTATAACTGTACTCTCTGACGAAGCTTTGACCAACCGTCGTTGCATTGACCGTCTCTCCGCCGTGGCCACAAACTACAATTTCTACTTACGAAAAGAATTGGGCCTCATGCAAATGAGTTTGGCCCATCTTGGGTCCAAGATATCTTACCTTGACGTCTATAACCCAGTCTATGAGATCATTCATGACCATCGAAAATTCGGTAAGCACAGAAATCAATTAAAAATTCCGATTCAGTTTTGGACAAATCAAGAAAATAAATCTAAATTAGAAATTGCTGCGAAAAATCTGAATTACAAATGCTGCATTTTATTTAGAAAAATATGTTGCAGTTTCTTAGTTTAGAAAATACACTTCCAATTAGATTTTAAGATTACATCTTGGTATGACAAGTTCTGGCGATCATGATTTTGTTGTTGTGGTTAATGTGTTTATGTTTATTAATTGTTGGAAAACAGTCATTCATCAAGGATAAAACAAAAAATCATGATCGCCGGTGAGAAAAAAATCATAAAACAAAACATCTTTATTTCGATGCGATATGAGTTAAGTGAACATATTAGTCCACTTTGATACTTATAAATGTGTAGTTACATTCATATAAAAAATAATCTCAAATTCAATTACAAAACTATTAAAATGAGCCTAGATTACTCAATATATAAAAAGTTTGTTAAAAGTCTCACTTTGGTTATGCAAATAAGTGGTGAATAATAAACATATTACAGTACAAACTCTATAAATTAATAATATTGTGACCTATGTAATTTCATAATATTTTATTAATTTATAGATATATTATTTGATTGATAAATTAATTTTGCACCGTAAAAAAATATTGATTTATCAAGATATTAATTTATAGATATTCTACTGTATAAACATGATTAAAAACCGTAGAAGTAAGAATTTTCACTTATTTGCCATCCAAATTTACAGTTTTTATTCAGTGATTCTTTAATTGAGCCATATAATTAGACCGAATAATATATATATTATAAACAAAATTTAAAAGATTAGGCATTAGTTAATACTTGTATTATTTGGTATTTTGGTGGAGCGGGTTATGATTTAATCTTTTGTAGGCTGATCCGTCAAAACATGCAAAATATTTTAACCGATGCTATATGAGTTAAATGGACGGGTTAACCAATTTTCACACTCATAAATGTGCAATTGCATTCATATAAAAATATAATCGCATATTAGATTATGAAATCATATAATTTACATGATTATTACGATATAAATATTAGAAGAAATAACTCTTATTGTATAAAACTATATCATACCAATATCATATTGATTATATGATTTTGTATAATTATTTTTTAATTAAAACTTACATTACATTACTTTTACAACCGACTGTTTTATTAAAATTAAATAGTATAAAATTATTTCATAAATTATGAATTAGCCTTGCGTACAATGTGGGTCCAAACCTAGTTTTTATTTTTATTTTTAAGATATTTCTTTTTTATATATTGATATGCTATAGGGTTTGAAGAAGTGAGCAGTGGATGTTGTGGAAGTGGATACTTAGAGGCATCGGTTTTGTGCAATCCAAAGACATATGTGTGTCCTAATACATCTGCTTATGTCTTTTTTGATTCTGTCCATCCAAGTGAGAAGACTTACTTCATTCTCTTTAAGTCTCTCCGACCAACTATTGATTACACTATTAGCTAATTGATAAGTTAATTTTAATATATTGATATATATTCTTCTTCCATGATTAATGGTGAAGAAAGATAATGAAATTATATGTATTAATATTTTAAACGGCAATCAAATAAAATTAATATTTCAAACTGAAATCCTTTTTTTTTAATGTGTTCCAATCTGAAATCCTTATGTTTTTATTATTATTAATTTTGTGTAATCTTGCTCTCGTGTTTCGATCATGATCATTTGTGTCTTCCATCCATCCAAGTGAGAAAACAGATTGTTAAGTACAATTAAATTTTATGATTGTGACCAATATACTGTTATTTATCAATTTGTTTTGTAGTTATATAGCTAGAAATTTATAAGTTATAAGATTATAATAACAGTTTTTAAAATAAAAAGCCATTTCTCATTTTTTTTCTTAACTATAATATTCTGCATGTAATTACTCTATGGTTTGAAACATTATATATAACATCTTTGAATCATTTTTCTGTTACATCTTTAATTTTTTTCATACACCATAATAGTAACATATAACATATTATAAACAAGAAAATCTTCACTAATGGATGTAATGGCCTTCTTAACAATGATTTGATACATTCTTTGTGTTGGATGAACCGCATTCCATATATACAGTAGAAACTCTATAAATTAATATTCGATAAATTAATAAACTCTCTAAATCAATAAATTTCTCTGGTCCCAAGTTGGGCCAGTTCAAAATATGACACAAATCGATAAGATTATAAAATAATAATTTTTTTAAGAAATCTATGTAAAATATAGTCCCATTAATATCTTAAATTAATAATTATCATTAAAATAATTTTATATAAATATATAACTATGATAATCTACGAAAATATGAGTATATTGTTATTTGTTTTTATTAGAACTGAAATAGTGTTACCGTTTATCTATAATTTTAAATTAAAATAATAGAAAATATCATAAAAATTTTTTTTAAAAATTATTGTTAATTAATTTTTAATAAGTAATTAATTTTATTTAAAATCGATAATTTAATAACTCTATAAATTAATAAAATATTAAAGTCCCAACATTATTATTTTATAGAGTTTCTACTGTATTTGCATGTCTAGACGAAACCTACAAGTTGAAACAAAAGCAAAACATTTATGAAATCCCTTTAATTTGTTCGGGTTTAAACTGAAAAAACTTTTTAGAACTATATAGATTGCAATTATATAGTTTGTTCGGGTTTAAACCGAAAAATCCAAAAATCGAATTACTCTGAACCAATACAAATATGGTTTTAGTATGATGATCATTTCTTCTTTACCCAACAATCCAAAATTCGAACAATCCAAACCGAATCCAATTGATAACTCGGATTGAACACTTCTAATTATACTATCAACAAGTTCGACAACCGGTTTTTGAATTTACTTGCAGGTCCGGTTTGTGGTATAAACGACATATGTTATCGTTAATGGCTTTGTATAATTATCATATTTTTTGTTTTAATATATCAAATTGGTATCTAAATTTTTTTATTAAAAACAATTTCCATAACTTTCACTATATTATACTTATGTTTCACCCATGTTTTGCTTATAGTGTGTTCTTGTTATGTCAAATGGGAGGCAACAGCAGAAAGAAGTTCTCGTTCTTCAGCTTCTTTTTTCGTACAAATATGGTCGGAAACCAAAAAAATGGTCGAAATATGTGCTTACATTATTTTTCATCAGTCCAAACGTTCACAACATAAGATGTTATTCTTATTCTACTTCCTTTTTTCTGTCCTTCAGTTTGTTCTTTATCCTATTCTTAATTTCCTTTACATTCTCTACACCATTCTCCGTTGTAATTCTTTTTTTATTAATTTAAATTTTTATCAAAAATCCAATTTAAAAATCTGATTTGAAGTTCAATTTAAAATTTGCGCATAACAGAATTTAAAATAATAATTTAAAGCAATAATAGAACTTCATAAATAAATAAATTAAAATGAGGGTTTTAACCTCCCAGTGCATAAAAAAAAAATAACTGCATAATAAATAAACAATGATGGGGGTTTTAATCTCCCACTCCATAAAATATGATCTGAGGTGATATAGTCAACCATATGATCATTTGATCGTGAAGGCAGAACCTATCATAACGATCAGCTCGGAGAAGGCAGCGCCTATCATCCCGGCATAACGATATAATTTTTTTTTTTTTTTCGATCGTGAAGGCATAGCCTATCATAACGATCAGCTCGGAGGAGAAAAACCTACCATCCCGGCATAATAATAATAAGAATTAAAATTAATGAAATATAAATAAATATCACTTTTTCGGTATAGAACAGATCTAGAGACGTTCGTGCTATAACGTGTTATAAATTTAATATATTTTAGGTGAGATTATATATGTTTGTATGTATATTTATATATGTGTGTTGTAATTATATAAGAGAGAGAGTAGATGAACGAAGAAGAGAGAAGGTGAATCTCTTATTATTAACTTACTTCTTTCTTACAAAGACCATACACTCCTATTTATAGATAAAACGATATGTGTGTAAATCGGTCACAAGTCGGTTAATTACTACGATGGATCTAAATGTTAACTGAATCCACATTATTCTATGGATGTGAATGGATAATTAAATCCATTTCATAACAGTATCCAGGATCTGTTAAAATATGGTTGGATCTGTGTTTTTGTACTTTTGGCACATGCCGATAACCGGATCTCAGATAAACCGGTTTTGGTTTTTATGGAGGAAACTGAACCGTCTGATTTGGTACCTCTATTTTAAGAATCAACCGGTTTGGTTTGCTTCGGTATAAACCCGACCCGACCCGACCCGGATTGACTCAGTTCCTTGCACGATTCCTCCTCTTTCTCACCTCTCTCCGTCATCGTCTTCTTCTTTTCTTCTTCTTTCTTACAGTCATTGACTCTCGAGAAATTGCAATCACTCGGAGATTAGATTCGGCCATGGACGAGAAAGTAACTTCACCAGCGATACTTCAATTCGCTCCTTTTAACAGTTCCGTCGACGAAGGTTTCTGGCATAGCTTTTCCTCTTTGAAACTCGACAAGCTCGGAATCGACGATTCTCCGATTCCCATCACCGGTAAACACACAAACGATGAATCACGCAATTACCCAAAACGTAGATTTTAATGCATAACTCGATGATTCCATGCATTCACATTGATTTCTGTACTGAGGAAATATATCTTATGATCCATTAGGTTAGAGAACCAAAAAACAAAAAAGTTGAGGACTTTTTAGATTCCCTGTTCAGAATTGATTGTAGAATTTTCGAAAAATGTCAATCTGGTAGATCGAATCCGAGATCAAAAGGTTATATATAGCTCATGTGGGGTTTGCTATCATCTCACCTACATGGAAACAACAATTTTCACAATTTTTTTCGTCTTTGTTTTTGGATTGAAATTGCAGGTTTCTATGCACCATGTTCTCATCCACAAGTCTCAAATCACTTGACTCTTCTTTCGGAATCATTGCCTTTAGATGATGAACAATCATCGATCGAGAGTACTAGTCATGGAAATAGGAACAAGTGTCCTGTTCCCGGGATTCTGTACAACACCAATACCGTCGAAAGCTTCAATAAACTCGACAAGCAAAGTTTGCTAAAGGCAGAATCGACGAAGGTACTACAACTAACTTGTCTCTGACTTGGTTTTGCAGATAGATCTAACTAATTGTTTGGTGAGTTTCAAGATTTGGGAAGACATTCAATCAGGAAAATCTGTTGAGGACTGTGCTCTGTTATCAAGATTCCTTGTTATCTCGTTCGCAGACCTTAAGAAATGGAGTTTCCGTTACTGGTTTGCTTTCCCTGCACTTGTACTTGATCCTCCCGCAAGTTTGATAGAATTAAAGCCAGCTTCAGAGTACTTTAGTGTAGAAGAAGCAGAATCAGTATCCGCTGCTTGTAATGATTGGCGCGACTCAAATTCAACTACAGGTACTCAACAACATTCTCCTTATCATCCATTATGCAAATTTAACGAGTGGTAGCTGAAAACGTGTGTTACTTCTATGTGTTTTTGCTGCAGATGTTCCGTTCTTTTTGGTTTCGGTTTCTTGTGATTCAAAAGCTACTATCAGACATCTAAAAGACTATGAATCTTGCCAAGGTGATCATCAAAAGGTATGTTGCAACTATCTCTTTCAAATACGTTTCAAAAAGAACTCAGCTTTATCAATCTCTCTTTCTGCAGTTGCTTTTCGGTTTCTATGACCCATGTCACCTTCCGAGTAACCCCGGCTGGCCACTTCGAAACTACTTGGCACTTGTTCGCTCAAGATGGAACCTCGAGAAAGTTTGGTTCTTCTGCTACAGAGAGAGTCGCGGTTTCGCTGACTTGAGCCTTTCCCTTGTTGGTCAAGCCTCGGTTACGACGCTTTCATCAGCTGAGACTGTACCTAACTCAGTAGGATGGGAGCTTAACAAGGGCAAACGAGTTCCCCGATCTATTAGCCTTGCTAATTCCATGGATCCAACAAGGTTGCATCTTTAGCTCTGTGTCAATGATTTAGCCAACTAAAAATGGAGTACTCTAGTTAGAGAAAACGGATTCACGTCCTTTCCTTTTCGCAGGTTGGCTGTTTCCGCTTGTGATTTAAACTTGAAGCTAATGAGATGGCGTGCACTACCGTCTCTTGACTTGAACGTCTTGTCCTCTGTCAAATGCCTTCTTCTTGGAGCTGGTACATTGGGTTGCCAAGTTGCTCGTACTCTCATGGTATGTATTAATGGAAAATGCGAGATCAAAACAATCTTACAAACTCACTGAATTCATTAACAAGAACTTGTTTATCTTTTTTTTTTTTTTTTAGGGTTGGGGAATACGCAATATCACTTTTGTTGACTATGGCAAAGTAGCTATGTCTAATCCAGTGAGGCAATCTCTATACACGTTTGAAGACTGTGTAGGCCGTGGCGAGTTTAAAGCCGTTGCTGCTGCCAAAAGCCTTAAACAGATATTCCCAGCGATGGAATCTAGTGGAGTTGTTATGGCTATACCTATGCCCGGACATCCGGTTACTAGCCAAGAAGAGGAGTCTGTTCTCGGTGATTGCAAACGCCTTAGCGGTTTGGTTGAATCTCACGACGCCGTGTTCTTGTTAACCGATACTAGAGAAAGCCGGTGGCTACCTTCTCTTTTTTGTGCCAACGCCAACAAGGTAATCAATTCTTCTTCTTTCTTTCTTGGGCAAGTATTAACAATCTTCTTGATATATATTTTGAGTTTACAGATCACTATAAACGCGGCTTTAGGTTTCGATAGCTACATGGTAATGCGTCACGGCGCTGGCCCGGCCTCGTTATCTGACGAAATGCAGGATCTTGACATGAACAAGAAACACAGACAGAGACTAGGTTGTTACTTCTGCAACGACGTGGTTGCACCTCAAGATGTAATTCTTTTTTTCTTTTGTCGATTTTCGATTCTTTTTTCGTTTTGTGTTATTATTACCTTCCGGTTTCAGTCAGCTTCGTGTTTTTGCAGTCAATGACTGATCGAACTCTGGACCAGCAATGCACTGTTACACGCCCCGGTCTAGCTCCTATCGCAGGAGCTCTCGCCGTCGAGCTCTTAGTCGGAGTTCTACAACACCCACTTGGGTAATAAAAGTCTTTTTTTAGAAAAAAAAAATGAAAGTTCAGTCATCAGGCTTTGTCATCTTACGGTATTGTTTTGTTTGTTTTCTTTCTTAACAGTATCTATGCAAAAGGCGATAATTCGAGCTCCGGTAATGGAGGAAACACTGATGATTCGCCTCTCGGGATCTTACCTCATCAGATTCGAGGCTCGATTTCTCAGTTCTCACAGATCACGTTGCTCGGGCAAGCTTCCAATAGCTGTACCGCTTGTTCTGAAACCGTGAGTTTTCAGACAACGTTCTACGAAACAAAAAAAAACCTCGGAGCTCTCGCCAAACTTATGTGATGTCTTGACTTATATGTTTCAGGTGGTATCGGAGTACCGAGAGAAAGGAAACAGTTTCATACTTGAAGCTATAAACCATCCTACGTACCTGGAGGATCTTACGGGTTTAACCGAGCTTAAGAGAGCTGCTAATTCATTTAACCTCGACTGGGAAGACGATGATGACGATGTAGCTGTAGATCTGTAATATTCATTTTCACTAGAGACAGATTTAGTTAACCAAAATAACCATTGTGTTATAAACGAAAACATGATTTTCATCTTTTGACAAAAAAATAAATAAAAAAAAATTGATTTTCATTTTAAAATATCATCTCTAATGGCATTGAGCCTAGTGTTGGATGACTGATTAGTTTTGAAATTTTTGATTAAGCTAGTAAAATGTCATATTATTACTTATTTATCTCTTCGCGTAGAGATGTAGTGCCCGTGAAGACATCTAATTAAGTTGAGCACAACATGCAATGATATAAGACACGAATGAACAATTTTCTAATTGATAAAACATAATTTATTAATTTATAAAACAATAATCAAATATGAAATAACATTACAATAATCAAATTATGACATAACCTTAGAATGTTATGACAAAATTCTATCGGTATTACAAGTTTTTATAGCTTATATGTATTATTAAGTGGTAAGTTTATCTCACACAAGGAAAATCACATAAGCAATTGCGAGGACCTTTACATACGCACTTGATATTCGCCTTAGCATAAATTGGCAACGACGTTTGTGCCATGACAACGCAGTCACGAGGATCGCATTGCTTATCGGTATTTTTCTCCCCAGGACATACCTTCGCATTCACATCTAAAAAATTTGGTTGAATAGTATATCAACAATTTTTGATTAAAAACTGGTAGCATTATACATTTTTTTTTTATTAAACCGGACTCTTGAACCCTTTTTTTCGTTCTTTAATTTAAATTGAAAACTAAAAAGATATTGATATATATTACCTTGAACTTGACTGATCATGAGTGATAAGAACACAAATAAAAACATGAACATAGTAGAAGTCTTCATCACTCGATATAGGTTATAATATTTTTTTATTAGTATTATTTGTCTAAGTTGTAGTAACAAAAAAAAAATTGTTTTGTTCAAAAATATTGTCAACCTCCATGATATATATACGCAAGACATTCTAAATATAGTTAGTTCTACCAAATTAGGTAAAAAAAAAGTGAAAGGCTAGGCCAATTCAAAGAAACTGATCATTCCTTTTTTAGAAATTGTATTTTGAAACATTCATTCATTTGTTTTTTTTTTTTTGTAATTATGGATTAGTTATAATCATAATTGAATAATTCAAGATAAAATATGAAGAAGTCGAAATAAGGAAGAGAAAATATATGGATCACTGAATTTTTTTTAAAGAAAAAACTGAAAGTTCAGTTATCATATTTTGGCCCTGTTCGTTTCCGTAGTTAGATGGTACATCTGGATGTGCATTGGACGTTGCATCTGGATGCTGCATTTAAATACTGTTCGTTTTTTTATTTTGATTTTGATTTTTAGATCCAGATATATTGCATCTGAAAGCTATTATGTTTGTTTCTGATTTTGGAACAGCATCCATATGCAACTTGATTTTACGATTTTGGCGGGAAAACGCGATTTCACGATTTTGGCAGAAAAACTTGATTTTACGGTTTTGGCGAGAAAACATGATTTTGCGATTTTAGGCAGAAAACATGATTTTGCGATTTTGGTAGAAAAACACAATTTTGTGGATTTGACAGAAAAACGTGATTTTGCAGTTTTGATAGAAAACCGCGATTTTGCAGTTTTGACAGAAAACACGATTTTCCGGTTTTGATGAAAAATTACAATTTTACAAGAAAATAATATTTTAATAATAAATATAAAATATTAGTATGTAATAAGAATAATAAACATAACTTTATTTAGGTTTATATCATAAGGGGTATTTTAGTCTTTTGGTTTTTGAGATGCAAAATTTGCATCCAAACTCTACTTTTTCTAGCATCTCAAATATCCAGATTTTTTGGATTTTGCATCCAGATGCAGCATCCGGACACTGGTTATAAAGTGTTCAAACGAACAACATTTGAGCATTTGCATCCAGATGCAGCATCCGGATGCAAAAACGAACATACCCTTTGTCATTTTTAAGGTACTGTTTCTTTTTACAATATCTATGCAAAAGGTGATGATTTGAGCTCCGGTAATGGAGGAAACACTGATGATTTGTCTCTTGTGATCTTACCTCATCAAATTCGAGGCTCGATTTTTCAGTTTTTATTAGGGAATAATATCTCAAATCAAAAGTTGGAAGAGATCTTTAGTAATATATAAGGGATACTGGCCAATCCACTTATTGTCAATTGGTTGAGTTAAAAGTCCATATAACTTAACATTGTATGAAAGCCCGATCCACGCAATCCAACCCTTATCCACAATTGATGAGATCCAAAGTTGGTTCGTCGATTCATGTCCAAACATATAAAGATCAATGGACAAATTAGCTATCATCTCGAGAAGGCGTACTAAAAAATAATATGTAACATTAACAGTTGGAAAATATTTTAAGTAATATATAACTTAACATCGGAGTACGAAGAGAAAGGAAACATTTTCGAACTTGAAGCTATAAACCATCCTACTGACCCGGAGGATCTTACGGGTTTAACCAGCTTTAGAAAGCTGCTAATTCATTTAACCTCGACTGGGAAGATGATGACGATGTAGCTGTAGATCTGTAAAATTCATTTTCACTAGAGACAGATTTAGTTAACCAAATAACCATAGACAATGCTCCCAAGATGGCTCACCTATGGATCTTGAATTCTAATTCTAAGAGTGAGAATGAAGATAAAAAATCAAATCTTTAATATGTCTCTAAATTGTGCACACATTGTTAGCGTATCTAGAAGATCATTCACACATTCACATGCATTTAAACGTTAATTCTTAGTACTTTATATGTGAATCTGAGTAATATTTATAATGAATCAACAACAGACAAGAACATAGATACATTTGGTATTTTTTTTCAACTAGTTTAAGGTGAAAATAAAACAAAAATAACTTTTGTTCTTCCCTTACTTTGAAATTCTTACAAGTTTTTGAATACAAGAAGGAGCCCTGAGATCAATCGATGGTCTTTGATAAGTGCCGATTTGAGGGGGAGGAGGCTGCAGTTGATTTATTTCTTGTGCAATGTGAATTCGAAATCTAAATATTATAATGTTAAAATATCTCACATTGGAAGTTGGAATATTTCTTAACTAGTATATAAGATTTATAGACCAATCCACTTATTGACATGATTTTAAGTTGAAAGTCTATGATTCTTAATAAACATAGTAAATATCAAACGGACTGTGTTGTAGTGTTGTCGATCCTATTGGTAAATAGGTGGATATGTAGTGCTAACTGTTGTCCATAGTAACCCGTGTTGATGGAGAATGCGAGATTTTGAAAAAAAAAATATTCAGTTGGAAAAAAAAATTTAAGCTGGAGTTTGAAAAAAAAATTAGGAATGAAAACAGAGGAAAGATTTTGTGAAGATACGTAAAATCAGATTTTAGTGTTTTAACGTCATTGATAAGCAACCAAAAATCAAGTTAGTGAGATGTTCTCAGCCATTTTGAATCAACAAGAATTGGTTTTATTATCATTAATTTGATCATCACAACTCCAGTTATCAATATACATTGCGAAAATCCACATCTTACTGATTTTATCATCTGAATTTTCTCCCTATTCAACTTCTAATTCTCTAGTTCTTCTTTGAGTTAAACATATACCAAACTTTATGAATTGAATGTTACTTGTAATCTAATCCTAGATTCCGAATTTAGCATCTGGATTTTGAATACATATATCAATTATTTTTTGTTACAAAACTTATACCAAACTTTATGAATTGAATGATATACTTGTAATCTAATACTAGATTCTGAATTTAGCATACAGTAAAACCTCTATAAATTAATAATGTTGTGACTTCGAAATTTTATTAATTTATAGAGTTATTAATTTATACAGATATTTTTCGGTTTGAATTCTTAATGTTCATCAAAATACAAAAAACTATTTTCAACAACGTAAAATTCATTCAAAAAATATCATATCAATAAATTTGAAAGATAAACCAAACAACATTTATAAACTTGAAACAACAATATAATCACATTTTACTATATTACATTAATTAAATATATCTAAATGTATAATTATTAATTTATATAATTATTGGGACCATATTTTTAGATAGGAGTTTCAAAAAAATTATTATCTTATTATCTTATCGAAATTTACTAATTTTTACACTGGCCCGACTTGGGACCGGCATAATTTATTAATTTATACTAATTATTAATTTATAGAGGTTCTACTGTATCTGGATTTTGAATACATATATCAATTATTTTTTGTTACAAAAAGAGTTCCATCTCATGACTTTTACCAACATGTAGATGAACATGAGCGAATTTATAGGTTTTCAAATTAGAACTTGTAAATTAATGAACTGTTATTAAGAGAAGGTTTGGTGAAACGGCCGGAGATGAGACCAGTTGCAATGTAGCGGTTCGCCGCCTCGGTTAGGTGGATTCCACCCCCATTTCACAAGTTGCGGAATCCTTTCCGCCGCACCGTACGCTTGGTTTTGCATTGTATCTTCCATCTTTTCCTCCACAACATGCATTTAGGGCACTTCCAGTAAAACCTATTGTGTAACAAATATAGAAAATTTATTGTATCAATATTCATTAAAAAAAAATGTTTTATAAACCATCGACAGTCTCTCTTTTTTGTTTTTGTTTTTGGAGGCCTATTTGCTAAACATGCCTAACTAGTTATAGGAAATAATACCGAAATCGGATTATTATTATTACCGTGTTTGGCAGGTGAGTTGAAGAATTGCATGGCAGAACCGTAATAATCAGCATAGATAATTGTGGCACGAGGGTACTTTTTGCCTTAGAGTCACAAGTTCTTTATTGAGCTTATCATTGTGAAGCTTAGCAGTATAGTTCAGTGGCTTAAAACATTGGTTCTTCGGGTCATAGAGCCATCCATTATCATCACTGAACCGCTCTAATATAACCGCGGAACAACCAATTGAATTAAAACAAAACCCAATGTTAATTAATAAATGAACATCAGGACTAGTTAACTTTTAAAAGACATTAATCTAATGTAAACGTTTCCTACTTACGCTTGTGACATTGATGATTTTGTTAATGACGAATGTATAGTTTAATTTAGGTCAAATTTCTATAATTTTTAATTTAGGTCAATTTTTTCATGAGACTTTTTTAATTTAGGTCAATTTAAAAGGTACACGTATCAATGTATCATTGTATATCTTCTTCCGTTTTGCTATAGATGTTTCATTCTGTTTGGTTTCGATTTCTTCTGGTTCAAAAGCTATTATCAGACATAGGTGATCATCAAAAGGTATGTTCAACTTTCTATTTCAAATATGTTAGAAACCGATAAAAAAATAAGAAAATGTAGATATATGTATCCAAGTGCAATCAAATGGAAGTGAGGATTATTAATACACCTTTACGGATTGTATCCAAGTGCAATAGCAGAATCAATCAATTGCATAACCCTCTCGTGCCCTTTACGTCTAGTCAGAAACTCAAACTTTTCTGGGACCACAATTCTTTAAGCTTTGATATTTTTTTCGCAAGAGTGATACCATTGGTAGTGATAACCAAATTCACATTCAAGAACATTACTTTGGTTTAAGAGTGCGAATGGAGGAAAAACAATCAAATCTTTAAAATGGTTCTTTAAGTATATACATGGTTATGGTTGTTGCCTCAACTGCAACAATGTCATTAACTTTGGTTCCTTTAGGGGGTACAAGAATCCACTAAGGAATGTGTTTTCCATGCTGTGAGATATTTTGAATTAGATATGGCTTAATATAGACGAGATTCAAGGATCGTTACTGTGCAAGACTTTTCAAGACACGAAGATCTGTCTAGCCATCAAACATGACGATGATACAAATCTTACTTGAAAGATAATGAGGTGATTGTTGACCCATTCAAGGGAGTTAAGCTCAAGCCTGATCAAGTGGATCATTTGGTATTTGCCACATCGAGACCAAGAGAACATTTATTTGCAATATGCGATTTTACTGATTATATGTATGGCGGAAAATTGTTTATGACTAATAAATTCTCTTTTGCCAGTTACACATATAACAAAAAAAAAACGAAATACATGTATATATAATTTTTTTTTCCATTTATTTAAATGTTGAGATATTAGAGGAAAAAGCATGTTTTTGATCTCCTGGTCTTCAATGGCTTTATCTTCTTCTTTGCCTTTGGTGGCCTCAAAGCGACTCTGATCGCTGTATCAAACACTGCCTTCACATTCTATTAAATATTGACAAAGAAAAAACACAACTTTGTTTAGCAAACTTAATTTTTTTATATTTTATTTCAACGTAATGTGAGTTATATACATTTACTCATAAAATTAAACACCTGTTGGGTTTTGGAGCTGCATTCTAAGTACCTAACGGCTCCAATCATCTTCCTTAATTCTTCTCCCTGTTACTCAAATTCATTCATACAATTATAGTCACAGTTATAGTTTTTTTATGGAACATAGAAAAATCGATATATGTAATTTTACTCTTTTAAAAATTAAATATATGTTTCCTTGTAACTGTACCTGAGCAGTTGTTATAGAAGCTGCTCCTGGATGATCTTTCAAGAATTGCTTGTCATCCCTCAAATCTGTAAAAAAAAATTGTAACATTATTTATTTCACTGATGAGAATATTTTTCAATGATTAAGATCAAATAAAATAAGCAAAATGTATAAATAATAAAGCCAAACTGGGCTACTGCGTATAAGCCCATTAAACGACTCAAGTGGATTATGTTTTGCTACATTTTAGTCTTTTCCTGCTATCGGAAATAAAAAAGAATATGCAGAATAATAATATATTATTGGAACAAGTTAAAATAATTTATCTAACTGCAAAATTATCAAATGATGATTTTTTTTAGGGACAATTGGCAAAGTACCCTAATTAACTTTTGTAATTTGAAAAATACACTGTTTTAATTTTTTTTTTATTATTAAATTTATTGATAAGTAAAAAGACTATTTTGACCAGATTTTAATAATACATATTTTTATAAATTAAAATAAAAATCGAAAATTAAATATATGAGAGATATTTAATTAGTAAATCTTAAGATTTTCTCTAAATTATATATTTATATAAATATTTTAATTAGATAAATCTTAAATCAGATAAAAATTAATATTTGTGAAATTTTTATACAAATTTAAAACTAATTTTAGTAGAATAATCTATAGATAAATATATAATATATAAAAATCTTATGATTTATTTTCTCTTTTTCCCTATGAAAAATATATTTTTATAGAATATTCTATAGATTAGTATAAAATTAAGATTTTAGAATTTATAAACAAAGTAAATTCTAAATATATATTATTTAGTTTCAAAATGTTATTTTATCTTGATTTTATTAAATAATTTTAAATTATAAGAATTCAAAATAATGTTAATTTAGTCATTTCATATATAGTTAATTCTTAAAAAATTAGAAAATAATAAAGGTGTAGTTTTCAAATTATAAACTAGTTTTGATGTATTTTCCCAAATTTTCTCTTTTTTTTTAACATATTTTTCATTAGAAGTGTACAAATATATATATATATATATATATATATATATATATATAAAGCAAAATGGAGATTTCAAATAATCTCAAAACAAATAATAAAATAATTTATTTTATAAAAAAAATACATAGTTACGAACTGTTTCACTCTATCATTGACGGATTTAAAGCAAATGTTTGTTATTAGAAAACCAATAAAAGGGAAGACTTTTTTATTACCTAATTTGGTTCCGACGAGCACAATGGGGATGCTAGGCGCATAATGTTTCAGCTCCGGAAGCCACTATTAATCAAGAAATTAATTTAATTAACCTCGATAACAGTTCTTTATAAAAATGGTTCACCAATATCATTATTTAAAAAGAGATGCAAGTTTTAAAATTACCTTTTTGTAAATATTCTCGTAGCTGGCCTTGCTAATTAGGGAAAATGCCAATAAAAACACATCTGCTCCTCTGTAACTCAAAGGCCTAAGCCTGTTATAATCTTCCTGCCCTGATAATTTCACATTAATTCTAATTATTAAAACTAATATATATCGAATTTTCAGTTTTAGTAAAAACTAAAAAGAGAATTATTTACCGGCAGTATCCCAGAGGCCGAGGTTGACAGTACTTCCATCGACCACCACATTTGCACTGAAATTGTCGAAAACTGTCGGAACATAATCCTGTAAATTGCATTTCAAAGGAATTAGTAATTACATCCTCAAGACCTCAACACATAAATAAGAGAATAAAACACAGTATTTTAGCTTTGGTTTCAGATTTAGGTTCAATAGTATTAAACGAAAATATTTGCAGTTCACGTTTACTTTAAAGTTTCTACAAAAATATACGATAAATCATTAAAATTTAATCTTTTTGTTTTTAGGTATGTAAACGTTAAAAGAAAATTCACCCTTGGTACGAGAAAAGTTTTATGAATATGAATAAGTACTAAACAAATCTTAAAACCTAAACAACGTGAAATTGCGTAAAACTCAGCAAAAATCTTCAAGAGACTGACATAAAACTCTTAAAACATCAATTTGATAGTATTGATCACGAAAACAATAAATTAACTACCGTAGGAAAAGTATTGCTGGTGTATGAAATGAGCATACAAGTCTTCCCCACTGCTCCATCTCCGACAGTCACACACTTGATGAATCTTGCTGTGCTCATTTTCTTTTATTTTCCTGTTTGTGAATTTTGTGTATGTGTTTGGTTTTTATGTTAAGAAGAAAAGAAAAGTGGTGGAGGGTTCTTAAAAAGCTTTTTGTGATGATTATACTTGTTTATTATTGGTGAAGAGGGTGATTCTGATTACAACTATTATTGTTATTTATTATTTGCTTAGTGGTAGGGGAAACCATTTGAAGCCAAACGTACCAAATTAACCCGAACTAATACCGAATCAAGGAACTTTATAGATACAGTGGTCACTGGTATTATATATCCTCAGATGGAATAAACCAAGTAAACCGATCAAACTCTCGTTGAAACAGTGGAGTTATATTCGTCGTAAAATACAAAAATTTCAAAATTACACCTCTAAAATAGTATTATAAATTTTATTCAC
Source organism: Alliaria petiolata (assembly GCA_020283515.1). Classification (NCBI taxonomy): domain Eukaryota; kingdom Viridiplantae; phylum Streptophyta; class Magnoliopsida; order Brassicales; family Brassicaceae; genus Alliaria; species Alliaria petiolata. The sequence continues at coordinate 11,599,294 of JAHZTW010000003.1, read as the reverse complement.
TTAATCACATGTTTTTATTTTATTCTTATCTGTTCATCTTAACCAACTCGCACAAAAATGAATAAGAATGATTTTCAACCGAGACGAACCAGATCAAACCGAAAAGTAAATCTCTCACATTTTTTTTTTAAATTAATAAATTAAACTGATGAGGAATTGAGTATTTCTTTTACTTCAAGTGCAAGCTCTTGTGCTCAGCGAAAGTGATGTAGCCGTTTGGTGTTGGTTGTGAGTGGAATTTAGAAGTGTTGGAAAAGAAAACTTTCATCTTACTTTCTTTAATCATTATTTTTTTTATTAAAATATTTTATGTTTGTCTTACTTGATCAGTTGATCACCTATTATTAACAACTTTGGATATTGATAGGATCGACTTAATTATATATTAAGATTTCGATTGTACTGAAATCGTGTGCTCATAATTTTACGTTTTAACAAGATCTTGTGTGCTATTAATTTTACATCTTTTTTTCTTCTTTGCCTCACATATATGTATTTTATTGAATTGTATCCAAATATAGTGTTAAGTTTCTTAAGTTTTCAACTCAAATTTAATTGGTAATAAGTTGATTGACTCAACTTTTTTATATATTACTTAAAGTCTCTCCTAATTTTTGATGCAAGACATATATTACACACTCTCTAGAGATTAATATTTATGGCACACTAATCTCTATCTAATCCCAATACCACCCCTCTCCAGATAATAATTCGTCTAGCTATTAATCTCGCCAGACCATCAATTTTGGATCCGAGGACATGAGCCACTTCTAGGCCTGATTACGAGAGCATGCAGATCTCGCTCTGAAACCTTGTTAAGTTTAATGAGCTTAAAACTCAAAACTAATTGATAATAAGTGAATTGACACAAATCCTTCATATATTACTTAAAATCGTTTACAATTTTTGATTTCAGACATATCTTACATACTCTCTAAAAATTAAGGTTTATATCCAATTAATCTCTGCCTAATCTAAATATGTACATATATATATTTTTTATTCCTAGACATTTTTTTGTTAAATCATTTATTCTTAGACATATGTTTCTTATCTAACGTTCATGCAAATTTATGATGATTCAGATCACTCTTTTTGATAGATGAATGATTAAACAATAAGGTCCACGTATACTTTCTAGGGTGAATTAGCCCAATAACCATATTGGATACTAAAATTAAAAATATAGTCATATTATGTTCAAAACCTATTAAATAACCAAGCCTTTTTTTGATAGGACAAAATTATCCCTCTGGCAACATATATTTATTATGTACTACTTTTCTATTATTAGCAACATACTATATGAATATTACCGATAGTATGGAATCGAGATTATTTGAAAAATAATTAGCAACGTTACTTAGTTTTAAACAAATTTATTTTTTATAATATACTATATAATTATAAAATAGTATATCTTCGAAATTAAATTCTACACCCTAAACCCTAAACCATAAACCATAAAATCTAAACCCTAAACCCTACCTAAGGATTAGTGAACCCAAACTGATTAGTGTAAATTTTTTGTCTATAAACCCTAAATCCTTAAATCTAAACCCTAAAACATAAAATCTAAACCCTAAACCCTTCCTAAGGACTAGTGAACCCAAACTGATTAGTGTAATTTTTTGTAATTAGTGTTATATCATCATGTTTTTTTTGTTGTTCTATCATCATGTTTTTTTTTGTAATTAGTTATATCATCATGTTTTTTTTGTAATCCTACACCCTAAACTATAAACGCTAGTTTCTTCGTTTAAGTTTAAGATGACTTTGTTTTAACATATATCGCGGTCAAAGGCATTAGTTTCCGAATTGACTCATAATCATAATCACTCCGATATATTATCAAATGTTTGATAAATCTTCAATGAAAAGGCTAATAAGATAATAAAAGAGAAATTGCATTGGAAAACCATAACGTAAGATGAATTAAAGAAGTAACCATAGCAAACATATGGGTAGAATATACTCTGTTTAAGAACACCGAAAGAATCAATAGTATATACCAACACAACCAATACATAGAATAGTCTAACGTACATATAGAATAACACAACAATGCGATTAAGAGATAATGTGTTCGATGAGTCATGTCATCAACCAACGATTCAAGATCTCTTGACTCATGAAGAGATTTGAAGAGGAATTATCGACGACGATGGGGGTTTGCTCCGCCGCCACAGCAAAGCTTCGGCGAGACAGCCGGATCTCAGATATATTTTCGAAGCTTCCGATGATGAGCTGAGGTTGCCTCCGCTGCCACCACCGCAAAGCTCCAGCGAGACTCACCCGGATCTCAGATATCTTATTGAAGCTTCCGATGATGAGATGAGTTTGCCTCCGCCGCCACCGCAACCGCGACTCGCGAATCGATTCAGATCCGGTGATCTCGCTGCTCTCCGACTCTATCTCCGAACACTCCATCGCAGCAGACCCGTAAGCGACGGCGCGTCAATCGCGTGACTTCTTCCGATTGATATCACCGCTTTCCTTGGCATCGGCATAGTAGTCGTTGTGATCGGGAGAGAAGAATCCGATGATATTCACTCGTTTCCGACACAAAGAAGGAATTAATACATGTTGGGGTAGTTTGGGAATTAATACATATTATACATGTTGTATCGGATGCCAATTTGTTCATGGTTAGATAGCTAATATCGAGTGTCAATATGGCTATTGATTGGTATTTCCCTACTTTCTATGATACCTCATTTTCTATAATATATTCATTTTTATAAAAAAAAAAACAATTGATACAAGTAGCTTGGTGGTTTAGTATCATACGTAAATCACTTCAAATATAAGTTACAATTGGAGGCCATATACAGCGTAAAGCACAAGCTATGCATTAAGTAATCGATTTCTCTATTAACGATTGACTTTGTATATATATGATCTTTCTCATTATGTTGCAAATTACAATGGTAGCTTTGGATACAATTGTGTATATTGTGCATGATTTGCATCAACCATATATATTATATATTTGACGATAATATTAAGAAATTAGGAAATTGATGTAATATTTTATCAACAACAAAAAACACTCCTTATGTTATTCGTGGGTAGGTTCTAGAATGTGAACTAAATCAACTAAATTGAAGGAAAACGTTTTTTTTTGTCAACGATTGAAGAAAAATTTGTATGATAAAAAAATCCCACATATCAATCATTGCTTGACGACAGACAATAAGACAATGTAATGTCCCAAAATGCTCAAAAATGTTTCCAGAACAAAAAATAAAATATTAAAATTAACTTCAAACTATAAGTTTAAGAAATCTCGACCAATAATTTCAATTCATTATTTATATAGTTGCGCCGTTATATAAAGAAAACAGTTATATATTAAATTAAAATCCTATCGTATGTAAATCCAAATATTATTTCTAAGTTTGAAATATAATCTAAATTTATTTAGTTGTTTTGTTGTTCTTTACGACAATTAACAAACACTGATATCTCTCAATAACAAAAAAATATCTCTTTTACAAAAAAATCAGTTAATCTCTTCTCTTAATTAAAAAGTTTGGTAACGAAGGAGAATTAGAGTTTTTTTTACGCTGAATTGATTCATTAACAGTAGAACCAGAAAAAAGCCGAGCGAATGTTTGATGAGATTAACTGATTTTTGTTGCATGCCAAGCGATGATGCATATTCAACAAGACAGAGTTGTGAGAAAACGTAAGGGCGACAGAGAAATCAAAGATAATTAAATTCCAGATTTCTTATGCTCAGTGGTGCCAACCTAAAAAAAGTACAAGTAGGGTCAACATGAATGCTTCTAGAATACGGTCTCTCTTTCACAGCCAAAGGCTCCAGCTAGTGTACGCCATAGGAAGTGTTTTATTATAGACCAAAGGGATTTTTCCATAAGAGATAATCTCTTGTATGAGGAGATACTTGCGAATCCAATTCTCAAACCAGACATGGGTGTCTTTACCAATTCTCAAAAAGGTCTTGAAATATGAATTCTTGAAATATCGGCGTTTCTTCATTTGAGCACGAAGGGAGTTAGGTGCAGACCATATATGCCATGTTTGCTAATTGCTTGCATAAAAGAGCTTGATTAAATCTTCCAATGTCATAAAATCCCAAGCCCTCTATCTGAATATATAAAATATAATTATTTTAACTTGATAAAAGTTTTAAAAAATATAATATTTTTTCAAATACATAATTAATGCATTGATTGCATCTCACATATTTACAATTGTATCTATTAACAAAACAATCAAAAATCGTTTTTTTTTACCAACCATTAAATTTAATATCTAATAATATATTATATAGCCACAACTATATTAATTTTTAATAATAATATCGTCCGCAGACTTAGTACTGTAATTAAAAATAAATAATTTTTAAAAATTGTTTAAATTTAATGAATACCCACAATTTACAACATTTAATATAACATTACAACATTTAAAGCTTCACCTAAATAATCCAGATGCAAGTTGTTGCATTAACTAATCAGTCCACGTGATTATTCATCCAAATAGATAGTTTCCGTTTTAGTACTTTTTTTGTGTGTGGTTAAAGTTCCGTTTTAGTACTATCAGCAAATTAAACTTTGTTTTGTGAAATTCTTTAGCAAAAAAAAACTTTGTTTTGTGAAATTTATCGGTTCCATAATAGAAACACACATCTTCCGAAATTATATAATATATACAATTCATAATTACTTGAATGTTACGTTTTCGATCGGTTCGGTTATTGAATTTTTTTTTCCTTTTGAAACATACTCCAGAATTTTTTTATATGTGTTTTGTGATTGGTTTGGTATGATATAGTTTGGCTCAGAACTTGTTTTGGATTTAAATACTTAAATTTAGTATTAATACGATGGGGTATCATATTGTACTAGATATGGGCCGGTGCAACAGTTTTTGGTTTGAGCTTTTGGTTTAAGTCCATGATTAAAATTTATAGATTATTTTTATAAAAATAATTAATAGTCTTTTTTATTTGTGTTTTGTTTTTAAAAGTTTTATATATATTTTTTTATCTTATTATATAAAGCTTAATGTTTAATATATTTAATTTCTCATCAAATAAAAGAAAATTTATTCATATGAGTTCGTTGTTTTTTTCTTTAAATTTTCATCCTCCCTCTTTCTTATAAGGTGAGCTACGCGCGGTACAACAATAAGGTAAACTACGATACAACAATCTGTACGTTTTTTATTTAACTGGTTTAATGTAAATAATCTATGTTGTTGTTTTTATTTTTAAGATTCATTGTTTTTTGATGATATCGATACTAAAAGCAAAAAAGAAAAATTAGTTAAATTAAATCATAATAATCATACAAAAGGATTGAAAAAAAAAATCAAAGAACTTAAAACTATGCTATCATAATAAGACGACCTAAAGATAAATGAACCCTCACGTAGTTTATTAATCTACGTAACTTACATATAATTATAATAAAATGACTGGAATGAAGATAAACTAACACGTGAAGTAAACTACCTTATGTGAAGCTAAACTAACATGCGAATATATATACACTTTATAAAATGACGTGAAGTAAAACTTAGCTTGTTTTTTTAGACGTGATAACTAGCAACTTTAAAGCATCGAACTTTATATAATAAAATAAAATATATGCAGCTTACATTAGAAGGCACCAACCAAACTTTTCATTTGTTCAAACTCCAGACGTTCACAACATGAGAAGTCATCACACATATTCTTCTTCTTCTTCTTCTTCTTTGTCCTTCATCTTCTTTCTCTTTCTATTCTTCGTCTTCTTCTCATTCTCTACACCAATATCCGAACCCGTAAAACCTAAGCCAATCGGATCATACCATAAAAGAAAACAACCAATCTCAGCTATTTTAGTTTTTGGAGATTCAACGGTGGATCCAGGAAATAACAACTACATCAAAACAATATTCAAGTGTAATTTTCCACCTTATGGACTCGATTTCAAAAACAGCATCCCCACCGGTAGATTTTGCAACGGTCGTCTCGTGACAGATTTCATGGGTTAGTTAGTGTTCATTGATTGTATAGTGAATCTCTATTATCATACAATTTTTTTATTATTATCTCATATATTTATATGTATAGGTTCATATATGGGAGTCAAGGAGAACGTGCCAGCATATTTGGACCCAAATCTTGGAATAAATGAGTTAATGAGTGGAGTTAGCTTTGCTTCAGCTGGTTCTGGATTTGACCCTTTCACTCCAACCATTGGTGTTAGTATCCAATCTCTTCTCTCTCTTTTTGATTCTAAAACATAATTAAAACGTAAAAAAAAACGAGAGTTAACATATATTTTGGTCATTATGTTACTATAACCATATTGGTGCTAATGAGACTTCCATACCTAGATTTTTTTTTTTTTGTTAAAAGGCCTATCCAAACCTAGATGGAAGATAAGTTACATTGTTTAAGGACTAGAAATTAAAAAAAAAAACAAATTGATGCGTTACAAATTTTTAACTTTCTTTGTTTTTTTTTAAAGGAGCTACATTCTACTTTTGTAACCCAATGCTTAAAGGTTCGAGGATATATATTTAATATTTATAAATGAACAAAACCAATCATTTAATCGTCGGGCCTATTTCATTAAATTATAATATTTAAAAAAAAAAAATTGAAACCTCATCTATTTTCATCTTTTTTTTAACAGCCATCTATTTTCATCCTAAAGACAAAAAGTTAATGTTTATTTGCGGGCAGGTTCTAAAATGTGACCACTAAAATTGATGTAAAACTGATAAAATAAAACACCATCTCAAATCAATATATCATTACTTGATGACAAATAGTTAAGGATTTTTGGCAATTTTATCTAAGATGCGTGTGTAACTGTGTATTTTATAACAATCGAATCATACGATAAAAGAATACCAATATCAAAAAACGAGTTTTAATTTGGCCCTTTTGTTTTTTTTATTCCGCTTCATCTCCCAAATAAAAGTTCTATATAAGGCGAGCTTGATTTAGCAAAAAAAAAAAAAAAAAAAAAAAAAAGATGAAAAGATACAAATTTAAATAAATTATTGAACTAACTAACCCGATTTAATAGAGGTAAATCAAGCAAAGTTCTAATTAATTGGATTACAATACTTTTATTCTCCCATAATTAATTTCAAACCAAGATTTATATATTTGTGCCGTTATCAAAAGAACAGCTGTATAGTTATTCACTCATTTGAAAAAAAAAAAAAAAATCCAAATATCAAGATTTAAAATCCTAAAACATAATAAAACTATGTTTTGACGATTATATTTTTAATATTATGTTACAACCATAAATACTTCATCGCAGAGATAGATTAGTCCTTAATAAAAATATATTTATGCCAATTTATCAATAACTGGCAATATTGGTAAATTTGTATAATAAAGAGTGACAATGATATATATAATTTGAGATATTTTTTTCCATTATTTGTCTATTTTTCGAATAAGTTGAACTAATGAAGTGTGTTCATTGGTGGGGATGTAGAACGTGATAGACATTCCAACTCAGCTGGAGTATTTCAGAGAATACAAGAGAAAATTGGAGGGTAGAATGGGAAAACAAAAAATGGAAAAACACATAGAAGAGGCTGTGTTTTGTGTAAGTGCCGGAACCAACGATTTCATCTTAAACTATTTCACAGTTCCGATACGAAGAAAGACTTTCACCATCGAAGCTTATCAGCAGTTCATTATTTACAATCTCAAGCAATTTATCCTGGTAAATTCATATTTTCTGATTTTTTATTTATGTTTATAGATTGATTAGATATCTTTATATACATACCATACCTTATTCAGCTTATATATATATTTTTTTTTCTTAAATTTAGTTATGTTTAATGTCCATTTCAGTTCAGTTTCAATAATGATTTTGTAGATTTTTAGTTTAAAATAAAAATAAAAATCGAACTTTATTTTGTTTGGTACGCGTTTGATTTGTGTTCTAAATTCAACTTTCTAATCCAATGTAAAGTACCAATAATTTCCAAAATATTCAAAAACATTTATTTCATATTTTTTTTTAAATAATTTCTCAGGTTTTTGTATAGTACGTAATTATTATTTTATAAACCAAGATTTTCTAGATAAATATTCTAAATTAATACCACAAAACAAGTTTTAGTTACAAAAATATCACATTTTTGATAAATTTTCAAAAATATTACAAACATTATTAAATTTATGAGAGGTTCATAAAGGTTTACTAAGGAAACTAGAATAATCGGTATCTATTCCTAATTTTTATGATTTTTTTCTAAACGGCTAAACCTAAAAATAATGACACTTTTGAAATATTTAGGTTTTGGCGTTATTTTTTAAAAAATAAAACATTAATGTGGTATTTTAAAAACTGTTTTTGTAGTATATGTTTTCCGGTTTGGCTCGGAGTACTAAATCGAACACACTTGTACTTAGTAATAGTGAGTAAATTGTCCAACTAGCAAAATTTATTTTGGCTAAACTTTGTCTTGAAATCAGTTTGTTTAGTATGTAACTCACTTTCAAAACGGGTCTGGTTTCACTGGTTCAGTTTCGTTTCAAAACGGGTCTGGTTTCACCGGTTCAGTTTCGATTCGACCGTTTTATTTTGTTATGTTTTTGTTTGGACATCGACTTGTTTTAAAATACATTTCTTAAGAATTTGTTTTTTTTGGTATTAATATGGTTATATAAATATATAATGGTTAGGGTTTATGGCATGAAGGAGCAAGGAAAATAACGGTGGCAGGTTTGCCACCAATTGGGTGTTTACCGATTGTTATAACTGTACTCTCTGACGAAGCTTTGACCAACCGTCGTTGCATTGACCGTCTCTCCGCCGTGGCCACAAACTACAATTTCTACTTACGAAAAGAATTGGGCCTCATGCAAATGAGTTTGGCCCATCTTGGGTCCAAGATATCTTACCTTGACGTCTATAACCCAGTCTATGAGATCATTCATGACCATCGAAAATTCGGTAAGCACAGAAATCAATTAAAAATTCCGATTCAGTTTTGGACAAATCAAGAAAATAAATCTAAATTAGAAATTGCTGCGAAAAATCTGAATTACAAATGCTGCATTTTATTTAGAAAAATATGTTGCAGTTTCTTAGTTTAGAAAATACACTTCCAATTAGATTTTAAGATTACATCTTGGTATGACAAGTTCTGGCGATCATGATTTTGTTGTTGTGGTTAATGTGTTTATGTTTATTAATTGTTGGAAAACAGTCATTCATCAAGGATAAAACAAAAAATCATGATCGCCGGTGAGAAAAAAATCATAAAACAAAACATCTTTATTTCGATGCGATATGAGTTAAGTGAACATATTAGTCCACTTTGATACTTATAAATGTGTAGTTACATTCATATAAAAAATAATCTCAAATTCAATTACAAAACTATTAAAATGAGCCTAGATTACTCAATATATAAAAAGTTTGTTAAAAGTCTCACTTTGGTTATGCAAATAAGTGGTGAATAATAAACATATTACAGTACAAACTCTATAAATTAATAATATTGTGACCTATGTAATTTCATAATATTTTATTAATTTATAGATATATTATTTGATTGATAAATTAATTTTGCACCGTAAAAAAATATTGATTTATCAAGATATTAATTTATAGATATTCTACTGTATAAACATGATTAAAAACCGTAGAAGTAAGAATTTTCACTTATTTGCCATCCAAATTTACAGTTTTTATTCAGTGATTCTTTAATTGAGCCATATAATTAGACCGAATAATATATATATTATAAACAAAATTTAAAAGATTAGGCATTAGTTAATACTTGTATTATTTGGTATTTTGGTGGAGCGGGTTATGATTTAATCTTTTGTAGGCTGATCCGTCAAAACATGCAAAATATTTTAACCGATGCTATATGAGTTAAATGGACGGGTTAACCAATTTTCACACTCATAAATGTGCAATTGCATTCATATAAAAATATAATCGCATATTAGATTATGAAATCATATAATTTACATGATTATTACGATATAAATATTAGAAGAAATAACTCTTATTGTATAAAACTATATCATACCAATATCATATTGATTATATGATTTTGTATAATTATTTTTTAATTAAAACTTACATTACATTACTTTTACAACCGACTGTTTTATTAAAATTAAATAGTATAAAATTATTTCATAAATTATGAATTAGCCTTGCGTACAATGTGGGTCCAAACCTAGTTTTTATTTTTATTTTTAAGATATTTCTTTTTTATATATTGATATGCTATAGGGTTTGAAGAAGTGAGCAGTGGATGTTGTGGAAGTGGATACTTAGAGGCATCGGTTTTGTGCAATCCAAAGACATATGTGTGTCCTAATACATCTGCTTATGTCTTTTTTGATTCTGTCCATCCAAGTGAGAAGACTTACTTCATTCTCTTTAAGTCTCTCCGACCAACTATTGATTACACTATTAGCTAATTGATAAGTTAATTTTAATATATTGATATATATTCTTCTTCCATGATTAATGGTGAAGAAAGATAATGAAATTATATGTATTAATATTTTAAACGGCAATCAAATAAAATTAATATTTCAAACTGAAATCCTTTTTTTTTAATGTGTTCCAATCTGAAATCCTTATGTTTTTATTATTATTAATTTTGTGTAATCTTGCTCTCGTGTTTCGATCATGATCATTTGTGTCTTCCATCCATCCAAGTGAGAAAACAGATTGTTAAGTACAATTAAATTTTATGATTGTGACCAATATACTGTTATTTATCAATTTGTTTTGTAGTTATATAGCTAGAAATTTATAAGTTATAAGATTATAATAACAGTTTTTAAAATAAAAAGCCATTTCTCATTTTTTTTCTTAACTATAATATTCTGCATGTAATTACTCTATGGTTTGAAACATTATATATAACATCTTTGAATCATTTTTCTGTTACATCTTTAATTTTTTTCATACACCATAATAGTAACATATAACATATTATAAACAAGAAAATCTTCACTAATGGATGTAATGGCCTTCTTAACAATGATTTGATACATTCTTTGTGTTGGATGAACCGCATTCCATATATACAGTAGAAACTCTATAAATTAATATTCGATAAATTAATAAACTCTCTAAATCAATAAATTTCTCTGGTCCCAAGTTGGGCCAGTTCAAAATATGACACAAATCGATAAGATTATAAAATAATAATTTTTTTAAGAAATCTATGTAAAATATAGTCCCATTAATATCTTAAATTAATAATTATCATTAAAATAATTTTATATAAATATATAACTATGATAATCTACGAAAATATGAGTATATTGTTATTTGTTTTTATTAGAACTGAAATAGTGTTACCGTTTATCTATAATTTTAAATTAAAATAATAGAAAATATCATAAAAATTTTTTTTAAAAATTATTGTTAATTAATTTTTAATAAGTAATTAATTTTATTTAAAATCGATAATTTAATAACTCTATAAATTAATAAAATATTAAAGTCCCAACATTATTATTTTATAGAGTTTCTACTGTATTTGCATGTCTAGACGAAACCTACAAGTTGAAACAAAAGCAAAACATTTATGAAATCCCTTTAATTTGTTCGGGTTTAAACTGAAAAAACTTTTTAGAACTATATAGATTGCAATTATATAGTTTGTTCGGGTTTAAACCGAAAAATCCAAAAATCGAATTACTCTGAACCAATACAAATATGGTTTTAGTATGATGATCATTTCTTCTTTACCCAACAATCCAAAATTCGAACAATCCAAACCGAATCCAATTGATAACTCGGATTGAACACTTCTAATTATACTATCAACAAGTTCGACAACCGGTTTTTGAATTTACTTGCAGGTCCGGTTTGTGGTATAAACGACATATGTTATCGTTAATGGCTTTGTATAATTATCATATTTTTTGTTTTAATATATCAAATTGGTATCTAAATTTTTTTATTAAAAACAATTTCCATAACTTTCACTATATTATACTTATGTTTCACCCATGTTTTGCTTATAGTGTGTTCTTGTTATGTCAAATGGGAGGCAACAGCAGAAAGAAGTTCTCGTTCTTCAGCTTCTTTTTTCGTACAAATATGGTCGGAAACCAAAAAAATGGTCGAAATATGTGCTTACATTATTTTTCATCAGTCCAAACGTTCACAACATAAGATGTTATTCTTATTCTACTTCCTTTTTTCTGTCCTTCAGTTTGTTCTTTATCCTATTCTTAATTTCCTTTACATTCTCTACACCATTCTCCGTTGTAATTCTTTTTTTATTAATTTAAATTTTTATCAAAAATCCAATTTAAAAATCTGATTTGAAGTTCAATTTAAAATTTGCGCATAACAGAATTTAAAATAATAATTTAAAGCAATAATAGAACTTCATAAATAAATAAATTAAAATGAGGGTTTTAACCTCCCAGTGCATAAAAAAAAAATAACTGCATAATAAATAAACAATGATGGGGGTTTTAATCTCCCACTCCATAAAATATGATCTGAGGTGATATAGTCAACCATATGATCATTTGATCGTGAAGGCAGAACCTATCATAACGATCAGCTCGGAGAAGGCAGCGCCTATCATCCCGGCATAACGATATAATTTTTTTTTTTTTTTCGATCGTGAAGGCATAGCCTATCATAACGATCAGCTCGGAGGAGAAAAACCTACCATCCCGGCATAATAATAATAAGAATTAAAATTAATGAAATATAAATAAATATCACTTTTTCGGTATAGAACAGATCTAGAGACGTTCGTGCTATAACGTGTTATAAATTTAATATATTTTAGGTGAGATTATATATGTTTGTATGTATATTTATATATGTGTGTTGTAATTATATAAGAGAGAGAGTAGATGAACGAAGAAGAGAGAAGGTGAATCTCTTATTATTAACTTACTTCTTTCTTACAAAGACCATACACTCCTATTTATAGATAAAACGATATGTGTGTAAATCGGTCACAAGTCGGTTAATTACTACGATGGATCTAAATGTTAACTGAATCCACATTATTCTATGGATGTGAATGGATAATTAAATCCATTTCATAACAGTATCCAGGATCTGTTAAAATATGGTTGGATCTGTGTTTTTGTACTTTTGGCACATGCCGATAACCGGATCTCAGATAAACCGGTTTTGGTTTTTATGGAGGAAACTGAACCGTCTGATTTGGTACCTCTATTTTAAGAATCAACCGGTTTGGTTTGCTTCGGTATAAACCCGACCCGACCCGACCCGGATTGACTCAGTTCCTTGCACGATTCCTCCTCTTTCTCACCTCTCTCCGTCATCGTCTTCTTCTTTTCTTCTTCTTTCTTACAGTCATTGACTCTCGAGAAATTGCAATCACTCGGAGATTAGATTCGGCCATGGACGAGAAAGTAACTTCACCAGCGATACTTCAATTCGCTCCTTTTAACAGTTCCGTCGACGAAGGTTTCTGGCATAGCTTTTCCTCTTTGAAACTCGACAAGCTCGGAATCGACGATTCTCCGATTCCCATCACCGGTAAACACACAAACGATGAATCACGCAATTACCCAAAACGTAGATTTTAATGCATAACTCGATGATTCCATGCATTCACATTGATTTCTGTACTGAGGAAATATATCTTATGATCCATTAGGTTAGAGAACCAAAAAACAAAAAAGTTGAGGACTTTTTAGATTCCCTGTTCAGAATTGATTGTAGAATTTTCGAAAAATGTCAATCTGGTAGATCGAATCCGAGATCAAAAGGTTATATATAGCTCATGTGGGGTTTGCTATCATCTCACCTACATGGAAACAACAATTTTCACAATTTTTTTCGTCTTTGTTTTTGGATTGAAATTGCAGGTTTCTATGCACCATGTTCTCATCCACAAGTCTCAAATCACTTGACTCTTCTTTCGGAATCATTGCCTTTAGATGATGAACAATCATCGATCGAGAGTACTAGTCATGGAAATAGGAACAAGTGTCCTGTTCCCGGGATTCTGTACAACACCAATACCGTCGAAAGCTTCAATAAACTCGACAAGCAAAGTTTGCTAAAGGCAGAATCGACGAAGGTACTACAACTAACTTGTCTCTGACTTGGTTTTGCAGATAGATCTAACTAATTGTTTGGTGAGTTTCAAGATTTGGGAAGACATTCAATCAGGAAAATCTGTTGAGGACTGTGCTCTGTTATCAAGATTCCTTGTTATCTCGTTCGCAGACCTTAAGAAATGGAGTTTCCGTTACTGGTTTGCTTTCCCTGCACTTGTACTTGATCCTCCCGCAAGTTTGATAGAATTAAAGCCAGCTTCAGAGTACTTTAGTGTAGAAGAAGCAGAATCAGTATCCGCTGCTTGTAATGATTGGCGCGACTCAAATTCAACTACAGGTACTCAACAACATTCTCCTTATCATCCATTATGCAAATTTAACGAGTGGTAGCTGAAAACGTGTGTTACTTCTATGTGTTTTTGCTGCAGATGTTCCGTTCTTTTTGGTTTCGGTTTCTTGTGATTCAAAAGCTACTATCAGACATCTAAAAGACTATGAATCTTGCCAAGGTGATCATCAAAAGGTATGTTGCAACTATCTCTTTCAAATACGTTTCAAAAAGAACTCAGCTTTATCAATCTCTCTTTCTGCAGTTGCTTTTCGGTTTCTATGACCCATGTCACCTTCCGAGTAACCCCGGCTGGCCACTTCGAAACTACTTGGCACTTGTTCGCTCAAGATGGAACCTCGAGAAAGTTTGGTTCTTCTGCTACAGAGAGAGTCGCGGTTTCGCTGACTTGAGCCTTTCCCTTGTTGGTCAAGCCTCGGTTACGACGCTTTCATCAGCTGAGACTGTACCTAACTCAGTAGGATGGGAGCTTAACAAGGGCAAACGAGTTCCCCGATCTATTAGCCTTGCTAATTCCATGGATCCAACAAGGTTGCATCTTTAGCTCTGTGTCAATGATTTAGCCAACTAAAAATGGAGTACTCTAGTTAGAGAAAACGGATTCACGTCCTTTCCTTTTCGCAGGTTGGCTGTTTCCGCTTGTGATTTAAACTTGAAGCTAATGAGATGGCGTGCACTACCGTCTCTTGACTTGAACGTCTTGTCCTCTGTCAAATGCCTTCTTCTTGGAGCTGGTACATTGGGTTGCCAAGTTGCTCGTACTCTCATGGTATGTATTAATGGAAAATGCGAGATCAAAACAATCTTACAAACTCACTGAATTCATTAACAAGAACTTGTTTATCTTTTTTTTTTTTTTTTAGGGTTGGGGAATACGCAATATCACTTTTGTTGACTATGGCAAAGTAGCTATGTCTAATCCAGTGAGGCAATCTCTATACACGTTTGAAGACTGTGTAGGCCGTGGCGAGTTTAAAGCCGTTGCTGCTGCCAAAAGCCTTAAACAGATATTCCCAGCGATGGAATCTAGTGGAGTTGTTATGGCTATACCTATGCCCGGACATCCGGTTACTAGCCAAGAAGAGGAGTCTGTTCTCGGTGATTGCAAACGCCTTAGCGGTTTGGTTGAATCTCACGACGCCGTGTTCTTGTTAACCGATACTAGAGAAAGCCGGTGGCTACCTTCTCTTTTTTGTGCCAACGCCAACAAGGTAATCAATTCTTCTTCTTTCTTTCTTGGGCAAGTATTAACAATCTTCTTGATATATATTTTGAGTTTACAGATCACTATAAACGCGGCTTTAGGTTTCGATAGCTACATGGTAATGCGTCACGGCGCTGGCCCGGCCTCGTTATCTGACGAAATGCAGGATCTTGACATGAACAAGAAACACAGACAGAGACTAGGTTGTTACTTCTGCAACGACGTGGTTGCACCTCAAGATGTAATTCTTTTTTTCTTTTGTCGATTTTCGATTCTTTTTTCGTTTTGTGTTATTATTACCTTCCGGTTTCAGTCAGCTTCGTGTTTTTGCAGTCAATGACTGATCGAACTCTGGACCAGCAATGCACTGTTACACGCCCCGGTCTAGCTCCTATCGCAGGAGCTCTCGCCGTCGAGCTCTTAGTCGGAGTTCTACAACACCCACTTGGGTAATAAAAGTCTTTTTTTAGAAAAAAAAAATGAAAGTTCAGTCATCAGGCTTTGTCATCTTACGGTATTGTTTTGTTTGTTTTCTTTCTTAACAGTATCTATGCAAAAGGCGATAATTCGAGCTCCGGTAATGGAGGAAACACTGATGATTCGCCTCTCGGGATCTTACCTCATCAGATTCGAGGCTCGATTTCTCAGTTCTCACAGATCACGTTGCTCGGGCAAGCTTCCAATAGCTGTACCGCTTGTTCTGAAACCGTGAGTTTTCAGACAACGTTCTACGAAACAAAAAAAAACCTCGGAGCTCTCGCCAAACTTATGTGATGTCTTGACTTATATGTTTCAGGTGGTATCGGAGTACCGAGAGAAAGGAAACAGTTTCATACTTGAAGCTATAAACCATCCTACGTACCTGGAGGATCTTACGGGTTTAACCGAGCTTAAGAGAGCTGCTAATTCATTTAACCTCGACTGGGAAGACGATGATGACGATGTAGCTGTAGATCTGTAATATTCATTTTCACTAGAGACAGATTTAGTTAACCAAAATAACCATTGTGTTATAAACGAAAACATGATTTTCATCTTTTGACAAAAAAATAAATAAAAAAAAATTGATTTTCATTTTAAAATATCATCTCTAATGGCATTGAGCCTAGTGTTGGATGACTGATTAGTTTTGAAATTTTTGATTAAGCTAGTAAAATGTCATATTATTACTTATTTATCTCTTCGCGTAGAGATGTAGTGCCCGTGAAGACATCTAATTAAGTTGAGCACAACATGCAATGATATAAGACACGAATGAACAATTTTCTAATTGATAAAACATAATTTATTAATTTATAAAACAATAATCAAATATGAAATAACATTACAATAATCAAATTATGACATAACCTTAGAATGTTATGACAAAATTCTATCGGTATTACAAGTTTTTATAGCTTATATGTATTATTAAGTGGTAAGTTTATCTCACACAAGGAAAATCACATAAGCAATTGCGAGGACCTTTACATACGCACTTGATATTCGCCTTAGCATAAATTGGCAACGACGTTTGTGCCATGACAACGCAGTCACGAGGATCGCATTGCTTATCGGTATTTTTCTCCCCAGGACATACCTTCGCATTCACATCTAAAAAATTTGGTTGAATAGTATATCAACAATTTTTGATTAAAAACTGGTAGCATTATACATTTTTTTTTTATTAAACCGGACTCTTGAACCCTTTTTTTCGTTCTTTAATTTAAATTGAAAACTAAAAAGATATTGATATATATTACCTTGAACTTGACTGATCATGAGTGATAAGAACACAAATAAAAACATGAACATAGTAGAAGTCTTCATCACTCGATATAGGTTATAATATTTTTTTATTAGTATTATTTGTCTAAGTTGTAGTAACAAAAAAAAAATTGTTTTGTTCAAAAATATTGTCAACCTCCATGATATATATACGCAAGACATTCTAAATATAGTTAGTTCTACCAAATTAGGTAAAAAAAAAGTGAAAGGCTAGGCCAATTCAAAGAAACTGATCATTCCTTTTTTAGAAATTGTATTTTGAAACATTCATTCATTTGTTTTTTTTTTTTTGTAATTATGGATTAGTTATAATCATAATTGAATAATTCAAGATAAAATATGAAGAAGTCGAAATAAGGAAGAGAAAATATATGGATCACTGAATTTTTTTTAAAGAAAAAACTGAAAGTTCAGTTATCATATTTTGGCCCTGTTCGTTTCCGTAGTTAGATGGTACATCTGGATGTGCATTGGACGTTGCATCTGGATGCTGCATTTAAATACTGTTCGTTTTTTTATTTTGATTTTGATTTTTAGATCCAGATATATTGCATCTGAAAGCTATTATGTTTGTTTCTGATTTTGGAACAGCATCCATATGCAACTTGATTTTACGATTTTGGCGGGAAAACGCGATTTCACGATTTTGGCAGAAAAACTTGATTTTACGGTTTTGGCGAGAAAACATGATTTTGCGATTTTAGGCAGAAAACATGATTTTGCGATTTTGGTAGAAAAACACAATTTTGTGGATTTGACAGAAAAACGTGATTTTGCAGTTTTGATAGAAAACCGCGATTTTGCAGTTTTGACAGAAAACACGATTTTCCGGTTTTGATGAAAAATTACAATTTTACAAGAAAATAATATTTTAATAATAAATATAAAATATTAGTATGTAATAAGAATAATAAACATAACTTTATTTAGGTTTATATCATAAGGGGTATTTTAGTCTTTTGGTTTTTGAGATGCAAAATTTGCATCCAAACTCTACTTTTTCTAGCATCTCAAATATCCAGATTTTTTGGATTTTGCATCCAGATGCAGCATCCGGACACTGGTTATAAAGTGTTCAAACGAACAACATTTGAGCATTTGCATCCAGATGCAGCATCCGGATGCAAAAACGAACATACCCTTTGTCATTTTTAAGGTACTGTTTCTTTTTACAATATCTATGCAAAAGGTGATGATTTGAGCTCCGGTAATGGAGGAAACACTGATGATTTGTCTCTTGTGATCTTACCTCATCAAATTCGAGGCTCGATTTTTCAGTTTTTATTAGGGAATAATATCTCAAATCAAAAGTTGGAAGAGATCTTTAGTAATATATAAGGGATACTGGCCAATCCACTTATTGTCAATTGGTTGAGTTAAAAGTCCATATAACTTAACATTGTATGAAAGCCCGATCCACGCAATCCAACCCTTATCCACAATTGATGAGATCCAAAGTTGGTTCGTCGATTCATGTCCAAACATATAAAGATCAATGGACAAATTAGCTATCATCTCGAGAAGGCGTACTAAAAAATAATATGTAACATTAACAGTTGGAAAATATTTTAAGTAATATATAACTTAACATCGGAGTACGAAGAGAAAGGAAACATTTTCGAACTTGAAGCTATAAACCATCCTACTGACCCGGAGGATCTTACGGGTTTAACCAGCTTTAGAAAGCTGCTAATTCATTTAACCTCGACTGGGAAGATGATGACGATGTAGCTGTAGATCTGTAAAATTCATTTTCACTAGAGACAGATTTAGTTAACCAAATAACCATAGACAATGCTCCCAAGATGGCTCACCTATGGATCTTGAATTCTAATTCTAAGAGTGAGAATGAAGATAAAAAATCAAATCTTTAATATGTCTCTAAATTGTGCACACATTGTTAGCGTATCTAGAAGATCATTCACACATTCACATGCATTTAAACGTTAATTCTTAGTACTTTATATGTGAATCTGAGTAATATTTATAATGAATCAACAACAGACAAGAACATAGATACATTTGGTATTTTTTTTCAACTAGTTTAAGGTGAAAATAAAACAAAAATAACTTTTGTTCTTCCCTTACTTTGAAATTCTTACAAGTTTTTGAATACAAGAAGGAGCCCTGAGATCAATCGATGGTCTTTGATAAGTGCCGATTTGAGGGGGAGGAGGCTGCAGTTGATTTATTTCTTGTGCAATGTGAATTCGAAATCTAAATATTATAATGTTAAAATATCTCACATTGGAAGTTGGAATATTTCTTAACTAGTATATAAGATTTATAGACCAATCCACTTATTGACATGATTTTAAGTTGAAAGTCTATGATTCTTAATAAACATAGTAAATATCAAACGGACTGTGTTGTAGTGTTGTCGATCCTATTGGTAAATAGGTGGATATGTAGTGCTAACTGTTGTCCATAGTAACCCGTGTTGATGGAGAATGCGAGATTTTGAAAAAAAAAATATTCAGTTGGAAAAAAAAATTTAAGCTGGAGTTTGAAAAAAAAATTAGGAATGAAAACAGAGGAAAGATTTTGTGAAGATACGTAAAATCAGATTTTAGTGTTTTAACGTCATTGATAAGCAACCAAAAATCAAGTTAGTGAGATGTTCTCAGCCATTTTGAATCAACAAGAATTGGTTTTATTATCATTAATTTGATCATCACAACTCCAGTTATCAATATACATTGCGAAAATCCACATCTTACTGATTTTATCATCTGAATTTTCTCCCTATTCAACTTCTAATTCTCTAGTTCTTCTTTGAGTTAAACATATACCAAACTTTATGAATTGAATGTTACTTGTAATCTAATCCTAGATTCCGAATTTAGCATCTGGATTTTGAATACATATATCAATTATTTTTTGTTACAAAACTTATACCAAACTTTATGAATTGAATGATATACTTGTAATCTAATACTAGATTCTGAATTTAGCATACAGTAAAACCTCTATAAATTAATAATGTTGTGACTTCGAAATTTTATTAATTTATAGAGTTATTAATTTATACAGATATTTTTCGGTTTGAATTCTTAATGTTCATCAAAATACAAAAAACTATTTTCAACAACGTAAAATTCATTCAAAAAATATCATATCAATAAATTTGAAAGATAAACCAAACAACATTTATAAACTTGAAACAACAATATAATCACATTTTACTATATTACATTAATTAAATATATCTAAATGTATAATTATTAATTTATATAATTATTGGGACCATATTTTTAGATAGGAGTTTCAAAAAAATTATTATCTTATTATCTTATCGAAATTTACTAATTTTTACACTGGCCCGACTTGGGACCGGCATAATTTATTAATTTATACTAATTATTAATTTATAGAGGTTCTACTGTATCTGGATTTTGAATACATATATCAATTATTTTTTGTTACAAAAAGAGTTCCATCTCATGACTTTTACCAACATGTAGATGAACATGAGCGAATTTATAGGTTTTCAAATTAGAACTTGTAAATTAATGAACTGTTATTAAGAGAAGGTTTGGTGAAACGGCCGGAGATGAGACCAGTTGCAATGTAGCGGTTCGCCGCCTCGGTTAGGTGGATTCCACCCCCATTTCACAAGTTGCGGAATCCTTTCCGCCGCACCGTACGCTTGGTTTTGCATTGTATCTTCCATCTTTTCCTCCACAACATGCATTTAGGGCACTTCCAGTAAAACCTATTGTGTAACAAATATAGAAAATTTATTGTATCAATATTCATTAAAAAAAAATGTTTTATAAACCATCGACAGTCTCTCTTTTTTGTTTTTGTTTTTGGAGGCCTATTTGCTAAACATGCCTAACTAGTTATAGGAAATAATACCGAAATCGGATTATTATTATTACCGTGTTTGGCAGGTGAGTTGAAGAATTGCATGGCAGAACCGTAATAATCAGCATAGATAATTGTGGCACGAGGGTACTTTTTGCCTTAGAGTCACAAGTTCTTTATTGAGCTTATCATTGTGAAGCTTAGCAGTATAGTTCAGTGGCTTAAAACATTGGTTCTTCGGGTCATAGAGCCATCCATTATCATCACTGAACCGCTCTAATATAACCGCGGAACAACCAATTGAATTAAAACAAAACCCAATGTTAATTAATAAATGAACATCAGGACTAGTTAACTTTTAAAAGACATTAATCTAATGTAAACGTTTCCTACTTACGCTTGTGACATTGATGATTTTGTTAATGACGAATGTATAGTTTAATTTAGGTCAAATTTCTATAATTTTTAATTTAGGTCAATTTTTTCATGAGACTTTTTTAATTTAGGTCAATTTAAAAGGTACACGTATCAATGTATCATTGTATATCTTCTTCCGTTTTGCTATAGATGTTTCATTCTGTTTGGTTTCGATTTCTTCTGGTTCAAAAGCTATTATCAGACATAGGTGATCATCAAAAGGTATGTTCAACTTTCTATTTCAAATATGTTAGAAACCGATAAAAAAATAAGAAAATGTAGATATATGTATCCAAGTGCAATCAAATGGAAGTGAGGATTATTAATACACCTTTACGGATTGTATCCAAGTGCAATAGCAGAATCAATCAATTGCATAACCCTCTCGTGCCCTTTACGTCTAGTCAGAAACTCAAACTTTTCTGGGACCACAATTCTTTAAGCTTTGATATTTTTTTCGCAAGAGTGATACCATTGGTAGTGATAACCAAATTCACATTCAAGAACATTACTTTGGTTTAAGAGTGCGAATGGAGGAAAAACAATCAAATCTTTAAAATGGTTCTTTAAGTATATACATGGTTATGGTTGTTGCCTCAACTGCAACAATGTCATTAACTTTGGTTCCTTTAGGGGGTACAAGAATCCACTAAGGAATGTGTTTTCCATGCTGTGAGATATTTTGAATTAGATATGGCTTAATATAGACGAGATTCAAGGATCGTTACTGTGCAAGACTTTTCAAGACACGAAGATCTGTCTAGCCATCAAACATGACGATGATACAAATCTTACTTGAAAGATAATGAGGTGATTGTTGACCCATTCAAGGGAGTTAAGCTCAAGCCTGATCAAGTGGATCATTTGGTATTTGCCACATCGAGACCAAGAGAACATTTATTTGCAATATGCGATTTTACTGATTATATGTATGGCGGAAAATTGTTTATGACTAATAAATTCTCTTTTGCCAGTTACACATATAACAAAAAAAAAACGAAATACATGTATATATAATTTTTTTTTCCATTTATTTAAATGTTGAGATATTAGAGGAAAAAGCATGTTTTTGATCTCCTGGTCTTCAATGGCTTTATCTTCTTCTTTGCCTTTGGTGGCCTCAAAGCGACTCTGATCGCTGTATCAAACACTGCCTTCACATTCTATTAAATATTGACAAAGAAAAAACACAACTTTGTTTAGCAAACTTAATTTTTTTATATTTTATTTCAACGTAATGTGAGTTATATACATTTACTCATAAAATTAAACACCTGTTGGGTTTTGGAGCTGCATTCTAAGTACCTAACGGCTCCAATCATCTTCCTTAATTCTTCTCCCTGTTACTCAAATTCATTCATACAATTATAGTCACAGTTATAGTTTTTTTATGGAACATAGAAAAATCGATATATGTAATTTTACTCTTTTAAAAATTAAATATATGTTTCCTTGTAACTGTACCTGAGCAGTTGTTATAGAAGCTGCTCCTGGATGATCTTTCAAGAATTGCTTGTCATCCCTCAAATCTGTAAAAAAAAATTGTAACATTATTTATTTCACTGATGAGAATATTTTTCAATGATTAAGATCAAATAAAATAAGCAAAATGTATAAATAATAAAGCCAAACTGGGCTACTGCGTATAAGCCCATTAAACGACTCAAGTGGATTATGTTTTGCTACATTTTAGTCTTTTCCTGCTATCGGAAATAAAAAAGAATATGCAGAATAATAATATATTATTGGAACAAGTTAAAATAATTTATCTAACTGCAAAATTATCAAATGATGATTTTTTTTAGGGACAATTGGCAAAGTACCCTAATTAACTTTTGTAATTTGAAAAATACACTGTTTTAATTTTTTTTTTATTATTAAATTTATTGATAAGTAAAAAGACTATTTTGACCAGATTTTAATAATACATATTTTTATAAATTAAAATAAAAATCGAAAATTAAATATATGAGAGATATTTAATTAGTAAATCTTAAGATTTTCTCTAAATTATATATTTATATAAATATTTTAATTAGATAAATCTTAAATCAGATAAAAATTAATATTTGTGAAATTTTTATACAAATTTAAAACTAATTTTAGTAGAATAATCTATAGATAAATATATAATATATAAAAATCTTATGATTTATTTTCTCTTTTTCCCTATGAAAAATATATTTTTATAGAATATTCTATAGATTAGTATAAAATTAAGATTTTAGAATTTATAAACAAAGTAAATTCTAAATATATATTATTTAGTTTCAAAATGTTATTTTATCTTGATTTTATTAAATAATTTTAAATTATAAGAATTCAAAATAATGTTAATTTAGTCATTTCATATATAGTTAATTCTTAAAAAATTAGAAAATAATAAAGGTGTAGTTTTCAAATTATAAACTAGTTTTGATGTATTTTCCCAAATTTTCTCTTTTTTTTTAACATATTTTTCATTAGAAGTGTACAAATATATATATATATATATATATATATATATATATATAAAGCAAAATGGAGATTTCAAATAATCTCAAAACAAATAATAAAATAATTTATTTTATAAAAAAAATACATAGTTACGAACTGTTTCACTCTATCATTGACGGATTTAAAGCAAATGTTTGTTATTAGAAAACCAATAAAAGGGAAGACTTTTTTATTACCTAATTTGGTTCCGACGAGCACAATGGGGATGCTAGGCGCATAATGTTTCAGCTCCGGAAGCCACTATTAATCAAGAAATTAATTTAATTAACCTCGATAACAGTTCTTTATAAAAATGGTTCACCAATATCATTATTTAAAAAGAGATGCAAGTTTTAAAATTACCTTTTTGTAAATATTCTCGTAGCTGGCCTTGCTAATTAGGGAAAATGCCAATAAAAACACATCTGCTCCTCTGTAACTCAAAGGCCTAAGCCTGTTATAATCTTCCTGCCCTGATAATTTCACATTAATTCTAATTATTAAAACTAATATATATCGAATTTTCAGTTTTAGTAAAAACTAAAAAGAGAATTATTTACCGGCAGTATCCCAGAGGCCGAGGTTGACAGTACTTCCATCGACCACCACATTTGCACTGAAATTGTCGAAAACTGTCGGAACATAATCCTGTAAATTGCATTTCAAAGGAATTAGTAATTACATCCTCAAGACCTCAACACATAAATAAGAGAATAAAACACAGTATTTTAGCTTTGGTTTCAGATTTAGGTTCAATAGTATTAAACGAAAATATTTGCAGTTCACGTTTACTTTAAAGTTTCTACAAAAATATACGATAAATCATTAAAATTTAATCTTTTTGTTTTTAGGTATGTAAACGTTAAAAGAAAATTCACCCTTGGTACGAGAAAAGTTTTATGAATATGAATAAGTACTAAACAAATCTTAAAACCTAAACAACGTGAAATTGCGTAAAACTCAGCAAAAATCTTCAAGAGACTGACATAAAACTCTTAAAACATCAATTTGATAGTATTGATCACGAAAACAATAAATTAACTACCGTAGGAAAAGTATTGCTGGTGTATGAAATGAGCATACAAGTCTTCCCCACTGCTCCATCTCCGACAGTCACACACTTGATGAATCTTGCTGTGCTCATTTTCTTTTATTTTCCTGTTTGTGAATTTTGTGTATGTGTTTGGTTTTTATGTTAAGAAGAAAAGAAAAGTGGTGGAGGGTTCTTAAAAAGCTTTTTGTGATGATTATACTTGTTTATTATTGGTGAAGAGGGTGATTCTGATTACAACTATTATTGTTATTTATTATTTGCTTAGTGGTAGGGGAAACCATTTGAAGCCAAACGTACCAAATTAACCCGAACTAATACCGAATCAAGGAACTTTATAGATACAGTGGTCACTGGTATTATATATCCTCAGATGGAATAAACCAAGTAAACCGATCAAACTCTCGTTGAAACAGTGGAGTTATATTCGTCGTAAAATACAAAAATTTCAAAATTACACCTCTAAAATAGTATTATAAATTTTATTCACTTAATCACATGTTTTTATTTTATTCTTATCTGTTCATCTTAACCAACTCGCACAAAAATGAATAAGAATGATTTTCAACCGAGACGAACCAGATCAAACCGAAAAGTAAATCTCTCACATTTTTTTTTTAAATTAATAAATTAAACTGATGAGGAATTGAGTATTTCTTTTACTTCAAGTGCAAGCTCTTGTGCTCAGCGAAAGTGATGTAGCCGTTTGGTGTTGGTTGTGAGTGGAATTTAGAAGTGTTGGAAAAGAAAACTTTCATCTTACTTTCTTTAATCATTATTTTTTTTATTAAAATATTTTATGTTTGTCTTACTTGATCAGTTGATCACCTATTATTAACAACTTTGGATATTGATAGGATCGACTTAATTATATATTAAGATTTCGATTGTACTGAAATCGTGTGCTCATAATTTTACGTTTTAACAAGATCTTGTGTGCTATTAATTTTACATCTTTTTTTCTTCTTTGCCTCACATATATGTATTTTATTGAATTGTATCCAAATATAGTGTTAAGTTTCTTAAGTTTTCAACTCAAATTTAATTGGTAATAAGTTGATTGACTCAACTTTTTTATATATTACTTAAAGTCTCTCCTAATTTTTGATGCAAGACATATATTACACACTCTCTAGAGATTAATATTTATGGCACACTAATCTCTATCTAATCCCAATACCACCCCTCTCCAGATAATAATTCGTCTAGCTATTAATCTCGCCAGACCATCAATTTTGGATCCGAGGACATGAGCCACTTCTAGGCCTGATTACGAGAGCATGCAGATCTCGCTCTGAAACCTTGTTAAGTTTAATGAGCTTAAAACTCAAAACTAATTGATAATAAGTGAATTGACACAAATCCTTCATATATTACTTAAAATCGTTTACAATTTTTGATTTCAGACATATCTTACATACTCTCTAAAAATTAAGGTTTATATCCAATTAATCTCTGCCTAATCTAAATATGTACATATATATATTTTTTATTCCTAGACATTTTTTTGTTAAATCATTTATTCTTAGACATATGTTTCTTATCTAACGTTCATGCAAATTTATGATGATTCAGATCACTCTTTTTGATAGATGAATGATTAAACAATAAGGTCCACGTATACTTTCTAGGGTGAATTAGCCCAATAACCATATTGGATACTAAAATTAAAAATATAGTCATATTATGTTCAAAACCTATTAAATAACCAAGCCTTTTTTTGATAGGACAAAATTATCCCTCTGGCAACATATATTTATTATGTACTACTTTTCTATTATTAGCAACATACTATATGAATATTACCGATAGTATGGAATCGAGATTATTTGAAAAATAATTAGCAACGTTACTTAGTTTTAAACAAATTTATTTTTTATAATATACTATATAATTATAAAATAGTATATCTTCGAAATTAAATTCTACACCCTAAACCCTAAACCATAAACCATAAAATCTAAACCCTAAACCCTACCTAAGGATTAGTGAACCCAAACTGATTAGTGTAAATTTTTTGTCTATAAACCCTAAATCCTTAAATCTAAACCCTAAAACATAAAATCTAAACCCTAAACCCTTCCTAAGGACTAGTGAACCCAAACTGATTAGTGTAATTTTTTGTAATTAGTGTTATATCATCATGTTTTTTTTGTTGTTCTATCATCATGTTTTTTTTTGTAATTAGTTATATCATCATGTTTTTTTTGTAATCCTACACCCTAAACTATAAACGCTAGTTTCTTCGTTTAAGTTTAAGATGACTTTGTTTTAACATATATCGCGGTCAAAGGCATTAGTTTCCGAATTGACTCATAATCATAATCACTCCGATATATTATCAAATGTTTGATAAATCTTCAATGAAAAGGCTAATAAGATAATAAAAGAGAAATTGCATTGGAAAACCATAACGTAAGATGAATTAAAGAAGTAACCATAGCAAACATATGGGTAGAATATACTCTGTTTAAGAACACCGAAAGAATCAATAGTATATACCAACACAACCAATACATAGAATAGTCTAACGTACATATAGAATAACACAACAATGCGATTAAGAGATAATGTGTTCGATGAGTCATGTCATCAACCAACGATTCAAGATCTCTTGACTCATGAAGAGATTTGAAGAGGAATTATCGACGACGATGGGGGTTTGCTCCGCCGCCACAGCAAAGCTTCGGCGAGACAGCCGGATCTCAGATATATTTTCGAAGCTTCCGATGATGAGCTGAGGTTGCCTCCGCTGCCACCACCGCAAAGCTCCAGCGAGACTCACCCGGATCTCAGATATCTTATTGAAGCTTCCGATGATGAGATGAGTTTGCCTCCGCCGCCACCGCAACCGCGACTCGCGAATCGATTCAGATCCGGTGATCTCGCTGCTCTCCGACTCTATCTCCGAACACTCCATCGCAGCAGACCCGTAAGCGACGGCGCGTCAATCGCGTGACTTCTTCCGATTGATATCACCGCTTTCCTTGGCATCGGCATAGTAGTCGTTGTGATCGGGAGAGAAGAATCCGATGATATTCACTCGTTTCCGACACAAAGAAGGAATTAATACATGTTGGGGTAGTTTGGGAATTAATACATATTATACATGTTGTATCGGATGCCAATTTGTTCATGGTTAGATAGCTAATATCGAGTGTCAATATGGCTATTGATTGGTATTTCCCTACTTTCTATGATACCTCATTTTCTATAATATATTCATTTTTATAAAAAAAAAAACAATTGATACAAGTAGCTTGGTGGTTTAGTATCATACGTAAATCACTTCAAATATAAGTTACAATTGGAGGCCATATACAGCGTAAAGCACAAGCTATGCATTAAGTAATCGATTTCTCTATTAACGATTGACTTTGTATATATATGATCTTTCTCATTATGTTGCAAATTACAATGGTAGCTTTGGATACAATTGTGTATATTGTGCATGATTTGCATCAACCATATATATTATATATTTGACGATAATATTAAGAAATTAGGAAATTGATGTAATATTTTATCAACAACAAAAAACACTCCTTATGTTATTCGTGGGTAGGTTCTAGAATGTGAACTAAATCAACTAAATTGAAGGAAAACGTTTTTTTTTGTCAACGATTGAAGAAAAATTTGTATGATAAAAAAATCCCACATATCAATCATTGCTTGACGACAGACAATAAGACAATGTAATGTCCCAAAATGCTCAAAAATGTTTCCAGAACAAAAAATAAAATATTAAAATTAACTTCAAACTATAAGTTTAAGAAATCTCGACCAATAATTTCAATTCATTATTTATATAGTTGCGCCGTTATATAAAGAAAACAGTTATATATTAAATTAAAATCCTATCGTATGTAAATCCAAATATTATTTCTAAGTTTGAAATATAATCTAAATTTATTTAGTTGTTTTGTTGTTCTTTACGACAATTAACAAACACTGATATCTCTCAATAACAAAAAAATATCTCTTTTACAAAAAAATCAGTTAATCTCTTCTCTTAATTAAAAAGTTTGGTAACGAAGGAGAATTAGAGTTTTTTTTACGCTGAATTGATTCATTAACAGTAGAACCAGAAAAAAGCCGAGCGAATGTTTGATGAGATTAACTGATTTTTGTTGCATGCCAAGCGATGATGCATATTCAACAAGACAGAGTTGTGAGAAAACGTAAGGGCGACAGAGAAATCAAAGATAATTAAATTCCAGATTTCTTATGCTCAGTGGTGCCAACCTAAAAAAAGTACAAGTAGGGTCAACATGAATGCTTCTAGAATACGGTCTCTCTTTCACAGCCAAAGGCTCCAGCTAGTGTACGCCATAGGAAGTGTTTTATTATAGACCAAAGGGATTTTTCCATAAGAGATAATCTCTTGTATGAGGAGATACTTGCGAATCCAATTCTCAAACCAGACATGGGTGTCTTTACCAATTCTCAAAAAGGTCTTGAAATATGAATTCTTGAAATATCGGCGTTTCTTCATTTGAGCACGAAGGGAGTTAGGTGCAGACCATATATGCCATGTTTGCTAATTGCTTGCATAAAAGAGCTTGATTAAATCTTCCAATGTCATAAAATCCCAAGCCCTCTATCTGAATATATAAAATATAATTATTTTAACTTGATAAAAGTTTTAAAAAATATAATATTTTTTCAAATACATAATTAATGCATTGATTGCATCTCACATATTTACAATTGTATCTATTAACAAAACAATCAAAAATCGTTTTTTTTTACCAACCATTAAATTTAATATCTAATAATATATTATATAGCCACAACTATATTAATTTTTAATAATAATATCGTCCGCAGACTTAGTACTGTAATTAAAAATAAATAATTTTTAAAAATTGTTTAAATTTAATGAATACCCACAATTTACAACATTTAATATAACATTACAACATTTAAAGCTTCACCTAAATAATCCAGATGCAAGTTGTTGCATTAACTAATCAGTCCACGTGATTATTCATCCAAATAGATAGTTTCCGTTTTAGTACTTTTTTTGTGTGTGGTTAAAGTTCCGTTTTAGTACTATCAGCAAATTAAACTTTGTTTTGTGAAATTCTTTAGCAAAAAAAAACTTTGTTTTGTGAAATTTATCGGTTCCATAATAGAAACACACATCTTCCGAAATTATATAATATATACAATTCATAATTACTTGAATGTTACGTTTTCGATCGGTTCGGTTATTGAATTTTTTTTTCCTTTTG
Organism: Alliaria petiolata; assembly: GCA_020283515.1. Classification (NCBI taxonomy): domain Eukaryota; kingdom Viridiplantae; phylum Streptophyta; class Magnoliopsida; order Brassicales; family Brassicaceae; genus Alliaria; species Alliaria petiolata. The sequence continues at coordinate 11,568,937 of JAHZTW010000003.1, read as the reverse complement.
AAACATACTCCAGAATTTTTTTATATGTGTTTTGTGATTGGTTTGGTATGATATAGTTTGGCTCAGAACTTGTTTTGGATTTAAATACTTAAATTTAGTATTAATACGATGGGGTATCATATTGTACTAGATATGGGCCGGTGCAACAGTTTTTGGTTTGAGCTTTTGGTTTAAGTCCATGATTAAAATTTATAGATTATTTTTATAAAAATAATTAATAGTCTTTTTTATTTGTGTTTTGTTTTTAAAAGTTTTATATATATTTTTTTATCTTATTATATAAAGCTTAATGTTTAATATATTTAATTTCTCATCAAATAAAAGAAAATTTATTCATATGAGTTCGTTGTTTTTTTCTTTAAATTTTCATCCTCCCTCTTTCTTATAAGGTGAGCTACGCGCGGTACAACAATAAGGTAAACTACGATACAACAATCTGTACGTTTTTTATTTAACTGGTTTAATGTAAATAATCTATGTTGTTGTTTTTATTTTTAAGATTCATTGTTTTTTGATGATATCGATACTAAAAGCAAAAAAGAAAAATTAGTTAAATTAAATCATAATAATCATACAAAAGGATTGAAAAAAAAAATCAAAGAACTTAAAACTATGCTATCATAATAAGACGACCTAAAGATAAATGAACCCTCACGTAGTTTATTAATCTACGTAACTTACATATAATTATAATAAAATGACTGGAATGAAGATAAACTAACACGTGAAGTAAACTACCTTATGTGAAGCTAAACTAACATGCGAATATATATACACTTTATAAAATGACGTGAAGTAAAACTTAGCTTGTTTTTTTAGACGTGATAACTAGCAACTTTAAAGCATCGAACTTTATATAATAAAATAAAATATATGCAGCTTACATTAGAAGGCACCAACCAAACTTTTCATTTGTTCAAACTCCAGACGTTCACAACATGAGAAGTCATCACACATATTCTTCTTCTTCTTCTTCTTCTTTGTCCTTCATCTTCTTTCTCTTTCTATTCTTCGTCTTCTTCTCATTCTCTACACCAATATCCGAACCCGTAAAACCTAAGCCAATCGGATCATACCATAAAAGAAAACAACCAATCTCAGCTATTTTAGTTTTTGGAGATTCAACGGTGGATCCAGGAAATAACAACTACATCAAAACAATATTCAAGTGTAATTTTCCACCTTATGGACTCGATTTCAAAAACAGCATCCCCACCGGTAGATTTTGCAACGGTCGTCTCGTGACAGATTTCATGGGTTAGTTAGTGTTCATTGATTGTATAGTGAATCTCTATTATCATACAATTTTTTTATTATTATCTCATATATTTATATGTATAGGTTCATATATGGGAGTCAAGGAGAACGTGCCAGCATATTTGGACCCAAATCTTGGAATAAATGAGTTAATGAGTGGAGTTAGCTTTGCTTCAGCTGGTTCTGGATTTGACCCTTTCACTCCAACCATTGGTGTTAGTATCCAATCTCTTCTCTCTCTTTTTGATTCTAAAACATAATTAAAACGTAAAAAAAAACGAGAGTTAACATATATTTTGGTCATTATGTTACTATAACCATATTGGTGCTAATGAGACTTCCATACCTAGATTTTTTTTTTTTTGTTAAAAGGCCTATCCAAACCTAGATGGAAGATAAGTTACATTGTTTAAGGACTAGAAATTAAAAAAAAAAACAAATTGATGCGTTACAAATTTTTAACTTTCTTTGTTTTTTTTTAAAGGAGCTACATTCTACTTTTGTAACCCAATGCTTAAAGGTTCGAGGATATATATTTAATATTTATAAATGAACAAAACCAATCATTTAATCGTCGGGCCTATTTCATTAAATTATAATATTTAAAAAAAAAAAATTGAAACCTCATCTATTTTCATCTTTTTTTTAACAGCCATCTATTTTCATCCTAAAGACAAAAAGTTAATGTTTATTTGCGGGCAGGTTCTAAAATGTGACCACTAAAATTGATGTAAAACTGATAAAATAAAACACCATCTCAAATCAATATATCATTACTTGATGACAAATAGTTAAGGATTTTTGGCAATTTTATCTAAGATGCGTGTGTAACTGTGTATTTTATAACAATCGAATCATACGATAAAAGAATACCAATATCAAAAAACGAGTTTTAATTTGGCCCTTTTGTTTTTTTTATTCCGCTTCATCTCCCAAATAAAAGTTCTATATAAGGCGAGCTTGATTTAGCAAAAAAAAAAAAAAAAAAAAAAAAAAATGAAAAGATACAAATTTAAATAAATTATTGAACTAACTAACCCGATTTAATAGAGGTAAATCAAGCAAAGTTCTAATTAATTGGATTACAATACTTTTATTCTCCCATAATTAATTTCAAACCAAGATTTATATATTTGTGCCGTTATCAAAAGAACAGCTGTATAGTTATTCACTCATTTGAAAAAAAAAAAAAAAATCCAAATATCAAGATTTAAAATCCTAAAACATAATAAAACTATGTTTTGACGATTATATTTTTAATATTATGTTACAACCATAAATACTTCATCGCAGAGATAGATTAGTCCTTAATAAAAATATATTTATGCCAATTTATCAATAACTGGCAATATTGGTAAATTTGTATAATAAAGAGTGACAATGATATATATAATTTGAGATATTTTTTTCCATTATTTGTCTATTTTTCGAATAAGTTGAACTAATGAAGTGTGTTCATTGGTGGGGATGTAGAACGTGATAGACATTCCAACTCAGCTGGAGTATTTCAGAGAATACAAGAGAAAATTGGAGGGTAGAATGGGAAAACAAAAAATGGAAAAACACATAGAAGAGGCTGTGTTTTGTGTAAGTGCCGGAACCAACGATTTCATCTTAAACTATTTCACAGTTCCGATACGAAGAAAGACTTTCACCATCGAAGCTTATCAGCAGTTCATTATTTACAATCTCAAGCAATTTATCCTGGTAAATTCATATTTTCTGATTTTTTATTTATGTTTATAGATTGATTAGATATCTTTATATACATACCATACCTTATTCAGCTTATATATATATTTTTTTTTCTTAAATTTAGTTATGTTTAATGTCCATTTCAGTTCAGTTTCAATAATGATTTTGTAGATTTTTAGTTTAAAATAAAAATAAAAATCGAACTTTATTTTGTTTGGTACGCGTTTGATTTGTGTTCTAAATTCAACTTTCTAATCCAATGTAAAGTACCAATAATTTCCAAAATATTCAAAAACATTTATTTCATATTTTTTTTTAAATAATTTCTCAGGTTTTTGTATAGTACGTAATTATTATTTTATAAACCAAGATTTTCTAGATAAATATTCTAAATTAATACCACAAAACAAGTTTTAGTTACAAAAATATCACATTTTTGATAAATTTTCAAAAATATTACAAACATTATTAAATTTATGAGAGGTTCATAAAGGTTTACTAAGGAAACTAGAATAATCGGTATCTATTCCTAATTTTTATGATTTTTTTCTAAACGGCTAAACCTAAAAATAATGACACTTTTGAAATATTTAGGTTTTGGCGTTATTTTTTAAAAAATAAAACATTAATGTGGTATTTTAAAAACTGTTTTTGTAGTATATGTTTTCCGGTTTGGCTCGGAGTACTAAATCGAACACACTTGTACTTAGTAATAGTGAGTAAATTGTCCAACTAGCAAAATTTATTTTGGCTAAACTTTGTCTTGAAATCAGTTTGTTTAGTATGTAACTCACTTTCAAAACGGGTCTGGTTTCACTGGTTCAGTTTCGTTTCAAAACGGGTCTGGTTTCACCGGTTCAGTTTCGATTCGACCGTTTTATTTTGTTATGTTTTTGTTTGGACATCGACTTGTTTTAAAATACATTTCTTAAGAATTTGTTTTTTTTGGTATTAATATGGTTATATAAATATATAATGGTTAGGGTTTATGGCATGAAGGAGCAAGGAAAATAACGGTGGCAGGTTTGCCACCAATTGGGTGTTTACCGATTGTTATAACTGTACTCTCTGACGAAGCTTTGACCAACCGTCGTTGCATTGACCGTCTCTCCGCCGTGGCCACAAACTACAATTTCTACTTACGAAAAGAATTGGGCCTCATGCAAATGAGTTTGGCCCATCTTGGGTCCAAGATATCTTACCTTGACGTCTATAACCCAGTCTATGAGATCATTCATGACCATCGAAAATTCGGTAAGCACAGAAATCAATTAAAAATTCCGATTCAGTTTTGGACAAATCAAGAAAATAAATCTAAATTAGAAATTGCTGCGAAAAATCTGAATTACAAATGCTGCATTTTATTTAGAAAAATATGTTGCAGTTTCTTAGTTTAGAAAATACACTTCCAATTAGATTTTAAGATTACATCTTGGTATGACAAGTTCTGGCGATCATGATTTTGTTGTTGTGGTTAATGTGTTTATGTTTATTAATTGTTGGAAAACAGTCATTCATCAAGGATAAAACAAAAAATCATGATCGCCGGTGAGAAAAAAATCATAAAACAAAACATCTTTATTTCGATGCGATATGAGTTAAGTGAACATATTAGTCCACTTTGATACTTATAAATGTGTAGTTACATTCATATAAAAAATAATCTCAAATTCAATTACAAAACTATTAAAATGAGCCTAGATTACTCAATATATAAAAAGTTTGTTAAAAGTCTCACTTTGGTTATGCAAATAAGTGGTGAATAATAAACATATTACAGTACAAACTCTATAAATTAATAATATTGTGACCTATGTAATTTCATAATATTTTATTAATTTATAGATATATTATTTGATTGATAAATTAATTTTGCACCGTAAAAAAATATTGATTTATCAAGATATTAATTTATAGATATTCTACTGTATAAACATGATTAAAAACCGTAGAAGTAAGAATTTTCACTTATTTGCCATCCAAATTTACAGTTTTTATTCAGTGATTCTTTAATTGAGCCATATAATTAGACCGAATAATATATATATTATAAACAAAATTTAAAAGATTAGGCATTAGTTAATACTTGTATTATTTGGTATTTTGGTGGAGCGGGTTATGATTTAATCTTTTGTAGGCTGATCCGTCAAAACATGCAAAATATTTTAACCGATGCTATATGAGTTAAATGGACGGGTTAACCAATTTTCACACTCATAAATGTGCAATTGCATTCATATAAAAATATAATCGCATATTAGATTATGAAATCATATAATTTACATGATTATTACGATATAAATATTAGAAGAAATAACTCTTATTGTATAAAACTATATCATACCAATATCATATTGATTATATGATTTTGTATAATTATTTTTTAATTAAAACTTACATTACATTACTTTTACAACCGACTGTTTTATTAAAATTAAATAGTATAAAATTATTTCATAAATTATGAATTAGCCTTGCGTACAATGTGGGTCCAAACCTAGTTTTTATTTTTATTTTTAAGATATTTCTTTTTTATATATTGATATGCTATAGGGTTTGAAGAAGTGAGCAGTGGATGTTGTGGAAGTGGATACTTAGAGGCATCGGTTTTGTGCAATCCAAAGACATATGTGTGTCCTAATACATCTGCTTATGTCTTTTTTGATTCTGTCCATCCAAGTGAGAAGACTTACTTCATTCTCTTTAAGTCTCTCCGACCAACTATTGATTACACTATTAGCTAATTGATAAGTTAATTTTAATATATTGATATATATTCTTCTTCCATGATTAATGGTGAAGAAAGATAATGAAATTATATGTATTAATATTTTAAACGGCAATCAAATAAAATTAATATTTCAAACTGAAATCCTTTTTTTTTAATGTGTTCCAATCTGAAATCCTTATGTTTTTATTATTATTAATTTTGTGTAATCTTGCTCTCGTGTTTCGATCATGATCATTTGTGTCTTCCATCCATCCAAGTGAGAAAACAGATTGTTAAGTACAATTAAATTTTATGATTGTGACCAATATACTGTTATTTATCAATTTGTTTTGTAGTTATATAGCTAGAAATTTATAAGTTATAAGATTATAATAACAGTTTTTAAAATAAAAAGCCATTTCTCATTTTTTTTCTTAACTATAATATTCTGCATGTAATTACTCTATGGTTTGAAACATTATATATAACATCTTTGAATCATTTTTCTGTTACATCTTTAATTTTTTTCATACACCATAATAGTAACATATAACATATTATAAACAAGAAAATCTTCACTAATGGATGTAATGGCCTTCTTAACAATGATTTGATACATTCTTTGTGTTGGATGAACCGCATTCCATATATACAGTAGAAACTCTATAAATTAATATTCGATAAATTAATAAACTCTCTAAATCAATAAATTTCTCTGGTCCCAAGTTGGGCCAGTTCAAAATATGACACAAATCGATAAGATTATAAAATAATAATTTTTTTAAGAAATCTATGTAAAATATAGTCCCATTAATATCTTAAATTAATAATTATCATTAAAATAATTTTATATAAATATATAACTATGATAATCTACGAAAATATGAGTATATTGTTATTTGTTTTTATTAGAACTGAAATAGTGTTACCGTTTATCTATAATTTTAAATTAAAATAATAGAAAATATCATAAAAATTTTTTTTAAAAATTATTGTTAATTAATTTTTAATAAGTAATTAATTTTATTTAAAATCGATAATTTAATAACTCTATAAATTAATAAAATATTAAAGTCCCAACATTATTATTTTATAGAGTTTCTACTGTATTTGCATGTCTAGACGAAACCTACAAGTTGAAACAAAAGCAAAACATTTATGAAATCCCTTTAATTTGTTCGGGTTTAAACTGAAAAAACTTTTTAGAACTATATAGATTGCAATTATATAGTTTGTTCGGGTTTAAACCGAAAAATCCAAAAATCGAATTACTCTGAACCAATACAAATATGGTTTTAGTATGATGATCATTTCTTCTTTACCCAACAATCCAAAATTCGAACAATCCAAACCGAATCCAATTGATAACTCGGATTGAACACTTCTAATTATACTATCAACAAGTTCGACAACCGGTTTTTGAATTTACTTGCAGGTCCGGTTTGTGGTATAAACGACATATGTTATCGTTAATGGCTTTGTATAATTATCATATTTTTTGTTTTAATATATCAAATTGGTATCTAAATTTTTTTATTAAAAACAATTTCCATAACTTTCACTATATTATACTTATGTTTCACCCATGTTTTGCTTATAGTGTGTTCTTGTTATGTCAAATGGGAGGCAACAGCAGAAAGAAGTTCTCGTTCTTCAGCTTCTTTTTTCGTACAAATATGGTCGGAAACCAAAAAAATGGTCGAAATATGTGCTTACATTATTTTTCATCAGTCCAAACGTTCACAACATAAGATGTTATTCTTATTCTACTTCCTTTTTTCTGTCCTTCAGTTTGTTCTTTATCCTATTCTTAATTTCCTTTACATTCTCTACACCATTCTCCGTTGTAATTCTTTTTTTATTAATTTAAATTTTTATCAAAAATCCAATTTAAAAATCTGATTTGAAGTTCAATTTAAAATTTGCGCATAACAGAATTTAAAATAATAATTTAAAGCAATAATAGAACTTCATAAATAAATAAATTAAAATGAGGGTTTTAACCTCCCAGTGCATAAAAAAAAAATAACTGCATAATAAATAAACAATGATGGGGGTTTTAATCTCCCACTCCATAAAATATGATCTGAGGTGATATAGTCAACCATATGATCATTTGATCGTGAAGGCAGAACCTATCATAACGATCAGCTCGGAGAAGGCAGCGCCTATCATCCCGGCATAACGATATAATTTTTTTTTTTTTTTCGATCGTGAAGGCATAGCCTATCATAACGATCAGCTCGGAGGAGAAAAACCTACCATCCCGGCATAATAATAATAAGAATTAAAATTAATGAAATATAAATAAATATCACTTTTTCGGTATAGAACAGATCTAGAGACGTTCGTGCTATAACGTGTTATAAATTTAATATATTTTAGGTGAGATTATATATGTTTGTATGTATATTTATATATGTGTGTTGTAATTATATAAGAGAGAGAGTAGATGAACGAAGAAGAGAGAAGGTGAATCTCTTATTATTAACTTACTTCTTTCTTACAAAGACCATACACTCCTATTTATAGATAAAACGATATGTGTGTAAATCGGTCACAAGTCGGTTAATTACTACGATGGATCTAAATGTTAACTGAATCCACATTATTCTATGGATGTGAATGGATAATTAAATCCATTTCATAACAGTATCCAGGATCTGTTAAAATATGGTTGGATCTGTGTTTTTGTACTTTTGGCACATGCCGATAACCGGATCTCAGATAAACCGGTTTTGGTTTTTATGGAGGAAACTGAACCGTCTGATTTGGTACCTCTATTTTAAGAATCAACCGGTTTGGTTTGCTTCGGTATAAACCCGACCCGACCCGACCCGGATTGACTCAGTTCCTTGCACGATTCCTCCTCTTTCTCACCTCTCTCCGTCATCGTCTTCTTCTTTTCTTCTTCTTTCTTACAGTCATTGACTCTCGAGAAATTGCAATCACTCGGAGATTAGATTCGGCCATGGACGAGAAAGTAACTTCACCAGCGATACTTCAATTCGCTCCTTTTAACAGTTCCGTCGACGAAGGTTTCTGGCATAGCTTTTCCTCTTTGAAACTCGACAAGCTCGGAATCGACGATTCTCCGATTCCCATCACCGGTAAACACACAAACGATGAATCACGCAATTACCCAAAACGTAGATTTTAATGCATAACTCGATGATTCCATGCATTCACATTGATTTCTGTACTGAGGAAATATATCTTATGATCCATTAGGTTAGAGAACCAAAAAACAAAAAAGTTGAGGACTTTTTAGATTCCCTGTTCAGAATTGATTGTAGAATTTTCGAAAAATGTCAATCTGGTAGATCGAATCCGAGATCAAAAGGTTATATATAGCTCATGTGGGGTTTGCTATCATCTCACCTACATGGAAACAACAATTTTCACAATTTTTTTCGTCTTTGTTTTTGGATTGAAATTGCAGGTTTCTATGCACCATGTTCTCATCCACAAGTCTCAAATCACTTGACTCTTCTTTCGGAATCATTGCCTTTAGATGATGAACAATCATCGATCGAGAGTACTAGTCATGGAAATAGGAACAAGTGTCCTGTTCCCGGGATTCTGTACAACACCAATACCGTCGAAAGCTTCAATAAACTCGACAAGCAAAGTTTGCTAAAGGCAGAATCGACGAAGGTACTACAACTAACTTGTCTCTGACTTGGTTTTGCAGATAGATCTAACTAATTGTTTGGTGAGTTTCAAGATTTGGGAAGACATTCAATCAGGAAAATCTGTTGAGGACTGTGCTCTGTTATCAAGATTCCTTGTTATCTCGTTCGCAGACCTTAAGAAATGGAGTTTCCGTTACTGGTTTGCTTTCCCTGCACTTGTACTTGATCCTCCCGCAAGTTTGATAGAATTAAAGCCAGCTTCAGAGTACTTTAGTGTAGAAGAAGCAGAATCAGTATCCGCTGCTTGTAATGATTGGCGCGACTCAAATTCAACTACAGGTACTCAACAACATTCTCCTTATCATCCATTATGCAAATTTAACGAGTGGTAGCTGAAAACGTGTGTTACTTCTATGTGTTTTTGCTGCAGATGTTCCGTTCTTTTTGGTTTCGGTTTCTTGTGATTCAAAAGCTACTATCAGACATCTAAAAGACTATGAATCTTGCCAAGGTGATCATCAAAAGGTATGTTGCAACTATCTCTTTCAAATACGTTTCAAAAAGAACTCAGCTTTATCAATCTCTCTTTCTGCAGTTGCTTTTCGGTTTCTATGACCCATGTCACCTTCCGAGTAACCCCGGCTGGCCACTTCGAAACTACTTGGCACTTGTTCGCTCAAGATGGAACCTCGAGAAAGTTTGGTTCTTCTGCTACAGAGAGAGTCGCGGTTTCGCTGACTTGAGCCTTTCCCTTGTTGGTCAAGCCTCGGTTACGACGCTTTCATCAGCTGAGACTGTACCTAACTCAGTAGGATGGGAGCTTAACAAGGGCAAACGAGTTCCCCGATCTATTAGCCTTGCTAATTCCATGGATCCAACAAGGTTGCATCTTTAGCTCTGTGTCAATGATTTAGCCAACTAAAAATGGAGTACTCTAGTTAGAGAAAACGGATTCACGTCCTTTCCTTTTCGCAGGTTGGCTGTTTCCGCTTGTGATTTAAACTTGAAGCTAATGAGATGGCGTGCACTACCGTCTCTTGACTTGAACGTCTTGTCCTCTGTCAAATGCCTTCTTCTTGGAGCTGGTACATTGGGTTGCCAAGTTGCTCGTACTCTCATGGTATGTATTAATGGAAAATGCGAGATCAAAACAATCTTACAAACTCACTGAATTCATTAACAAGAACTTGTTTATCTTTTTTTTTTTTTTTTAGGGTTGGGGAATACGCAATATCACTTTTGTTGACTATGGCAAAGTAGCTATGTCTAATCCAGTGAGGCAATCTCTATACACGTTTGAAGACTGTGTAGGCCGTGGCGAGTTTAAAGCCGTTGCTGCTGCCAAAAGCCTTAAACAGATATTCCCAGCGATGGAATCTAGTGGAGTTGTTATGGCTATACCTATGCCCGGACATCCGGTTACTAGCCAAGAAGAGGAGTCTGTTCTCGGTGATTGCAAACGCCTTAGCGGTTTGGTTGAATCTCACGACGCCGTGTTCTTGTTAACCGATACTAGAGAAAGCCGGTGGCTACCTTCTCTTTTTTGTGCCAACGCCAACAAGGTAATCAATTCTTCTTCTTTCTTTCTTGGGCAAGTATTAACAATCTTCTTGATATATATTTTGAGTTTACAGATCACTATAAACGCGGCTTTAGGTTTCGATAGCTACATGGTAATGCGTCACGGCGCTGGCCCGGCCTCGTTATCTGACGAAATGCAGGATCTTGACATGAACAAGAAACACAGACAGAGACTAGGTTGTTACTTCTGCAACGACGTGGTTGCACCTCAAGATGTAATTCTTTTTTTCTTTTGTCGATTTTCGATTCTTTTTTCGTTTTGTGTTATTATTACCTTCCGGTTTCAGTCAGCTTCGTGTTTTTGCAGTCAATGACTGATCGAACTCTGGACCAGCAATGCACTGTTACACGCCCCGGTCTAGCTCCTATCGCAGGAGCTCTCGCCGTCGAGCTCTTAGTCGGAGTTCTACAACACCCACTTGGGTAATAAAAGTCTTTTTTTAGAAAAAAAAAATGAAAGTTCAGTCATCAGGCTTTGTCATCTTACGGTATTGTTTTGTTTGTTTTCTTTCTTAACAGTATCTATGCAAAAGGCGATAATTCGAGCTCCGGTAATGGAGGAAACACTGATGATTCGCCTCTCGGGATCTTACCTCATCAGATTCGAGGCTCGATTTCTCAGTTCTCACAGATCACGTTGCTCGGGCAAGCTTCCAATAGCTGTACCGCTTGTTCTGAAACCGTGAGTTTTCAGACAACGTTCTACGAAACAAAAAAAAACCTCGGAGCTCTCGCCAAACTTATGTGATGTCTTGACTTATATGTTTCAGGTGGTATCGGAGTACCGAGAGAAAGGAAACAGTTTCATACTTGAAGCTATAAACCATCCTACGTACCTGGAGGATCTTACGGGTTTAACCGAGCTTAAGAGAGCTGCTAATTCATTTAACCTCGACTGGGAAGACGATGATGACGATGTAGCTGTAGATCTGTAATATTCATTTTCACTAGAGACAGATTTAGTTAACCAAAATAACCATTGTGTTATAAACGAAAACATGATTTTCATCTTTTGACAAAAAAATAAATAAAAAAAAATTGATTTTCATTTTAAAATATCATCTCTAATGGCATTGAGCCTAGTGTTGGATGACTGATTAGTTTTGAAATTTTTGATTAAGCTAGTAAAATGTCATATTATTACTTATTTATCTCTTCGCGTAGAGATGTAGTGCCCGTGAAGACATCTAATTAAGTTGAGCACAACATGCAATGATATAAGACACGAATGAACAATTTTCTAATTGATAAAACATAATTTATTAATTTATAAAACAATAATCAAATATGAAATAACATTACAATAATCAAATTATGACATAACCTTAGAATGTTATGACAAAATTCTATCGGTATTACAAGTTTTTATAGCTTATATGTATTATTAAGTGGTAAGTTTATCTCACACAAGGAAAATCACATAAGCAATTGCGAGGACCTTTACATACGCACTTGATATTCGCCTTAGCATAAATTGGCAACGACGTTTGTGCCATGACAACGCAGTCACGAGGATCGCATTGCTTATCGGTATTTTTCTCCCCAGGACATACCTTCGCATTCACATCTAAAAAATTTGGTTGAATAGTATATCAACAATTTTTGATTAAAAACTGGTAGCATTATACATTTTTTTTTTATTAAACCGGACTCTTGAACCCTTTTTTTCGTTCTTTAATTTAAATTGAAAACTAAAAAGATATTGATATATATTACCTTGAACTTGACTGATCATGAGTGATAAGAACACAAATAAAAACATGAACATAGTAGAAGTCTTCATCACTCGATATAGGTTATAATATTTTTTTATTAGTATTATTTGTCTAAGTTGTAGTAACAAAAAAAAAATTGTTTTGTTCAAAAATATTGTCAACCTCCATGATATATATACGCAAGACATTCTAAATATAGTTAGTTCTACCAAATTAGGTAAAAAAAAAGTGAAAGGCTAGGCCAATTCAAAGAAACTGATCATTCCTTTTTTAGAAATTGTATTTTGAAACATTCATTCATTTGTTTTTTTTTTTTTGTAATTATGGATTAGTTATAATCATAATTGAATAATTCAAGATAAAATATGAAGAAGTCGAAATAAGGAAGAGAAAATATATGGATCACTGAATTTTTTTTAAAGAAAAAACTGAAAGTTCAGTTATCATATTTTGGCCCTGTTCGTTTCCGTAGTTAGATGGTACATCTGGATGTGCATTGGACGTTGCATCTGGATGCTGCATTTAAATACTGTTCGTTTTTTTATTTTGATTTTGATTTTTAGATCCAGATATATTGCATCTGAAAGCTATTATGTTTGTTTCTGATTTTGGAACAGCATCCATATGCAACTTGATTTTACGATTTTGGCGGGAAAACGCGATTTCACGATTTTGGCAGAAAAACTTGATTTTACGGTTTTGGCGAGAAAACATGATTTTGCGATTTTAGGCAGAAAACATGATTTTGCGATTTTGGTAGAAAAACACAATTTTGTGGATTTGACAGAAAAACGTGATTTTGCAGTTTTGATAGAAAACCGCGATTTTGCAGTTTTGACAGAAAACACGATTTTCCGGTTTTGATGAAAAATTACAATTTTACAAGAAAATAATATTTTAATAATAAATATAAAATATTAGTATGTAATAAGAATAATAAACATAACTTTATTTAGGTTTATATCATAAGGGGTATTTTAGTCTTTTGGTTTTTGAGATGCAAAATTTGCATCCAAACTCTACTTTTTCTAGCATCTCAAATATCCAGATTTTTTGGATTTTGCATCCAGATGCAGCATCCGGACACTGGTTATAAAGTGTTCAAACGAACAACATTTGAGCATTTGCATCCAGATGCAGCATCCGGATGCAAAAACGAACATACCCTTTGTCATTTTTAAGGTACTGTTTCTTTTTACAATATCTATGCAAAAGGTGATGATTTGAGCTCCGGTAATGGAGGAAACACTGATGATTTGTCTCTTGTGATCTTACCTCATCAAATTCGAGGCTCGATTTTTCAGTTTTTATTAGGGAATAATATCTCAAATCAAAAGTTGGAAGAGATCTTTAGTAATATATAAGGGATACTGGCCAATCCACTTATTGTCAATTGGTTGAGTTAAAAGTCCATATAACTTAACATTGTATGAAAGCCCGATCCACGCAATCCAACCCTTATCCACAATTGATGAGATCCAAAGTTGGTTCGTCGATTCATGTCCAAACATATAAAGATCAATGGACAAATTAGCTATCATCTCGAGAAGGCGTACTAAAAAATAATATGTAACATTAACAGTTGGAAAATATTTTAAGTAATATATAACTTAACATCGGAGTACGAAGAGAAAGGAAACATTTTCGAACTTGAAGCTATAAACCATCCTACTGACCCGGAGGATCTTACGGGTTTAACCAGCTTTAGAAAGCTGCTAATTCATTTAACCTCGACTGGGAAGATGATGACGATGTAGCTGTAGATCTGTAAAATTCATTTTCACTAGAGACAGATTTAGTTAACCAAATAACCATAGACAATGCTCCCAAGATGGCTCACCTATGGATCTTGAATTCTAATTCTAAGAGTGAGAATGAAGATAAAAAATCAAATCTTTAATATGTCTCTAAATTGTGCACACATTGTTAGCGTATCTAGAAGATCATTCACACATTCACATGCATTTAAACGTTAATTCTTAGTACTTTATATGTGAATCTGAGTAATATTTATAATGAATCAACAACAGACAAGAACATAGATACATTTGGTATTTTTTTTCAACTAGTTTAAGGTGAAAATAAAACAAAAATAACTTTTGTTCTTCCCTTACTTTGAAATTCTTACAAGTTTTTGAATACAAGAAGGAGCCCTGAGATCAATCGATGGTCTTTGATAAGTGCCGATTTGAGGGGGAGGAGGCTGCAGTTGATTTATTTCTTGTGCAATGTGAATTCGAAATCTAAATATTATAATGTTAAAATATCTCACATTGGAAGTTGGAATATTTCTTAACTAGTATATAAGATTTATAGACCAATCCACTTATTGACATGATTTTAAGTTGAAAGTCTATGATTCTTAATAAACATAGTAAATATCAAACGGACTGTGTTGTAGTGTTGTCGATCCTATTGGTAAATAGGTGGATATGTAGTGCTAACTGTTGTCCATAGTAACCCGTGTTGATGGAGAATGCGAGATTTTGAAAAAAAAAATATTCAGTTGGAAAAAAAAATTTAAGCTGGAGTTTGAAAAAAAAATTAGGAATGAAAACAGAGGAAAGATTTTGTGAAGATACGTAAAATCAGATTTTAGTGTTTTAACGTCATTGATAAGCAACCAAAAATCAAGTTAGTGAGATGTTCTCAGCCATTTTGAATCAACAAGAATTGGTTTTATTATCATTAATTTGATCATCACAACTCCAGTTATCAATATACATTGCGAAAATCCACATCTTACTGATTTTATCATCTGAATTTTCTCCCTATTCAACTTCTAATTCTCTAGTTCTTCTTTGAGTTAAACATATACCAAACTTTATGAATTGAATGTTACTTGTAATCTAATCCTAGATTCCGAATTTAGCATCTGGATTTTGAATACATATATCAATTATTTTTTGTTACAAAACTTATACCAAACTTTATGAATTGAATGATATACTTGTAATCTAATACTAGATTCTGAATTTAGCATACAGTAAAACCTCTATAAATTAATAATGTTGTGACTTCGAAATTTTATTAATTTATAGAGTTATTAATTTATACAGATATTTTTCGGTTTGAATTCTTAATGTTCATCAAAATACAAAAAACTATTTTCAACAACGTAAAATTCATTCAAAAAATATCATATCAATAAATTTGAAAGATAAACCAAACAACATTTATAAACTTGAAACAACAATATAATCACATTTTACTATATTACATTAATTAAATATATCTAAATGTATAATTATTAATTTATATAATTATTGGGACCATATTTTTAGATAGGAGTTTCAAAAAAATTATTATCTTATTATCTTATCGAAATTTACTAATTTTTACACTGGCCCGACTTGGGACCGGCATAATTTATTAATTTATACTAATTATTAATTTATAGAGGTTCTACTGTATCTGGATTTTGAATACATATATCAATTATTTTTTGTTACAAAAAGAGTTCCATCTCATGACTTTTACCAACATGTAGATGAACATGAGCGAATTTATAGGTTTTCAAATTAGAACTTGTAAATTAATGAACTGTTATTAAGAGAAGGTTTGGTGAAACGGCCGGAGATGAGACCAGTTGCAATGTAGCGGTTCGCCGCCTCGGTTAGGTGGATTCCACCCCCATTTCACAAGTTGCGGAATCCTTTCCGCCGCACCGTACGCTTGGTTTTGCATTGTATCTTCCATCTTTTCCTCCACAACATGCATTTAGGGCACTTCCAGTAAAACCTATTGTGTAACAAATATAGAAAATTTATTGTATCAATATTCATTAAAAAAAAATGTTTTATAAACCATCGACAGTCTCTCTTTTTTGTTTTTGTTTTTGGAGGCCTATTTGCTAAACATGCCTAACTAGTTATAGGAAATAATACCGAAATCGGATTATTATTATTACCGTGTTTGGCAGGTGAGTTGAAGAATTGCATGGCAGAACCGTAATAATCAGCATAGATAATTGTGGCACGAGGGTACTTTTTGCCTTAGAGTCACAAGTTCTTTATTGAGCTTATCATTGTGAAGCTTAGCAGTATAGTTCAGTGGCTTAAAACATTGGTTCTTCGGGTCATAGAGCCATCCATTATCATCACTGAACCGCTCTAATATAACCGCGGAACAACCAATTGAATTAAAACAAAACCCAATGTTAATTAATAAATGAACATCAGGACTAGTTAACTTTTAAAAGACATTAATCTAATGTAAACGTTTCCTACTTACGCTTGTGACATTGATGATTTTGTTAATGACGAATGTATAGTTTAATTTAGGTCAAATTTCTATAATTTTTAATTTAGGTCAATTTTTTCATGAGACTTTTTTAATTTAGGTCAATTTAAAAGGTACACGTATCAATGTATCATTGTATATCTTCTTCCGTTTTGCTATAGATGTTTCATTCTGTTTGGTTTCGATTTCTTCTGGTTCAAAAGCTATTATCAGACATAGGTGATCATCAAAAGGTATGTTCAACTTTCTATTTCAAATATGTTAGAAACCGATAAAAAAATAAGAAAATGTAGATATATGTATCCAAGTGCAATCAAATGGAAGTGAGGATTATTAATACACCTTTACGGATTGTATCCAAGTGCAATAGCAGAATCAATCAATTGCATAACCCTCTCGTGCCCTTTACGTCTAGTCAGAAACTCAAACTTTTCTGGGACCACAATTCTTTAAGCTTTGATATTTTTTTCGCAAGAGTGATACCATTGGTAGTGATAACCAAATTCACATTCAAGAACATTACTTTGGTTTAAGAGTGCGAATGGAGGAAAAACAATCAAATCTTTAAAATGGTTCTTTAAGTATATACATGGTTATGGTTGTTGCCTCAACTGCAACAATGTCATTAACTTTGGTTCCTTTAGGGGGTACAAGAATCCACTAAGGAATGTGTTTTCCATGCTGTGAGATATTTTGAATTAGATATGGCTTAATATAGACGAGATTCAAGGATCGTTACTGTGCAAGACTTTTCAAGACACGAAGATCTGTCTAGCCATCAAACATGACGATGATACAAATCTTACTTGAAAGATAATGAGGTGATTGTTGACCCATTCAAGGGAGTTAAGCTCAAGCCTGATCAAGTGGATCATTTGGTATTTGCCACATCGAGACCAAGAGAACATTTATTTGCAATATGCGATTTTACTGATTATATGTATGGCGGAAAATTGTTTATGACTAATAAATTCTCTTTTGCCAGTTACACATATAACAAAAAAAAAACGAAATACATGTATATATAATTTTTTTTTCCATTTATTTAAATGTTGAGATATTAGAGGAAAAAGCATGTTTTTGATCTCCTGGTCTTCAATGGCTTTATCTTCTTCTTTGCCTTTGGTGGCCTCAAAGCGACTCTGATCGCTGTATCAAACACTGCCTTCACATTCTATTAAATATTGACAAAGAAAAAACACAACTTTGTTTAGCAAACTTAATTTTTTTATATTTTATTTCAACGTAATGTGAGTTATATACATTTACTCATAAAATTAAACACCTGTTGGGTTTTGGAGCTGCATTCTAAGTACCTAACGGCTCCAATCATCTTCCTTAATTCTTCTCCCTGTTACTCAAATTCATTCATACAATTATAGTCACAGTTATAGTTTTTTTATGGAACATAGAAAAATCGATATATGTAATTTTACTCTTTTAAAAATTAAATATATGTTTCCTTGTAACTGTACCTGAGCAGTTGTTATAGAAGCTGCTCCTGGATGATCTTTCAAGAATTGCTTGTCATCCCTCAAATCTGTAAAAAAAAATTGTAACATTATTTATTTCACTGATGAGAATATTTTTCAATGATTAAGATCAAATAAAATAAGCAAAATGTATAAATAATAAAGCCAAACTGGGCTACTGCGTATAAGCCCATTAAACGACTCAAGTGGATTATGTTTTGCTACATTTTAGTCTTTTCCTGCTATCGGAAATAAAAAAGAATATGCAGAATAATAATATATTATTGGAACAAGTTAAAATAATTTATCTAACTGCAAAATTATCAAATGATGATTTTTTTTAGGGACAATTGGCAAAGTACCCTAATTAACTTTTGTAATTTGAAAAATACACTGTTTTAATTTTTTTTTTATTATTAAATTTATTGATAAGTAAAAAGACTATTTTGACCAGATTTTAATAATACATATTTTTATAAATTAAAATAAAAATCGAAAATTAAATATATGAGAGATATTTAATTAGTAAATCTTAAGATTTTCTCTAAATTATATATTTATATAAATATTTTAATTAGATAAATCTTAAATCAGATAAAAATTAATATTTGTGAAATTTTTATACAAATTTAAAACTAATTTTAGTAGAATAATCTATAGATAAATATATAATATATAAAAATCTTATGATTTATTTTCTCTTTTTCCCTATGAAAAATATATTTTTATAGAATATTCTATAGATTAGTATAAAATTAAGATTTTAGAATTTATAAACAAAGTAAATTCTAAATATATATTATTTAGTTTCAAAATGTTATTTTATCTTGATTTTATTAAATAATTTTAAATTATAAGAATTCAAAATAATGTTAATTTAGTCATTTCATATATAGTTAATTCTTAAAAAATTAGAAAATAATAAAGGTGTAGTTTTCAAATTATAAACTAGTTTTGATGTATTTTCCCAAATTTTCTCTTTTTTTTTAACATATTTTTCATTAGAAGTGTACAAATATATATATATATATATATATATATATATATATATAAAGCAAAATGGAGATTTCAAATAATCTCAAAACAAATAATAAAATAATTTATTTTATAAAAAAAATACATAGTTACGAACTGTTTCACTCTATCATTGACGGATTTAAAGCAAATGTTTGTTATTAGAAAACCAATAAAAGGGAAGACTTTTTTATTACCTAATTTGGTTCCGACGAGCACAATGGGGATGCTAGGCGCATAATGTTTCAGCTCCGGAAGCCACTATTAATCAAGAAATTAATTTAATTAACCTCGATAACAGTTCTTTATAAAAATGGTTCACCAATATCATTATTTAAAAAGAGATGCAAGTTTTAAAATTACCTTTTTGTAAATATTCTCGTAGCTGGCCTTGCTAATTAGGGAAAATGCCAATAAAAACACATCTGCTCCTCTGTAACTCAAAGGCCTAAGCCTGTTATAATCTTCCTGCCCTGATAATTTCACATTAATTCTAATTATTAAAACTAATATATATCGAATTTTCAGTTTTAGTAAAAACTAAAAAGAGAATTATTTACCGGCAGTATCCCAGAGGCCGAGGTTGACAGTACTTCCATCGACCACCACATTTGCACTGAAATTGTCGAAAACTGTCGGAACATAATCCTGTAAATTGCATTTCAAAGGAATTAGTAATTACATCCTCAAGACCTCAACACATAAATAAGAGAATAAAACACAGTATTTTAGCTTTGGTTTCAGATTTAGGTTCAATAGTATTAAACGAAAATATTTGCAGTTCACGTTTACTTTAAAGTTTCTACAAAAATATACGATAAATCATTAAAATTTAATCTTTTTGTTTTTAGGTATGTAAACGTTAAAAGAAAATTCACCCTTGGTACGAGAAAAGTTTTATGAATATGAATAAGTACTAAACAAATCTTAAAACCTAAACAACGTGAAATTGCGTAAAACTCAGCAAAAATCTTCAAGAGACTGACATAAAACTCTTAAAACATCAATTTGATAGTATTGATCACGAAAACAATAAATTAACTACCGTAGGAAAAGTATTGCTGGTGTATGAAATGAGCATACAAGTCTTCCCCACTGCTCCATCTCCGACAGTCACACACTTGATGAATCTTGCTGTGCTCATTTTCTTTTATTTTCCTGTTTGTGAATTTTGTGTATGTGTTTGGTTTTTATGTTAAGAAGAAAAGAAAAGTGGTGGAGGGTTCTTAAAAAGCTTTTTGTGATGATTATACTTGTTTATTATTGGTGAAGAGGGTGATTCTGATTACAACTATTATTGTTATTTATTATTTGCTTAGTGGTAGGGGAAACCATTTGAAGCCAAACGTACCAAATTAACCCGAACTAATACCGAATCAAGGAACTTTATAGATACAGTGGTCACTGGTATTATATATCCTCAGATGGAATAAACCAAGTAAACCGATCAAACTCTCGTTGAAACAGTGGAGTTATATTCGTCGTAAAATACAAAAATTTCAAAATTACACCTCTAAAATAGTATTATAAATTTTATTCACTTAATCACATGTTTTTATTTTATTCTTATCTGTTCATCTTAACCAACTCGCACAAAAATGAATAAGAATGATTTTCAACCGAGACGAACCAGATCAAACCGAAAAGTAAATCTCTCACATTTTTTTTTTAAATTAATAAATTAAACTGATGAGGAATTGAGTATTTCTTTTACTTCAAGTGCAAGCTCTTGTGCTCAGCGAAAGTGATGTAGCCGTTTGGTGTTGGTTGTGAGTGGAATTTAGAAGTGTTGGAAAAGAAAACTTTCATCTTACTTTCTTTAATCATTATTTTTTTTATTAAAATATTTTATGTTTGTCTTACTTGATCAGTTGATCACCTATTATTAACAACTTTGGATATTGATAGGATCGACTTAATTATATATTAAGATTTCGATTGTACTGAAATCGTGTGCTCATAATTTTACGTTTTAACAAGATCTTGTGTGCTATTAATTTTACATCTTTTTTTCTTCTTTGCCTCACATATATGTATTTTATTGAATTGTATCCAAATATAGTGTTAAGTTTCTTAAGTTTTCAACTCAAATTTAATTGGTAATAAGTTGATTGACTCAACTTTTTTATATATTACTTAAAGTCTCTCCTAATTTTTGATGCAAGACATATATTACACACTCTCTAGAGATTAATATTTATGGCACACTAATCTCTATCTAATCCCAATACCACCCCTCTCCAGATAATAATTCGTCTAGCTATTAATCTCGCCAGACCATCAATTTTGGATCCGAGGACATGAGCCACTTCTAGGCCTGATTACGAGAGCATGCAGATCTCGCTCTGAAACCTTGTTAAGTTTAATGAGCTTAAAACTCAAAACTAATTGATAATAAGTGAATTGACACAAATCCTTCATATATTACTTAAAATCGTTTACAATTTTTGATTTCAGACATATCTTACATACTCTCTAAAAATTAAGGTTTATATCCAATTAATCTCTGCCTAATCTAAATATGTACATATATATATTTTTTATTCCTAGACATTTTTTTGTTAAATCATTTATTCTTAGACATATGTTTCTTATCTAACGTTCATGCAAATTTATGATGATTCAGATCACTCTTTTTGATAGATGAATGATTAAACAATAAGGTCCACGTATACTTTCTAGGGTGAATTAGCCCAATAACCATATTGGATACTAAAATTAAAAATATAGTCATATTATGTTCAAAACCTATTAAATAACCAAGCCTTTTTTTGATAGGACAAAATTATCCCTCTGGCAACATATATTTATTATGTACTACTTTTCTATTATTAGCAACATACTATATGAATATTACCGATAGTATGGAATCGAGATTATTTGAAAAATAATTAGCAACGTTACTTAGTTTTAAACAAATTTATTTTTTATAATATACTATATAATTATAAAATAGTATATCTTCGAAATTAAATTCTACACCCTAAACCCTAAACCATAAACCATAAAATCTAAACCCTAAACCCTACCTAAGGATTAGTGAACCCAAACTGATTAGTGTAAATTTTTTGTCTATAAACCCTAAATCCTTAAATCTAAACCCTAAAACATAAAATCTAAACCCTAAACCCTTCCTAAGGACTAGTGAACCCAAACTGATTAGTGTAATTTTTTGTAATTAGTGTTATATCATCATGTTTTTTTTGTTGTTCTATCATCATGTTTTTTTTTGTAATTAGTTATATCATCATGTTTTTTTTGTAATCCTACACCCTAAACTATAAACGCTAGTTTCTTCGTTTAAGTTTAAGATGACTTTGTTTTAACATATATCGCGGTCAAAGGCATTAGTTTCCGAATTGACTCATAATCATAATCACTCCGATATATTATCAAATGTTTGATAAATCTTCAATGAAAAGGCTAATAAGATAATAAAAGAGAAATTGCATTGGAAAACCATAACGTAAGATGAATTAAAGAAGTAACCATAGCAAACATATGGGTAGAATATACTCTGTTTAAGAACACCGAAAGAATCAATAGTATATACCAACACAACCAATACATAGAATAGTCTAACGTACATATAGAATAACACAACAATGCGATTAAGAGATAATGTGTTCGATGAGTCATGTCATCAACCAACGATTCAAGATCTCTTGACTCATGAAGAGATTTGAAGAGGAATTATCGACGACGATGGGGGTTTGCTCCGCCGCCACAGCAAAGCTTCGGCGAGACAGCCGGATCTCAGATATATTTTCGAAGCTTCCGATGATGAGCTGAGGTTGCCTCCGCTGCCACCACCGCAAAGCTCCAGCGAGACTCACCCGGATCTCAGATATCTTATTGAAGCTTCCGATGATGAGATGAGTTTGCCTCCGCCGCCACCGCAACCGCGACTCGCGAATCGATTCAGATCCGGTGATCTCGCTGCTCTCCGACTCTATCTCCGAACACTCCATCGCAGCAGACCCGTAAGCGACGGCGCGTCAATCGCGTGACTTCTTCCGATTGATATCACCGCTTTCCTTGGCATCGGCATAGTAGTCGTTGTGATCGGGAGAGAAGAATCCGATGATATTCACTCGTTTCCGACACAAAGAAGGAATTAATACATGTTGGGGTAGTTTGGGAATTAATACATATTATACATGTTGTATCGGATGCCAATTTGTTCATGGTTAGATAGCTAATATCGAGTGTCAATATGGCTATTGATTGGTATTTCCCTACTTTCTATGATACCTCATTTTCTATAATATATTCATTTTTATAAAAAAAAAAACAATTGATACAAGTAGCTTGGTGGTTTAGTATCATACGTAAATCACTTCAAATATAAGTTACAATTGGAGGCCATATACAGCGTAAAGCACAAGCTATGCATTAAGTAATCGATTTCTCTATTAACGATTGACTTTGTATATATATGATCTTTCTCATTATGTTGCAAATTACAATGGTAGCTTTGGATACAATTGTGTATATTGTGCATGATTTGCATCAACCATATATATTATATATTTGACGATAATATTAAGAAATTAGGAAATTGATGTAATATTTTATCAACAACAAAAAACACTCCTTATGTTATTCGTGGGTAGGTTCTAGAATGTGAACTAAATCAACTAAATTGAAGGAAAACGTTTTTTTTTGTCAACGATTGAAGAAAAATTTGTATGATAAAAAAATCCCACATATCAATCATTGCTTGACGACAGACAATAAGACAATGTAATGTCCCAAAATGCTCAAAAATGTTTCCAGAACAAAAAATAAAATATTAAAATTAACTTCAAACTATAAGTTTAAGAAATCTCGACCAATAATTTCAATTCATTATTTATATAGTTGCGCCGTTATATAAAGAAAACAGTTATATATTAAATTAAAATCCTATCGTATGTAAATCCAAATATTATTTCTAAGTTTGAAATATAATCTAAATTTATTTAGTTGTTTTGTTGTTCTTTACGACAATTAACAAACACTGATATCTCTCAATAACAAAAAAATATCTCTTTTACAAAAAAATCAGTTAATCTCTTCTCTTAATTAAAAAGTTTGGTAACGAAGGAGAATTAGAGTTTTTTTTACGCTGAATTGATTCATTAACAGTAGAACCAGAAAAAAGCCGAGCGAATGTTTGATGAGATTAACTGATTTTTGTTGCATGCCAAGCGATGATGCATATTCAACAAGACAGAGTTGTGAGAAAACGTAAGGGCGACAGAGAAATCAAAGATAATTAAATTCCAGATTTCTTATGCTCAGTGGTGCCAACCTAAAAAAAGTACAAGTAGGGTCAACATGAATGCTTCTAGAATACGGTCTCTCTTTCACAGCCAAAGGCTCCAGCTAGTGTACGCCATAGGAAGTGTTTTATTATAGACCAAAGGGATTTTTCCATAAGAGATAATCTCTTGTATGAGGAGATACTTGCGAATCCAATTCTCAAACCAGACATGGGTGTCTTTACCAATTCTCAAAAAGGTCTTGAAATATGAATTCTTGAAATATCGGCGTTTCTTCATTTGAGCACGAAGGGAGTTAGGTGCAGACCATATATGCCATGTTTGCTAATTGCTTGCATAAAAGAGCTTGATTAAATCTTCCAATGTCATAAAATCCCAAGCCCTCTATCTGAATATATAAAATATAATTATTTTAACTTGATAAAAGTTTTAAAAAATATAATATTTTTTCAAATACATAATTAATGCATTGATTGCATCTCACATATTTACAATTGTATCTATTAACAAAACAATCAAAAATCGTTTTTTTTTACCAACCATTAAATTTAATATCTAATAATATATTATATAGCCACAACTATATTAATTTTTAATAATAATATCGTCCGCAGACTTAGTACTGTAATTAAAAATAAATAATTTTTAAAAATTGTTTAAATTTAATGAATACCCACAATTTACAACATTTAATATAACATTACAACATTTAAAGCTTCACCTAAATAATCCAGATGCAAGTTGTTGCATTAACTAATCAGTCCACGTGATTATTCATCCAAATAGATAGTTTCCGTTTTAGTACTTTTTTTGTGTGTGGTTAAAGTTCCGTTTTAGTACTATCAGCAAATTAAACTTTGTTTTGTGAAATTCTTTAGCAAAAAAAAACTTTGTTTTGTGAAATTTATCGGTTCCATAATAGAAACACACATCTTCCGAAATTATATAATATATACAATTCATAATTACTTGAATGTTACGTTTTCGATCGGTTCGGTTATTGAATTTTTTTTTCCTTTTGAAACATACTCCAGAATTTTTTTATATGTGTTTTGTGATTGGTTTGGTATGATATAGTTTGGCTCAGAACTTGTTTTGGATTTAAATACTTAAATTTAGTATTAATACGATGGGGTATCATATTGTACTAGATATGGGCCGGTGCAACAGTTTTTGGTTTGAGCTTTTGGTTTAAGTCCATGATTAAAATTTATAGATTATTTTTATAAAAATAATTAATAGTCTTTTTTATTTGTGTTTTGTTTTTAAAAGTTTTATATATATTTTTTTATCTTATTATATAAAGCTTAATGTTTAATATATTTAATTTCTCATCAAATAAAAGAAAATTTATTCATATGAGTTCGTTGTTTTTTTCTTTAAATTTTCATCCTCCCTCTTTCTTATAAGGTGAGCTACGCGCGGTACAACAATAAGGTAAACTACGATACAACAATCTGTACGTTTTTTATTTAACTGGTTTAATGTAAATAATCTATGTTGTTGTTTTTATTTTTAAGATTCATTGTTTTTTGATGATATCGATACTAAAAGCAAAAAAGAAAAATTAGTTAAATTAAATCATAATAATCATACAAAAGGATTGAAAAAAAAAATCAAAGAACTTAAAACTATGCTATCATAATAAGACGACCTAAAGATAAATGAACCCTCACGTAGTTTATTAATCTACGTAACTTACATATAATTATAATAAAATGACTGGAATGAAGATAAACTAACACGTGAAGTAAACTACCTTATGTGAAGCTAAACTAACATGCGAATATATATACACTTTATAAAATGACGTGAAGTAAAACTTAGCTTGTTTTTTTAGACGTGATAACTAGCAACTTTAAAGCATCGAACTTTATATAATAAAATAAAATATATGCAGCTTACATTAGAAGGCACCAACCAAACTTTTCATTTGTTCAAACTCCAGACGTTCACAACATGAGAAGTCATCACACATATTCTTCTTCTTCTTCTTCTTCTTTGTCCTTCATCTTCTTTCTCTTTCTATTCTTCGTCTTCTTCTCATTCTCTACACCAATATCCGAACCCGTAAAACCTAAGCCAATCGGATCATACCATAAAAGAAAACAACCAATCTCAGCTATTTTAGTTTTTGGAGATTCAACGGTGGATCCAGGAAATAACAACTACATCAAAACAATATTCAAGTGTAATTTTCCACCTTATGGACTCGATTTCAAAAACAGCATCCCCACCGGTAGATTTTGCAACGGTCGTCTCGTGACAGATTTCATGGGTTAGTTAGTGTTCATTGATTGTATAGTGAATCTCTATTATCATACAATTTTTTTATTATTATCTCATATATTTATATGTATAGGTTCATATATGGGAGTCAAGGAGAACGTGCCAGCATATTTGGACCCAAATCTTGGAATAAATGAGTTAATGAGTGGAGTTAGCTTTGCTTCAGCTGGTTCTGGATTTGACCCTTTCACTCCAACCATTGGTGTTAGTATCCAATCTCTTCTCTCTCTTTTTGATTCTAAAACATAATTAAAACGTAAAAAAAAACGAGAGTTAACATATATTTTGGTCATTATGTTACTATAACCATATTGGTGCTAATGAGACTTCCATACCTAGATTTTTTTTTTTTTGTTAAAAGGCCTATCCAAACCTAGATGGAAGATAAGTTACATTGTTTAAGGACTAGAAATTAAAAAAAAAAACAAATTGATGCGTTACAAATTTTTAACTTTCTTTGTTTTTTTTTAAAGGAGCTACATTCTACTTTTGTAACCCAATGCTTAAAGGTTCGAGGATATATATTTAATATTTATAAATGAACAAAACCAATCATTTAATCGTCGGGCCTATTTCATTAAATTATAATATTTAAAAAAAAAAAATTGAAACCTCATCTATTTTCATCTTTTTTTTAACAGCCATCTATTTTCATCCTAAAGACAAAAAGTTAATGTTTATTTGCGGGCAGGTTCTAAAATGTGACCACTAAAATTGATGTAAAACTGATAAAATAAAACACCATCTCAAATCAATATATCATTACTTGATGACAAATAGTTAAGGATTTTTGGCAATTTTATCTAAGATGCGTGTGTAACTGTGTATTTTATAACAATCGAATCATACGATAAAAGAATACCAATATCAAAAAACGAGTTTTAATTTGGCCCTTTTGTTTTTTTTATTCCGCTTCATCTCCCAAATAAAAGTTCTATATAAGGCGAGCTTGATTTAGCAAAAAAAAAAAAAAAAAAAAAAATAAGATGAAAAGATACAAATTTAAATAAATTATTGAACTAACTAACCCGATTTAATAGAGGTAAATCAAGCAAAGTTCTAATTAATTGGATTACAATACTTTTATTCTCCCATAATTAATTTCAAACCAAGATTTATATATTTGTGCCGTTATCAAAAGAACAGCTGTATAGTTATTCACTCATTTGAAAAAAAAAAAAAAAATCCAAATATCAAGATTTAAAATCCTAAAACATAATAAAACTATGTTTTGACGATTATATTTTTAATATTATGTTACAACCATAAATACTTCATCGCAGAGATAGATTAGTCCTTAATAAAAATATATTTATGCCAATTTATCAATAACTGGCAATATTGGTAAATTTGTATAATAAAGAGTGACAATGATATATATAATTTGAGATATTTTTTTCCATTATTTGTCTATTTTTCGAATAAGTTGAACTAATGAAGTGTGTTCATTGGTGGGGATGTAGAACGTGATAGACATTCCAACTCAGCTGGAGTATTTCAGAGAATACAAGAGAAAATTGGAGGGTAGAATGGGAAAACAAAAAATGGAAAAACACATAGAAGAGGCTGTGTTTTGTGTAAGTGCCGGAACCAACGATTTCATCTTAAACTATTTCACAGTTCCGATACGAAGAAAGACTTTCACCATCGAAGCTTATCAGCAGTTCATTATTTACAATCTCAAGCAATTTATCCTGGTAAATTCATATTTTCTGATTTTTTATTTATGTTTATAGATTGATTAGATATCTTTATATACATACCATACCTTATTCAGCTTATATATATATTTTTTTTTCTTAAATTTAGTTATGTTTAATGTCCATTTCAGTTCAGTTTCAATAATGATTTTGTAGATTTTTAGTTTAAAATAAAAATAAAAATCGAACTTTATTTTGTTTGGTACGCGTTTGATTTGTGTTCTAAATTCAACTTTCTAATCCAATGTAAAGTACCAATAATTTCCAAAATATTCAAAAACATTTATTTCATATTTTTTTTTAAATAATTTCTCAGGTTTTTGTATAGTACGTAATTATTATTTTATAAACCAAGATTTTCTAGATAAATATTCTAAATTAATACCACAAAACAAGTTTTAGTTACAAAAATATCACATTTTTGATAAATTTTCAAAAATATTACAAACATTATTAAATTTATGAGAGGTTCATAAAGGTTTACTAAGGAAACTAGAATAATCGGTATCTATTCCTAATTTTTATGATTTTTTTCTAAACGGCTAAACCTAAAAATAATGACACTTTTGAAATATTTAGGTTTTGGCGTTATTTTTTAAAAAATAAAACATTAATGTGGTATTTTAAAAACTGTTTTTGTAGTATATGTTTTCCGGTTTGGCTCGGAGTACTAAATCGAACACACTTGTACTTAGTAATAGTGAGTAAATTGTCCAACTAGCAAAATTTATTTTGGCTAAACTTTGTCTTGAAATCAGTTTGTTTAGTATGTAACTCACTTTCAAAACGGGTCTGGTTTCACTGGTTCAGTTTCGTTTCAAAACGGGTCTGGTTTCACCGGTTCAGTTTCGATTCGACCGTTTTATTTTGTTATGTTTTTGTTTGGACATCGACTTGTTTTAAAATACATTTCTTAAGAATTTGTTTTTTTTGGTATTAATATGGTTATATAAATATATAATGGTTAGGGTTTATGGCATGAAGGAGCAAGGAAAATAACGGTGGCAGGTTTGCCACCAATTGGGTGTTTACCGATTGTTATAACTGTACTCTCTGACGAAGCTTTGACCAACCGTCGTTGCATTGACCGTCTCTCCGCCGTGGCCACAAACTACAATTTCTACTTACGAAAAGAATTGGGCCTCATGCAAATGAGTTTGGCCCATCTTGGGTCCAAGATATCTTACCTTGACGTCTATAACCCAGTCTATGAGATCATTCATGACCATCGAAAATTCGGTAAGCACAGAAATCAATTAAAAATTCCGATTCAGTTTTGGACAAATCAAGAAAATAAATCTAAATTAGAAATTGCTGCGAAAAATCTGAATTACAAATGCTGCATTTTATTTAGAAAAATATGTTGCAGTTTCTTAGTTTAGAAAATACACTTCCAATTAGATTTTAAGATTACATCTTGGTATGACAAGTTCTGGCGATCATGATTTTGTTGTTGTGGTTAATGTGTTTATGTTTATTAATTGTTGGAAAACAGTCATTCATCAAGGATAAAACAAAAAATCATGATCGCCGGTGAGAAAAAAATCATAAAACAAAACATCTTTATTTCGATGCGATATGAGTTAAGTGAACATATTAGTCCACTTTGATACTTATAAATGTGTAGTTACATTCATATAAAAAATAATCTCAAATTCAATTACAAAACTATTAAAATGAGCCTAGATTACTCAATATATAAAAAGTTTGTTAAAAGTCTCACTTTGGTTATGCAAATAAGTGGTGAATAATAAACATATTACAGTACAAACTCTATAAATTAATAATATTGTGACCTATGTAATTTCATAATATTTTATTAATTTATAGATATATTATTTGATTGATAAATTAATTTTGCACCGTAAAAAAATATTGATTTATCAAGATATTAATTTATAGATATTCTACTGTATAAACATGATTAAAAACCGTAGAAGTAAGAATTTTCACTTATTTGCCATCCAAATTTACAGTTTTTATTCAGTGATTCTTTAATTGAGCCATATAATTAGACCGAATAATATATATATTATAAACAAAATTTAAAAGATTAGGCATTAGTTAATACTTGTATTATTTGGTATTTTGGTGGAGCGGGTTATGATTTAATCTTTTGTAGGCTGATCCGTCAAAACATGCAAAATATTTTAACCGATGCTATATGAGTTAAATGGACGGGTTAACCAATTTTCACACTCATAAATGTGCAATTGCATTCATATAAAAATATAATCGCATATTAGATTATGAAATCATATAATTTACATGATTATTACGATATAAATATTAGAAGAAATAACTCTTATTGTATAAAACTATATCATACCAATATCATATTGATTATATGATTTTGTATAATTATTTTTTAATTAAAACTTACATTACATTACTTTTACAACCGACTGTTTTATTAAAATTAAATAGTATAAAATTATTTCATAAATTATGAATTAGCCTTGCGTACAATGTGGGTCCAAACCTAGTTTTTATTTTTATTTTTAAGATATTTCTTTTTTATATATTGATATGCTATAGGGTTTGAAGAAGTGAGCAGTGGATGTTGTGGAAGTGGATACTTAGAGGCATCGGTTTTGTGCAATCCAAAGACATATGTGTGTCCTAATACATCTGCTTATGTCTTTTTTGATTCTGTCCATCCAAGTGAGAAGACTTACTTCATTCTCTTTAAGTCTCTCCGACCAACTATTGATTACACTATTAGCTAATTGATAAGTTAATTTTAATATATTGATATATATTCTTCTTCCATGATTAATGGTGAAGAAAGATAATGAAATTATATGTATTAATATTTTAAACGGCAATCAAATAAAATTAATATTTCAAACTGAAATCCTTTTTTTTTAATGTGTTCCAATCTGAAATCCTTATGTTTTTATTATTATTAATTTTGTGTAATCTTGCTCTCGTGTTTCGATCATGATCATTTGTGTCTTCCATCCATCCAAGTGAGAAAACAGATTGTTAAGTACAATTAAATTTTATGATTGTGACCAATATACTGTTATTTATCAATTTGTTTTGTAGTTATATAGCTAGAAATTTATAAGTTATAAGATTATAATAACAGTTTTTAAAATAAAAAGCCATTTCTCATTTTTTTTCTTAACTATAATATTCTGCATGTAATTACTCTATGGTTTGAAACATTATATATAACATCTTTGAATCATTTTTCTGTTACATCTTTAATTTTTTTCATACACCATAATAGTAACATATAACATATTATAAACAAGAAAATCTTCACTAATGGATGTAATGGCCTTCTTAACAATGATTTGATACATTCTTTGTGTTGGATGAACCGCATTCCATATATACAGTAGAAACTCTATAAATTAATATTCGATAAATTAATAAACTCTCTAAATCAATAAATTTCTCTGGTCCCAAGTTGGGCCAGTTCAAAATATGACACAAATCGATAAGATTATAAAATAATAATTTTTTTAAGAAATCTATGTAAAATATAGTCCCATTAATATCTTAAATTAATAATTATCATTAAAATAATTTTATATAAATATATAACTATGATAATCTACGAAAATATGAGTATATTGTTATTTGTTTTTATTAGAACTGAAATAGTGTTACCGTTTATCTATAATTTTAAATTAAAATAATAGAAAATATCATAAAAAAAATTTTTAAAAATTATTGTTAATTAATTTTTAATAAGTAATTAATTTTATTTAAAATCGATAATTTAATAACTCTATAAATTAATAAAATATTAAAGTCCCAACATTATTATTTTATAGAGTTTCTACTGTATTTGCATGTCTAGACGAAACCTACAAGTTGAAACAAAAGCAAAACATTTATGAAATCCCTTTAATTTGTTCGGGTTTAAACTGAAAAAACTTTTTAGAACTATATAGATTGCAATTATATAGTTTGTTCGGGTTTAAACCGAAAAATCCAAAAATCGAATTACTCTGAACCAATACAAATATGGTTTTAGTATGATGATCATTTCTTCTTTACCCAACAATCCAAAATTCGAACAATCCAAACCGAATCCAATTGATAACTCGGATTGAACACTTCTAATTATACTATCAACAAGTTCGACAACCGGTTTTTGAATTTACTTGCAGGTCCGGTTTGTGGTATAAACGACATATGTTATCGTTAATGGCTTTGTATAATTATCATATTTTTTGTTTTAATATATCAAATTGGTATCTAAATTTTTTTATTAAAAACAATTTACATAACTTTCACTATATTATACTTATGTTTCACCCATGTTTTGCTTATAGTGTGTTCTTGTTATGTCAAATGGGAGGCAACAGCAGAAAGAAGTTCTCGTTCTTCAGCTTCTTTTTTCGTACAAATATGGTCGGAAACCAAAAAAATGGTCGAAATATGTGCTTACATTATTTTTCATCAGTCCAAACGTTCACAACATAAGATGTTATTCTTATTCTACTTCCTTTTTTCTGTCCTTCAGTTTGTTCTTTATCCTATTCTTAATTTCCTTTACATTCTCTACACCATTCTCCGTTGTAATTCTTTTTTTATTAATTTAAATTTTTATCAAAAATCCAATTTAAAAATCTGATTTGAAGTTCAATTTAAAATTTGCGCATAACAGAATTTAAAATAATAATTTAAAGCAATAATAGAACTTCATAAATAAATAAATTAAAATGAGGGTTTTAACCTCCCAGTGCATAAAAAAAAAATAACTGCATAATAAATAAACAATGATGGGGGTTTTAATCTCCCACTCCATAAAATATGATCTGAGGTGATATAGTCAACCATATGATCATTTGATCGTGAAGGCAGAACCTATCATAACGATCAGCTCGGAGAAGGCAGCGCCTATCATCCCGGCATAACGATATAATTTTTTTTTTTTTTTCGATCGTGAAGGCATAGCCTATCATAACGATCAGCTCGGAGGAGAAAAACCTACCATCCCGGCATAATAATAATAAGAATTAAAATTAATGAAATATAAATAAATATCACTTTTTCGGTATAGAACAGATCTAGAGACGTTCGTGCTATAACGTGTTATAAATTTAATATATTTTAGGTGAGATTATATATGTTTGTATGTATATTTATATATGTGTGTTGTAATTATATAAGAGAGAGAGTAGATGAACGAAGAAGAGAGAAGGTGAATCTCTTATTATTAACTTACTTCTTTCTTACAAAGACCATACACTCCTATTTATAGATAAAACGATATGTGTGTAAATCGGTCACAAGTCGGTTAATTACTACGATGGATCTAAATGTTAACTGAATCCACATTATTCTATGGATGTGAATGGATAATTAAATCCATTTCATAACAGTATCCAGGATCTGTTAAAATATGGTTGGATCTGTGTTTTTGTACTTTTGGCACATGCCGATAACCGGATCTCAGATAAACCGGTTTTGGTTTTTATGGAGGAAACTGAACCGTCTGATTTGGTACCTCTATTTTAAGAATCAACCGGTTTGGTTTGCTTCGGTATAAACCCGACCCGACCCGACCCGGATTGACTCAGTTCCTTGCACGATTCCTCCTCTTTCTCACCTCTCTCCGTCATCGTCTTCTTCTTTTCTTCTTCTTTCTTACAGTCATTGACTCTCGAGAAATTGCAATCACTCGGAGATTAGATTCGGCCATGGACGAGAAAGTAACTTCACCAGCGATACTTCAATTCGCTCCTTTTAACAGTTCCGTCGACGAAGGTTTCTGGCATAGCTTTTCCTCTTTGAAACTCGACAAGCTCGGAATCGACGATTCTCCGATTCCCATCACCGGTAAACACACAAACGATGAATCACGCAATTACCCAAAACGTAGATTTTAATGCATAACTCGATGATTCCATGCATTCACATTGATTTCTGTACTGAGGAAATATATCTTATGATCCATTAGGTTAGAGAACCAAAAAACAAAAAAGTTGAGGACTTTTTAGATTCCCTGTTCAGAATTGATTGTAGAATTTTCGAAAAATGTCAATCTGGTAGATCGAATCCGAGATCAAAAGGTTATATATAGCTCATGTGGGGTTTGCTATCATCTCACCTACATGGAAACAACAATTTTCACAATTTTTTTCGTCTTTGTTTTTGGATTGAAATTGCAGGTTTCTATGCACCATGTTCTCATCCACAAGTCTCAAATCACTTGACTCTTCTTTCGGAATCATTGCCTTTAGATGATGAACAATCATCGATCGAGAGTACTAGTCATGGAAATAGGAACAAGTGTCCTGTTCCCGGGATTCTGTACAACACCAATACCGTCGAAAGCTTCAATAAACTCGACAAGCAAAGTTTGCTAAAGGCAGAATCGACGAAGGTACTACAACTAACTTGTCTCTGACTTGGTTTTGCAGATAGATCTAACTAATTGTTTGGTGAGTTTCAAGATTTGGGAAGACATTCAATCAGGAAAATCTGTTGAGGACTGTGCTCTGTTATCAAGATTCCTTGTTATCTCGT
This sequence comes from Alliaria petiolata, assembly GCA_020283515.1. Lineage (NCBI taxonomy): Eukaryota > Viridiplantae > Streptophyta > Magnoliopsida > Brassicales > Brassicaceae > Alliaria > Alliaria petiolata. Next base: position 11,533,865 of record JAHZTW010000003.1, on the reverse strand, counting down.
TCGCAGACCTTAAGAAATGGAGTTTCCGTTACTGGTTTGCTTTCCCTGCACTTGTACTTGATCCTCCCGCAAGTTTGATAGAATTAAAGCCAGCTTCAGAGTACTTTAGTGTAGAAGAAGCAGAATCAGTATCCGCTGCTTGTAATGATTGGCGCGACTCAAATTCAACTACAGGTACTCAACAACATTCTCCTTATCATCCATTATGCAAATTTAACGAGTGGTAGCTGAAAACGTGTGTTACTTCTATGTGTTTTTGCTGCAGATGTTCCGTTCTTTTTGGTTTCGGTTTCTTGTGATTCAAAAGCTACTATCAGACATCTAAAAGACTATGAATCTTGCCAAGGTGATCATCAAAAGGTATGTTGCAACTATCTCTTTCAAATACGTTTCAAAAAGAACTCAGCTTTATCAATCTCTCTTTCTGCAGTTGCTTTTCGGTTTCTATGACCCATGTCACCTTCCGAGTAACCCCGGCTGGCCACTTCGAAACTACTTGGCACTTGTTCGCTCAAGATGGAACCTCGAGAAAGTTTGGTTCTTCTGCTACAGAGAGAGTCGCGGTTTCGCTGACTTGAGCCTTTCCCTTGTTGGTCAAGCCTCGGTTACGACGCTTTCATCAGCTGAGACTGTACCTAACTCAGTAGGATGGGAGCTTAACAAGGGCAAACGAGTTCCCCGATCTATTAGCCTTGCTAATTCCATGGATCCAACAAGGTTGCATCTTTAGCTCTGTGTCAATGATTTAGCCAACTAAAAATGGAGTACTCTAGTTAGAGAAAACGGATTCACGTCCTTTCCTTTTCGCAGGTTGGCTGTTTCCGCTTGTGATTTAAACTTGAAGCTAATGAGATGGCGTGCACTACCGTCTCTTGACTTGAACGTCTTGTCCTCTGTCAAATGCCTTCTTCTTGGAGCTGGTACATTGGGTTGCCAAGTTGCTCGTACTCTCATGGTATGTATTAATGGAAAATGCGAGATCAAAACAATCTTACAAACTCACTGAATTCATTAACAAGAACTTGTTTATCTTTTTTTTTTTTTTTTAGGGTTGGGGAATACGCAATATCACTTTTGTTGACTATGGCAAAGTAGCTATGTCTAATCCAGTGAGGCAATCTCTATACACGTTTGAAGACTGTGTAGGCCGTGGCGAGTTTAAAGCCGTTGCTGCTGCCAAAAGCCTTAAACAGATATTCCCAGCGATGGAATCTAGTGGAGTTGTTATGGCTATACCTATGCCCGGACATCCGGTTACTAGCCAAGAAGAGGAGTCTGTTCTCGGTGATTGCAAACGCCTTAGCGGTTTGGTTGAATCTCACGACGCCGTGTTCTTGTTAACCGATACTAGAGAAAGCCGGTGGCTACCTTCTCTTTTTTGTGCCAACGCCAACAAGGTAATCAATTCTTCTTCTTTCTTTCTTGGGCAAGTATTAACAATCTTCTTGATATATATTTTGAGTTTACAGATCACTATAAACGCGGCTTTAGGTTTCGATAGCTACATGGTAATGCGTCACGGCGCTGGCCCGGCCTCGTTATCTGACGAAATGCAGGATCTTGACATGAACAAGAAACACAGACAGAGACTAGGTTGTTACTTCTGCAACGACGTGGTTGCACCTCAAGATGTAATTCTTTTTTTCTTTTGTCGATTTTCGATTCTTTTTTCGTTTTGTGTTATTATTACCTTCCGGTTTCAGTCAGCTTCGTGTTTTTGCAGTCAATGACTGATCGAACTCTGGACCAGCAATGCACTGTTACACGCCCCGGTCTAGCTCCTATCGCAGGAGCTCTCGCCGTCGAGCTCTTAGTCGGAGTTCTACAACACCCACTTGGGTAATAAAAGTCTTTTTTTAGAAAAAAAAAATGAAAGTTCAGTCATCAGGCTTTGTCATCTTACGGTATTGTTTTGTTTGTTTTCTTTCTTAACAGTATCTATGCAAAAGGCGATAATTCGAGCTCCGGTAATGGAGGAAACACTGATGATTCGCCTCTCGGGATCTTACCTCATCAGATTCGAGGCTCGATTTCTCAGTTCTCACAGATCACGTTGCTCGGGCAAGCTTCCAATAGCTGTACCGCTTGTTCTGAAACCGTGAGTTTTCAGACAACGTTCTACGAAACAAAAAAAAACCTCGGAGCTCTCGCCAAACTTATGTGATGTCTTGACTTATATGTTTCAGGTGGTATCGGAGTACCGAGAGAAAGGAAACAGTTTCATACTTGAAGCTATAAACCATCCTACGTACCTGGAGGATCTTACGGGTTTAACCGAGCTTAAGAGAGCTGCTAATTCATTTAACCTCGACTGGGAAGACGATGATGACGATGTAGCTGTAGATCTGTAATATTCATTTTCACTAGAGACAGATTTAGTTAACCAAAATAACCATTGTGTTATAAACGAAAACATGATTTTCATCTTTTGACAAAAAAATAAATAAAAAAAAATTGATTTTCATTTTAAAATATCATCTCTAATGGCATTGAGCCTAGTGTTGGATGACTGATTAGTTTTGAAATTTTTGATTAAGCTAGTAAAATGTCATATTATTACTTATTTATCTCTTCGCGTAGAGATGTAGTGCCCGTGAAGACATCTAATTAAGTTGAGCACAACATGCAATGATATAAGACACGAATGAACAATTTTCTAATTGATAAAACATAATTTATTAATTTATAAAACAATAATCAAATATGAAATAACATTACAATAATCAAATTATGACATAACCTTAGAATGTTATGACAAAATTCTATCGGTATTACAAGTTTTTATAGCTTATATGTATTATTAAGTGGTAAGTTTATCTCACACAAGGAAAATCACATAAGCAATTGCGAGGACCTTTACATACGCACTTGATATTCGCCTTAGCATAAATTGGCAACGACGTTTGTGCCATGACAACGCAGTCACGAGGATCGCATTGCTTATCGGTATTTTTCTCCCCAGGACATACCTTCGCATTCACATCTAAAAAATTTGGTTGAATAGTATATCAACAATTTTTGATTAAAAACTGGTAGCATTATACATTTTTTTTTTATTAAACCGGACTCTTGAACCCTTTTTTTCGTTCTTTAATTTAAATTGAAAACTAAAAAGATATTGATATATATTACCTTGAACTTGACTGATCATGAGTGATAAGAACACAAATAAAAACATGAACATAGTAGAAGTCTTCATCACTCGATATAGGTTATAATATTTTTTTATTAGTATTATTTGTCTAAGTTGTAGTAACAAAAAAAAAATTGTTTTGTTCAAAAATATTGTCAACCTCCATGATATATATACGCAAGACATTCTAAATATAGTTAGTTCTACCAAATTAGGTAAAAAAAAAGTGAAAGGCTAGGCCAATTCAAAGAAACTGATCATTCCTTTTTTAGAAATTGTATTTTGAAACATTCATTCATTTGTTTTTTTTTTTTTGTAATTATGGATTAGTTATAATCATAATTGAATAATTCAAGATAAAATATGAAGAAGTCGAAATAAGGAAGAGAAAATATATGGATCACTGAATTTTTTTTAAAGAAAAAACTGAAAGTTCAGTTATCATATTTTGGCCCTGTTCGTTTCCGTAGTTAGATGGTACATCTGGATGTGCATTGGACGTTGCATCTGGATGCTGCATTTAAATACTGTTCGTTTTTTTATTTTGATTTTGATTTTTAGATCCAGATATATTGCATCTGAAAGCTATTATGTTTGTTTCTGATTTTGGAACAGCATCCATATGCAACTTGATTTTACGATTTTGGCGGGAAAACGCGATTTCACGATTTTGGCAGAAAAACTTGATTTTACGGTTTTGGCGAGAAAACATGATTTTGCGATTTTAGGCAGAAAACATGATTTTGCGATTTTGGTAGAAAAACACAATTTTGTGGATTTGACAGAAAAACGTGATTTTGCAGTTTTGATAGAAAACCGCGATTTTGCAGTTTTGACAGAAAACACGATTTTCCGGTTTTGATGAAAAATTACAATTTTACAAGAAAATAATATTTTAATAATAAATATAAAATATTAGTATGTAATAAGAATAATAAACATAACTTTATTTAGGTTTATATCATAAGGGGTATTTTAGTCTTTTGGTTTTTGAGATGCAAAATTTGCATCCAAACTCTACTTTTTCTAGCATCTCAAATATCCAGATTTTTTGGATTTTGCATCCAGATGCAGCATCCGGACACTGGTTATAAAGTGTTCAAACGAACAACATTTGAGCATTTGCATCCAGATGCAGCATCCGGATGCAAAAACGAACATACCCTTTGTCATTTTTAAGGTACTGTTTCTTTTTACAATATCTATGCAAAAGGTGATGATTTGAGCTCCGGTAATGGAGGAAACACTGATGATTTGTCTCTTGTGATCTTACCTCATCAAATTCGAGGCTCGATTTTTCAGTTTTTATTAGGGAATAATATCTCAAATCAAAAGTTGGAAGAGATCTTTAGTAATATATAAGGGATACTGGCCAATCCACTTATTGTCAATTGGTTGAGTTAAAAGTCCATATAACTTAACATTGTATGAAAGCCCGATCCACGCAATCCAACCCTTATCCACAATTGATGAGATCCAAAGTTGGTTCGTCGATTCATGTCCAAACATATAAAGATCAATGGACAAATTAGCTATCATCTCGAGAAGGCGTACTAAAAAATAATATGTAACATTAACAGTTGGAAAATATTTTAAGTAATATATAACTTAACATCGGAGTACGAAGAGAAAGGAAACATTTTCGAACTTGAAGCTATAAACCATCCTACTGACCCGGAGGATCTTACGGGTTTAACCAGCTTTAGAAAGCTGCTAATTCATTTAACCTCGACTGGGAAGATGATGACGATGTAGCTGTAGATCTGTAAAATTCATTTTCACTAGAGACAGATTTAGTTAACCAAATAACCATAGACAATGCTCCCAAGATGGCTCACCTATGGATCTTGAATTCTAATTCTAAGAGTGAGAATGAAGATAAAAAATCAAATCTTTAATATGTCTCTAAATTGTGCACACATTGTTAGCGTATCTAGAAGATCATTCACACATTCACATGCATTTAAACGTTAATTCTTAGTACTTTATATGTGAATCTGAGTAATATTTATAATGAATCAACAACAGACAAGAACATAGATACATTTGGTATTTTTTTTCAACTAGTTTAAGGTGAAAATAAAACAAAAATAACTTTTGTTCTTCCCTTACTTTGAAATTCTTACAAGTTTTTGAATACAAGAAGGAGCCCTGAGATCAATCGATGGTCTTTGATAAGTGCCGATTTGAGGGGGAGGAGGCTGCAGTTGATTTATTTCTTGTGCAATGTGAATTCGAAATCTAAATATTATAATGTTAAAATATCTCACATTGGAAGTTGGAATATTTCTTAACTAGTATATAAGATTTATAGACCAATCCACTTATTGACATGATTTTAAGTTGAAAGTCTATGATTCTTAATAAACATAGTAAATATCAAACGGACTGTGTTGTAGTGTTGTCGATCCTATTGGTAAATAGGTGGATATGTAGTGCTAACTGTTGTCCATAGTAACCCGTGTTGATGGAGAATGCGAGATTTTGAAAAAAAAAATATTCAGTTGGAAAAAAAAATTTAAGCTGGAGTTTGAAAAAAAAATTAGGAATGAAAACAGAGGAAAGATTTTGTGAAGATACGTAAAATCAGATTTTAGTGTTTTAACGTCATTGATAAGCAACCAAAAATCAAGTTAGTGAGATGTTCTCAGCCATTTTGAATCAACAAGAATTGGTTTTATTATCATTAATTTGATCATCACAACTCCAGTTATCAATATACATTGCGAAAATCCACATCTTACTGATTTTATCATCTGAATTTTCTCCCTATTCAACTTCTAATTCTCTAGTTCTTCTTTGAGTTAAACATATACCAAACTTTATGAATTGAATGTTACTTGTAATCTAATCCTAGATTCCGAATTTAGCATCTGGATTTTGAATACATATATCAATTATTTTTTGTTACAAAACTTATACCAAACTTTATGAATTGAATGATATACTTGTAATCTAATACTAGATTCTGAATTTAGCATACAGTAAAACCTCTATAAATTAATAATGTTGTGACTTCGAAATTTTATTAATTTATAGAGTTATTAATTTATACAGATATTTTTCGGTTTGAATTCTTAATGTTCATCAAAATACAAAAAACTATTTTCAACAACGTAAAATTCATTCAAAAAATATCATATCAATAAATTTGAAAGATAAACCAAACAACATTTATAAACTTGAAACAACAATATAATCACATTTTACTATATTACATTAATTAAATATATCTAAATGTATAATTATTAATTTATATAATTATTGGGACCATATTTTTAGATAGGAGTTTCAAAAAAATTATTATCTTATTATCTTATCGAAATTTACTAATTTTTACACTGGCCCGACTTGGGACCGGCATAATTTATTAATTTATACTAATTATTAATTTATAGAGGTTCTACTGTATCTGGATTTTGAATACATATATCAATTATTTTTTGTTACAAAAAGAGTTCCATCTCATGACTTTTACCAACATGTAGATGAACATGAGCGAATTTATAGGTTTTCAAATTAGAACTTGTAAATTAATGAACTGTTATTAAGAGAAGGTTTGGTGAAACGGCCGGAGATGAGACCAGTTGCAATGTAGCGGTTCGCCGCCTCGGTTAGGTGGATTCCACCCCCATTTCACAAGTTGCGGAATCCTTTCCGCCGCACCGTACGCTTGGTTTTGCATTGTATCTTCCATCTTTTCCTCCACAACATGCATTTAGGGCACTTCCAGTAAAACCTATTGTGTAACAAATATAGAAAATTTATTGTATCAATATTCATTAAAAAAAAATGTTTTATAAACCATCGACAGTCTCTCTTTTTTGTTTTTGTTTTTGGAGGCCTATTTGCTAAACATGCCTAACTAGTTATAGGAAATAATACCGAAATCGGATTATTATTATTACCGTGTTTGGCAGGTGAGTTGAAGAATTGCATGGCAGAACCGTAATAATCAGCATAGATAATTGTGGCACGAGGGTACTTTTTGCCTTAGAGTCACAAGTTCTTTATTGAGCTTATCATTGTGAAGCTTAGCAGTATAGTTCAGTGGCTTAAAACATTGGTTCTTCGGGTCATAGAGCCATCCATTATCATCACTGAACCGCTCTAATATAACCGCGGAACAACCAATTGAATTAAAACAAAACCCAATGTTAATTAATAAATGAACATCAGGACTAGTTAACTTTTAAAAGACATTAATCTAATGTAAACGTTTCCTACTTACGCTTGTGACATTGATGATTTTGTTAATGACGAATGTATAGTTTAATTTAGGTCAAATTTCTATAATTTTTAATTTAGGTCAATTTTTTCATGAGACTTTTTTAATTTAGGTCAATTTAAAAGGTACACGTATCAATGTATCATTGTATATCTTCTTCCGTTTTGCTATAGATGTTTCATTCTGTTTGGTTTCGATTTCTTCTGGTTCAAAAGCTATTATCAGACATAGGTGATCATCAAAAGGTATGTTCAACTTTCTATTTCAAATATGTTAGAAACCGATAAAAAAATAAGAAAATGTAGATATATGTATCCAAGTGCAATCAAATGGAAGTGAGGATTATTAATACACCTTTACGGATTGTATCCAAGTGCAATAGCAGAATCAATCAATTGCATAACCCTCTCGTGCCCTTTACGTCTAGTCAGAAACTCAAACTTTTCTGGGACCACAATTCTTTAAGCTTTGATATTTTTTTCGCAAGAGTGATACCATTGGTAGTGATAACCAAATTCACATTCAAGAACATTACTTTGGTTTAAGAGTGCGAATGGAGGAAAAACAATCAAATCTTTAAAATGGTTCTTTAAGTATATACATGGTTATGGTTGTTGCCTCAACTGCAACAATGTCATTAACTTTGGTTCCTTTAGGGGGTACAAGAATCCACTAAGGAATGTGTTTTCCATGCTGTGAGATATTTTGAATTAGATATGGCTTAATATAGACGAGATTCAAGGATCGTTACTGTGCAAGACTTTTCAAGACACGAAGATCTGTCTAGCCATCAAACATGACGATGATACAAATCTTACTTGAAAGATAATGAGGTGATTGTTGACCCATTCAAGGGAGTTAAGCTCAAGCCTGATCAAGTGGATCATTTGGTATTTGCCACATCGAGACCAAGAGAACATTTATTTGCAATATGCGATTTTACTGATTATATGTATGGCGGAAAATTGTTTATGACTAATAAATTCTCTTTTGCCAGTTACACATATAACAAAAAAAAAACGAAATACATGTATATATAATTTTTTTTTCCATTTATTTAAATGTTGAGATATTAGAGGAAAAAGCATGTTTTTGATCTCCTGGTCTTCAATGGCTTTATCTTCTTCTTTGCCTTTGGTGGCCTCAAAGCGACTCTGATCGCTGTATCAAACACTGCCTTCACATTCTATTAAATATTGACAAAGAAAAAACACAACTTTGTTTAGCAAACTTAATTTTTTTATATTTTATTTCAACGTAATGTGAGTTATATACATTTACTCATAAAATTAAACACCTGTTGGGTTTTGGAGCTGCATTCTAAGTACCTAACGGCTCCAATCATCTTCCTTAATTCTTCTCCCTGTTACTCAAATTCATTCATACAATTATAGTCACAGTTATAGTTTTTTTATGGAACATAGAAAAATCGATATATGTAATTTTACTCTTTTAAAAATTAAATATATGTTTCCTTGTAACTGTACCTGAGCAGTTGTTATAGAAGCTGCTCCTGGATGATCTTTCAAGAATTGCTTGTCATCCCTCAAATCTGTAAAAAAAAATTGTAACATTATTTATTTCACTGATGAGAATATTTTTCAATGATTAAGATCAAATAAAATAAGCAAAATGTATAAATAATAAAGCCAAACTGGGCTACTGCGTATAAGCCCATTAAACGACTCAAGTGGATTATGTTTTGCTACATTTTAGTCTTTTCCTGCTATCGGAAATAAAAAAGAATATGCAGAATAATAATATATTATTGGAACAAGTTAAAATAATTTATCTAACTGCAAAATTATCAAATGATGATTTTTTTTAGGGACAATTGGCAAAGTACCCTAATTAACTTTTGTAATTTGAAAAATACACTGTTTTAATTTTTTTTTTATTATTAAATTTATTGATAAGTAAAAAGACTATTTTGACCAGATTTTAATAATACATATTTTTATAAATTAAAATAAAAATCGAAAATTAAATATATGAGAGATATTTAATTAGTAAATCTTAAGATTTTCTCTAAATTATATATTTATATAAATATTTTAATTAGATAAATCTTAAATCAGATAAAAATTAATATTTGTGAAATTTTTATACAAATTTAAAACTAATTTTAGTAGAATAATCTATAGATAAATATATAATATATAAAAATCTTATGATTTATTTTCTCTTTTTCCCTATGAAAAATATATTTTTATAGAATATTCTATAGATTAGTATAAAATTAAGATTTTAGAATTTATAAACAAAGTAAATTCTAAATATATATTATTTAGTTTCAAAATGTTATTTTATCTTGATTTTATTAAATAATTTTAAATTATAAGAATTCAAAATAATGTTAATTTAGTCATTTCATATATAGTTAATTCTTAAAAAATTAGAAAATAATAAAGGTGTAGTTTTCAAATTATAAACTAGTTTTGATGTATTTTCCCAAATTTTCTCTTTTTTTTTAACATATTTTTCATTAGAAGTGTACAAATATATATATATATATATATATATATATATATATATAAAGCAAAATGGAGATTTCAAATAATCTCAAAACAAATAATAAAATAATTTATTTTATAAAAAAAATACATAGTTACGAACTGTTTCACTCTATCATTGACGGATTTAAAGCAAATGTTTGTTATTAGAAAACCAATAAAAGGGAAGACTTTTTTATTACCTAATTTGGTTCCGACGAGCACAATGGGGATGCTAGGCGCATAATGTTTCAGCTCCGGAAGCCACTATTAATCAAGAAATTAATTTAATTAACCTCGATAACAGTTCTTTATAAAAATGGTTCACCAATATCATTATTTAAAAAGAGATGCAAGTTTTAAAATTACCTTTTTGTAAATATTCTCGTAGCTGGCCTTGCTAATTAGGGAAAATGCCAATAAAAACACATCTGCTCCTCTGTAACTCAAAGGCCTAAGCCTGTTATAATCTTCCTGCCCTGATAATTTCACATTAATTCTAATTATTAAAACTAATATATATCGAATTTTCAGTTTTAGTAAAAACTAAAAAGAGAATTATTTACCGGCAGTATCCCAGAGGCCGAGGTTGACAGTACTTCCATCGACCACCACATTTGCACTGAAATTGTCGAAAACTGTCGGAACATAATCCTGTAAATTGCATTTCAAAGGAATTAGTAATTACATCCTCAAGACCTCAACACATAAATAAGAGAATAAAACACAGTATTTTAGCTTTGGTTTCAGATTTAGGTTCAATAGTATTAAACGAAAATATTTGCAGTTCACGTTTACTTTAAAGTTTCTACAAAAATATACGATAAATCATTAAAATTTAATCTTTTTGTTTTTAGGTATGTAAACGTTAAAAGAAAATTCACCCTTGGTACGAGAAAAGTTTTATGAATATGAATAAGTACTAAACAAATCTTAAAACCTAAACAACGTGAAATTGCGTAAAACTCAGCAAAAATCTTCAAGAGACTGACATAAAACTCTTAAAACATCAATTTGATAGTATTGATCACGAAAACAATAAATTAACTACCGTAGGAAAAGTATTGCTGGTGTATGAAATGAGCATACAAGTCTTCCCCACTGCTCCATCTCCGACAGTCACACACTTGATGAATCTTGCTGTGCTCATTTTCTTTTATTTTCCTGTTTGTGAATTTTGTGTATGTGTTTGGTTTTTATGTTAAGAAGAAAAGAAAAGTGGTGGAGGGTTCTTAAAAAGCTTTTTGTGATGATTATACTTGTTTATTATTGGTGAAGAGGGTGATTCTGATTACAACTATTATTGTTATTTATTATTTGCTTAGTGGTAGGGGAAACCATTTGAAGCCAAACGTACCAAATTAACCCGAACTAATACCGAATCAAGGAACTTTATAGATACAGTGGTCACTGGTATTATATATCCTCAGATGGAATAAACCAAGTAAACCGATCAAACTCTCGTTGAAACAGTGGAGTTATATTCGTCGTAAAATACAAAAATTTCAAAATTACACCTCTAAAATAGTATTATAAATTTTATTCACTTAATCACATGTTTTTATTTTATTCTTATCTGTTCATCTTAACCAACTCGCACAAAAATGAATAAGAATGATTTTCAACCGAGACGAACCAGATCAAACCGAAAAGTAAATCTCTCACATTTTTTTTTTAAATTAATAAATTAAACTGATGAGGAATTGAGTATTTCTTTTACTTCAAGTGCAAGCTCTTGTGCTCAGCGAAAGTGATGTAGCCGTTTGGTGTTGGTTGTGAGTGGAATTTAGAAGTGTTGGAAAAGAAAACTTTCATCTTACTTTCTTTAATCATTATTTTTTTTATTAAAATATTTTATGTTTGTCTTACTTGATCAGTTGATCACCTATTATTAACAACTTTGGATATTGATAGGATCGACTTAATTATATATTAAGATTTCGATTGTACTGAAATCGTGTGCTCATAATTTTACGTTTTAACAAGATCTTGTGTGCTATTAATTTTACATCTTTTTTTCTTCTTTGCCTCACATATATGTATTTTATTGAATTGTATCCAAATATAGTGTTAAGTTTCTTAAGTTTTCAACTCAAATTTAATTGGTAATAAGTTGATTGACTCAACTTTTTTATATATTACTTAAAGTCTCTCCTAATTTTTGATGCAAGACATATATTACACACTCTCTAGAGATTAATATTTATGGCACACTAATCTCTATCTAATCCCAATACCACCCCTCTCCAGATAATAATTCGTCTAGCTATTAATCTCGCCAGACCATCAATTTTGGATCCGAGGACATGAGCCACTTCTAGGCCTGATTACGAGAGCATGCAGATCTCGCTCTGAAACCTTGTTAAGTTTAATGAGCTTAAAACTCAAAACTAATTGATAATAAGTGAATTGACACAAATCCTTCATATATTACTTAAAATCGTTTACAATTTTTGATTTCAGACATATCTTACATACTCTCTAAAAATTAAGGTTTATATCCAATTAATCTCTGCCTAATCTAAATATGTACATATATATATTTTTTATTCCTAGACATTTTTTTGTTAAATCATTTATTCTTAGACATATGTTTCTTATCTAACGTTCATGCAAATTTATGATGATTCAGATCACTCTTTTTGATAGATGAATGATTAAACAATAAGGTCCACGTATACTTTCTAGGGTGAATTAGCCCAATAACCATATTGGATACTAAAATTAAAAATATAGTCATATTATGTTCAAAACCTATTAAATAACCAAGCCTTTTTTTGATAGGACAAAATTATCCCTCTGGCAACATATATTTATTATGTACTACTTTTCTATTATTAGCAACATACTATATGAATATTACCGATAGTATGGAATCGAGATTATTTGAAAAATAATTAGCAACGTTACTTAGTTTTAAACAAATTTATTTTTTATAATATACTATATAATTATAAAATAGTATATCTTCGAAATTAAATTCTACACCCTAAACCCTAAACCATAAACCATAAAATCTAAACCCTAAACCCTACCTAAGGATTAGTGAACCCAAACTGATTAGTGTAAATTTTTTGTCTATAAACCCTAAATCCTTAAATCTAAACCCTAAAACATAAAATCTAAACCCTAAACCCTTCCTAAGGACTAGTGAACCCAAACTGATTAGTGTAATTTTTTGTAATTAGTGTTATATCATCATGTTTTTTTTGTTGTTCTATCATCATGTTTTTTTTTGTAATTAGTTATATCATCATGTTTTTTTTGTAATCCTACACCCTAAACTATAAACGCTAGTTTCTTCGTTTAAGTTTAAGATGACTTTGTTTTAACATATATCGCGGTCAAAGGCATTAGTTTCCGAATTGACTCATAATCATAATCACTCCGATATATTATCAAATGTTTGATAAATCTTCAATGAAAAGGCTAATAAGATAATAAAAGAGAAATTGCATTGGAAAACCATAACGTAAGATGAATTAAAGAAGTAACCATAGCAAACATATGGGTAGAATATACTCTGTTTAAGAACACCGAAAGAATCAATAGTATATACCAACACAACCAATACATAGAATAGTCTAACGTACATATAGAATAACACAACAATGCGATTAAGAGATAATGTGTTCGATGAGTCATGTCATCAACCAACGATTCAAGATCTCTTGACTCATGAAGAGATTTGAAGAGGAATTATCGACGACGATGGGGGTTTGCTCCGCCGCCACAGCAAAGCTTCGGCGAGACAGCCGGATCTCAGATATATTTTCGAAGCTTCCGATGATGAGCTGAGGTTGCCTCCGCTGCCACCACCGCAAAGCTCCAGCGAGACTCACCCGGATCTCAGATATCTTATTGAAGCTTCCGATGATGAGATGAGTTTGCCTCCGCCGCCACCGCAACCGCGACTCGCGAATCGATTCAGATCCGGTGATCTCGCTGCTCTCCGACTCTATCTCCGAACACTCCATCGCAGCAGACCCGTAAGCGACGGCGCGTCAATCGCGTGACTTCTTCCGATTGATATCACCGCTTTCCTTGGCATCGGCATAGTAGTCGTTGTGATCGGGAGAGAAGAATCCGATGATATTCACTCGTTTCCGACACAAAGAAGGAATTAATACATGTTGGGGTAGTTTGGGAATTAATACATATTATACATGTTGTATCGGATGCCAATTTGTTCATGGTTAGATAGCTAATATCGAGTGTCAATATGGCTATTGATTGGTATTTCCCTACTTTCTATGATACCTCATTTTCTATAATATATTCATTTTTATAAAAAAAAAAACAATTGATACAAGTAGCTTGGTGGTTTAGTATCATACGTAAATCACTTCAAATATAAGTTACAATTGGAGGCCATATACAGCGTAAAGCACAAGCTATGCATTAAGTAATCGATTTCTCTATTAACGATTGACTTTGTATATATATGATCTTTCTCATTATGTTGCAAATTACAATGGTAGCTTTGGATACAATTGTGTATATTGTGCATGATTTGCATCAACCATATATATTATATATTTGACGATAATATTAAGAAATTAGGAAATTGATGTAATATTTTATCAACAACAAAAAACACTCCTTATGTTATTCGTGGGTAGGTTCTAGAATGTGAACTAAATCAACTAAATTGAAGGAAAACGTTTTTTTTTGTCAACGATTGAAGAAAAATTTGTATGATAAAAAAATCCCACATATCAATCATTGCTTGACGACAGACAATAAGACAATGTAATGTCCCAAAATGCTCAAAAATGTTTCCAGAACAAAAAATAAAATATTAAAATTAACTTCAAACTATAAGTTTAAGAAATCTCGACCAATAATTTCAATTCATTATTTATATAGTTGCGCCGTTATATAAAGAAAACAGTTATATATTAAATTAAAATCCTATCGTATGTAAATCCAAATATTATTTCTAAGTTTGAAATATAATCTAAATTTATTTAGTTGTTTTGTTGTTCTTTACGACAATTAACAAACACTGATATCTCTCAATAACAAAAAAATATCTCTTTTACAAAAAAATCAGTTAATCTCTTCTCTTAATTAAAAAGTTTGGTAACGAAGGAGAATTAGAGTTTTTTTTACGCTGAATTGATTCATTAACAGTAGAACCAGAAAAAAGCCGAGCGAATGTTTGATGAGATTAACTGATTTTTGTTGCATGCCAAGCGATGATGCATATTCAACAAGACAGAGTTGTGAGAAAACGTAAGGGCGACAGAGAAATCAAAGATAATTAAATTCCAGATTTCTTATGCTCAGTGGTGCCAACCTAAAAAAAGTACAAGTAGGGTCAACATGAATGCTTCTAGAATACGGTCTCTCTTTCACAGCCAAAGGCTCCAGCTAGTGTACGCCATAGGAAGTGTTTTATTATAGACCAAAGGGATTTTTCCATAAGAGATAATCTCTTGTATGAGGAGATACTTGCGAATCCAATTCTCAAACCAGACATGGGTGTCTTTACCAATTCTCAAAAAGGTCTTGAAATATGAATTCTTGAAATATCGGCGTTTCTTCATTTGAGCACGAAGGGAGTTAGGTGCAGACCATATATGCCATGTTTGCTAATTGCTTGCATAAAAGAGCTTGATTAAATCTTCCAATGTCATAAAATCCCAAGCCCTCTATCTGAATATATAAAATATAATTATTTTAACTTGATAAAAGTTTTAAAAAATATAATATTTTTTCAAATACATAATTAATGCATTGATTGCATCTCACATATTTACAATTGTATCTATTAACAAAACAATCAAAAATCGTTTTTTTTTACCAACCATTAAATTTAATATCTAATAATATATTATATAGCCACAACTATATTAATTTTTAATAATAATATCGTCCGCAGACTTAGTACTGTAATTAAAAATAAATAATTTTTAAAAATTGTTTAAATTTAATGAATACCCACAATTTACAACATTTAATATAACATTACAACATTTAAAGCTTCACCTAAATAATCCAGATGCAAGTTGTTGCATTAACTAATCAGTCCACGTGATTATTCATCCAAATAGATAGTTTCCGTTTTAGTACTTTTTTTGTGTGTGGTTAAAGTTCCGTTTTAGTACTATCAGCAAATTAAACTTTGTTTTGTGAAATTCTTTAGCAAAAAAAAACTTTGTTTTGTGAAATTTATCGGTTCCATAATAGAAACACACATCTTCCGAAATTATATAATATATACAATTCATAATTACTTGAATGTTACGTTTTCGATCGGTTCGGTTATTGAATTTTTTTTTCCTTTTGAAACATACTCCAGAATTTTTTTATATGTGTTTTGTGATTGGTTTGGTATGATATAGTTTGGCTCAGAACTTGTTTTGGATTTAAATACTTAAATTTAGTATTAATACGATGGGGTATCATATTGTACTAGATATGGGCCGGTGCAACAGTTTTTGGTTTGAGCTTTTGGTTTAAGTCCATGATTAAAATTTATAGATTATTTTTATAAAAATAATTAATAGTCTTTTTTATTTGTGTTTTGTTTTTAAAAGTTTTATATATATTTTTTTATCTTATTATATAAAGCTTAATGTTTAATATATTTAATTTCTCATCAAATAAAAGAAAATTTATTCATATGAGTTCGTTGTTTTTTTCTTTAAATTTTCATCCTCCCTCTTTCTTATAAGGTGAGCTACGCGCGGTACAACAATAAGGTAAACTACGATACAACAATCTGTACGTTTTTTATTTAACTGGTTTAATGTAAATAATCTATGTTGTTGTTTTTATTTTTAAGATTCATTGTTTTTTGATGATATCGATACTAAAAGCAAAAAAGAAAAATTAGTTAAATTAAATCATAATAATCATACAAAAGGATTGAAAAAAAAAATCAAAGAACTTAAAACTATGCTATCATAATAAGACGACCTAAAGATAAATGAACCCTCACGTAGTTTATTAATCTACGTAACTTACATATAATTATAATAAAATGACTGGAATGAAGATAAACTAACACGTGAAGTAAACTACCTTATGTGAAGCTAAACTAACATGCGAATATATATACACTTTATAAAATGACGTGAAGTAAAACTTAGCTTGTTTTTTTAGACGTGATAACTAGCAACTTTAAAGCATCGAACTTTATATAATAAAATAAAATATATGCAGCTTACATTAGAAGGCACCAACCAAACTTTTCATTTGTTCAAACTCCAGACGTTCACAACATGAGAAGTCATCACACATATTCTTCTTCTTCTTCTTCTTCTTTGTCCTTCATCTTCTTTCTCTTTCTATTCTTCGTCTTCTTCTCATTCTCTACACCAATATCCGAACCCGTAAAACCTAAGCCAATCGGATCATACCATAAAAGAAAACAACCAATCTCAGCTATTTTAGTTTTTGGAGATTCAACGGTGGATCCAGGAAATAACAACTACATCAAAACAATATTCAAGTGTAATTTTCCACCTTATGGACTCGATTTCAAAAACAGCATCCCCACCGGTAGATTTTGCAACGGTCGTCTCGTGACAGATTTCATGGGTTAGTTAGTGTTCATTGATTGTATAGTGAATCTCTATTATCATACAATTTTTTTATTATTATCTCATATATTTATATGTATAGGTTCATATATGGGAGTCAAGGAGAACGTGCCAGCATATTTGGACCCAAATCTTGGAATAAATGAGTTAATGAGTGGAGTTAGCTTTGCTTCAGCTGGTTCTGGATTTGACCCTTTCACTCCAACCATTGGTGTTAGTATCCAATCTCTTCTCTCTCTTTTTGATTCTAAAACATAATTAAAACGTAAAAAAAAACGAGAGTTAACATATATTTTGGTCATTATGTTACTATAACCATATTGGTGCTAATGAGACTTCCATACCTAGATTTTTTTTTTTTTGTTAAAAGGCCTATCCAAACCTAGATGGAAGATAAGTTACATTGTTTAAGGACTAGAAATTAAAAAAAAAAACAAATTGATGCGTTACAAATTTTTAACTTTCTTTGTTTTTTTTTAAAGGAGCT
Source organism: Alliaria petiolata (assembly GCA_020283515.1). Classification (NCBI taxonomy): domain Eukaryota; kingdom Viridiplantae; phylum Streptophyta; class Magnoliopsida; order Brassicales; family Brassicaceae; genus Alliaria; species Alliaria petiolata. The sequence continues at coordinate 11,515,972 of JAHZTW010000003.1, read as the reverse complement.
ACATTCTACTTTTGTAACCCAATGCTTAAAGGTTCGAGGATATATATTTAATATTTATAAATGAACAAAACCAATCATTTAATCGTCGGGCCTATTTCATTAAATTATAATATTTAAAAAAAAAAAATTGAAACCTCATCTATTTTCATCTTTTTTTTAACAGCCATCTATTTTCATCCTAAAGACAAAAAGTTAATGTTTATTTGCGGGCAGGTTCTAAAATGTGACCACTAAAATTGATGTAAAACTGATAAAATAAAACACCATCTCAAATCAATATATCATTACTTGATGACAAATAGTTAAGGATTTTTGGCAATTTTATCTAAGATGCGTGTGTAACTGTGTATTTTATAACAATCGAATCATACGATAAAAGAATACCAATATCAAAAAACGAGTTTTAATTTGGCCCTTTTGTTTTTTTTATTCCGCTTCATCTCCCAAATAAAAGTTCTATATAAGGCGAGCTTGATTTAGCAAAAAAAAAAAAAAAAAAAAAATAAGATGAAAAGATACAAATTTAAATAAATTATTGAACTAACTAACCCGATTTAATAGAGGTAAATCAAGCAAAGTTCTAATTAATTGGATTACAATACTTTTATTCTCCCATAATTAATTTCAAACCAAGATTTATATATTTGTGCCGTTATCAAAAGAACAGCTGTATAGTTATTCACTCATTTGAAAAAAAAAAAAAAAATCCAAATATCAAGATTTAAAATCCTAAAACATAATAAAACTATGTTTTGACGATTATATTTTTAATATTATGTTACAACCATAAATACTTCATCGCAGAGATAGATTAGTCCTTAATAAAAATATATTTATGCCAATTTATCAATAACTGGCAATATTGGTAAATTTGTATAATAAAGAGTGACAATGATATATATAATTTGAGATATTTTTTTCCATTATTTGTCTATTTTTCGAATAAGTTGAACTAATGAAGTGTGTTCATTGGTGGGGATGTAGAACGTGATAGACATTCCAACTCAGCTGGAGTATTTCAGAGAATACAAGAGAAAATTGGAGGGTAGAATGGGAAAACAAAAAATGGAAAAACACATAGAAGAGGCTGTGTTTTGTGTAAGTGCCGGAACCAACGATTTCATCTTAAACTATTTCACAGTTCCGATACGAAGAAAGACTTTCACCATCGAAGCTTATCAGCAGTTCATTATTTACAATCTCAAGCAATTTATCCTGGTAAATTCATATTTTCTGATTTTTTATTTATGTTTATAGATTGATTAGATATCTTTATATACATACCATACCTTATTCAGCTTATATATATATTTTTTTTTCTTAAATTTAGTTATGTTTAATGTCCATTTCAGTTCAGTTTCAATAATGATTTTGTAGATTTTTAGTTTAAAATAAAAATAAAAATCGAACTTTATTTTGTTTGGTACGCGTTTGATTTGTGTTCTAAATTCAACTTTCTAATCCAATGTAAAGTACCAATAATTTCCAAAATATTCAAAAACATTTATTTCATATTTTTTTTTAAATAATTTCTCAGGTTTTTGTATAGTACGTAATTATTATTTTATAAACCAAGATTTTCTAGATAAATATTCTAAATTAATACCACAAAACAAGTTTTAGTTACAAAAATATCACATTTTTGATAAATTTTCAAAAATATTACAAACATTATTAAATTTATGAGAGGTTCATAAAGGTTTACTAAGGAAACTAGAATAATCGGTATCTATTCCTAATTTTTATGATTTTTTTCTAAACGGCTAAACCTAAAAATAATGACACTTTTGAAATATTTAGGTTTTGGCGTTATTTTTTAAAAAATAAAACATTAATGTGGTATTTTAAAAACTGTTTTTGTAGTATATGTTTTCCGGTTTGGCTCGGAGTACTAAATCGAACACACTTGTACTTAGTAATAGTGAGTAAATTGTCCAACTAGCAAAATTTATTTTGGCTAAACTTTGTCTTGAAATCAGTTTGTTTAGTATGTAACTCACTTTCAAAACGGGTCTGGTTTCACTGGTTCAGTTTCGTTTCAAAACGGGTCTGGTTTCACCGGTTCAGTTTCGATTCGACCGTTTTATTTTGTTATGTTTTTGTTTGGACATCGACTTGTTTTAAAATACATTTCTTAAGAATTTGTTTTTTTTGGTATTAATATGGTTATATAAATATATAATGGTTAGGGTTTATGGCATGAAGGAGCAAGGAAAATAACGGTGGCAGGTTTGCCACCAATTGGGTGTTTACCGATTGTTATAACTGTACTCTCTGACGAAGCTTTGACCAACCGTCGTTGCATTGACCGTCTCTCCGCCGTGGCCACAAACTACAATTTCTACTTACGAAAAGAATTGGGCCTCATGCAAATGAGTTTGGCCCATCTTGGGTCCAAGATATCTTACCTTGACGTCTATAACCCAGTCTATGAGATCATTCATGACCATCGAAAATTCGGTAAGCACAGAAATCAATTAAAAATTCCGATTCAGTTTTGGACAAATCAAGAAAATAAATCTAAATTAGAAATTGCTGCGAAAAATCTGAATTACAAATGCTGCATTTTATTTAGAAAAATATGTTGCAGTTTCTTAGTTTAGAAAATACACTTCCAATTAGATTTTAAGATTACATCTTGGTATGACAAGTTCTGGCGATCATGATTTTGTTGTTGTGGTTAATGTGTTTATGTTTATTAATTGTTGGAAAACAGTCATTCATCAAGGATAAAACAAAAAATCATGATCGCCGGTGAGAAAAAAATCATAAAACAAAACATCTTTATTTCGATGCGATATGAGTTAAGTGAACATATTAGTCCACTTTGATACTTATAAATGTGTAGTTACATTCATATAAAAAATAATCTCAAATTCAATTACAAAACTATTAAAATGAGCCTAGATTACTCAATATATAAAAAGTTTGTTAAAAGTCTCACTTTGGTTATGCAAATAAGTGGTGAATAATAAACATATTACAGTACAAACTCTATAAATTAATAATATTGTGACCTATGTAATTTCATAATATTTTATTAATTTATAGATATATTATTTGATTGATAAATTAATTTTGCACCGTAAAAAAATATTGATTTATCAAGATATTAATTTATAGATATTCTACTGTATAAACATGATTAAAAACCGTAGAAGTAAGAATTTTCACTTATTTGCCATCCAAATTTACAGTTTTTATTCAGTGATTCTTTAATTGAGCCATATAATTAGACCGAATAATATATATATTATAAACAAAATTTAAAAGATTAGGCATTAGTTAATACTTGTATTATTTGGTATTTTGGTGGAGCGGGTTATGATTTAATCTTTTGTAGGCTGATCCGTCAAAACATGCAAAATATTTTAACCGATGCTATATGAGTTAAATGGACGGGTTAACCAATTTTCACACTCATAAATGTGCAATTGCATTCATATAAAAATATAATCGCATATTAGATTATGAAATCATATAATTTACATGATTATTACGATATAAATATTAGAAGAAATAACTCTTATTGTATAAAACTATATCATACCAATATCATATTGATTATATGATTTTGTATAATTATTTTTTAATTAAAACTTACATTACATTACTTTTACAACCGACTGTTTTATTAAAATTAAATAGTATAAAATTATTTCATAAATTATGAATTAGCCTTGCGTACAATGTGGGTCCAAACCTAGTTTTTATTTTTATTTTTAAGATATTTCTTTTTTATATATTGATATGCTATAGGGTTTGAAGAAGTGAGCAGTGGATGTTGTGGAAGTGGATACTTAGAGGCATCGGTTTTGTGCAATCCAAAGACATATGTGTGTCCTAATACATCTGCTTATGTCTTTTTTGATTCTGTCCATCCAAGTGAGAAGACTTACTTCATTCTCTTTAAGTCTCTCCGACCAACTATTGATTACACTATTAGCTAATTGATAAGTTAATTTTAATATATTGATATATATTCTTCTTCCATGATTAATGGTGAAGAAAGATAATGAAATTATATGTATTAATATTTTAAACGGCAATCAAATAAAATTAATATTTCAAACTGAAATCCTTTTTTTTTAATGTGTTCCAATCTGAAATCCTTATGTTTTTATTATTATTAATTTTGTGTAATCTTGCTCTCGTGTTTCGATCATGATCATTTGTGTCTTCCATCCATCCAAGTGAGAAAACAGATTGTTAAGTACAATTAAATTTTATGATTGTGACCAATATACTGTTATTTATCAATTTGTTTTGTAGTTATATAGCTAGAAATTTATAAGTTATAAGATTATAATAACAGTTTTTAAAATAAAAAGCCATTTCTCATTTTTTTTCTTAACTATAATATTCTGCATGTAATTACTCTATGGTTTGAAACATTATATATAACATCTTTGAATCATTTTTCTGTTACATCTTTAATTTTTTTCATACACCATAATAGTAACATATAACATATTATAAACAAGAAAATCTTCACTAATGGATGTAATGGCCTTCTTAACAATGATTTGATACATTCTTTGTGTTGGATGAACCGCATTCCATATATACAGTAGAAACTCTATAAATTAATATTCGATAAATTAATAAACTCTCTAAATCAATAAATTTCTCTGGTCCCAAGTTGGGCCAGTTCAAAATATGACACAAATCGATAAGATTATAAAATAATAATTTTTTTAAGAAATCTATGTAAAATATAGTCCCATTAATATCTTAAATTAATAATTATCATTAAAATAATTTTATATAAATATATAACTATGATAATCTACGAAAATATGAGTATATTGTTATTTGTTTTTATTAGAACTGAAATAGTGTTACCGTTTATCTATAATTTTAAATTAAAATAATAGAAAATATCATAAAAATTTTTTTTAAAAATTATTGTTAATTAATTTTTAATAAGTAATTAATTTTATTTAAAATCGATAATTTAATAACTCTATAAATTAATAAAATATTAAAGTCCCAACATTATTATTTTATAGAGTTTCTACTGTATTTGCATGTCTAGACGAAACCTACAAGTTGAAACAAAAGCAAAACATTTATGAAATCCCTTTAATTTGTTCGGGTTTAAACTGAAAAAACTTTTTAGAACTATATAGATTGCAATTATATAGTTTGTTCGGGTTTAAACCGAAAAATCCAAAAATCGAATTACTCTGAACCAATACAAATATGGTTTTAGTATGATGATCATTTCTTCTTTACCCAACAATCCAAAATTCGAACAATCCAAACCGAATCCAATTGATAACTCGGATTGAACACTTCTAATTATACTATCAACAAGTTCGACAACCGGTTTTTGAATTTACTTGCAGGTCCGGTTTGTGGTATAAACGACATATGTTATCGTTAATGGCTTTGTATAATTATCATATTTTTTGTTTTAATATATCAAATTGGTATCTAAATTTTTTTATTAAAAACAATTTCCATAACTTTCACTATATTATACTTATGTTTCACCCATGTTTTGCTTATAGTGTGTTCTTGTTATGTCAAATGGGAGGCAACAGCAGAAAGAAGTTCTCGTTCTTCAGCTTCTTTTTTCGTACAAATATGGTCGGAAACCAAAAAAATGGTCGAAATATGTGCTTACATTATTTTTCATCAGTCCAAACGTTCACAACATAAGATGTTATTCTTATTCTACTTCCTTTTTTCTGTCCTTCAGTTTGTTCTTTATCCTATTCTTAATTTCCTTTACATTCTCTACACCATTCTCCGTTGTAATTCTTTTTTTATTAATTTAAATTTTTATCAAAAATCCAATTTAAAAATCTGATTTGAAGTTCAATTTAAAATTTGCGCATAACAGAATTTAAAATAATAATTTAAAGCAATAATAGAACTTCATAAATAAATAAATTAAAATGAGGGTTTTAACCTCCCAGTGCATAAAAAAAAAATAACTGCATAATAAATAAACAATGATGGGGGTTTTAATCTCCCACTCCATAAAATATGATCTGAGGTGATATAGTCAACCATATGATCATTTGATCGTGAAGGCAGAACCTATCATAACGATCAGCTCGGAGAAGGCAGCGCCTATCATCCCGGCATAACGATATAATTTTTTTTTTTTTTTCGATCGTGAAGGCATAGCCTATCATAACGATCAGCTCGGAGGAGAAAAACCTACCATCCCGGCATAATAATAATAAGAATTAAAATTAATGAAATATAAATAAATATCACTTTTTCGGTATAGAACAGATCTAGAGACGTTCGTGCTATAACGTGTTATAAATTTAATATATTTTAGGTGAGATTATATATGTTTGTATGTATATTTATATATGTGTGTTGTAATTATATAAGAGAGAGAGTAGATGAACGAAGAAGAGAGAAGGTGAATCTCTTATTATTAACTTACTTCTTTCTTACAAAGACCATACACTCCTATTTATAGATAAAACGATATGTGTGTAAATCGGTCACAAGTCGGTTAATTACTACGATGGATCTAAATGTTAACTGAATCCACATTATTCTATGGATGTGAATGGATAATTAAATCCATTTCATAACAGTATCCAGGATCTGTTAAAATATGGTTGGATCTGTGTTTTTGTACTTTTGGCACATGCCGATAACCGGATCTCAGATAAACCGGTTTTGGTTTTTATGGAGGAAACTGAACCGTCTGATTTGGTACCTCTATTTTAAGAATCAACCGGTTTGGTTTGCTTCGGTATAAACCCGACCCGACCCGACCCGGATTGACTCAGTTCCTTGCACGATTCCTCCTCTTTCTCACCTCTCTCCGTCATCGTCTTCTTCTTTTCTTCTTCTTTCTTACAGTCATTGACTCTCGAGAAATTGCAATCACTCGGAGATTAGATTCGGCCATGGACGAGAAAGTAACTTCACCAGCGATACTTCAATTCGCTCCTTTTAACAGTTCCGTCGACGAAGGTTTCTGGCATAGCTTTTCCTCTTTGAAACTCGACAAGCTCGGAATCGACGATTCTCCGATTCCCATCACCGGTAAACACACAAACGATGAATCACGCAATTACCCAAAACGTAGATTTTAATGCATAACTCGATGATTCCATGCATTCACATTGATTTCTGTACTGAGGAAATATATCTTATGATCCATTAGGTTAGAGAACCAAAAAACAAAAAAGTTGAGGACTTTTTAGATTCCCTGTTCAGAATTGATTGTAGAATTTTCGAAAAATGTCAATCTGGTAGATCGAATCCGAGATCAAAAGGTTATATATAGCTCATGTGGGGTTTGCTATCATCTCACCTACATGGAAACAACAATTTTCACAATTTTTTTCGTCTTTGTTTTTGGATTGAAATTGCAGGTTTCTATGCACCATGTTCTCATCCACAAGTCTCAAATCACTTGACTCTTCTTTCGGAATCATTGCCTTTAGATGATGAACAATCATCGATCGAGAGTACTAGTCATGGAAATAGGAACAAGTGTCCTGTTCCCGGGATTCTGTACAACACCAATACCGTCGAAAGCTTCAATAAACTCGACAAGCAAAGTTTGCTAAAGGCAGAATCGACGAAGGTACTACAACTAACTTGTCTCTGACTTGGTTTTGCAGATAGATCTAACTAATTGTTTGGTGAGTTTCAAGATTTGGGAAGACATTCAATCAGGAAAATCTGTTGAGGACTGTGCTCTGTTATCAAGATTCCTTGTTATCTCGTTCGCAGACCTTAAGAAATGGAGTTTCCGTTACTGGTTTGCTTTCCCTGCACTTGTACTTGATCCTCCCGCAAGTTTGATAGAATTAAAGCCAGCTTCAGAGTACTTTAGTGTAGAAGAAGCAGAATCAGTATCCGCTGCTTGTAATGATTGGCGCGACTCAAATTCAACTACAGGTACTCAACAACATTCTCCTTATCATCCATTATGCAAATTTAACGAGTGGTAGCTGAAAACGTGTGTTACTTCTATGTGTTTTTGCTGCAGATGTTCCGTTCTTTTTGGTTTCGGTTTCTTGTGATTCAAAAGCTACTATCAGACATCTAAAAGACTATGAATCTTGCCAAGGTGATCATCAAAAGGTATGTTGCAACTATCTCTTTCAAATACGTTTCAAAAAGAACTCAGCTTTATCAATCTCTCTTTCTGCAGTTGCTTTTCGGTTTCTATGACCCATGTCACCTTCCGAGTAACCCCGGCTGGCCACTTCGAAACTACTTGGCACTTGTTCGCTCAAGATGGAACCTCGAGAAAGTTTGGTTCTTCTGCTACAGAGAGAGTCGCGGTTTCGCTGACTTGAGCCTTTCCCTTGTTGGTCAAGCCTCGGTTACGACGCTTTCATCAGCTGAGACTGTACCTAACTCAGTAGGATGGGAGCTTAACAAGGGCAAACGAGTTCCCCGATCTATTAGCCTTGCTAATTCCATGGATCCAACAAGGTTGCATCTTTAGCTCTGTGTCAATGATTTAGCCAACTAAAAATGGAGTACTCTAGTTAGAGAAAACGGATTCACGTCCTTTCCTTTTCGCAGGTTGGCTGTTTCCGCTTGTGATTTAAACTTGAAGCTAATGAGATGGCGTGCACTACCGTCTCTTGACTTGAACGTCTTGTCCTCTGTCAAATGCCTTCTTCTTGGAGCTGGTACATTGGGTTGCCAAGTTGCTCGTACTCTCATGGTATGTATTAATGGAAAATGCGAGATCAAAACAATCTTACAAACTCACTGAATTCATTAACAAGAACTTGTTTATCTTTTTTTTTTTTTTTTAGGGTTGGGGAATACGCAATATCACTTTTGTTGACTATGGCAAAGTAGCTATGTCTAATCCAGTGAGGCAATCTCTATACACGTTTGAAGACTGTGTAGGCCGTGGCGAGTTTAAAGCCGTTGCTGCTGCCAAAAGCCTTAAACAGATATTCCCAGCGATGGAATCTAGTGGAGTTGTTATGGCTATACCTATGCCCGGACATCCGGTTACTAGCCAAGAAGAGGAGTCTGTTCTCGGTGATTGCAAACGCCTTAGCGGTTTGGTTGAATCTCACGACGCCGTGTTCTTGTTAACCGATACTAGAGAAAGCCGGTGGCTACCTTCTCTTTTTTGTGCCAACGCCAACAAGGTAATCAATTCTTCTTCTTTCTTTCTTGGGCAAGTATTAACAATCTTCTTGATATATATTTTGAGTTTACAGATCACTATAAACGCGGCTTTAGGTTTCGATAGCTACATGGTAATGCGTCACGGCGCTGGCCCGGCCTCGTTATCTGACGAAATGCAGGATCTTGACATGAACAAGAAACACAGACAGAGACTAGGTTGTTACTTCTGCAACGACGTGGTTGCACCTCAAGATGTAATTCTTTTTTTCTTTTGTCGATTTTCGATTCTTTTTTCGTTTTGTGTTATTATTACCTTCCGGTTTCAGTCAGCTTCGTGTTTTTGCAGTCAATGACTGATCGAACTCTGGACCAGCAATGCACTGTTACACGCCCCGGTCTAGCTCCTATCGCAGGAGCTCTCGCCGTCGAGCTCTTAGTCGGAGTTCTACAACACCCACTTGGGTAATAAAAGTCTTTTTTTAGAAAAAAAAAATGAAAGTTCAGTCATCAGGCTTTGTCATCTTACGGTATTGTTTTGTTTGTTTTCTTTCTTAACAGTATCTATGCAAAAGGCGATAATTCGAGCTCCGGTAATGGAGGAAACACTGATGATTCGCCTCTCGGGATCTTACCTCATCAGATTCGAGGCTCGATTTCTCAGTTCTCACAGATCACGTTGCTCGGGCAAGCTTCCAATAGCTGTACCGCTTGTTCTGAAACCGTGAGTTTTCAGACAACGTTCTACGAAACAAAAAAAAACCTCGGAGCTCTCGCCAAACTTATGTGATGTCTTGACTTATATGTTTCAGGTGGTATCGGAGTACCGAGAGAAAGGAAACAGTTTCATACTTGAAGCTATAAACCATCCTACGTACCTGGAGGATCTTACGGGTTTAACCGAGCTTAAGAGAGCTGCTAATTCATTTAACCTCGACTGGGAAGACGATGATGACGATGTAGCTGTAGATCTGTAATATTCATTTTCACTAGAGACAGATTTAGTTAACCAAAATAACCATTGTGTTATAAACGAAAACATGATTTTCATCTTTTGACAAAAAAATAAATAAAAAAAAATTGATTTTCATTTTAAAATATCATCTCTAATGGCATTGAGCCTAGTGTTGGATGACTGATTAGTTTTGAAATTTTTGATTAAGCTAGTAAAATGTCATATTATTACTTATTTATCTCTTCGCGTAGAGATGTAGTGCCCGTGAAGACATCTAATTAAGTTGAGCACAACATGCAATGATATAAGACACGAATGAACAATTTTCTAATTGATAAAACATAATTTATTAATTTATAAAACAATAATCAAATATGAAATAACATTACAATAATCAAATTATGACATAACCTTAGAATGTTATGACAAAATTCTATCGGTATTACAAGTTTTTATAGCTTATATGTATTATTAAGTGGTAAGTTTATCTCACACAAGGAAAATCACATAAGCAATTGCGAGGACCTTTACATACGCACTTGATATTCGCCTTAGCATAAATTGGCAACGACGTTTGTGCCATGACAACGCAGTCACGAGGATCGCATTGCTTATCGGTATTTTTCTCCCCAGGACATACCTTCGCATTCACATCTAAAAAATTTGGTTGAATAGTATATCAACAATTTTTGATTAAAAACTGGTAGCATTATACATTTTTTTTTTATTAAACCGGACTCTTGAACCCTTTTTTTCGTTCTTTAATTTAAATTGAAAACTAAAAAGATATTGATATATATTACCTTGAACTTGACTGATCATGAGTGATAAGAACACAAATAAAAACATGAACATAGTAGAAGTCTTCATCACTCGATATAGGTTATAATATTTTTTTATTAGTATTATTTGTCTAAGTTGTAGTAACAAAAAAAAAATTGTTTTGTTCAAAAATATTGTCAACCTCCATGATATATATACGCAAGACATTCTAAATATAGTTAGTTCTACCAAATTAGGTAAAAAAAAAGTGAAAGGCTAGGCCAATTCAAAGAAACTGATCATTCCTTTTTTAGAAATTGTATTTTGAAACATTCATTCATTTGTTTTTTTTTTTTTGTAATTATGGATTAGTTATAATCATAATTGAATAATTCAAGATAAAATATGAAGAAGTCGAAATAAGGAAGAGAAAATATATGGATCACTGAATTTTTTTTAAAGAAAAAACTGAAAGTTCAGTTATCATATTTTGGCCCTGTTCGTTTCCGTAGTTAGATGGTACATCTGGATGTGCATTGGACGTTGCATCTGGATGCTGCATTTAAATACTGTTCGTTTTTTTATTTTGATTTTGATTTTTAGATCCAGATATATTGCATCTGAAAGCTATTATGTTTGTTTCTGATTTTGGAACAGCATCCATATGCAACTTGATTTTACGATTTTGGCGGGAAAACGCGATTTCACGATTTTGGCAGAAAAACTTGATTTTACGGTTTTGGCGAGAAAACATGATTTTGCGATTTTAGGCAGAAAACATGATTTTGCGATTTTGGTAGAAAAACACAATTTTGTGGATTTGACAGAAAAACGTGATTTTGCAGTTTTGATAGAAAACCGCGATTTTGCAGTTTTGACAGAAAACACGATTTTCCGGTTTTGATGAAAAATTACAATTTTACAAGAAAATAATATTTTAATAATAAATATAAAATATTAGTATGTAATAAGAATAATAAACATAACTTTATTTAGGTTTATATCATAAGGGGTATTTTAGTCTTTTGGTTTTTGAGATGCAAAATTTGCATCCAAACTCTACTTTTTCTAGCATCTCAAATATCCAGATTTTTTGGATTTTGCATCCAGATGCAGCATCCGGACACTGGTTATAAAGTGTTCAAACGAACAACATTTGAGCATTTGCATCCAGATGCAGCATCCGGATGCAAAAACGAACATACCCTTTGTCATTTTTAAGGTACTGTTTCTTTTTACAATATCTATGCAAAAGGTGATGATTTGAGCTCCGGTAATGGAGGAAACACTGATGATTTGTCTCTTGTGATCTTACCTCATCAAATTCGAGGCTCGATTTTTCAGTTTTTATTAGGGAATAATATCTCAAATCAAAAGTTGGAAGAGATCTTTAGTAATATATAAGGGATACTGGCCAATCCACTTATTGTCAATTGGTTGAGTTAAAAGTCCATATAACTTAACATTGTATGAAAGCCCGATCCACGCAATCCAACCCTTATCCACAATTGATGAGATCCAAAGTTGGTTCGTCGATTCATGTCCAAACATATAAAGATCAATGGACAAATTAGCTATCATCTCGAGAAGGCGTACTAAAAAATAATATGTAACATTAACAGTTGGAAAATATTTTAAGTAATATATAACTTAACATCGGAGTACGAAGAGAAAGGAAACATTTTCGAACTTGAAGCTATAAACCATCCTACTGACCCGGAGGATCTTACGGGTTTAACCAGCTTTAGAAAGCTGCTAATTCATTTAACCTCGACTGGGAAGATGATGACGATGTAGCTGTAGATCTGTAAAATTCATTTTCACTAGAGACAGATTTAGTTAACCAAATAACCATAGACAATGCTCCCAAGATGGCTCACCTATGGATCTTGAATTCTAATTCTAAGAGTGAGAATGAAGATAAAAAATCAAATCTTTAATATGTCTCTAAATTGTGCACACATTGTTAGCGTATCTAGAAGATCATTCACACATTCACATGCATTTAAACGTTAATTCTTAGTACTTTATATGTGAATCTGAGTAATATTTATAATGAATCAACAACAGACAAGAACATAGATACATTTGGTATTTTTTTTCAACTAGTTTAAGGTGAAAATAAAACAAAAATAACTTTTGTTCTTCCCTTACTTTGAAATTCTTACAAGTTTTTGAATACAAGAAGGAGCCCTGAGATCAATCGATGGTCTTTGATAAGTGCCGATTTGAGGGGGAGGAGGCTGCAGTTGATTTATTTCTTGTGCAATGTGAATTCGAAATCTAAATATTATAATGTTAAAATATCTCACATTGGAAGTTGGAATATTTCTTAACTAGTATATAAGATTTATAGACCAATCCACTTATTGACATGATTTTAAGTTGAAAGTCTATGATTCTTAATAAACATAGTAAATATCAAACGGACTGTGTTGTAGTGTTGTCGATCCTATTGGTAAATAGGTGGATATGTAGTGCTAACTGTTGTCCATAGTAACCCGTGTTGATGGAGAATGCGAGATTTTGAAAAAAAAAATATTCAGTTGGAAAAAAAAATTTAAGCTGGAGTTTGAAAAAAAAATTAGGAATGAAAACAGAGGAAAGATTTTGTGAAGATACGTAAAATCAGATTTTAGTGTTTTAACGTCATTGATAAGCAACCAAAAATCAAGTTAGTGAGATGTTCTCAGCCATTTTGAATCAACAAGAATTGGTTTTATTATCATTAATTTGATCATCACAACTCCAGTTATCAATATACATTGCGAAAATCCACATCTTACTGATTTTATCATCTGAATTTTCTCCCTATTCAACTTCTAATTCTCTAGTTCTTCTTTGAGTTAAACATATACCAAACTTTATGAATTGAATGTTACTTGTAATCTAATCCTAGATTCCGAATTTAGCATCTGGATTTTGAATACATATATCAATTATTTTTTGTTACAAAACTTATACCAAACTTTATGAATTGAATGATATACTTGTAATCTAATACTAGATTCTGAATTTAGCATACAGTAAAACCTCTATAAATTAATAATGTTGTGACTTCGAAATTTTATTAATTTATAGAGTTATTAATTTATACAGATATTTTTCGGTTTGAATTCTTAATGTTCATCAAAATACAAAAAACTATTTTCAACAACGTAAAATTCATTCAAAAAATATCATATCAATAAATTTGAAAGATAAACCAAACAACATTTATAAACTTGAAACAACAATATAATCACATTTTACTATATTACATTAATTAAATATATCTAAATGTATAATTATTAATTTATATAATTATTGGGACCATATTTTTAGATAGGAGTTTCAAAAAAATTATTATCTTATTATCTTATCGAAATTTACTAATTTTTACACTGGCCCGACTTGGGACCGGCATAATTTATTAATTTATACTAATTATTAATTTATAGAGGTTCTACTGTATCTGGATTTTGAATACATATATCAATTATTTTTTGTTACAAAAAGAGTTCCATCTCATGACTTTTACCAACATGTAGATGAACATGAGCGAATTTATAGGTTTTCAAATTAGAACTTGTAAATTAATGAACTGTTATTAAGAGAAGGTTTGGTGAAACGGCCGGAGATGAGACCAGTTGCAATGTAGCGGTTCGCCGCCTCGGTTAGGTGGATTCCACCCCCATTTCACAAGTTGCGGAATCCTTTCCGCCGCACCGTACGCTTGGTTTTGCATTGTATCTTCCATCTTTTCCTCCACAACATGCATTTAGGGCACTTCCAGTAAAACCTATTGTGTAACAAATATAGAAAATTTATTGTATCAATATTCATTAAAAAAAAATGTTTTATAAACCATCGACAGTCTCTCTTTTTTGTTTTTGTTTTTGGAGGCCTATTTGCTAAACATGCCTAACTAGTTATAGGAAATAATACCGAAATCGGATTATTATTATTACCGTGTTTGGCAGGTGAGTTGAAGAATTGCATGGCAGAACCGTAATAATCAGCATAGATAATTGTGGCACGAGGGTACTTTTTGCCTTAGAGTCACAAGTTCTTTATTGAGCTTATCATTGTGAAGCTTAGCAGTATAGTTCAGTGGCTTAAAACATTGGTTCTTCGGGTCATAGAGCCATCCATTATCATCACTGAACCGCTCTAATATAACCGCGGAACAACCAATTGAATTAAAACAAAACCCAATGTTAATTAATAAATGAACATCAGGACTAGTTAACTTTTAAAAGACATTAATCTAATGTAAACGTTTCCTACTTACGCTTGTGACATTGATGATTTTGTTAATGACGAATGTATAGTTTAATTTAGGTCAAATTTCTATAATTTTTAATTTAGGTCAATTTTTTCATGAGACTTTTTTAATTTAGGTCAATTTAAAAGGTACACGTATCAATGTATCATTGTATATCTTCTTCCGTTTTGCTATAGATGTTTCATTCTGTTTGGTTTCGATTTCTTCTGGTTCAAAAGCTATTATCAGACATAGGTGATCATCAAAAGGTATGTTCAACTTTCTATTTCAAATATGTTAGAAACCGATAAAAAAATAAGAAAATGTAGATATATGTATCCAAGTGCAATCAAATGGAAGTGAGGATTATTAATACACCTTTACGGATTGTATCCAAGTGCAATAGCAGAATCAATCAATTGCATAACCCTCTCGTGCCCTTTACGTCTAGTCAGAAACTCAAACTTTTCTGGGACCACAATTCTTTAAGCTTTGATATTTTTTTCGCAAGAGTGATACCATTGGTAGTGATAACCAAATTCACATTCAAGAACATTACTTTGGTTTAAGAGTGCGAATGGAGGAAAAACAATCAAATCTTTAAAATGGTTCTTTAAGTATATACATGGTTATGGTTGTTGCCTCAACTGCAACAATGTCATTAACTTTGGTTCCTTTAGGGGGTACAAGAATCCACTAAGGAATGTGTTTTCCATGCTGTGAGATATTTTGAATTAGATATGGCTTAATATAGACGAGATTCAAGGATCGTTACTGTGCAAGACTTTTCAAGACACGAAGATCTGTCTAGCCATCAAACATGACGATGATACAAATCTTACTTGAAAGATAATGAGGTGATTGTTGACCCATTCAAGGGAGTTAAGCTCAAGCCTGATCAAGTGGATCATTTGGTATTTGCCACATCGAGACCAAGAGAACATTTATTTGCAATATGCGATTTTACTGATTATATGTATGGCGGAAAATTGTTTATGACTAATAAATTCTCTTTTGCCAGTTACACATATAACAAAAAAAAAACGAAATACATGTATATATAATTTTTTTTTCCATTTATTTAAATGTTGAGATATTAGAGGAAAAAGCATGTTTTTGATCTCCTGGTCTTCAATGGCTTTATCTTCTTCTTTGCCTTTGGTGGCCTCAAAGCGACTCTGATCGCTGTATCAAACACTGCCTTCACATTCTATTAAATATTGACAAAGAAAAAACACAACTTTGTTTAGCAAACTTAATTTTTTTATATTTTATTTCAACGTAATGTGAGTTATATACATTTACTCATAAAATTAAACACCTGTTGGGTTTTGGAGCTGCATTCTAAGTACCTAACGGCTCCAATCATCTTCCTTAATTCTTCTCCCTGTTACTCAAATTCATTCATACAATTATAGTCACAGTTATAGTTTTTTTATGGAACATAGAAAAATCGATATATGTAATTTTACTCTTTTAAAAATTAAATATATGTTTCCTTGTAACTGTACCTGAGCAGTTGTTATAGAAGCTGCTCCTGGATGATCTTTCAAGAATTGCTTGTCATCCCTCAAATCTGTAAAAAAAAATTGTAACATTATTTATTTCACTGATGAGAATATTTTTCAATGATTAAGATCAAATAAAATAAGCAAAATGTATAAATAATAAAGCCAAACTGGGCTACTGCGTATAAGCCCATTAAACGACTCAAGTGGATTATGTTTTGCTACATTTTAGTCTTTTCCTGCTATCGGAAATAAAAAAGAATATGCAGAATAATAATATATTATTGGAACAAGTTAAAATAATTTATCTAACTGCAAAATTATCAAATGATGATTTTTTTTAGGGACAATTGGCAAAGTACCCTAATTAACTTTTGTAATTTGAAAAATACACTGTTTTAATTTTTTTTTTATTATTAAATTTATTGATAAGTAAAAAGACTATTTTGACCAGATTTTAATAATACATATTTTTATAAATTAAAATAAAAATCGAAAATTAAATATATGAGAGATATTTAATTAGTAAATCTTAAGATTTTCTCTAAATTATATATTTATATAAATATTTTAATTAGATAAATCTTAAATCAGATAAAAATTAATATTTGTGAAATTTTTATACAAATTTAAAACTAATTTTAGTAGAATAATCTATAGATAAATATATAATATATAAAAATCTTATGATTTATTTTCTCTTTTTCCCTATGAAAAATATATTTTTATAGAATATTCTATAGATTAGTATAAAATTAAGATTTTAGAATTTATAAACAAAGTAAATTCTAAATATATATTATTTAGTTTCAAAATGTTATTTTATCTTGATTTTATTAAATAATTTTAAATTATAAGAATTCAAAATAATGTTAATTTAGTCATTTCATATATAGTTAATTCTTAAAAAATTAGAAAATAATAAAGGTGTAGTTTTCAAATTATAAACTAGTTTTGATGTATTTTCCCAAATTTTCTCTTTTTTTTTAACATATTTTTCATTAGAAGTGTACAAATATATATATATATATATATATATATATATATATATAAAGCAAAATGGAGATTTCAAATAATCTCAAAACAAATAATAAAATAATTTATTTTATAAAAAAAATACATAGTTACGAACTGTTTCACTCTATCATTGACGGATTTAAAGCAAATGTTTGTTATTAGAAAACCAATAAAAGGGAAGACTTTTTTATTACCTAATTTGGTTCCGACGAGCACAATGGGGATGCTAGGCGCATAATGTTTCAGCTCCGGAAGCCACTATTAATCAAGAAATTAATTTAATTAACCTCGATAACAGTTCTTTATAAAAATGGTTCACCAATATCATTATTTAAAAAGAGATGCAAGTTTTAAAATTACCTTTTTGTAAATATTCTCGTAGCTGGCCTTGCTAATTAGGGAAAATGCCAATAAAAACACATCTGCTCCTCTGTAACTCAAAGGCCTAAGCCTGTTATAATCTTCCTGCCCTGATAATTTCACATTAATTCTAATTATTAAAACTAATATATATCGAATTTTCAGTTTTAGTAAAAACTAAAAAGAGAATTATTTACCGGCAGTATCCCAGAGGCCGAGGTTGACAGTACTTCCATCGACCACCACATTTGCACTGAAATTGTCGAAAACTGTCGGAACATAATCCTGTAAATTGCATTTCAAAGGAATTAGTAATTACATCCTCAAGACCTCAACACATAAATAAGAGAATAAAACACAGTATTTTAGCTTTGGTTTCAGATTTAGGTTCAATAGTATTAAACGAAAATATTTGCAGTTCACGTTTACTTTAAAGTTTCTACAAAAATATACGATAAATCATTAAAATTTAATCTTTTTGTTTTTAGGTATGTAAACGTTAAAAGAAAATTCACCCTTGGTACGAGAAAAGTTTTATGAATATGAATAAGTACTAAACAAATCTTAAAACCTAAACAACGTGAAATTGCGTAAAACTCAGCAAAAATCTTCAAGAGACTGACATAAAACTCTTAAAACATCAATTTGATAGTATTGATCACGAAAACAATAAATTAACTACCGTAGGAAAAGTATTGCTGGTGTATGAAATGAGCATACAAGTCTTCCCCACTGCTCCATCTCCGACAGTCACACACTTGATGAATCTTGCTGTGCTCATTTTCTTTTATTTTCCTGTTTGTGAATTTTGTGTATGTGTTTGGTTTTTATGTTAAGAAGAAAAGAAAAGTGGTGGAGGGTTCTTAAAAAGCTTTTTGTGATGATTATACTTGTTTATTATTGGTGAAGAGGGTGATTCTGATTACAACTATTATTGTTATTTATTATTTGCTTAGTGGTAGGGGAAACCATTTGAAGCCAAACGTACCAAATTAACCCGAACTAATACCGAATCAAGGAACTTTATAGATACAGTGGTCACTGGTATTATATATCCTCAGATGGAATAAACCAAGTAAACCGATCAAACTCTCGTTGAAACAGTGGAGTTATATTCGTCGTAAAATACAAAAATTTCAAAATTACACCTCTAAAATAGTATTATAAATTTTATTCACTTAATCACATGTTTTTATTTTATTCTTATCTGTTCATCTTAACCAACTCGCACAAAAATGAATAAGAATGATTTTCAACCGAGACGAACCAGATCAAACCGAAAAGTAAATCTCTCACATTTTTTTTTTAAATTAATAAATTAAACTGATGAGGAATTGAGTATTTCTTTTACTTCAAGTGCAAGCTCTTGTGCTCAGCGAAAGTGATGTAGCCGTTTGGTGTTGGTTGTGAGTGGAATTTAGAAGTGTTGGAAAAGAAAACTTTCATCTTACTTTCTTTAATCATTATTTTTTTTATTAAAATATTTTATGTTTGTCTTACTTGATCAGTTGATCACCTATTATTAACAACTTTGGATATTGATAGGATCGACTTAATTATATATTAAGATTTCGATTGTACTGAAATCGTGTGCTCATAATTTTACGTTTTAACAAGATCTTGTGTGCTATTAATTTTACATCTTTTTTTCTTCTTTGCCTCACATATATGTATTTTATTGAATTGTATCCAAATATAGTGTTAAGTTTCTTAAGTTTTCAACTCAAATTTAATTGGTAATAAGTTGATTGACTCAACTTTTTTATATATTACTTAAAGTCTCTCCTAATTTTTGATGCAAGACATATATTACACACTCTCTAGAGATTAATATTTATGGCACACTAATCTCTATCTAATCCCAATACCACCCCTCTCCAGATAATAATTCGTCTAGCTATTAATCTCGCCAGACCATCAATTTTGGATCCGAGGACATGAGCCACTTCTAGGCCTGATTACGAGAGCATGCAGATCTCGCTCTGAAACCTTGTTAAGTTTAATGAGCTTAAAACTCAAAACTAATTGATAATAAGTGAATTGACACAAATCCTTCATATATTACTTAAAATCGTTTACAATTTTTGATTTCAGACATATCTTACATACTCTCTAAAAATTAAGGTTTATATCCAATTAATCTCTGCCTAATCTAAATATGTACATATATATATTTTTTATTCCTAGACATTTTTTTGTTAAATCATTTATTCTTAGACATATGTTTCTTATCTAACGTTCATGCAAATTTATGATGATTCAGATCACTCTTTTTGATAGATGAATGATTAAACAATAAGGTCCACGTATACTTTCTAGGGTGAATTAGCCCAATAACCATATTGGATACTAAAATTAAAAATATAGTCATATTATGTTCAAAACCTATTAAATAACCAAGCCTTTTTTTGATAGGACAAAATTATCCCTCTGGCAACATATATTTATTATGTACTACTTTTCTATTATTAGCAACATACTATATGAATATTACCGATAGTATGGAATCGAGATTATTTGAAAAATAATTAGCAACGTTACTTAGTTTTAAACAAATTTATTTTTTATAATATACTATATAATTATAAAATAGTATATCTTCGAAATTAAATTCTACACCCTAAACCCTAAACCATAAACCATAAAATCTAAACCCTAAACCCTACCTAAGGATTAGTGAACCCAAACTGATTAGTGTAAATTTTTTGTCTATAAACCCTAAATCCTTAAATCTAAACCCTAAAACATAAAATCTAAACCCTAAACCCTTCCTAAGGACTAGTGAACCCAAACTGATTAGTGTAATTTTTTGTAATTAGTGTTATATCATCATGTTTTTTTTGTTGTTCTATCATCATGTTTTTTTTTGTAATTAGTTATATCATCATGTTTTTTTTGTAATCCTACACCCTAAACTATAAACGCTAGTTTCTTCGTTTAAGTTTAAGATGACTTTGTTTTAACATATATCGCGGTCAAAGGCATTAGTTTCCGAATTGACTCATAATCATAATCACTCCGATATATTATCAAATGTTTGATAAATCTTCAATGAAAAGGCTAATAAGATAATAAAAGAGAAATTGCATTGGAAAACCATAACGTAAGATGAATTAAAGAAGTAACCATAGCAAACATATGGGTAGAATATACTCTGTTTAAGAACACCGAAAGAATCAATAGTATATACCAACACAACCAATACATAGAATAGTCTAACGTACATATAGAATAACACAACAATGCGATTAAGAGATAATGTGTTCGATGAGTCATGTCATCAACCAACGATTCAAGATCTCTTGACTCATGAAGAGATTTGAAGAGGAATTATCGACGACGATGGGGGTTTGCTCCGCCGCCACAGCAAAGCTTCGGCGAGACAGCCGGATCTCAGATATATTTTCGAAGCTTCCGATGATGAGCTGAGGTTGCCTCCGCTGCCACCACCGCAAAGCTCCAGCGAGACTCACCCGGATCTCAGATATCTTATTGAAGCTTCCGATGATGAGATGAGTTTGCCTCCGCCGCCACCGCAACCGCGACTCGCGAATCGATTCAGATCCGGTGATCTCGCTGCTCTCCGACTCTATCTCCGAACACTCCATCGCAGCAGACCCGTAAGCGACGGCGCGTCAATCGCGTGACTTCTTCCGATTGATATCACCGCTTTCCTTGGCATCGGCATAGTAGTCGTTGTGATCGGGAGAGAAGAATCCGATGATATTCACTCGTTTCCGACACAAAGAAGGAATTAATACATGTTGGGGTAGTTTGGGAATTAATACATATTATACATGTTGTATCGGATGCCAATTTGTTCATGGTTAGATAGCTAATATCGAGTGTCAATATGGCTATTGATTGGTATTTCCCTACTTTCTATGATACCTCATTTTCTATAATATATTCATTTTTATAAAAAAAAAAACAATTGATACAAGTAGCTTGGTGGTTTAGTATCATACGTAAATCACTTCAAATATAAGTTACAATTGGAGGCCATATACAGCGTAAAGCACAAGCTATGCATTAAGTAATCGATTTCTCTATTAACGATTGACTTTGTATATATATGATCTTTCTCATTATGTTGCAAATTACAATGGTAGCTTTGGATACAATTGTGTATATTGTGCATGATTTGCATCAACCATATATATTATATATTTGACGATAATATTAAGAAATTAGGAAATTGATGTAATATTTTATCAACAACAAAAAACACTCCTTATGTTATTCGTGGGTAGGTTCTAGAATGTGAACTAAATCAACTAAATTGAAGGAAAACGTTTTTTTTTGTCAACGATTGAAGAAAAATTTGTATGATAAAAAAATCCCACATATCAATCATTGCTTGACGACAGACAATAAGACAATGTAATGTCCCAAAATGCTCAAAAATGTTTCCAGAACAAAAAATAAAATATTAAAATTAACTTCAAACTATAAGTTTAAGAAATCTCGACCAATAATTTCAATTCATTATTTATATAGTTGCGCCGTTATATAAAGAAAACAGTTATATATTAAATTAAAATCCTATCGTATGTAAATCCAAATATTATTTCTAAGTTTGAAATATAATCTAAATTTATTTAGTTGTTTTGTTGTTCTTTACGACAATTAACAAACACTGATATCTCTCAATAACAAAAAAATATCTCTTTTACAAAAAAATCAGTTAATCTCTTCTCTTAATTAAAAAGTTTGGTAACGAAGGAGAATTAGAGTTTTTTTTACGCTGAATTGATTCATTAACAGTAGAACCAGAAAAAAGCCGAGCGAATGTTTGATGAGATTAACTGATTTTTGTTGCATGCCAAGCGATGATGCATATTCAACAAGACAGAGTTGTGAGAAAACGTAAGGGCGACAGAGAAATCAAAGATAATTAAATTCCAGATTTCTTATGCTCAGTGGTGCCAACCTAAAAAAAGTACAAGTAGGGTCAACATGAATGCTTCTAGAATACGGTCTCTCTTTCACAGCCAAAGGCTCCAGCTAGTGTACGCCATAGGAAGTGTTTTATTATAGACCAAAGGGATTTTTCCATAAGAGATAATCTCTTGTATGAGGAGATACTTGCGAATCCAATTCTCAAACCAGACATGGGTGTCTTTACCAATTCTCAAAAAGGTCTTGAAATATGAATTCTTGAAATATCGGCGTTTCTTCATTTGAGCACGAAGGGAGTTAGGTGCAGACCATATATGCCATGTTTGCTAATTGCTTGCATAAAAGAGCTTGATTAAATCTTCCAATGTCATAAAATCCCAAGCCCTCTATCTGAATATATAAAATATAATTATTTTAACTTGATAAAAGTTTTAAAAAATATAATATTTTTTCAAATACATAATTAATGCATTGATTGCATCTCACATATTTACAATTGTATCTATTAACAAAACAATCAAAAATCGTTTTTTTTTACCAACCATTAAATTTAATATCTAATAATATATTATATAGCCACAACTATATTAATTTTTAATAATAATATCGTCCGCAGACTTAGTACTGTAATTAAAAATAAATAATTTTTAAAAATTGTTTAAATTTAATGAATACCCACAATTTACAACATTTAATATAACATTACAACATTTAAAGCTTCACCTAAATAATCCAGATGCAAGTTGTTGCATTAACTAATCAGTCCACGTGATTATTCATCCAAATAGATAGTTTCCGTTTTAGTACTTTTTTTGTGTGTGGTTAAAGTTCCGTTTTAGTACTATCAGCAAATTAAACTTTGTTTTGTGAAATTCTTTAGCAAAAAAAAACTTTGTTTTGTGAAATTTATCGGTTCCATAATAGAAACACACATCTTCCGAAATTATATAATATATACAATTCATAATTACTTGAATGTTACGTTTTCGATCGGTTCGGTTATTGAATTTTTTTTTCCTTTTGAAACATACTCCA
This sequence comes from Alliaria petiolata, assembly GCA_020283515.1. Lineage (NCBI taxonomy): Eukaryota > Viridiplantae > Streptophyta > Magnoliopsida > Brassicales > Brassicaceae > Alliaria > Alliaria petiolata. The sequence goes on along the minus strand of JAHZTW010000003.1, from coordinate 11,492,097 downwards.
GAATTTTTTTATATGTGTTTTGTGATTGGTTTGGTATGATATAGTTTGGCTCAGAACTTGTTTTGGATTTAAATACTTAAATTTAGTATTAATACGATGGGGTATCATATTGTACTAGATATGGGCCGGTGCAACAGTTTTTGGTTTGAGCTTTTGGTTTAAGTCCATGATTAAAATTTATAGATTATTTTTATAAAAATAATTAATAGTCTTTTTTATTTGTGTTTTGTTTTTAAAAGTTTTATATATATTTTTTTATCTTATTATATAAAGCTTAATGTTTAATATATTTAATTTCTCATCAAATAAAAGAAAATTTATTCATATGAGTTCGTTGTTTTTTTCTTTAAATTTTCATCCTCCCTCTTTCTTATAAGGTGAGCTACGCGCGGTACAACAATAAGGTAAACTACGATACAACAATCTGTACGTTTTTTATTTAACTGGTTTAATGTAAATAATCTATGTTGTTGTTTTTATTTTTAAGATTCATTGTTTTTTGATGATATCGATACTAAAAGCAAAAAAGAAAAATTAGTTAAATTAAATCATAATAATCATACAAAAGGATTGAAAAAAAAAATCAAAGAACTTAAAACTATGCTATCATAATAAGACGACCTAAAGATAAATGAACCCTCACGTAGTTTATTAATCTACGTAACTTACATATAATTATAATAAAATGACTGGAATGAAGATAAACTAACACGTGAAGTAAACTACCTTATGTGAAGCTAAACTAACATGCGAATATATATACACTTTATAAAATGACGTGAAGTAAAACTTAGCTTGTTTTTTTAGACGTGATAACTAGCAACTTTAAAGCATCGAACTTTATATAATAAAATAAAATATATGCAGCTTACATTAGAAGGCACCAACCAAACTTTTCATTTGTTCAAACTCCAGACGTTCACAACATGAGAAGTCATCACACATATTCTTCTTCTTCTTCTTCTTCTTTGTCCTTCATCTTCTTTCTCTTTCTATTCTTCGTCTTCTTCTCATTCTCTACACCAATATCCGAACCCGTAAAACCTAAGCCAATCGGATCATACCATAAAAGAAAACAACCAATCTCAGCTATTTTAGTTTTTGGAGATTCAACGGTGGATCCAGGAAATAACAACTACATCAAAACAATATTCAAGTGTAATTTTCCACCTTATGGACTCGATTTCAAAAACAGCATCCCCACCGGTAGATTTTGCAACGGTCGTCTCGTGACAGATTTCATGGGTTAGTTAGTGTTCATTGATTGTATAGTGAATCTCTATTATCATACAATTTTTTTATTATTATCTCATATATTTATATGTATAGGTTCATATATGGGAGTCAAGGAGAACGTGCCAGCATATTTGGACCCAAATCTTGGAATAAATGAGTTAATGAGTGGAGTTAGCTTTGCTTCAGCTGGTTCTGGATTTGACCCTTTCACTCCAACCATTGGTGTTAGTATCCAATCTCTTCTCTCTCTTTTTGATTCTAAAACATAATTAAAACGTAAAAAAAAACGAGAGTTAACATATATTTTGGTCATTATGTTACTATAACCATATTGGTGCTAATGAGACTTCCATACCTAGATTTTTTTTTTTTTGTTAAAAGGCCTATCCAAACCTAGATGGAAGATAAGTTACATTGTTTAAGGACTAGAAATTAAAAAAAAAAACAAATTGATGCGTTACAAATTTTTAACTTTCTTTGTTTTTTTTTAAAGGAGCTACATTCTACTTTTGTAACCCAATGCTTAAAGGTTCGAGGATATATATTTAATATTTATAAATGAACAAAACCAATCATTTAATCGTCGGGCCTATTTCATTAAATTATAATATTTAAAAAAAAAAAATTGAAACCTCATCTATTTTCATCTTTTTTTTAACAGCCATCTATTTTCATCCTAAAGACAAAAAGTTAATGTTTATTTGCGGGCAGGTTCTAAAATGTGACCACTAAAATTGATGTAAAACTGATAAAATAAAACACCATCTCAAATCAATATATCATTACTTGATGACAAATAGTTAAGGATTTTTGGCAATTTTATCTAAGATGCGTGTGTAACTGTGTATTTTATAACAATCGAATCATACGATAAAAGAATACCAATATCAAAAAACGAGTTTTAATTTGGCCCTTTTGTTTTTTTTATTCCGCTTCATCTCCCAAATAAAAGTTCTATATAAGGCGAGCTTGATTTAGCAAAAAAAAAAAAAAAAAAAAAAAAAAATGAAAAGATACAAATTTAAATAAATTATTGAACTAACTAACCCGATTTAATAGAGGTAAATCAAGCAAAGTTCTAATTAATTGGATTACAATACTTTTATTCTCCCATAATTAATTTCAAACCAAGATTTATATATTTGTGCCGTTATCAAAAGAACAGCTGTATAGTTATTCACTCATTTGAAAAAAAAAAAAAAAATCCAAATATCAAGATTTAAAATCCTAAAACATAATAAAACTATGTTTTGACGATTATATTTTTAATATTATGTTACAACCATAAATACTTCATCGCAGAGATAGATTAGTCCTTAATAAAAATATATTTATGCCAATTTATCAATAACTGGCAATATTGGTAAATTTGTATAATAAAGAGTGACAATGATATATATAATTTGAGATATTTTTTTCCATTATTTGTCTATTTTTCGAATAAGTTGAACTAATGAAGTGTGTTCATTGGTGGGGATGTAGAACGTGATAGACATTCCAACTCAGCTGGAGTATTTCAGAGAATACAAGAGAAAATTGGAGGGTAGAATGGGAAAACAAAAAATGGAAAAACACATAGAAGAGGCTGTGTTTTGTGTAAGTGCCGGAACCAACGATTTCATCTTAAACTATTTCACAGTTCCGATACGAAGAAAGACTTTCACCATCGAAGCTTATCAGCAGTTCATTATTTACAATCTCAAGCAATTTATCCTGGTAAATTCATATTTTCTGATTTTTTATTTATGTTTATAGATTGATTAGATATCTTTATATACATACCATACCTTATTCAGCTTATATATATATTTTTTTTTCTTAAATTTAGTTATGTTTAATGTCCATTTCAGTTCAGTTTCAATAATGATTTTGTAGATTTTTAGTTTAAAATAAAAATAAAAATCGAACTTTATTTTGTTTGGTACGCGTTTGATTTGTGTTCTAAATTCAACTTTCTAATCCAATGTAAAGTACCAATAATTTCCAAAATATTCAAAAACATTTATTTCATATTTTTTTTTAAATAATTTCTCAGGTTTTTGTATAGTACGTAATTATTATTTTATAAACCAAGATTTTCTAGATAAATATTCTAAATTAATACCACAAAACAAGTTTTAGTTACAAAAATATCACATTTTTGATAAATTTTCAAAAATATTACAAACATTATTAAATTTATGAGAGGTTCATAAAGGTTTACTAAGGAAACTAGAATAATCGGTATCTATTCCTAATTTTTATGATTTTTTTCTAAACGGCTAAACCTAAAAATAATGACACTTTTGAAATATTTAGGTTTTGGCGTTATTTTTTAAAAAATAAAACATTAATGTGGTATTTTAAAAACTGTTTTTGTAGTATATGTTTTCCGGTTTGGCTCGGAGTACTAAATCGAACACACTTGTACTTAGTAATAGTGAGTAAATTGTCCAACTAGCAAAATTTATTTTGGCTAAACTTTGTCTTGAAATCAGTTTGTTTAGTATGTAACTCACTTTCAAAACGGGTCTGGTTTCACTGGTTCAGTTTCGTTTCAAAACGGGTCTGGTTTCACCGGTTCAGTTTCGATTCGACCGTTTTATTTTGTTATGTTTTTGTTTGGACATCGACTTGTTTTAAAATACATTTCTTAAGAATTTGTTTTTTTTGGTATTAATATGGTTATATAAATATATAATGGTTAGGGTTTATGGCATGAAGGAGCAAGGAAAATAACGGTGGCAGGTTTGCCACCAATTGGGTGTTTACCGATTGTTATAACTGTACTCTCTGACGAAGCTTTGACCAACCGTCGTTGCATTGACCGTCTCTCCGCCGTGGCCACAAACTACAATTTCTACTTACGAAAAGAATTGGGCCTCATGCAAATGAGTTTGGCCCATCTTGGGTCCAAGATATCTTACCTTGACGTCTATAACCCAGTCTATGAGATCATTCATGACCATCGAAAATTCGGTAAGCACAGAAATCAATTAAAAATTCCGATTCAGTTTTGGACAAATCAAGAAAATAAATCTAAATTAGAAATTGCTGCGAAAAATCTGAATTACAAATGCTGCATTTTATTTAGAAAAATATGTTGCAGTTTCTTAGTTTAGAAAATACACTTCCAATTAGATTTTAAGATTACATCTTGGTATGACAAGTTCTGGCGATCATGATTTTGTTGTTGTGGTTAATGTGTTTATGTTTATTAATTGTTGGAAAACAGTCATTCATCAAGGATAAAACAAAAAATCATGATCGCCGGTGAGAAAAAAATCATAAAACAAAACATCTTTATTTCGATGCGATATGAGTTAAGTGAACATATTAGTCCACTTTGATACTTATAAATGTGTAGTTACATTCATATAAAAAATAATCTCAAATTCAATTACAAAACTATTAAAATGAGCCTAGATTACTCAATATATAAAAAGTTTGTTAAAAGTCTCACTTTGGTTATGCAAATAAGTGGTGAATAATAAACATATTACAGTACAAACTCTATAAATTAATAATATTGTGACCTATGTAATTTCATAATATTTTATTAATTTATAGATATATTATTTGATTGATAAATTAATTTTGCACCGTAAAAAAATATTGATTTATCAAGATATTAATTTATAGATATTCTACTGTATAAACATGATTAAAAACCGTAGAAGTAAGAATTTTCACTTATTTGCCATCCAAATTTACAGTTTTTATTCAGTGATTCTTTAATTGAGCCATATAATTAGACCGAATAATATATATATTATAAACAAAATTTAAAAGATTAGGCATTAGTTAATACTTGTATTATTTGGTATTTTGGTGGAGCGGGTTATGATTTAATCTTTTGTAGGCTGATCCGTCAAAACATGCAAAATATTTTAACCGATGCTATATGAGTTAAATGGACGGGTTAACCAATTTTCACACTCATAAATGTGCAATTGCATTCATATAAAAATATAATCGCATATTAGATTATGAAATCATATAATTTACATGATTATTACGATATAAATATTAGAAGAAATAACTCTTATTGTATAAAACTATATCATACCAATATCATATTGATTATATGATTTTGTATAATTATTTTTTAATTAAAACTTACATTACATTACTTTTACAACCGACTGTTTTATTAAAATTAAATAGTATAAAATTATTTCATAAATTATGAATTAGCCTTGCGTACAATGTGGGTCCAAACCTAGTTTTTATTTTTATTTTTAAGATATTTCTTTTTTATATATTGATATGCTATAGGGTTTGAAGAAGTGAGCAGTGGATGTTGTGGAAGTGGATACTTAGAGGCATCGGTTTTGTGCAATCCAAAGACATATGTGTGTCCTAATACATCTGCTTATGTCTTTTTTGATTCTGTCCATCCAAGTGAGAAGACTTACTTCATTCTCTTTAAGTCTCTCCGACCAACTATTGATTACACTATTAGCTAATTGATAAGTTAATTTTAATATATTGATATATATTCTTCTTCCATGATTAATGGTGAAGAAAGATAATGAAATTATATGTATTAATATTTTAAACGGCAATCAAATAAAATTAATATTTCAAACTGAAATCCTTTTTTTTTAATGTGTTCCAATCTGAAATCCTTATGTTTTTATTATTATTAATTTTGTGTAATCTTGCTCTCGTGTTTCGATCATGATCATTTGTGTCTTCCATCCATCCAAGTGAGAAAACAGATTGTTAAGTACAATTAAATTTTATGATTGTGACCAATATACTGTTATTTATCAATTTGTTTTGTAGTTATATAGCTAGAAATTTATAAGTTATAAGATTATAATAACAGTTTTTAAAATAAAAAGCCATTTCTCATTTTTTTTCTTAACTATAATATTCTGCATGTAATTACTCTATGGTTTGAAACATTATATATAACATCTTTGAATCATTTTTCTGTTACATCTTTAATTTTTTTCATACACCATAATAGTAACATATAACATATTATAAACAAGAAAATCTTCACTAATGGATGTAATGGCCTTCTTAACAATGATTTGATACATTCTTTGTGTTGGATGAACCGCATTCCATATATACAGTAGAAACTCTATAAATTAATATTCGATAAATTAATAAACTCTCTAAATCAATAAATTTCTCTGGTCCCAAGTTGGGCCAGTTCAAAATATGACACAAATCGATAAGATTATAAAATAATAATTTTTTTAAGAAATCTATGTAAAATATAGTCCCATTAATATCTTAAATTAATAATTATCATTAAAATAATTTTATATAAATATATAACTATGATAATCTACGAAAATATGAGTATATTGTTATTTGTTTTTATTAGAACTGAAATAGTGTTACCGTTTATCTATAATTTTAAATTAAAATAATAGAAAATATCATAAAAATTTTTTTTAAAAATTATTGTTAATTAATTTTTAATAAGTAATTAATTTTATTTAAAATCGATAATTTAATAACTCTATAAATTAATAAAATATTAAAGTCCCAACATTATTATTTTATAGAGTTTCTACTGTATTTGCATGTCTAGACGAAACCTACAAGTTGAAACAAAAGCAAAACATTTATGAAATCCCTTTAATTTGTTCGGGTTTAAACTGAAAAAACTTTTTAGAACTATATAGATTGCAATTATATAGTTTGTTCGGGTTTAAACCGAAAAATCCAAAAATCGAATTACTCTGAACCAATACAAATATGGTTTTAGTATGATGATCATTTCTTCTTTACCCAACAATCCAAAATTCGAACAATCCAAACCGAATCCAATTGATAACTCGGATTGAACACTTCTAATTATACTATCAACAAGTTCGACAACCGGTTTTTGAATTTACTTGCAGGTCCGGTTTGTGGTATAAACGACATATGTTATCGTTAATGGCTTTGTATAATTATCATATTTTTTGTTTTAATATATCAAATTGGTATCTAAATTTTTTTATTAAAAACAATTTCCATAACTTTCACTTATATTATACTTATGTTTCACCCATGTTTTGCTTATAGTGTGTTTTTGTTCTGTCAAATGGGAGGCAACAGCTGAAAGAAATTCTCGTTCTTCAGCTTCTTTTCCGTACAAATATGGTCGAAAACCAAAAAAATGGTCGAAATATGTGCTTACATTATTTTTCATCACTCCAAACGTTCACAACATAAGATGTTATTCTTATTCTACTTCCTTTTTTCTGTCCTTCAGTTTGTTCTTTATCCTATTCTTAATCTCCTTTACATTCTCTACACCATTATCCGTTGTAATTTTTTTTTTAAATCACTAACTCAACTCAAATCCAAAATCATGAAAATATGATGAATTCGAGTTTGAGTTGATATTTTTTTATATTCAAATGTTTTTTTCTTTATTTTTGCTTTTTTGTTTTTTTTAAAAAAATAATATATTTCTATTGATAATAGCATACTAAATCCGAAATTTCGAAAAAAAAAAACAAATGAACATAGAATGGTACATTGGGAACAAACTTTAATAAAACTGTAACAAATTTTCAATTTTTTTATTGATTTTTCAAATTCTCGAAAATGTAAGCTAGTCCTGTAAATTTTATAAGATATGGAACGAGAAATTTATATAATTGGTAGCTAAATAACTCGCAGAAATCCCTTATTGTTTTAGTATTCGTCCATAGGACCATAACACTTAATCTCAATATCCTCTAAATCTGCAAAACCAAACACAAACCCTTTTGAGTCATTCTTACAAAAAAAAAAAAAAAATGTAAAACCATATCAGTAGACAAGGCTATAAATAAAATAAAAAGGATACAAGGATTTCAGTTTGAAACAACTTTAACCCTTATGTCTTTTTAGAATGGTATATTAAACATTAATAAAACTGAAATCCTTATGTCTTTTTATTTTATTTTTTATTAGCTCTCATGATTCATAATAACTTATGTCTTCCATCCATCCAAGTGAGAAACACAAAAAAAAAAATACTATAGCAAACAGATTGTTATGTACAAATAAATTTATAATGATTGTGACCGATATACTCTTATCAATTTGTTTCTTAGTTATATAGCTAAAATTTTATAAAACTATATAAGTTAAAATAAATTTATTTAAGATTATAATAACAGTTTTTAAAATTTAATTAAAAGCGATATATTTCTCATTTTTTTCTTAGTTATAATACTCTTCACATAAGTATTCTCTGGTTTGGAACATATATATAACATCTTTAAATCTTATTCAGTTATATCCTCGACTTTTTCATACACCATGATAGTAATAGGAACATATAACATATTCTAAACAAGAAAATCTTCACTAATGGTTGCAATGGCCTTCTTAACAATGATTTGATACATTCTTTGTGTTGGATGGACTGAATCCCAAAAAACGTATTTGGTAGGATCTTTGCATACTTTCATATCTTTGCATGTCTCCCCATATTCGTAGGTACCCGTTCCACAACATCCTTTTGAAGTTTCGACGAAACCTTCAAGTTATAATAAAAGAAAAACATTTATGAGATCTCTATTTTTTTTTTTTTTTTTTTTGTATCTCAAAGTTATGTATTTAAGCAACTAGATCCATGCTCTTACCAAATTTTCTTGGGGTTTTAATGGCTTCTTGGATAGTAGAATAGGCATCGACGTAAATAGTTTTCAACCCAAATTTAGATTGCAAAAGCTCGAGATTCTTGACGATTTTTGAGTTGAAGGAGAAAGCGATTTGGTTTAATTGATCAACGCAAGTCTTTTGCCCTCTAAGGTATTTTATTAGGGGCATGCATCCCATGGGAGGAACTCCTACCACCACCAACCTTCTAGCGCCAAGTCTACGCAACATCTATAAAATAACAAGAAGCAAATTCAAAAAAAGTCGAATCTTTTATGTATAGTACTAAAATGCAATTTATATTCTTTTAAAGATGTCTTTAATTAGTATGTACATGTGTCTGTTAGAGGTTCCTAATCAGTTAGGTTTATCCAAATTAAACCAAAACTGGATTTAAAAAATAATTTAAATCAAATTCAAAATTTGTGATTTTAAAATTATATCTAATTAATTGAATGTGAACTTAATCTAAACCCTGGTTGTAAGATTCTAAATCTGTTAGAGGTTCCTAATCAGTTTTATTTTTTCTTTCATAAACCCTGGTTGTAAGATTCTACCGATTGTGAAACATCTACCGATTGTGAAACAAAAATCCAGTTGGACACTTCTAGTGGCTATTTACAAGGTTATATTTATGTTTCCCAATAAATGGGAATCAAAGTTTATGAGCTTAGTGGTTCAAGAAAGTAAATGCAAATATTAATTTTTGAAACTAACAAGAAAAAGGATATTTATATACTTTTTAAAAAAATTAAATTTTATATACTTGTTTGAGTATGAGTTGTGCCTTTGGACATGTTCAAAAACCAGACATGAAAATCAAAAATTCATGTCATTGTAGGGTAGAATTAGTTATTGAAATTAAATTCGTCAACAACCAGATAGGATTCGTATTATTTTCTATGTACTCTGTGTCTTTTTTTTCCCTCTATTTTCGTTGTAATTTATGACTTTATTTTGCTCGTAATTAATTATCAGGACCCACACACATACACAAGATATTTGTCAAATTTTTTAATTTCAATAATTCTATACACATTTATTTCAGCAGCTACACAGAAACACGCTCTTTTATTTTTATAGTCGATTCGTTCAAGCAATAGTGAAATATAGTTGCTACAAGAAGCCCAATAATTGAATTATATCTTATATATCTATACATATAGATATAGTTATCACATAGACATAATGCATACGTATAGGAGGCTCAGTGGTAATGTATACGTACCTTGGCGTCGTAAAGCATACGGGAGGAGAGAAAGTCGATGTATTGTTCAACTGTGAATTGCTTTTGTCGAGTAAAATCGACTAAGTAATTTTGAAGAAAGTCATTTGTTCCCATACTTAGAAGAAATATCGCATTCTTGATCATTTTCGAGCTCTCTAATGGACCGACCAATTTATTGAGGTGAATTTTGTAATGCAAAAAGTAATTGGCTTGCGTCGAGAAACTCCACACGTTCTATTTCACCCCGACAAAAAAAACTAATCAATTTCAGTTCGATTTTATATGAAACGAAAAGTTCAACTTAATGTTTTTTTCATTAAAAGTAAACATGTTTAGGCTTACGGATATATTAGCTGTAAGATCGTCATAACCAGAACCAGCTGAGGCAAAACTTGCACCGCGAGGTAGATCGGCTTGGGTTAGGGTTGGATCAAGAAAAGCCGGTATGGGCGGGTGACCCATGGCTTCCGCTGGAAAAAAAAATGAAAAATATTAAGTACTAGTGTAAACGTAACCAAATATATAAGCTTTATGTGTCAATATTTCCAGTTAACATATATACATTTTAAGACTAAGATAACTAATACAATGTAAAGCTTACCGATAAAATCGGGTGCGAGCAACCCGTCGCATAATCTTCCTGTAGATTTATGGTTCACGAAACTTCCACCATAAGGTGGAAAATTTCCTTTCATATCGGTTTTAAGATAATTATTGTTTCCCGAATCAACACTAGAATCTCCAAACACAATCATTGTTGTTACATTGTGCTTTGCGGCTAGCTGACGGAGGAGGTGGACGTCCAGAGCCATCACCGAAGGCGGCTGATGCAAAGCTGCTGTCGCAAAAAGGGCCACAAAGATAACAATCAACATTTTAATAGATAGAGAGAATGCAAGACTTTTCTTTTAGTTTGAAAATTCCTTTTGAGAGAATGTGTAATTGTCATATGGTTTGTGTAGAGAGTTGTCATATATATAGAGGCTTTTTTCCTTTTTTTACAGCTTGGTGTGCAGTTGTTGGTTGAAACATATAATGTAAAGTGGCCATAGGCCAACTGACAAATTGAATAATTTGGGTCCTTGAGTTAGTTTTTTTGGTATCTTTTATATAGGGGTTCCATAATATTTTATTTATATTCGTTAAATAATACATTTTTGGGCTTTATATATATATATATATATATATATATATATATATATACTTCTCTTCAGATTTGAATCCGAACATACTAGTAATACTGTAATAATATCAAATTTAACTAAAATATACGGTAAATTAAATCATATCATTAATTATTATACTTGGCAGTATCACAACAATTTTAATTCTTGAAGAATTATCTTGTCACCGAGAGAATAGTAATCATACACACTTATAATCATCATTTAAATTGATCACCGCTTTTACCTAATGCTAATAGAGTGAAATGAAACCACCGACCTACACTATTTTATCAAGAAAAACAATAAAAAACTTTTTAACAAAACAAAAATAATTAAAACGTTAAGCACATTATTCTTTGATCCAATTTGATTTTATATATTTGGGTTGAATGCAAATTATCCCATCATTTAAGTATTAGGTTTAAGTGTCGTGTATATGCGGTGGAGCAATTAACTCAGCCACTTTTGGTCATGATAGAAGAAAGCATTTGTACTTGTATCTATTTAAAACTGTCAGCGACTAATTTTAGCAACTAATTTTTCCAACACTAATTTAGCAACTAGATAATAATGAAAGCGATTTACGTTAGATTTGTTTCGTAATACCGTCCATTGACAACGTAATAGCAATGAATGTTCTTTTTTATATAAAAATAATTTGTCAATAATCTGTCGGTAAATAATAAATATTTTTTTTATATATAAATTTCATCTTTAATTCGTTGCTAAAACAAAACAAAATATATTTATGAAATGCTCTTGAAATTGCATCTCTTGGAGATGCTTTGAGTAACTACAATGGCCGCGTTAGTTGCTTTTCATTTTTTTTCCTCGTAGTGGATACATCATAACTAATGATGTCTTTATCTAGTAACAATATATACTTTTATACTTTTTGGTTTCAACGTTCATTATTTAACAACCATGTACATCAAAGAGATCTATACATTATGTATAGATCATTGTCAAAAATTGTGATTGTCATGGTCAATCTGGAATTTATAGATCCAAGTAAAATGGTCAAAATATGATTTTATCGCTGATTTTAGAGTGGATACAGTTGGAAATGCAACGGAAAAAATCATTTTGAAGAGTCGCATTAAGAATTCCTCCTTAGAAGTTGAGAAGTTACTAATGTATATTCCTTCCGTTTTACAAAAAGTGTCATTTGAGAGTTTTTCACACATATTAAGAAATTTATTAAAAACTCTATTTTACCCCTTATTAATATACCAAATACATCTCTCTTTCTCTAATTAATACACTAAAACTACATGGTTAACACTGGATTTTTCTTCAAAATTCTGCATTGAAAACATAAAACGACATTTTTTGTGAAACAAGAATTAAACCTCAAAATAGTAACACTCTTTGTGAAACGGAGGGAATATGAAAATTTGTGGAGTTCACTCACATTTACTAGCAAATTGGTTTCAAGTTACAAACACATGTAACTTAATATGATATCATAGCATATGAACACGTTTTCCCAATTTGATTGGTATGGCATTTCCAATGAGGGATATTATTTACAATAATATGCACCAATTATTTATTATCATTTTCTTTTAGTAAAAAAATCATGAAATTTAACATAGTTATAATTTGAGTGAATTTAATGCATCCAAAACACATAAATGAATGTTATTTCTATCCTAATATGGAACTTTCTATATGAGTGAATTCAGATCTATTTTTTCTTTTTAGGTCAGTTAGGCAGATAACCATATTAGGAGAGAAATAACATTCATTTATGTGTTTTTTGCATATAAAAAGTTCCATAATCATTAACCTAATTGAAAAAAATGTGTATGGTCATTTACTGTAAGAATTTGTTGTCGTTAATTTTCCTCTAAATAGACGAACGATTATTCTTTGTGTTTTGTTTTGTTAAAGACGATTGTTCTTTGTATTTGATCAAAGATCAACTTTCTCATCGTTTCGTCTATATCTTCCTCATATTACTCATACTTATATAACAAGTTTCTTTGCGCTTCATTTATAACAGTCTTAACTTTGTAGCCTTATTTTCCCTCCTTTTCTCATCTTATATATTTCATAGAAATTATTTTTTTCTGGTCTTGAAAGGTTTAAACACACCATCAGGCAGGCAAAATTAAATGACTAACAAAAAGTACAAAAACTAAAAAAGGGTATTTAAATTGGCTTTGTAGTGACATGAAAGTTTCCAAATAGTTTTAGGTCACCTAAACGTTATGGAACATAACAGTTAGAGAATGGCCATCCTTTGCCGTAGTATTAATTATCATTGTCCTCTTTTTCTTGCCAACTATCAATTATCATTGAAATCTTATACTATTGTTTAATGACTTGTGAGAAAGCAAAACAAGAATTCTAAAAATGTAGTAAAACAATAAAGTTGTGTAATATTTGAAGAAATGTAGGTGACAATCATTAATTGCTGTATAAATTTCAATAAAGAGAGTAGAATGATACGTAAGATTAGGTAGTTGTGTGTGTGATCTATATTTATTAGACACGTCATCCAGTTCTGTACCACCCATGCATTCTCACAATCGAATTGATTTTTTAACAATCTATGAAATGTACATAATTGTTTTTTATATTTAAATTTTAAGTCATTATACATCAATAGAAATTATAGAATTACAGATCTTTTATATTATTAAAGATATAACAAAATTTCTAAATATAAATTGCGTTTCCGTATAATTATATTGTTAATTCCAAAAAAATAATTAAATATTACAAAATTACTGAAGAAAACCCTATTCAACAAAAAATAAACATTATTTTTTTTCTCTAATATTATATACGACCCGCTTAGTTAGATATTGATTTTTTTTGTTGGTCGATATTGATTTTTGTTATTTATTCTAGTGTTGAAATTCATTTGGGTTTGAATAGTTTGTGTTGGGCTTTTCAAGTTAATGTCCAACTCCCCTATTAGTATGATATTATCTGTTTTGGGCCCACACAAATCCTTAGCCTCCAACCTTCCGACGAAATCTGGCACCCATTTTGTACCGCTGTACTCACCAACGGAATTCTTCACCTAACCCTTGCAATCTTTGTTGCATCCCTAGGAAGACTTTCGACACAAGGCACCGACATCCTTAATCGCAAGGTTGCCTTGAGGGATCTCCTCCCACAACGAACATCCGGCCCAACCCACTTTTCCAGATCCACTTTTAGAACTTTGGCTCTGACACCACTTGTTGGCCTTTTCAAACCCATGTCCAACTCTCTCATTAGTATGATATTGTCCGCTTTGAGCCCAGATGGCAAAGCCCGCACGGATTTGTTTTTGGAAATCTTCCCAAAAAGCTTCATACTAATTGAAGTTGGATATTACTTATATATTAGACCATTACTGTCTAATTTTCCGATGTGGGACTTGGATTGATATCCCAACAGTTTGTTTATAGGGAAAATTTGGTGAATAACCAAAAAAAAACTATAATAGTATAACATAGCCAATTTCCATCTCTATCTCTTCCTATATCTTTCTAAAAAATTGGTTAGTTTATGAAATATAATTTTTTTTGGTTATTCACCAAAATAACTTATAATATTAAAATAAACCAAAATAAAAACGAAATTTAATGCAGTGAATAGAAAAGTTCAATGTTTGTAGTTTAGTCATTTGTATTTTGTACCATTTCCGTTATTTTTAAAGTTCTGGTTCAATTTTATTATTTTCAATTTGGTTTTGATTATAAATCAGGTTATCGAACATACAAAATGTAATTTAATAAGTAAGATACAGTAAAACTTTTATAAATTAATACTCGATAAATTAATAATCATTATAAATTAATAAATTTTGCCGATTCCGAATTGGATCAGTGTAAAAATTAACAAAAATTCGATAAAATAATAAAATAATAAATTTTTTGAAGCTCCTAATCTTATTAATATCATAAATTAATAATTTATATATATTCCTTCCATTTTGCAATAAGTAATGTTTTACAATAAGTAAGCTTAAATTTGTTCTTGAAGCCACGTTTGGGTAAACGGCGTCGTAATGGAGTCTGCCCGCCTTCGAAACCAAACTTCATCGTTCCTCTCGCTTTTTGCCCCCTTGTGACCTCTTCCTTTCCTCGTCTTGAGTTTTCTGGGCACATTGTCTCTCAGATCGTTCAAGCTCAACAAACTGTAAGGCCCTAATTCCCTGAAGCGACGAAACTCTGCTCGCCAAGGTAGGAATTTGAGCAAGGATCGGAGAACGGCGGCATTGCAGAAGTGGGGAGGAGATGAATCGAAGAATTGATGAGAGATGTCGAAATGATCGAAGAGAACCTTCTTCTAATCATTTATTCCATTTTGGGGAGTTAGGGTTTATGAGAGATTTCTTCAGTCGAGCGCTTCTGAATCATTTTCTCAAGTTCCATCATTGGGCTTCTTCATTCATATCGTTAGGCCCATTTCTAGCCCAAGTTCACGTTGCTGCCACCTATTCACTTAAAACCACGTCGTTTGAGTGCACTTGCAAGGGAAAAGAAAGA
>JAHZTW010000003.1:11456097-11475604 GCA_020283515.1 Alliaria petiolata | reverse complement strand
AATCAATGCAACGGTTAGATCTTGGCCAAAGAAATTCAACGGCTTAGATTGATTCGTGTTAAGACATGAAGTGACTAATCAATGCAACGGTTAGATCTTGGTCAAAAAAATTCAACGGCTAATATCAAATTGCTTACATTATAAAATGGGTACCTTGTTTGGAAAAATGAATAGAATCATCATCTTCATTTTCTTCTCATAGAAGATGAATTTTAACTACGGTAGTTCATCTCATATACCATCTTCTTCTTCCTCTTCTTCATCTTCAGATAATGATTTTTACGATGATATAGAGAAGCAGGCAGTAGCTCAAATTACTGCAAACAACAATTTTCTCATCACTCAAAACATATTTAACTCGGAGGGTGCTCATGGTGGATCTATTTCGTGTCATATAGTTATCAACCGTGATCGGGAAAATGCTTCTCGCAATCTTTTCAACGATTATTTTGCAGATAATCCCTTGTTTCCCGAAGCAATGTTTCGACGAAGATTTCGGATGAGTCGTCCTTTGTTTCTACGTATTTATGATGCCATACAAAGACATGACAATTATTTTGTCCAGCGAAGAGATTGTGTCGGTAAACTTGGTTTGTCTGGTTTTCAAAAAATAACTGCTGTATTTCGAATGTTGGCGTATGGTTTACCGGCGGATTCTACCGATGAGTATATCAAAATAGGAGAGTCTACAGCTATAGAAAGTTTGAAGTGATTTTGTCGTGCTATTGTTGAGGTGTTTGCCAGCCGCTATCTGCGATCACCTGATGCTAACGATGTTGCACGGTTACTCAGCATTGGTGAACGTCGAGGATTTCCAGGTATGTTGGGTAGTTTAGATTGTATGCATTGGAAATGGAAAAACTGCCCAACAGCTTTGGGAGGACAATATGCTGGTCGTAGTCGATCTCCTACTATTATTCTAGAGGTTGTAGCCGATTATGATCTTTGTATTTGGCATGCTTACTTTGGTCTGCCAGGATCCAACAATGATATTAATGTGCTAGAGGCGTCTCATCTTTTTGCTAATCTAGCTGAAGGAACTGCTCCACCCGCTAATTATGTTATTAACGGAAAAAATTATAATATGGGTTATTATCTAGCTGATGGTATATATCCTAAGTGGTTTACTCTTGTTCAAACAATTCACGATCCACGTGGTCCCAAAAAGAAATTATTTGCAAAGAAGCAAGAAGCATGTAGAAAAGACGTGGAACGTGCATTTGGAGTATTGCAGTCAAGATTTGCAATCGTGGCCGGACCATCCCGCTTTTGGAGTAAGAATGTGTTACATGATATAATGACAACTTGTATCATAATGCATAATATGATCATAGAGGATGAACGTGATGTTGATGCAACAATTGAAGAACGAGTTGAAGGCCCAACTGTAGAAGTTGAGATGGCAGGTGATGATGATGCTCGATTTCAAGAATTTTTAGCTCGACACAAGCAAATCAAGGACCGGGAAGCTCATATTGAACTTCGAAATGCTTTAATTGAACATTTTTGGTTTGAATATACTAATTCTGAGAATTAGTACGTTGTAATTTTTTTTTTGTCGATTATAATTTTATATTTAACTTATAATAAATAAGTTTTATAAATAGTTAATATTTCTCAAAATGATTAAAAACGTTAAATTTAATAAGATAATAATTCTCAAAATGATTAAAAACCTTAAATTTAATAATATAATAATAGAGAATATTATTTTTAGTGTGAAATTTGGTGTTGTGGTTGGAGATGAAAAATAAAGTGGAACACCAAAACACCAAATTTGGTGTTATTTCAACACCAAATTTGGTGTTATGGTTGGAGATGCCCTTAGTGACATGAAAGTTTCCAAATAGTTTTAGGTCACCTAAACGTTATGGAACATAACAGTTAGAGAATGGCCATCCTTTGCCGTAGTATTAATTATCATTGTCCTCTTTTTTCTTGCCAACTATCAATTATCATTGAAATCTTATACTATTGTTTAATGACTTGTGAGAAAGCAAAACAAGAATTCTAAAAATGTAGTAAAACAATAAAGTTGTGTAATATTTGAAGAAATGTAGGTGACAATCATTAATTGCTGTATAAATTTCAATAAAGACAGTAGAATGATACGTAAGATTAGGTAGTTGCGTGTATGACCTATATTTATTAGACACTTCATCCAGTTCTGTACCACCCATGTTTTCTCACAATCGAATTGAATTTTAAAAAATCTATGAAATGTACATAATTGTTTTTTATATTTAAATTTTATGTCATTATACACTACTACAAGAAAAATGGTACATTACATCACTTATAAAGTGTCAATAAAATAATTGATACTATTTAGAATCAGTTCTTAAAAATTGACACTAAATATATAATTTTGCATCAATTCTTTTAATTGATATTAGTACTAACTTGATTAACATCAGTTAAAAAATTGATACTAATACTAATTTGATTAATATAAATTATTTTTTTATACTAATACTAACTTGATTAGCATCAATTAAAAAGGTTGATACTAATACCAACAATTGATACTAATACTAACCTGATTAGCATCAAATACAAACAATTGATACTAATACTAACATGATTAGTATCAATTAAAAATAATTGATACTAATACTAACTTAATTAGCATCAATTAATAAAAATAATCTAGATAGCATCACTTATAAAGTGTCAAAAAAATGACTGACTCTATTTAAAATCACATATTAAAAATTGACATTAAAAAGTGATGCAAACAAAATTTTAACTAAACAAATATTTGTCTCACATTGCTAAAGAAAGATGAAAAGTACTAGTTTTATCTTCTATAAAAGATCAACACCATGTTTTTTTATATATTAAATCATACATATGTATGTACATATATTCCTTAGAATAATAAATACAAAATGATTAGTTTTCTTCGATTGATAATATTATGAAAACTAACACAAAATTTAAAATTTACATGAATATTAATATCACTTATTTATAATTTATATAGTATCAATTAAAATATATGATATACATATATAACTTCAATTGTTATAACCGAGACAAATATTAACATCATTGATATTAACTTATGCAAATGTTTACCTCGATTATATTAACTGATGCAAATATTAATATCATTTATTGCAAGTGATACATATTAACATCAATTAATAAAAATGATAAAAATAGTTGCATCAATACTGATATAAATGATTAAAATCACCCCTTCGAAGATCATTTAATTAATTGATGCAACTGAATTTGCATCAATCAAAAAAATGATATTAACAAATAAAATAAATGATAGAACACACATGATTTTTTGTAGTGATACATCAATAGAAATTATAGAATTAAGATATAAGAAAATTTCTAAATATAAATTGCGTTTCCGTATAATTATATTGTTAATTCCGAAAAGTTAATTAAATATTACAAAATTACTGAAGAAAACCCTAATCAACAAAAAAATAAACATTATGAGAGAATCTGGGTTTGAAGAATTGATGAGAGATGTCGAAATGATCGACGAGAACCTTGTTCTAATCATTTATTCGTTTGCGGATCAAGCAGATTTTTGATTTGAGATGATCTGAAAATTATTCCATTTTGGGGATTTAGGGTTTATGAGAGATTTCTTCAGTCGAGCGCTTCTGAATCATTTTCGCAAGTTCTTCATTCATATCGTTAGGCCCATGTATAGCCCAAGTTCACGTTGCTGCCACCTATTCACTTAAAACCACGTCGTTTGAGTGCACTTGCAAGGGAAAAGAAAGAAAGAAAAACAAAAAGAACAGATAAAATTGAAAATTGGGAAGAAACAAAAATCAATTTCCTTTTTCCTTTTTTCGTGACGGAAAAAATAAAAAGAAAAGGAAAATCAAACGCGAGAAAAAAGAAAAGGAAAATCACCTAAACGGTTATTAACCCAATCTAATATTATTATTAACCTAAACGGTTTAATTGCAAATCGTATTATTCTCTCCTCTCTGTTTTCTCTTGTTTCGTTTTCGTTTTCGCCGCAGCTCGTGTCTAGTCTAGGGGTTCTTGTTCTGTCATCTCTGGACTGGAACTAGTTTCTCTTTTGCTTCTCGATTGTTTCCGAAGGGAAATAAACTCTCTCAGCGACATGGAATGTAATAAGGAAGAGGGACAAGGATTACAATGGGGCGAAGAAATTCGTGAACAAGGCTCAGAATTTGTACCCGAATCTGGAGGGTTTGAAACAAGTCTCGACGATAACAGATGTTCATATCCATGGATCAAACCAGAACAACGGAGGAGTGGAATCTGATTGGTACCGAATACTCGGTGTAGATCCTGCGGCCGACGATGAAATACTGAAGAAACAGTACAGGAAGTTGGCTCTTTGTCTTCATCCAGACAAGAACAGGTTTAATGGCGCGGAAGGTGCGTTTAAGCTGGTTTCAGATGCTTGGTGTCTATTATCCCATAATTCAAAGAGAATGGCGTATGATCAAAAAAGGAAACCGAAGCAGAGAAAGAGAGAAAGGCAGGAACCACCAAAGCCGCCACAACACGAGTCAGCTTCTTCTTCAACTTCAGCATCTGATGAAGCAGAAGCATGGAAACGAGCCGCCGCTGCTAGAGTAAATGAAAACTCTACTTGCGAAGCAGAGAGGCTCTTCAAGAAACCCATGAGGACATTTACTTTCGAAGCAGAGAAGAATCCGATGAGGACAACTTACGCAAACTGCCCTTCAGAAGCAAACTCTACTTCAGAAGCTCAGAGACTTTTCAAAGACTTTTCAATAAGAAGCCAATGGCAATGGCATATGTAATAAGATGATCTGGTATGTTTGATTGTAGTTGACTCGTAAGTAATAAGATTGTTTGATTATAGCTGTGAAAAGCTATCATCTGGTATGTTTGATTGTAGTTGAGTTATAAGTAATAAGATTGTTTGATTATAGCTGTGAAAAGCTATCATCTGGTATGTTTGATTGTAGTTGACGTATAAGTAATAAGATTTGTTTGATTAATATAGCTGTCCTCTTGCCTTTGTTTTTGAAAAGCTATCATCTTGTATGTTTATAGATTACACATTTATCAACACTTGAATGCTCGTACAAAAGCAACTATCAGCAAGAACAAAACCAATAGACACGAAATACATATATATCTTTCTTAATAACTGTTCCATAACAAATGTAGGAGATTCTGAATCCGAAGAACTCAGAGTAATGCGGTAATTGATTACTCTGTGAATGTATCTTAGCAAAGCAAACATGAAAAAAGGTCTTCTAGGGATAAAGTTACGGGTTTTAAGCTCAATGTATTATCGGTTGATCACAGGGAAAGTACAAAGCCATTGGAAGATCAAAAGTATAAATTCAACAGAGCAGAGAACGGAAGGACTTTGTCCATTGACTCCAAAAGAAGTGGGGATATTTCTGAAAGGTCTTGGATATCCTCAATCAACAGTCATTTATATTGCGGCAGGAGAAATCTATTGATAGACTCTCGGACATGAGAAGCATTTCGATATGGCATTTCTGTATATATATACCTGAATGGAGGTAAGTAGCCAGCGACATCATATATTGGACTCCACTGGTTTTGGAGAATGTCCAAGCATATACTCCCATCAGCATAAACTACACGAGAATGACCAAGTGTGAGCCTCGTGAATCACATGCACTCAGAATAAGTTTCACAAACAGAAGATGCGTAATTAAGTACAATGAAGACTTAGAATGAGCTTCTATAACCAAGAAAAAGTAACAATTTTTTCCATCGATCACTAAAATCTCGCAATCACCAACTAGGACACCGATTCGGAACCAATGATGCAAAGTCTAGCTACTTCGTAACTTCAACACCAATTTGGAATCAACAGCACCTGATTTTGATTACTTGCAATGTCTAAGATGAATTCTTTGCAAACACAGACAAGTTCACTATTGAAATCAATGGCGAATAATATTAATAATTTCTCAGTTTAAGGTTGAATATGAGTAAAGTGAAGCACAGCAATAAGAGATTTATGATAAAAAAAATCAAGATAACCTTGAACCGTGTAATGATGCCAGTGGGTGCAAGGTACATAAGAGTAAAGAATGACTGAGTTGGGCAATTTACCTTCATTGTTAATCTGCTCCTAACAGCACAAAAACACCGAAAGAACCATGACAATGGTTGATGCAGCTGTGTAGAGACTCAAAAGGTTTGCTTTGCTGCGTCTGCAAACCTATTAAACAGAGATAGCAAAAAAAGATAAAGAAACCCAAACCAAAGGATGTTATAAAATTTCTTCTACTCCTCAAATTGTGAGAACCTTATCACGAAAACTACTTCTGAAACTTTTAAGATTAATGTACCAAACCTAAATTGATAATTCAGTGCTCCTCACCGATTTTGACATTTGAGAGAGAGAGAGAGAGAGAGAGAGAGAGAGAGAGAGAATCATCTCGTTCTCCTCGTTCTCATCAGTTGATTTAGAGCAAGTTCTGGAATCATCGGGAAGAAGAGGAATCATCTTCTGACTGTTCTTCCACATCTTCCTCTCTCTCCTTTGATGCTCTCTTCTGCTGCTTTTACATGAGCTTTCCCAATTTTTTTGTGTAATGTAAATTTTTTTGTGTAATGTAAATTTAATTTATGTTTAAATATCTTTTAAAATTAATTTTGTATTAGCAATCACGTAATATTACGAAATCCGAAGAAATTGAAAATATTGGTTGGACGGGAAAAATGCTATTTAAATGTTAAACTTTTAAATTTTGGCCATTAAAAACGTTTCTCGTGAACGGTTTAAATAACAAACTTTCACGTTGACTATTGTTTAAATCACAAACTTACGTTGACTTGACCATTTTAGGCACGACGTTAATTTTCCTAGCAGACGAGAATTAGACGGCGTTTAGTCGATCCGTTAGTGAAGTTAACGTCATGCCTAATATGGTCTAGTCAACAAAAAATCGTGATTAAAGCTCGGTCAACAAAAAAGTTTGTTATTTAAATGGATCAAGTGAAAGGTGGGACTTTGAATGGTTCAAATTTGAAAGTTGGGGATTTAAATGTCCATTTTCCCATTCTCCAATACGGATACTCTAAAGTTTGTTTATAACGACCTCTTAATCTTTCATGTGATTTTTTTTTTCCAACTGATGGATTTCATTCATAACTTATACGTTTGTGGAATACAAAGACGAAAGACAAAAACTAATGCAAAGTAGAACCATAAAAATGGACAAAGGCCAAAGATAAGAAAAAATGAAATTGAGAAAATTGAAACCTAAGTATAAAGGCTGAAAAACGAAACCAAAACCACCAACAACTTTGCTCAAAGAAACACTGATAACGCTGAAGCAAGCCAAGAGACATGAGAACCAAGAAGAAACCAAACCAATCCGCCTCCAAGACCCAAACAATCACGAGGCCAACCAAACTTCGAACTCAACCGGCAAAAGACAACAGCAGCAAAGACCGAGGAGGAAGAGAGACAGAAGAACAACAACGACTCCAGAACTAGTCTTCTAGAGCACAGAGGCAGCGAAGACGAAGAAAGACACAAGAACCCTCGCAAGAGAAGAGATAGAGATCGAACCCACTGCTTAGACTTGAAACCAACCCGAAGAACCTCACAAAGGCACTAAGGAAAGGCAAGTAGATTCCTCCACAACAGGAAACCCTCAGAGAAACGAACCCGAAACCCGAATCCTAATCTTTCATGTGATTTTTAGTTTGGTCTTTTGGAATGTATACCAATTGTATATGTTATTTTTTTAAATTATACAAAATTTAAATAAATCGATAAAAATAAAATTTTATAAAAATATCAAATAAAATCATTTGTCTTATCATAATATTAAAATAAGAAAAATGATAGAAGTAAAAAATAAACTTTTATATAAATTTTGTATATGAATTAGAAGTTTGTTATTATTAAGAAGAAACAAAAATTATTATTTGTAAATTTCTATATAAATTAAAAGTTTGTCAATTAACACAAAACTAAATTATTATTAATATATATATATTTTAATTGAATTTTCTATTTTAATTATTAAAGACAAATTATGATTAACATTAATATAAGGTATAATTTTTCAAAATTTAGAGCAAAATATATAGTTTTCCAAACTTATAGTAAAAATGTCTTTTTTTCCCAATTTTCCCCCTTTTTTTTTCTGTTCGGATTAGATCAAGTCACTTTTGGATTAAAAACTTCTAAATCCAAAATATTTCCATACTTAATATTTGCTGTCTACCCTTAGGATCGATACTAATCAGATTTTTTTTTCTTTTTTTCTTTTTTTCTTTTTTTTGAACATTGGAATCAGATTCTCGTATCAGAACAAAGTCCCTTTATTCAGATCTGAAGAACAAGAGACGAAGAAACATAGGTCAAGTGTTTTAAGTCTCTGTTCTAATATGTCTTCAACAACAACAGATTCTACCAAACTGCAATTTCTAATCCAACGGTTCCAGAATTACAATCCTCATCATATTCTTCAACATTTTCCTGCAAAATCTTCAGCAGTCTTAGTTTGTCTATACCAAGAACAAGGAGAAGACGAAAACGAGCTACGCGTAATCTTAACCAAACGCTCATCTACTCTGTCTTCTCATCCTGGTAAAATCAAATTTTGTCTCTCTCTCTCTCTCTCTCTCTCTCTCTCTCTCTTAAGACATTTTTCCCGATTCAAAAAGAGATTCACCTAATGAATGAAAATGGTTACAGGGGAAGTAGCATTGCCTGGAGGAAAGAGAGACGAAGAAGATCCAGATTATATAGCTACCGCGTTGAGAGAAGCTCGTGAAGAAATCGGTTTAGATCCTTCTCTTGTTACAATCGTTTCTCTTCTTGAACCATTTGTTACAAAGGTAGAAAATTGTATCAAAGATTTCAAAAACTTGTAAATTCCAAGTTGCTTGATTAATCTTATCGGGTTTCCGGCATTGCAGAAAGGAATGCAGGTTGTACCAGTTATCGGTTTTTTACTCGACAAGAAAGCATTTAAACAGTTACCAAATCCAGCTGAAGTAGAAGAAATCTTTGATGTTCCATTAGAGATGTTTCTTAAGGTTCTTAAACCCGAAAAAAATAAACTCCAATCACCAAGTTTTTGATCATCTTTAATGGGTCTCTCTGTCGGGGTTTTACCGCAGGACAAGAACTGGCGAGCAGAGGAACGAGAGCATGAAGGACAGAGATATCTTCTTCATTACTTCGATTACTATTCCGAAGACAAAGGGAGCAACTTTATGATATGGGCACTCACTGCAGGCATCCTGATCAGAGTTGCCTCCATTGTTTATCAGAGATCTCCAGAGTTTCAAGAACTCAAGCCAAGCTTCTGGAATCAACCAATCTGATTGAGAAACATGAACGGAGAAGAAACTTTATCTTTTTAAATAAACAAGCGGAGTCTTTTAGTGTGTAAAAAGCATATGTTAATAATGTGTTTCAAGAATCTGTCTTTAGCGCTCTCTAGCTGAAAACCTCGTAGAACTTCTCTGTGACGAGAATCCCCGAATCCATGGATTCAAGCGGATCTTTTCTGAGACGGTGTCTTAAGCAATTCGGTATAACGATACCAACATCTTCTGCTGTCACTTGATCTCTTCCTTTGAGCGCAGCGAGTGCTCTCGCCGCTCTGTTCGTCACAATGTCACCTCTTAACCCGTCAACGTCCAGCTCCGCGCAGACCCTAGAGATCTTCACTTTCAAATCTTGATCGATCTGAACCTCGGAAAGATTGCTTCTTGCGGACGTAATCTGCTCCTGAAGCTTCAGCTGTTCCGCTAGATAGGACTCCCTGAACTCCTTTGGGTCACTATCGAAACGAGCTCTCTCTTCGACGATCTTGACTCTCAGCTCGGCGTCTCTAACCGTGCCTACTTGCGCGTGCATACCAAACCGATCAAGAAGCTGTGGTCTAAGCTCTCCTTCTTCAGGATTTCCTGAGCCAATGAGGATAAACCGGGCGGGATGAGAGATGGAAATGCCTTCTCTCTCAACCGTGTTCCAGCCCGATGCGGCGGAATCAAGAAGGACATCCACCAAATGGTCATCCAAGAGATTGACCTCGTCCACATAGAGAATCCCTCTGTTGGCCTTAGCTAGTAGTCCAGGCTCAAAGGCCTTAACGCCTTCGGTTAAAGCCTTTTCGATATCGATCGTCCCGCAGACTCTGTCTTCCGTAGCACCCAAGGGAAGATCAACCATGTTGATCTTGGTTTCGACCACCGTGAGTTCTTCTCCCTTTTGGACTCTCTCCCTCACTTCCTTCCCCATAAACTCAGGATCTCTCGGGTCTGAGTTATACGGATCACCAGCAACCACAGTGATCTCGGGAAGCAGATCAACCAAGGATCTAACGGTTGTTGATTTACCGGTTCCTCTATCTCCCATTATCATCACACCGCCTATCTTAGGGTCAATCACGTTTAACAAAAGGCACAGCTTCATCTCGTCTTGTCCAACAATAGCAGCAAAAGGATAAACAGGCCTTGCACTTTCCTTTGAATCAATCTTCTTTGCCTAAAACCACCAACAACAATAAAAATATTATTATATTTTTCTTTTATATTATTTTTTTTTTGATTTTTTTTTTTTTTTTTGGTTTTGTTTTGTTTTTAGAAACTCATACTTGTTCTATACAGTTGATCTCAGTGGTAACATTCATAACCGAAACATGATAACGAGATCTGTTCTTCTTTGTCTCTAAGTGTATTCTTCTTCCATATAACTTTCTTCCACAGATTTTACCTGCAAAACAAAACAACACACTGAACTTACCCTCCACAATTCTATGAAAATAACTGAAATTGGGCTACATTCTGTATTAGTTTGCACTCAATCAAGCTTCACAGGTAAACATTTACGGACTTGAACAATGTAGATGTAAGAATGGGAGAATTTAAGAGAGGCTGTTTAGGGAAGATTCGAACCTGGCCCGAAGCGGACAGAGTACATTGAAGGAGAAGAAGAAAGACGAGGGCAAGTCAAGATTGAAGAAGGAGATGCCGCCATTGTTAAAAGCTTTTCAAGTTTTCGTTTTTGAGAATTCGTTTCTCTATAGGATAAGGAGATATATAGATCGAAGATTTTCCCTCACTCTCTTTGTACAGACTACAGAGAGAGGGGATTTACCGATTTACTCCAAATATCTAAAATATTGTATTGTCTTTTCTGCAATTTTCCTCTAAAAAGGCTTAGTTTAAAAAGTTTATAAGAAACCCATCAGTTATTGAAGCCCAGCTTCGGCCCAACTCTGCTTGACGATTTGTTTAGTTCACACTTCCAGAACCTTTTTCGATATTTGGTTTGTACTTTGTAGTGTTTTTTTTTTTTTTTTTTTTTTTTAATACTTTATTTCTCTTTTGGCTTTTAAGCCTTCCCAAATGGGACAATGTTTTGAGTTACAACGCTCAACCAACAGAGAATTACAGTGAAACTCGTACAGGAGAATTAAAATCACAAATCATTTGAATAATTGATATGGAACCCTTGTAGAAAAACAGATGGAATGGCGGCCGCTGGTCGAGAACGATAAAACCCGAAGCCGATGAAGTACCAAACGGCTCACGGGGCTGGATCATTCAAGAATTGAAAATGACCAAACCAAAGGGATAGAACGTTGCTGAGAGACAGTGAGAAACGCTGTCTTTGCAAGAGAATCTAGACCAGCGAGTTTCCTTCTCAAAATTGCTTGAACTTCTCTAATTACCTGAGCTGGAGGTTTAGACACAGCTGAGTGTAATCGAGCGTTCCTTTCCTTCCAAATTTCATAGATTGAAGCTTGAAGTAATAATTTGCATATCACATTAATCCTTGTAATAGAGGAAGCAGACCTTACCCATGTGACAATACCATCGAGTGACAAAGGAGGATTTAGAGATCTGTGCATAAAGAATGAAGACCAAATTTGAGCGGAGAAAGTGCAATAAAAAAACAGGTGGTGACGGTTTTCCGGAGCAGCCTGACAAAGAAGACAGAGGTAAACCCCAACTGCGTAGTCTATCCCTAGTGGGAAGCCGATCTCTCGCAACCACCCAGTGAATGAACGAATGCTTCGGAATACTATTGGAAAACCATACTGATTTTTCCCAATGAACAGGCAGACCAATAGGATGCAGAGAAGACCATGTCTTTGACGCAGAGAAAAGACCCGGAACTCCAGACAAAAAATTTCTCCACTTGAATTCGTCAGGAAGGGAAGCAACCAAACTCGGAGTCGGAGATAACACAGCTTTAAGCAAAACGGTAATTGGATGACGACCTCTCGGAAGGCACCAAGAACCATTACAAACGGCTTGAGAGACCGTAGCAAGACGATGTATACCTGTAACTCTTGGCCCTAGATCACCCGTGAGGTCAATAAGGGGACCCAATTCCGTCCAATCATCATGCCAAAACCTTGCGGTCAATCCTGATCCAACGTTACAACACAGGAACGGTCTAGCAAGCGGACGAAGCTTAAGTAACTTTTTCGAAATCCCACTTCCCACTGAATCTGTCCTTACCTCCCAAAACACTCTTCCTCTGAGAAGGTTTGAGTGCACCTAAGAGACCCAAAGAGACCCAGATTTTGTGAAAAGAAGCCAAATAAGCTTAAGACCAAAGACCTTATTCCAAGCCTCAAGTTTCCTCAGACCTAAGCCTCCAACTTCCTTCGGAGTGCAAACCGAATCCCACGATACTTTTGCTCCTCTTGCCGAGTTCGGAGCTCCCGACCAGAGAAACGAATTACAAAGCCTCTCAATCTCCACGAGACAGCCTTTAGGTAATGGAAAAACTGCAGCCCAAAAATTCACTATACCAGCAAGCACTGACTTGATCAATTGTAATCTTCCCGCAAAGGTTAATTTTTTCACCAGCCACGATGAAATACGGCTAGTCACGCGATCAATCAAAGGCTGATAATCAGAAGCCTTCATCTTACTGGACAACAAAGGAAGTCCTAAGTATTTTACCGGAAGAGCGCCCGCAGCCACGCCAAATCTACTCGCTAGATCGCTCGTAAGCTGAGAATTGTTCCCATCCAAAAAGAGATAGGATTTATTCAGATTAATTGCTAGGCCAGAAGCTATATAAAATCCCCGGAGTACTTCCATTATCCCGACCAAAGACCGCTCCGAACCATAAAAAAAACAGAAGAACATCATCAGCAAAGCTAAGATGAGTTACCAAGGGGTCCAAACACAAAGGATGTGGTGTGAACTGATTTGTAACTGCTGCCTTGTAAGTTCTTTTGATAAAACATCCATAGCAAGATCAAAGAGAGACGAAGAGATTGGATCTCCCTGCCGCAACCCTTTCTTTCCCGGAAAATACCCAACTAGCTCACCATTGAAGTTTATAAAATAGGTGGCCGTTGATATGCACTCCTTAATCCAGCCAATAAATACCAAGGGAAGCTCAAAAACAGTAAGGATGTTAAGAACGAACCTCCAATCTAAATTGTCATACGCTTTTGTGAGATCAACTTGGAGACAACCTCTAGAGGTGACTCCCAGATTAAGGAACTCGAAAACTAACTCAGAAGCAAGCAAGACGTTTTCGCAAAGAAGACGACCCTTGATAAAACCCACTTGATAACCTTGGACGGCCTCCGCCAAGAAAAGCTTCAGCTTAGCAGAAAGAAGTCGCGAAATGACCTTGTAAACAGTAGAGCAGCACGACACAGGCCTAAAATCCGATAGTTTTTCCGCTCCGACCTTTTTAGGAATTAAAGCAATAACTGTTGCATTGACCTGACGCAACATCCTTGAAGAGAGGAAGAAATCTTGGACCGCATGAACCAAATCCAAACCCACCAACTCCCAAGAAGATGTGAAAAATTCTGCCGTAAACCCATCTGGCCCAGGAGCCTTGTTCTTAGGCAAAGCAAATAAAACAGACTTAATCTCTTCCTCAGATGGGATAACCGAAAGCATTTCTGATAATCCTTCCCTACAGCGAAAATGGTGTAGACTTTGGATGTGACTCACTGAATACGGACGAACCAAAGAGTTAGGACACAACCAATCAAATTGAAGTAGAACTGCTCCACCAAGGCCTTCATCTCAGGTATACCAGTAATCTTGGTATTGTTATGTGTTCGCAGATGGTGGATTGTATTCCGAGATAGATGACATAAAACGGATTTGTGAAAGAAGCGAGTATTCATATCTCCCTCCATCAACCATCTAATCCTTGATTTCTGTCTGAAAAACGATTCTTCAGCCGCCGCCCAAAAATTCCAAAGATTCCGAGCAACCAATTCCTCCTCAAAAACCCTCCGATTCGGAGCAGTTAGAACTAGGGATTGAAACTGCTCCAATCTATCAAAAGATTCCTTGGCCCTATTCTGAATACCACTGAAGCAATTTTTATTTAAATTTTGACAGCAAACCTTCGCATCTCGCAACCTTCTATAAAGCACCACCATTGGCGAACCCGGAAAAGAAGAGTCGTTCCAAGCTTCCTCAATCAGCATTTTATAATCAGAATGAGTAGTAAGAAAGGTGAAAAACCTGAAAGGTGTTTTCCTTCTCTCAATAACTGAAGTAACACTGACCAAACAAGGAGAATGATCAGAAGGACCTGGCGCATCAAACACAGCAGTAGAAAGAGGGAACTTGTCCATCCAAACTTCATTGCATAAAGCCCTATCCAACTTCCTCGCAATCGGATTCAAAGGTTGCCTATTTGACCAGGTAAAGAAGCACCCTCTACTAGACAGATCAAAAAGCCTGCTTGTGTTAAGACAATCTTGAAACTCTGTTCTCCCTTGGCTAGATACCATGTAAGGATATAGAGAGTACATCTCCTCTGAAGAAAGGACCTGATTGAAGTCCCCAACAATGAGGCAAGGAGATTGAGAGATTAGAGGAGATTCCGCAAGCTGCATCAAAGAGGCCCACAAAGATCTTCTTTCACTTTCAATATTCCTTGCATAAACAAAACCCACCGTAAAAGAGTGGTTTGTGGCTGGATTCAAGACACCACACAAAACTAGTTGTTCAGATTTTGCATAAATCACCACAGATAAAGCAGGATTCCACACCACAACTATTATGCCTTTAACCGCTTCCGAAGAATGGTTACTATCAAATCTCCACCCCGGAAGAAAATTTCCCATAACTGTCAAAATATTATTCTCCGTAATACGAGTTTCCAAAAAACCGCCCGACTAAAGGTCGATTAGCGGTAATCCACCGAGAAACATCCTTTTGTTTGCTCCGGCCATTAAGGCCCCTTACATTCCAGCAAAATATCATCGGGGATACAAAAAGGGTAACCGATAAACTAAGCGACCACATCAGAAGCCTCCCGCGGATGCGATTGGCGACTTAGCAGTGCTGATAAATGATCACTATCAGATAGAGAAATCGTTGTATGAACCAAAGGAGAGATTTCCTGATCTTCCAAAAGAAGTTTCTGCCTGATTTCCCTCCTCGCTCTCTTCCTAGCTTTCGCAGACATCGAAGCATCAAACTGAGGAGGAAGCTGAGCAAAAGCCCTAATCCTTGCCTGAGAGAATTTAATGCAATCCTCTTCCTCAGGGAACTTAGAGGAGGCTAAAGAACCCACTGTTGAAGAATTTACAAGATCGGTTGAAGGTCAGGGAATAAGAACAGAACGAGAGACCCCAGCAACCTTACCGAGGAACCTACCTGAGTTGATTCCAACTTCATGGGCCCGACCAACCGGAACACTTCTGCCTCTAGGAGGCACTGGAGCTGAAGAAGAGGCCGAGGCAGAAGAATACATTACAGCCTTATCCTTCTTAGAGACCAAAGTCCAGCCCCCGTTATTCTCCTTAGCAGCCAACGGTGGAATGAGAGGCATACTTTTAGATCTCACCAGAGAGAGGGACGCCGACACCAAAGGAGAAGTCGATAATTTTAACACAGGAGGCCCATCAACTCGCTTCAGAGAAGCTCCATCTTTCCCAAATTTCTCAGAGACAGGAACAACAACAGTCTTCTTTACTTTGGAAATAAAATCAGGACACCTAAGAGGTAAATGCCCAAACTCGCCACACAAGTCACACTTCGGCGGAACACGGTGATACTCAGCACCCACAACAACTGAGTTACCCAACTTGTCCATGACACGGACAAACAAAGGAAGAACCTTATCCAAAACCACAACAATCTTGACCTTCAGCATACCCAAAAGATTCCAAACCAACGAAGGCTTTTCTGTGTAAAGAGGATCACCTATAGCTGAGCCAATTACACTCAAACCCTCAAAAGAAAAAAGAGGATGGGGAACATTCCGGAGAACGACCCAGACTGGAGCCACCTTCAGAGGCTCCGGAGACCAACTGGAAACCGAGAAGGAGCAATAGCCGGTTTGCCAAAAACCCACATCAAGAACCCACTTCCTCGTTGCCTCTGAGGGAATTAAAATCAAAAACGTACAGGTAGAGTACTGACGAATGGAGATACGCCCTTGAGTCCCCCAAATTGGATTAAGATCCGTGAAGACCTTAGCCACGGAAGGAGGGGAACCGTGAAACTGAGCCACTAGATGATCCTTCCAGATGTCGACTGACTTTAGAAGAACCGAATCAGGAGCAAGAACATATGGTGTTCCATCCTCGGAAAAGGACGGAGAAGCCATTTTTTTAAATTACGCAAAGAAGAATTAAATCTCGAGGCCCAAGGAGCCGAAGGCACTGGAGCATCCGCTACCGGAACCAACATAGGAGCAGTACTAGCCAGAGGAGCAGGACAATTAGCCGAAACCACTAGAGACAGATCCGCCACTAAAACCGGCTGAGGAAGATCAACCACCGGAGAAAAAGAGTCTGAAGTATCTAAGGATTGAGAGACCAAAGCGACTGGAGAATCTAACGCCGGAATAACAGCCAAAGAAGCTTCAGCTGGAAACAGAGACGAGGTGAAAACTGGATCTGAAGAAGACACAGAGAAGCCCTCTCTGTTTGCAACGACAAGAAGGTCCGGAGGAACTTGAACATACGGATCCGGCGGAGGTTTAGAAGCCGGAGGAGAGGTGGCGGAAGAAGCCATAAGAATTGAAAAGGGGGGGGGGGGGAGAAAGGAGACTGTTCTCGTCGGCGGGCATGGGGCCACACCTACGGCGGCGACAAAAGTTAAAACCTAATCGCCAAAAAAATCGCACTTTTTGAGACGGTCTCTAAAACATTTTTTGTTGTCTAATTTATGTTTTTATTTGTACTTTGTAGTTTGTACACTCTATTTTCTCTAGATTAGCGAAATAAGTTCTTCAATAATTTTACACTCTATTTCTCTAAATCGGGCAAATAAGTTTTTCTTTAATCTAAATGTATAGTTGAGAATCTATATATATATTAAATGAGGAAATGATACTACTCTTTCTTTAATTTCTCTACAGTTATTTAGTATGGCACATAAGTACATAACCTTAGTTATTGTAAGTTTGCCTGTTTTTGCTTTATCAATAAGGCTTATTTATTAATGAAAAAGAAACAACAACGTTTCAAAACAAAACAAAACAAAAAGGTGACGTACGTATTTGTAACGTTAATGACTACAGTTACTAAATAAGTAAATATTAATGGTCTCATCTTATAAGTTTCAGTATCAAATCTTACTCGGTATGTTCATGCATAAAATAATTAAAAATCACACTAAATTTATAAGAAAACCATAAAATGAAAATCAATATGTTGGTTATTGGTGCATTTTCCCTTTTAGTCGTCGTGCGGTCATTACCTTTGATGAAACAAACTCTCAACTACGAATCCATATTTAATTTTGGTGATTCTTTAAGCGACACCGGAAATTTTCTTATTTCTGGTGATGTAAATTCTCCGGCCATCGGAAATCCACCGTACGGTGAAACTTTCTTCAACCGTTCAACCGGCCGTTTCTCTGATGGACGTCTCATCATTGATTTTATTGGTTTACTTCTTATCTCTTCCTCAAAATATCACTGCCACTAACATAAATTATGTAAAATATTTGTTAAATCCGTTTCAATCTTTTATCTATTTTTGTTACATTCAAAAATCTGGATAAACGTAATTTTACTAAATAAAGTAAATACTATAATCAATATATGTTAGAACAGATCAAATAAAATGATAAAGAAAATATGTGTGTATACATATATATATATATATATAGTTATTATTATATCTATATGTAAACTTTACGAATTTGCATTCATCAAATTAATCATAATATATTGAAATTTTAGAAACTAAGAAAAATTAATTTAACGTCTCTATAAACGTTGCAAAAAAATTATTAAATTTTAGTTAATTTTTTTTTTGTCTTCAAACGTCAAGAAAAATCACAGAACATATCTAATATTCAGTAAAATATCTGAATCGCAACATATATATTCAAACATGGGATACTTTCTAGTTGAAGAGCGGATACGGATAAAAAACAAATGTTGATCTTGATAGAATAGAACAAATCACAAATGCCACAAAATTAAGATATACAAGCAACCATATACATTAACAATTAAAGACCAAACATGTGAAAAATAATGAAACTTACATGCGCAAAATAAAATATCTAAAAGCTGTATCTTTTAATATGTGACTAATTGCAGCTGAAGCAAATGGATTACCATACGTTCCACCGTATCTCCAAAGTGTACGAACAAACTCTTCAGTGGATTTTAGGGGATCAATGGCTGAGATACCCCTCTTGGTTGAACTATGATCCGAGATGCCCCCGTTATAACTGACATTTTTTTTTTGGATTTATTTTTAATACCAAAATGTGGCTAAAGTCTTTGAAACCCTTAATGAATTAAACATATTACTAACCCAACGCCCCAAACCCACCCGAATCTATTATTCGCGGATCTTATCCGGATCTTTGTGTTAAAAACCGTGAAAATCACTCTCTTTCCCTTTGCATCGGATCAAAGTAAAATTAGGGAAAAAAATTTGAAAGAAGAAAAAACGGACGAAACCCAATTTGATCGGGACCACTTCGAGTTGCAAGAAAAACTAAGGAAAACTCTAAAAATAGAGCAATCAATCTCGCGGCAAATCGAAAAAGGTATGTGTCATTATCATGTTGGTTTTGTGTCTTGCATGAGATCGATTTTGATGAGTCAATTCATCTTCTCAGACATTGATCCGGAATCCCATTGCTCCCAGGATTTATGGCGCGTACAAAAAGGCCAAACTATGCTTTGAATGAAGTCGTTCCAACAGAGGTTCCAACGGCGGTTGAAAGACGTGAGACAAGGTCTCGGATTGTCTACGAAGACCCAGACTCTTCGGAGGACAACATAGCAGACGGAAACTACGGAGACGGAGACGATGGAGACAGCCGAACAGTCACGGACGACGAGTCCGAGGTATGTAGAACCGTCATCACTTAGGTTTGGATTTTGCAATGGTTGAAGCGGAATTGGGTTTTGGGTTTGATTAAATTACATCATTTATGGGTTGGTTATTGTTTTCGTGAAAGAATTTGTGATTTTTGTTTCGAATTTAGGCCGAATTCGTGTTTTGAGAAATATTCAGTTTTTTGGTAAACCTGGTAAAACTAAGTTCATTATGTAAGTTAGAAATTTCTGGAAAAAAAA
>JAHZTW010000003.1:11419630-11447635 GCA_020283515.1 Alliaria petiolata | reverse complement strand
AGAGCATCTCCAACCCAATACCAAATTTGGTGCCAAATTGCATTTTGCAATAAATTTAGCTCCAACCCAATCTCATTTTCAATTGCAAAATGGTATAATGCCATTTTTGGTTTCAAATATGCAACCATCTCATTTTCAATTGCATTTTGCAATTGAACTTTTTTATTTATAAAATAGTCCTTCAAATTTTAGATACTTTTACTTTTACACTTATAAATAATTATTTTGATGATAATTTCTTTTTTATGAGTATAAATATTAAGACACTATAATATATATAAAATTAAAATGCAAATAACATTATTTAATAGAAAATATAAAAACATAATACTAAATTTATAATAATTAAAAAGTACTAAACTTAAAAATAACAGAAAATAAATATAGAACAACAATGATAGAATATTCAAATGAGGATGCTTAAATTAAATTAATTTTTTTATCATTTTATGTAGTGTAATGTGTTTTTTAAATTATAATAATGAAATTTAAAAAATATCATAATTTATGGAAATTTTGAGAGAAAATAAATAATTGGGTCAATTTGTAAATTTAAAATAAAATAGGTATAATTAGCAATTAATAATAAAATAGGAAAAAGAATATACCTAAAAATATTCCTTTTCACATGGAAAATGCAATTATGGGTTGGAGAGAAATCCAATTGCATTTTGCAATTATTGCATTTTGCAATGCAAAATGCAATTGTGGGTTGGAGATGCTCATGCCACGATTATCTATGCTGATTATTACGGTTCTGCCATGCAATTCTTCAACTCACCTGCCAAATACGGTAATAATAATCCGATTTCGGTATTATTTTCTTGTTGAAGGCATGTTTAGCAGATTGACCTCCAAAAACAAAAAGAGAGACTGTTGATGGTTTATAAAACATTTTTTTTATGAATATTGATACAATAAATTTTCTATATTTGTTACACAATAGGTTTTACTGGAAGTGTCCTAAAGGCATGTTGTGGAGGAAAAGATGGAAGATACAATGCAAAACCAAGCGTACGGTGCGGCGGGAAGGGTTCCACAACTTGTGAAAACCCTTCAACGTATGCGAATTGGGACGGAATCCACCTGTCTCTTATACACATCTAGATGTGTATAAGAGACAGGTGCGGCGGGAAGGGTTCCACAACTTGTGAAAACCCTTCAACGTATGCGAATTGGGACGGAATCCACCTAACCGAGGCGGCGAACCGCTACATTGCAACTGGTCTCATCTCCGGCCGTTTCACCAAACCTTCTCTTAATTTAAGTGGACTAATTTGCGTGATTCATCGTTTGTGTTTTTAAAATCGGAGAATCGTTGCTTGTCGAGTTTCAAAGAGGAAGAGCTATGCCAGAAACATGCGTCGACGGAACCGTTAAACGGAGTGAATCCAAGTACTGTTTGATGGATATATGTTTGTATGGTACGGCCCATCAATGCCAATATATATGTATCGTAAGCACTATATAGTTCATTTTTAGATGATAACCACGTGATTATTACCGTGTTTTCTTTTACCACTAACTAGGTGATAACCTGCGCAAAATCTATAAATAATTTTATTAAAGATGATTTTGAAATTGTTTAAAATAAAAATAATTTAATCAGTTTTTTATATATGTGAATAATATAATTTAATATTTCATCTTTTTGACATAATATTTTTAACTTATCTTCAAGTTCAAATATTTATATTATTTGGTTAAGTTATATGGTTCTATTAACAAACCATATAAACAAAAAAATATTTATAAATATAGATATCTATTAAAATCACACATATGTGAGTATTTTTTTTATTGTAGCCTAAATTATATTTTTAATTTGTTATAATTTTTTTATATTAAAATCACACATATTGAAGTCTTTTTTATTGTAAGCATATTTTCTGCTTAATCAAAAAAGTATTGTGTATATAATAAATTGTGTATAAATTATATTTCAATAAATAATATTTTTTAAAACTATTATTTTATTCATTTTTAAGAAATATATTGTGTAATATGATGTATATCATAAATCATCACATAACCTAAAATTCGATTTTAAATAATCCAAAAATTAAAACATAATTTTTTGGTTATATTAAAAGTAATAAAAGGATAAAGGCATATAATGTAATTAGTCTAATAAAAAAAATGAAATTTGTATTAAAATAATGAGAGAATAAGTGTGGTGATGACACATCAGCAAAATGACACCACTGTAAATAATTCAAAAAATAAGCATACTCTCTAAAAATATTTCTCAATTAATATATAGGGGATTCGTGTCTATTACTTTTTTTGTAAGCCACATATTTTTTTCTTCCTCATTTCCATTTCTTCATACATTTGTTTTTGAATTATTCAATAATGATTTAACTAATCTATAAGTAGTACGCACAAATAGGAAAACAAATGAAAGTTTCAAAAATATAATTTCTAAAAAAAGAATGATCAGTTCTTTGAATTGGCTCTAGCCTTTTTTTTTTTCTAATTTGGTAAAACTAACAATATTTAGAATATCTTGCATATATTTATCATAAAATTTAAGAACGACAATGACGACAACAACAACAACATTTTTTTTTATTAGTACAGTTTAGACAAATAATACGTTTTTGAAAGTAAACCAAAAACAGAAAAATTATACTTCTATTGAATCATGAGGTCTCCTACTATGTTCATGGTTTTTTGTGTTTTCATATCACTATTCCTCACTCAAGTTCAAGGTAATATATCAACATCATTTTAGTTATCAATTGCATTCACAGAACGAAAAAAGCGTTCAAGAGTTTGGTTTAATTACAAATATTTTTTATGCTACCAGTTTTTTATTAAAGTTTTTTTATATACTTTTCAACCAAATTTTTCAGGTGTGAATCTATGCTATACCGGGGGATTTAATTTACCAGAGGGATGCAATCCTTCTTACTGCGATAAGGTCACACGAGGGCATAGACCTTATGCTAAGCTGAAACTTAATTGCGGATGCCCAAACTCTACCTTTTGCAGATGCAGTTTTGGTGAAATGCCGTGCAAGAGACATTTGGAGCCTAAATACCGAGATCCGCAACCTAACTAATACATTAAAAAAAATTCAAATTGTTAAAAATGATTTTTTTGTGCAAATTAAAATTGTTTTTTTGTTTAAAAAAAATTCTAAATAAATTATATGCCCCATTCAAATGTTTCAAATGTTTGTACTCAGGCACGACTGGTTGCTAAGTTCTTACACTTGCGAATGGAAATGGCTTTGCTAAGTCTAAGATAATCTTACCAATAAATAATACATAAGCTATAAAAGCTTGTAATACTGATATGTGAGACAAAATTTTGTCATAACATTCTAATGTTATTTCTTATTTGATTATTTTTCTATAAATCAATAAACTATGTTTTATCAATTAAAAAATAGTTCACTCGTGTTTTATTGATTGTATGTTTAGATGTCTTCACGTGCACTACACCTCTACATTTCACTTATGTGCGGAGATAGAGAAGTAATGTTATGACCTTTTACTAGTTTATTCAAAAATTTCAAAAATAATCATTCATCCAGACATGTCTTTGCGGCCCTCTTTTAATATAAACAAAATCCGGCATGGATTTGCGGCCCTCTTTTAATATAAACAAAATCGGGCCTTCAATTCATAAATATCTGTTTAGTCTAGTGGCATATTTAGGTAATATCTTCTATCAGGTCATGAGTTTGAGGACTTTAATCTCAAATACCCTTCCGTACATCCGAAAAAAATCTAACTGCCCCCTCTAATCTTACTGTCCCTCCCATTAATGAATTGACGGTTTACTCCTTCATTTAAAAAAAAATCAAAAAAGAAAAAGAAATCGGGTGGTTTGGTAGAAAATTTAATTCAAACCATCCCTAAAATTAATTCTCTAAACCAACCAAACCAACCACCAAAATATAATTGCACCTCTCGTCGTCTTCTTCCTCTCACGTTTCCACCATTGACGAATCGGAGGCGTGAAATTGAAGGTTAGTTGTTGCTGTTTTTTATGCTATTTTCGATTTCATGATTGAATTATCAAGTTTATGTCATAGGCAAAGCAATCACAAAGCAATTAATACATAGTTTCTTCTCAATTAGGGAATTTCATAGTAAATAATTTTTTGATTTTTTTTTTGCTCATTGGAGTCACTGAGCTAGTTGGGTAAGGCTATTAGAAACTGATATTGTTAATTAAATGGGATATCTTGGTTAACTGAGCAATGCATCGTAATAAATCGTGATGAATCGTATGATGAACCAAACTTTCTGGGTACTACTGGGTACAACTAGCATAACTGGACATAGTAAGTGAATTAGTACGACTACGATGAACCAAATTTTATGGGTACTACTGGGTACAACTAGCATAACTGGACATATTAAGTGAATTTAGTACGACTAGGATTAACCAAATTTTCTAGGTACTACTGGGTACAACTAGCATAACTGGACATATTAAGTGAATTTAGTACGACTAGGATTAACCAACTTTCTAAGTACTACTGGGTACAACTAGCATAACTGGACATATTAAGTGAATTAGTACGACTAGTAAAACTGGTGTAACTATGATAAGATTACCTTACGATTGTTTTGTTCTTTTCAGGGGAAATGAGTAGCAGTGGTTGCACAGTCATATGTTTTGATTATGAGGGGTTCTATTCATAAGACGGTGATAAAATTATATGGAATTCTGTAGAAGATGAGATTCACACTTTAGTGATGAGGAAATCTTTGGAGGATGTCACTTATGCTGGATCAGTGGAGGGAATTTGCAGAAAGGTTTTGATAGATGCAGCTACATCTCAGCTGAAAATTAGTTACTATCCATTGGTCTTGAACAGGAAGAAACCATCATATATTTGGAATGACGAAAATGTTTTTGGTTATCTACTACAAATGAGTAAAGATCAATATAGAAGTGTTCTACATGTGGAGTTCATCAATGATGTTGATCAAAGTCATGGAAGCGTGCATGTTTCAAGAGAGGATCATGGAGTTGACGTTGATGTAGGTCCGAGTAATGATGAGTTGTTTTCTACCCCTAGAGATGGTTTAGAAATACCGGACAGAGAAATGCATGACAATGAAATGCAAGACAATGAGATGCAAGAAAATGATACAGATCCTCTACAAAGATATGAGCTCGTGTATGATGATGATACAGAAGTCAGACTTATGATGGAAACTCGCAAGTAAATCATGGATGGGAAGATGGTTTAGATATATATATATAAAGGTCAAGAATTTGACACTAGGCAGGGACTGCAAGCTCTCCTGCAGAAAGGTGCACATGAGAATGGTTTTGAGTATGAAACGAAGAAGTCTGAACCCACACGTTTCGTGGTAAAATGTTGGGGAGCAAAAGAGGGATGCAATTGGGGTTTAAGAGCTTCTGTGCGTATGAACTCAAATAGTTTCACTATTGTCACTTACAACAAGGTGCACACATGCTCTCGGGTTACTACAAGTACAATCAGACAAAAAAGGAAAGGCACACCACACTTAGTTGCAGCTGTTTTGGCTGAAGACTATCCAAGTCGATTCGACACACCAGATCCAAAAACGCTGATCAATATGGTTCAAGGCAGGCTTGGCGTGAAAGTATCGTACTCGACAGCGCTGAGAGGAGAAAACAAAGCTGCTAATGAGGTGCGGGGAAGTTCTGAGGAGAGTTATCGGTGGCTATATTCTTATTTGTACATGTTGGAGAAAATGAATCCGGGTACACGGACTTGTGTGGAATTAGATGAGCAGAAAAGGTTTAAGTACCTATTCTTTGCATTGAGAGCTTGCATAGAAGGGTTTCTATCGATGAGGAAAGTCATCATTATAGATGGAACCCACCTGAAGAACGTATATGGTGGAGTTCTAATCGTTGCTTTAGCTCATGATCCTGATCATCATCATTATCCCATTGCTTTTGGTGTAGTTGATGGTGAGAAAGATGCAAGTTGGACGTGGTTTCTGAATCAGTTGAAGTCAGTAACACCAGATGTCCCTGGAATGGTGTTTATCTCGGATATGAATCCAAGCTTGGTCAAGTCAATAAGGGAAGTGTTCCCTTTGTCTCAACATGGATATTGTGTAAGGCATTTGTCACAGAATGTGAAAGGACATGTTGCCACTCACATGATGCATGTGCGAAGAAGTTCATCGGGTGCAC
Organism: Alliaria petiolata; assembly: GCA_020283515.1. Classification (NCBI taxonomy): domain Eukaryota; kingdom Viridiplantae; phylum Streptophyta; class Magnoliopsida; order Brassicales; family Brassicaceae; genus Alliaria; species Alliaria petiolata. Next base: position 11,441,473 of record JAHZTW010000003.1, on the reverse strand, counting down.
TAAAGCTTATATAGAGGTTGAGTTCGGAAAACTCTATAGTGCTTATAGGATGAAATATCCATCTGCTGCCGAGTATCTAGACAAAAGTGTTGATGAGAAAAATGGGCAAGATGCTATTTTTCAGAAGAAAGGTACAACATAGATACCACCAATACTGTAGAATCTATCAATGGTGTTTTTGTAAACACAAGAAAGTACTCGCTGTTGCCAATGATTGATGTAATTGTTGCCAAATTGGCTGAATGGTGGAACACCCATAGGCAGACTGCTGCTGAAGTCCCACTGTCACAGAAGCTTGTGCCTTTTGTGGAGAACGAAATGGATCTAAGATGTGTGGATGCAAAGAAACACATGGTGCAAGAGTTAAACAACTATCTCCATGAATACAATGTGATTGAGCTTAATGCGAAGAATTATTTGGTTGATATGACTAGGAAAACTTGTTCTTGCAAGTATTTTGATATAGACATATACCCATGTGTGTATGCAATTGCTGTTGCCATCCATATGAGCAGAGATAGGGAACTTCATCTACAAGAGTTTTGCTCCAAATATTATTTGGTAGAGCTATGAAAATTGGCATACTCCAGGACAATCTATCCAGTTCCTCATATGTCTGAATGGATTGTACATGAAGAGATACAAGCACAAGAAGTCTTACCTCCGGAATATAAGGTAAAGAAAGGAAAACCACAAAAGAAAAGATTCCCATCAGTTGGAGAACATCGTGGAAGAGGAAGAGGAAGAGGTGGACGCTGGGCTCAATGGTTTGGGATTGATGGTAGTGAAGAGTAATTTATGTCTTTGTTTTAAATTATGTGAACTATGTATGCAACTTTGTATGACTGAGACTTGTATGCATGTTATTTCTATCATACAAGAGGCATTTAACCACTAAACCACACTCTAATTGTTGTATATAAGAATTTATTTGCTTATAGAGAATATGAATTATTCATTTATAAAAAAATTTGAAAAGGTCTTTAAAACTTATAAAAATTGTTGTATATACAAATTTATTTTTATATATTTGGTTAAACACCCTTCTTGAAAAATCAAGGGTTCACTGTTTCGAGTTTCGTGGGTATATAAAAGCCATTTTAAAAATTATTTTTAAAGTTTTTATTAGGATTTAAAAGTGTTTTAAAATCATTTTTAAATGACTAATTCACAATCTCTATAAAGAATTAAATCATACATACAACGAGTATGACAACACAGCCTGCGTGGTTAAACACCCCTCTTGAAAAATCAAGGGTTCACTTGTTCCAGCTACTTGGGGATATAAAAGCCCATTTTAAAAATCATTTTCAAAGTTTTTATAAGGATTGTAAAGTGTTTTAAAATTATTTTTAAATGACTAATTTGTATTTCTATAAACAATTAAATTTATACTTACAACAATTATGACAACACAGCCTAGATTGTTAAACACTCCTCTTTAAAAATCACGGGTTCATTAGTTCGAGTTTCCTGGGGATATAAAAACTTCTTTTAAAAATCATTTTAAAAGTTTTTATAAGGATTTAAAAGTGTTTTAAAATCTTTTTAAATGACTAATTCGTATTCTATATAAACAATTAAATTCAAACGTACAACAAGTAAGACAACTCAACCTCGGTGGTTAAACATCCCTCTTGAAAAAGTCTCGGGTTCTCTGGTTTGAGCATCTTGAGGATATAAAAGCCCCCTTTAAAAATTCATTTTTAATTTTTTTATAAGGATTTAAAAGTATTTTAAAATCATTTTTAATTTTTTTATAAGGATTTAAAAGTATTTTAAAATCATTTTTAAATAACTAATTCATATTCTCTATAAATGTACAACAGTTCAAACAACATATTAAGTTTTATAAGGATCTTGGTAACTTGCATAATTTATAGGGAATGCGTATTAGTCATTTATAACGATTTAAAAAGAAAATTTTAAATATTTATAAAAACTAAATGATACTCGAACTATGATCATGAGAAATTGCAGAAGCGTATATCCACTAAGCCACACTCGTTATTGTTGTATATAATTTTTTTTTGTTTATTGAAAATATATATTACTCATTTTATAAAGACTTAAAAAGAGGTTTTTAAATATTTACAAAAACTAAATGATACTCAAACCAGAAATGTATAATTTGTTATTGTTATATGTATGAATTTATTTGTTTATATAGAATATGTATTACTTATTTATAAAAGTAAGGTACACTCATTATTGTAAAAACTATAATGATACTCTTACGTTGAAAAAAACAATTGATGATACTCGAACTAGAGATGAGGTCGACTTGCATAAGTGTATAACCACTAAGGTACACTCATTATTGTTGTATATAAGAATTTTCAATAAGGCAATACAATCATACACTTAAATTAACGAATACAACTCAAATTTGATACAACTCGTATTTTATAGCTAAATAAAAAAACAAACAATAATGTCAACAACTTAGATAAACCAAAGAAAGCACAACTAAAATGCTGTTGCCTGAGTCTCTCGTGCTGAAGCAAAGCTTGCAACTGCGGATTCCTTCAGGAACGCATATCTCAATGACGTTGAATCAAATGCTGTAAAATCTGCTGTTGTACATATCTTCTTGCTTCACTTTTTATCTTGAATTTTTATCAACGTGGAAATAATTGTTTACTTCATTGGAAGTGAAAACCTTGTCCCGCTTACTGTTGTACTAAGTTAAGTAACCAAGTATTAAGTTAAGTTGACAGAAGAAAGATACTAACAAAAATATATAGATTCTCATAATCACCTGCATTATCTTGTTTTGCCAATTGGCTAACAGTAGGTTTCATCAATTTTGAGCTTCTTGGTATTGTCTTCGGTCGACACTTTAGTTTATCAGTCTGCTGTATGCGATTGCTAAAAGTTGGTCCTGGTAAAAAGTAGAGAAAGTGAGAGACTTTGGAGACAGAAAAGCAAAACTAAGAGCATCTCCAACCTTACTCTATTTTTTACTCCAAACTCTATTTTGGAGTAAATTTCTCTCCAACCATACTCCATTTTTCACTTCAAAATGGAATAAAAATTGAGATTGCTCCATATTTGGAGCAAACCTATATTCTACTCCATTTTGGAGTTGAACTTTTTTATTTACAAACTAGTCCTTTAAATATTAGATATTTTTATTTTATACTATTTTATCAACACAACAATAATTATTATCGATATATATATATTTGAACACAATAATTTTTAAACAATATAAAATAAATAATCATAAATAATTAAAAACTATAATTTTATTTAAAAAGATTGCAAAATAAAATAAACTTAAAAATGCATTACAAGTGCTAAAATTAAAGAATATGTTTAAATAAAAAATTTCTAAGTTTTTATGATATTATGTAACTTTATTTTTTTGATGTAAAAAAATGTAACTTTCTTTTATTTAATAAATATTTAATTTATTATTTATAAAAGTTTTGTAAAAAAAAGGGTTAATTTGTAAATTTTAGAATTAAAAGGTATTAATAATAAAATAGAAATAGAATCTATTTAGAATATTCCTTTTTGGAGTAAAAAATGAAGTTATACATTGAAGCAAAACTCAACTCCATTTTGAAGTTACTATATTTTGGAGGAGAAAATGGAGTTTTACATTGGAGATGGTCTAAACAATTCAAAAAGTAGCAGCTTTAATAACGTGTCTAAGTAGAAGAAGACGAGTTTGATCAATGAAGTAAAATACCAAATAAGATCAGAAATTTACATTGAGTTGTTTGTTGTTACGAATAAAGTAGTTTTGATCAATGAAAAAAAAAAAAAAAAAATAGTCGAACCACATGATATGATAGTAAAGTGATCACCTTTATGTAAGGACTCATTTGGAACTTTCTTCAAATCACCACCTTGAATGAAATTAAAAACACCAGACTTCTTCATTCCATCAAGAACTAATGAACTCAGAATGTGAATGTTATTCAATGAGAACGACATTGGTGATGTTGGGATATGCATATTATTGATGCCACTGCTCCTCTGCATATTTAGAGCTTTCAAGTCAATGAGAAACAAGATCCGTTAGCTCCAGGAGAGCAGACAAACGCAGTTTAAGGCGTGCGAATACAACGACACAATCAGAGGAATGACGAGCTTCAAACTTTAAGTCGTCCTCTGAGAGCCGAACAACAGAATCTGAGCCGATAACAGAGGTAAATGGATCCCAAGCAGCTCTAAGCCAATTTACAATTGAGCTAGTGTGCGTACCTCGATGATGTACTGGAGAGCATAATAGCTATTAGCGTTTGGAAGCAAAATAGAAGAACCAAAACCACCATGTTCGACGAAACGCCTAAGCTGACGGAGATCACCATAAGCAGAAGCGGAGAAGAAATCTATGATGGTTAGCGATTCGGTAGGGGTTTAGGTGAGATTTGGAATCAAGAGGCGCCACTTCAATCTCCGACGAGTCCATCTGCTTAACTCAACACAGATGGCGAAACTCGACAGAGACGGCGAACAAAGCCCTCCAAATCTTAGCAAAGCTCGATAGAGATGGCGAATGAATTGCACCGACCGAGAAGAAGTAAGTCACACGAAGAATTTTAGATCTAGGGCTGCCGTCGTCGGAGTGGTTAGTTTGAACCGAGGGTAATTTTGTCTATTTTCATATTTGATAGTGGTATTTTCGAAAATGTCCATGAGCTGATGGTATTTAAAAAAAGTGGAGTAATGAAAGTGGTATATATATAAGCTATTGTCTAACCAGATTAATGTGAATGACATAACATGTAATTAATCTAGTAACATAAGTTTATGTTTATATGTTATCTAAGAATGATTCTGATTATGACACATCAGTAAAATGGCACCATTGTAAATAATATACAAAATTAAGGCTACTCTCTCAAAATGCTTCTCAATTAATATATAAGGGATATGCCATTACTACATTTCTATGTTAGACTAACATGTAATATAAATACATATATTCGATTTTTTTTTTTAATACCGCAAAGTTCTGGATCCAAATCTGTACATCTCAATAGGCAGGGACTAGACTCGTGATAATATAAAGACATAGCGTAAATTATCCCTTCTAAAGGGAGTAGAACCTAGGGCGTAAAAGAACCAACTCCTAATAGGCTACTACACCTTTGGTTATAAGCAATTATTAACCTTCTCATGCACATATATGATATGCAATCTTACATGAAATTTTTTTTTTAAAATGTCCAAACTATTATATTCTAATTATATTCTAATTACATCATATTTTCATCTTTTTTTTTACGCTTTTAATTTTTTTTATTTATCTTTGTTTTTATATTTTTATGTTTTTGTTTTGCAATCTTATTTTCTACATTCTTAAAAACTTGTTATATTTTTGATTGTTTATTGAATATTATTTTTGTGTTCTATTTTTTTATTTAATTTTTATTCTAATTTTTATTCTTTAATTACTTGAAAGTTTCTTAACTTATTGTCATTTATCTCTCATAATTTATTATTTTTCACTTACATTGAGATTGAATTATTTTTTATTAGTTCTAAGATAACAATTAAATCACATGAAATTCTTTATTAAAATCTTATATTATCTAATATTTTTATGTTAATGATTTAAGAATCCACAAATACTATATAGTATACTAAATATTATGATTTAAAACTCAATACGCATATTCTCTAAATAAATATATAAACATATTATAACCAATTTTCTATTCTCATTGAAACCTTCACAATTTCTCTTGAAATTAAAAGGTTAAGTAAATGAATATTTCAACCATATACCAACCAAATAAAAAACTAAAAATTAGTTTTATAATAAAATAATACACAATAATTTGTATATAGCATGAAGATACAAAATAATTTGTGAGATACAAGAACAAACCATTAATGAATCTTATTTTTATATATAAAACTTATTTAAGTATACTAAATTGATGTTTGCTAGATATCTTTATCATACCAATCTATAATACCATAATACACAATAATTGTATATAACATAAAAATACAATATAATTTGTGAGGTAGAAGAACAAACCATTAGTGAATCTCATTTTAAAGTAAAACTTACTCAAGTATACTAAATTAATATATGTTGTCCCATATATGTTAGTTTTTTTTAACCAACCTATCAACTTTAAGAAAAAAATAAAATATCAAAAATAAAAGTCAAAAAGACATGATGATAAATAAATTAGAGCATGAGTGAAATGAACATGTAAACAAAATATTTATTTAGCTTTAAATTAAATTTGACCACAAAAAAAAATTGATTTAATTGAGTTTTATATTTTTTTAAATAATAAATAAATTAGATAATGTGTCATTGAGAGGGGTGCTTAGGTGTCAATCTCTTGTGAGGCACACTCAACTTCTATATAATAGATGATCCAAGAATTAAGGGGACGAATTGATTGCTTGATGTATCCGTCGCTTACTTGAGAATATTATGCTTCCATTTTTGGGTGGTTTTTGTTCATCTGTGATGGATTGTCGTGGATTCTGTATCATGTGTGATTGGTGTTTTAAGAAGTCGATTTCGATTATTATTTTCCTCTCGCAGTTATGAATTCATGTTGATGTTTACTTATGGCAGTCCATTCGCGTGGCAGAGAAGATCACTCAAAAGGTTGAGGGCCAGTTGTGAAAGTCACAGAAGGAGTATCTCTTGCGCCAGCAGGTTGGTTTCTATTGGCACTCGTTGTCAAGCTGATGATTCGAAGAGAAGGTCTTACTTGTTTTCTTTTGCTTATAGAGAAAGCAGATTCTTCGCCTTCTCATGACATAGATGGATCTTGTGTTGACTCTATGCATATTGACAAAGCTCTGAAGGATGAGGTATGTTAATGCCAAATCATGCCTGATAATTGTGTGATTCCAATCAGTGTTAGCTTCCATGTTTAGTTATCGCAATCAAGATTTTGGCATCTAGAACCAGTTAGCACTATCGACTTTACTGGTATCCTCTTGTTAAGCTTTGGCCATTCATTTATAGTTCGGAGACCATGATTATGTTTGCTTGAAATGAGACTTACATTTTTTTTTTTTTTGCTCTGTGAAATTTGAGCTAAAGCTCTGTTTGCCGAATGAGAGAAAGCTCTCTAGTGCTTTGTTTTGTTCATGGCCAAAAGTTTATGTTATTTATGGTGAAATTGCAGTCGGCTAATTGGATAGTTATGCACAGAGTTATAATGGCGATTAAGGATATTGACGGAATGATGAATGCTCTTGATCGTTGAGTATTACGACAATGTGAAGATTATTACATGATTGATGATCCTTTTGCTTTGTGTTAGTTGTGTTTTTATCTTAAGAACTCTATTAAACGTTCTACCAATGGACACCAACAAAATTAAAATCTATTAGCAAAGTTTTTAAAATAGAATGATGGTAAATTTATATTAAAAAAATTGTTAAAACTATTTATAGTAATGGAGATGGTCTTATAACTATTTATAATGGAGATGGTCTTATAACTATTTATAAATACACAAACCAATGCGATATATATATAATATATATAATCCTTAAACTCAAGCATACATAGAACACTAAATTTTTCTGAAAGATAAGATAACACAAGAGAGGTCAAAACAAAATGAGAAAACCTGCATATAGAACATTCAAACGAGTCGCATCATTTTTTTCGGAGATCAATACAATATATATAAAGAGATACGTCTTCCTAGCTTATTTAATTTATAAACGATGTGTAAACGCATTATCCCTATCATTGATTCACAGAGTAGTAGGAGTGGAAGAAATGGAGAGAGACGCGAGTGTGCTCGTGGAAGGCCGAGAAACGGGACCCGAGTGGTCATCAATTTCGGGGACAACTTCGTCACGGTTCAGATATCTGATCACCATTCCCATCGACGGCCGAGACACGGGACTCTGACGGCAACAAAGCAGTCCGACAGTGAGAGCTAGCCGTGCCTCACCAACGTCGTAAGAGTCAAGTCTGGGATCGACGGCACGGAGGATATCACCGCTCTCGTGCAACTCCATGACCCAATCGTCTAGGAAGAAGCTGTCGGGACCCCGGAGACCATCTCTAGCAGCAAAACCCCGAAGGCAAAGACGTCGGAAGCTGTCGAGAAGTTTCCGTTGCGAGTGAGCTCAGGGGCCATGTACCCCGGGGTGCCAAACAAAACCGTGGTTTGGGCTTCCGACCCACGTTGATAAAGCCTAGCGAGCCCAAAGTCGCCCAGTCTGGGGGTCATATCTTCGTCGATCAACACGTTGCTGGGCTTCACGTCCCTGTGGATGACTATCTGCTCCCACTCCTCGTGGAGGTACACTAGACCTGAAGCTACTCCTTTAGCTATCAGGAAGCGAACGCTCCAGGACAGGATAGAGCCGCATCGTCTAGGCCTAATGTGGAGAAGGGAGTCTAAACTCCCCTGGGGCATAAAGTCGTAAGCCAACAAGAGGTGCGTCTTGTGCTTGCACCAACCCCTAAGGTTCACCAAGTTCCTGTGGCTAAGCCGTCCTAGGCTCTCGATCTCGGCGACGAACTCACGGATACCCTGCATGCTCCCTGGGGTGATCTTCTTCACGGCGATTTGTTCAGTGGGTGAGATGCTTCCTCTGAAGACGGTCCCGAACCCTCCGGCTCCGATGATATTGTCCTCCTTGAAACCCTCGGTGGCGGAATAAAGATCTTTGTAGTTGAGCCTGTGAGGATGATTGATCTCCCAATCCTCGAGAATGTCTCCTTGTCGCAATCGCATCTTGTAAATCAGGAAGAGTATCAGCAGCGCAATTAGTATCACCGTAACGCACGACAGAGCCACGATCAGAGCGATGATCTGAGAGTTGTAGCCTCTCTTCTTCTCCTCCTCTGTCTTCGGAGGCGGACGAGGAAGCTCCGAGAGTCTCAACACAGCTGCTTCTGGATGTTCTCCTCCACTGGAGAAACTCCAACCCATCACGTAATGAGCACTTGTTCTTTTATCCCCAGTTGCTGCCGTGAACCCAACGTACATTTCTTCCTGCACGATTTGCGACAACTGTGGAGCCCGTCGCGAGATCAAAGGCCTTGCGGGTCTAGACTTCAATTTGGCAGGGTAAACGGTTAATCTCAGCATCTGGGTGGGTCCGTCGTAATCCAATAGTGCTCGGATGGGATCGCCGCTCTGGAGAGTGAACTCCTCTTTGCGGTTGGGATCGTCGTTGTCGTAATACACGACCGGTTCTTGAATATCGGATTTGAGACTGTTGAAATTGAGGCCGATGTGGTTCCCGGTTCTGTCTTCACCGTCCTTGAATCCTTGTACGGTGTCGAATTCAGCTGCGAAGACGTGATTGCTTTGATTGCCGTTGCTGTCTCTGTTGAGATATCCTAGATATTGTCCTGCTTCGGCTCCCGTAGCGGTTAGGGGTGGGAGATAGGGTGAAGGTGAATCCGTAACCTCCCTTGCTGGAGCTTGTCGAGATGATGGAGAAGACGAATGATGCACTTAAGGAACCGACCGTGGAGTTGTTGGAACTATTTCCTCCATTCTGCAGCAACCTCACTGGCTTGTAGTAGAATGCAGTACCTTGGATGTTCGGTTTCCGGTCGGTGAGCCTTAGTAGTCCGTCTTGTTCGAGCGTGGCATCTCCTCCCAGGAGAATCTCCTTCTCGTTTCCATAAAAGCCTTTGAACAGAAACTGTGTTTTCGCTGCCCAGAGAGGAGCTGCGGAAATCAAGAATATCAAAAGCTTTAGTGACATTGCAGATGCTTTGGAGAAATTTGTGAAAGAAACAAGGAAAAGGTAAGTCCTTTTATCAAGACACAGAGAGAAAAAAAAGAAACTTCAGTCTCGTAACTGTTTTGATCAAAAACTAGTCGCACAAAATTAAAAATAGGTGAGCATGTGTTTAGTTTCATAGGAGCTAGGGGTGTGTGTGTGTGTGTGTGTGTGTGTCTATTGAAGAAAGATGATGGAGGCGTAGAAAATAGTGATGGTGAGAAAGTAGTACAACAAAGCTTTGATGATGAGGAAGAATCGGTTTAGTTGGATATGTGTTTCTCTAACTAGACTAGTCCAATTTTAGTCATTGACACTGAGCTAAAGATGTAATGTAACCTTGTTTGACTTTGTTAAGCTCCCCATCCCACTGAGTTAGTTAAGCAATGATTCCGAAACAAGAGTCAAATGATTTGAGACTTGTGGATGAGAACATGCTGCATAGAAACCTGCAATTTCAATCCAACAACAAAGACAAAAAAAGATTGTTGTTTCCAGGTAGGTGATGATAGCTATATAAACCTTTTGATCTCGGATTCGAAATCTACCAGATTGACATTTTTCGATAATCCTACAATTAATTCTAAACAGGGAATCTAAAAAGTTCTCAACTTTTTCGTTTTTTTGGTTCGCTAACCTAATGGATCATAAGATATATTTCCTCAGTACAGAAATCAATGTGAATGAATGGAATCATCGAGTTATATATCAAAATATACGTTTTGGGTAATTGCGTGATTCGTCGTTTACGTGTTTAAAATCGGAGAATTGTCGATTCCGAGCTTGTCGAGTTTCAAAGAGGAAAAGCTATGCCAGAAACCTTCGTCGAAGGAACTGTTAAACGGAGTGAATTGAAGTATATCGTTGGTGGAGTTTTCTTTCTCATCCATGGCCGAATCTAATTCAACAGAGTCAATCCGGCTCGGGTCGGATTCGATCGGGTCGGGTCGGGTCGGTTTAATATCGAAGCAAACACCATCTATAGCAAAACACGATATAATAGATGTGTTTGTATGGTACGGCCCATCAATGCCAATATACTGTATATGTGTCGTAGTTAACTATATAATTAATTTTTTTGACCTCAATTATAAATGGTCTCATGTTTTTTTTTTTTTTTTTGTACGTAAGGATGAGATCAGATAACCACATGATTATTACAATTTTCTTTTACCACTAATTCGTGTGTCTACTATATTTTCTGTAAGCCATTTTTTTTTTTCTTGCTCATTTCGATTCCTTCATATTCGTCTTGAATTATTCAATTATAATTATAACTAATCCATAATTAGTACGAAAAAAACAGGAAAACAAATGAATGTTTCAAAAATTCAATTTCTAAAAAAAGATTGATCAGTTTCTTTGAATTGGCTCTAGTCTTTCTCTTCTTTAGAATGTCTTGCATATATCTATCACGAAGGTTGACAACAACAACAACAAGAAAAATAAAAAAATTATTACTACAATTTAGACAAATAATACATTTTTGCAAGTAAACAAGAAAAAAAAGAACAGAAAAATCATAACCTATATTGAGTCATGAGGTCTCCTACTATGTTCATGGTTTTTTGTGTTTTCATATCACCTCCTGCTCACTCAAGTTCAAGGTAATATATCAACATCTTTTTAGTTTTCAATTGAAATAAAAGAACGAAAAAAGCGTTTAAGAGTTTGGTTTAATAAAAAAAATTCTTATGCTACCAGCTTCTTGTCAAAGTTTTCTTTATATATATACTCTTCAACCAAATTTTTTAGATGTGAAGGCGAAGAAGCTATGTCATACCAGTGAAAATGATTTTGGCGGGGGTTGCACTCCTTCTAAATGCCTTACCATCACACGATCGTACCCACCTTATCGTCACTTGAAGCTTAACTGCGGATGTCCAACACTCTACCTATTGCGTATGTAGCTATGGTTGCTAAGTTTTTTACTAGCTTAGTCAAAAATTTCAAAACTTATCATTCATCCATACCTATTGTCTCACGAAAATTCAGCCCGGTTATATTGGCACTAGGCTCAACAATGTCATTAGAGATGATATTTTAAAATGAAAATTATGTTTCTGTTTCTGTTTAGCAATTTGTTGTGTCCAAAGGTATCCCTGCGATGACACAAAACACCCACACACACGCACAAAACGATATGTCGATATCTGGCCGCCTTAACAAAAAAAGTAAAACTCCCAAGAGAATCTAAACAAAAAAAATTTAAAGATGTAGCTAGAACCCCATATTCCAAAACCAAAATAAGAATCACTCAATAACGATGCGAAAACTAGCTTAACCATTCAATTCAGGTAAGAATCATATCAGGGCTCCTTCTTGTATTCAAAAAACTTGTGAGAATCAGAAATAAATTTAAAGCTAAGTCAAAACAAGAAAACGGCTCGTATCCATCTTCTTCCTTTGATATCTATTTGTACTTTTTTGGAAAACATATCCAAGGTGTCTTCTGGATGAACAAGGTTTTATGTTCTTAAATCCCGTGAATTGATGAATGGTTTGGAACAATATTGAAATAGTAATCTTTAAAGTACATAAACTAAGATTTTATGTTTTTGATATAACGGTAACAAGAGTGATGAGAATGTGCGACTATATGAAAGCAGAAGAGAACTCTCCTGGGTGTGTCACGTTAGCATTTCCTTATTTGACAATTGTCATTTATCACTTAATTTTAAAAAAAATATTTTATTTGTATTAAATTCAGCTAAACAAAATATTTTTATCATCATATTTGCACTCATGGGATTCCAACCCATAACCCTCTGAATAAAAGTCAATTATTTTTTCCATTATGCCATGGGTACTCTTTGACAATCCTCTCTTAAAAATTATGATATTGTCTCTATGTTTTACTCATTAAATTTGAAACATTTTTTTAATAATTTGTATGTATTTAAATTACAAACTTTGCAGGATGCCCCAAACAAAGAAATCCTCAAAATGATAAATTAAAAAAAAAATTAATTTTTTAAAAACATTAAGTAACATAAAATAAATATTAACATATGTCCAATTAACTATACATAAAAAATATTAATTTGAATTCAACTACTTAAAAATTATTATAAGTAGATGAAATTCAAATTCAATTTAAAAAATTAATATAAATATATAAATCTTATAACATATGTATAATAAACTATACATAAAAACTATTAAATTTGAATTCATCTATTTAAAAATTAGTATAAGTAGATGAAATTCAAATTTAATTTAAACACGTAATAAATATATAAATCTTATATAATACATAATTTTAAATATATCATTATATTTTCTTTTTTTGAGTGATTTAATCCTTATTTTCAAATAAATTAGGATAAGTAAACTTTGGTACATGTAAAAAGAAATTATGATATTGAATAAATTAAGAAGTTAACTCCAACCTATAAAATCTTAAGACACAACAAAATATTCAATAAAAAATCGAGAAGATAACAAATTATATAAAAAAATATAGAGAATAAGAAAAAGAAAAAAGAATGGATACAAAAATATACAAAAATTTATAACATGGAAAAAGACATGTGGATTCAATGCAAGATATGTAAAAGAAATCCTCAAAATGATAAATTAAAAAAACTTAAAAATTATTATAATATTAAAATTTAGACAAATGAAAATAGTATGAAAATTAAAGAATAAATAAAGAATCGTAAAATAATGTATAAAATAGATTGCATAGATCATGAAGAAAAAAAAAGTAGAAAATTAATTATTTTTTTAAAAAAAAAGGATAAATCAGTAGTCAAAATATAGATTTAAAAACATATTATTTAAAACTAAAATTAAAAAAAAAAACATGCGCATCGCGCGGGTTCTTTCCTAGTTATGATTAAAAGTAAAATATATTAGAATGAGTTACTCCTATGCGGTAAATTGAAATAATGGTGACAATGTAACGCTGAAGAAGCGAATCAGATGGAACAGCTAACAAGTGTGAGGTTAGTGCGAACAAGTGAATCGGGATCAAACGTTATGAAATAAAATAAAAATTGAATGGAAACCATCATAGTGCGGTTCGAATATACTGTAGTTAATTATCAAATTTTGACTCTCTTTTTTTAAATATTTGTAACTATCCAAAACAATATGTTTTTTATATATAATTATATGGATCGATGATTATATGATTTTTTCAGAAAATAATTATGAGATTTTTCATATTTTTCTCTTAAAAATTGCTCTTGGATTTTTTCAAATGTGGTTCTGAAAACATACAAAGCAACCAAAAATATACAACAATTAAACCGCTGAAAGTCTTAAGTCCTTGAATCTTTTAGTTTATCTTTTCCATTGTATTGTATAATATAATTCTACAAAATATCAATAACCACATGATGCTGAATATATATAGGTTGCACATGAGTAATTTTCATATAAATGATCAAGATCCACAAATTCAATCAGCAAATTGATAGAATTTAATTAAGAAAAAAGGACCAAAAAGGGTAAAGTTTAGTTGGAAGTATTTTGTTACGATAATAATCAAAGACGAGCCGATGAAGCCAACTAGCCAAGTTTATTGATTACCCATGTTTTGGAGGATCATAACAGATACACTAGAGTCTAGGATGGTATGATGGATTAAAACTTAATGAATAAATAAAACGTGTCAATTTTGATGATCATAAAAGTGAAGGAAATGGGGAAAATAAAAAAAGATAAGAAGCGTGTAGGAATGGTAAATGTAACAAAATTAGAAAGCATAAGTCAAAAAGAAATAAATTTATTTGTCTCCCTATGTATAGCCACACTCTACTCGTTGTTTATCCACATGAACCATTTACATTTATGTTTATATAATCATTCACTATATGGTGTGGTTTTTTTTTTTTTTTTTTTTTTTATTTTTTTTTTTTTTTTTTTTATTTTTGTTCTTTATATATTATATTTTTATTACATAGAAAAACTTGAACCTAAGAGAAGGTGTACTAGTTCTGGTTTTTCGTGTTTTGTATTTGTCCTTTATATGTTATTATCTTCATTTTTGTTTAGCATCCGTTAAATAAAACTCCAAAACCTTTTCTCTAGTACTTCCGTCACACCCTTGAAAACTGTAAATCATTTTTAATTATAATTGAAGTAATTAAACGTAAAAGAAACAAAAATAAATGTGTACATTGGATTAATAGGTAAATAAAGATGTATGAACATGAATTAGAGAAAACGATGTGTAACGGAATTTTTTGCCGTGGGATTTTTCATGTTTTTTTAACCCCAGATTTATCATGTTTACTTTGAAATTATGTGTAACGGAATTTATGGTTATGATCAAAGAAACAATAAATTTTGTTTAAGTAAAATATATGGTAAATAAAAAAACTTGCAATTCCCTTTGGCTCAAACACAAAAAAATTATTTCCGTACGTTCTAAAAATATTTTTTATTCTTATTTTTTCTCACAGTAAAAATTATTTCCGTACTTATTTTATATGATGCCGTGTTAGTGTTAGATAGATAAGTCACCCACTCAGTCACAACTATCCATTTTTTGCCACTCTATTTCATATTCTTAAAGAAAAGCTTTTACTTTTTGGTAATTACTTAATTATTTTCCATCTAACTACATTTTTAAGCATAATTAAAGATAAATCAATCGTTAAATAATTTATATCTCTTCTTTACATTTTCTCTTATTTGTTGACGAAATATTTAATGAGTAGAATAAATATGATCCCTCGAGTCAATCCAAAACCCCACCTTACTTAATTTGACCAACCAATGTCAAGAAAATGAGAAGAAACAAGCACCAAAAATTATCTAAAAGTAAACCAATCGTATTTCTTTAAAATAAAATAAAAATTCATTTATTTGGTTAAAAAAATCAATTTATATCCTGATTATTAGTTTTGTAAATTTGGTTTAGGAGTGTGGATTCAATCCAAATTACATAGATTAAAAAAAAAGTGAAATGAACGTAGATAAAGTACAAAATTCAATTGATTGAAGGGAAAAAAAAATTCATTATCTTCTGACAAATACGTACAATATGCATTGTTTTTGCCCTTTTTGTATGTTTCTCTTTAATTTTACGTTTTATAATTCGTATTAATTATTAATTATAGTAAGATGCACCAAAGGGTAGGTAAAGAGACTAATATATATAAAGTGAGAGTAGATTTGTTTATCCTCTCTTAACCTATATCAACCCTAAGAACTCTCTCTCAATCATTATCATCGTCTCCATATCATCATGTCTTCAAACAAAAACTGGCCTAGCATGTTCAAATCCAAATGCAACAGTCATAACGCTCATCATGAAATCGATACACCATCATACATGCACTACTCTAATGGCAACATATCTTCTCCATTTTCCTCAGGTAATTTATTCACAAATTCATATTACTTCTATTTCTTCTTTATCTATTATTTATGTACCATGATATTTTGTTTCTTTCATGTCTGTACACACTTCTATCTACTCTATTTCTTCATATTACTTCTATTACTTCTATTTCTTCTTTATCTATTATCTATTATTTATCTATTATCTATTATCTATAGAAACAAAAAAAGATATGCGATTAACGATTATATATATATATATATATATATATATGTTAATCAAGACATGCATGATAATGATTTGTAAACAAACTTGTGAATCAGATCGTGTACCAGATCCTAAACCGAGATGGAACCCTAAACCGGAGCAGATTCGGATACTCGAATCAATTTTCAATTCGGGTATTGTAAACCCACCTAGAGACGAGATTCAAAGAATCAGGATCCGACTTCAGGAATATGGCCAAATCGGAGATGCAAATGTTTTTTACTGGTTTCAAAACCGGAAATCTCGAGCAAAACACAAGCTTCGTGTTCTTCAAAAAAACCCTAAAATGTCCAAGAAGGAGAAAATCATTACTCTTAATGATGCCGATCCTCCTTCTTTTGGTTTGGTTAACCAAAAAAACGATTTATTTCCGGGTCAAAACAATGAATTAGTGTTAACTGAACCGGCCGGTTTTCTATTTCCGGTTCACAATGATCCGAGCGCGGCTCAATCAGTGTTTGGTTTTAATGATTTTGTTGTGCCGGTGGTAACGGAAGATGGGTTCTCCGCTGTTAACAACGGCGTTAATTTGGAGATCAATGAATATTTCGATAAGATTCCGGAGATCGGTTTTTACGGCGGCGATGGAAACGGTGGTGGAAATTGCTATTCTCCTATTTCGGCTCCTGCAACTATTCCTTTAACCATCAATCAATCTCAAGGTAATTAATCATTTCGAAAATAATAATATTAGTTAAATTATTTTTTATTTTTTATTATCTTTCCAATAGATATGATATAATATATATAATATTTACCTTCATATGCGTATATTATGTATACTTCAAAGTAATAATATAGATTTTTTTTTTTCAAATTCTTATAAAGAATAACTATTGGTATTATACGCCGTATATCATAAAGAATTAGTTCGAAAATTATATTATCATGTTTTATTTTTATTTTTTCCAAGAATTGTTAAATTTTGCATATACTCACATTCATGTATATGTATATATTATTCACCATACGCAAGCATGTGTTTACATTTGACAGCATGCATTGACATACAAATATGGTAAGTATATTATTAATCAACTAGCTTATTTATTTTTTTGACCGAGTAACGCATGCATACGTGTTTTTTTGGAAAAGACGTTTTGGTCCTTGGATTTGACCGTTTACTGTAAAATTTCCGGAAAGTTTTTTCTTGTGTAAAGTAGTTTTTATCGATCTTTATAAAAATTAATAATAATTACATAAACGTGCTCCATTGGTCATAAGAAGAACGAACTCGTGGTATTTGCGTATATATGTACCAGGGGATGTAGTACTATCCGGTGGTGGAGACGGCGGAGATTGTATCTCTCATGTGAGATTGACTGTGTTCATCAACGACATGCCTTTTGAAGTGGTGGCCGGATTGTTCAACGTAAGAGAGGCTTTTGGAAACGACGCTGTTTTGATCAACTCGTTTGGGCAACCTATTCTCACCGATGAATTTGGTGTTACTTTTCAGCCTCTTCAGAATGGCGCCGTTTATTATCTTGTAAATCTTTTCTTTTTCCTAACATGGTTTTAATTAAGTTTTATCTTTTTTGTGAGAATTACTCAAAATGGTTTGTGATTGTTTGGTTTTGCAGATTTAGAAGATGTTGAAGATCAAGTGTTATGGTCCTATGGACGAATATTAATACAATAAAGACTTTCAGCGAGTGATTTAGCTACCAATTATATAAATTTCTCGTTCTATATCTTTTAAATTTTACATTTTCGAGAATATTAGAAAAGTCAAGAAAAAACGTTACAGTTTTATTAAAGTTTGTTCCCAATGTACCCATTCAATGGTCGGTTGTATTTCTAGTTTTTTTTTCTCGGAATTTCGGATTTAGTATGCCTATTATCACGTAACGTACATTTATTAACGAGAGCAAAGAAGAAAGATTAGTTTTGATTAATTAGTTTATTTTTCTATGGGTAAATATTGGAGATAATCTGAAAATAAGATATGTATTTCGGAGTAATTATTGTGACCATCATAGTTCGAATATGAACTGAATCAAGCCAATGAAACCCAAAACGTATATACGCAAGTTACGTACGGATGAATTTTTCCATAAAATAACCAGAAAAATTGTATGGTTTCATATACTGGAAAAGTACGTAGATTTACGGATTTAAGTCGGATATTTATATAAGCTTCTCTCTTAATATCACCCGAATATGTTTATTACTCTATGAAATCTCATTGCTTCGTGTATATATTTCCATTACCATCATTTTCATCATCCTCACCATCATGTCCTCTAGCTCAAACAAGAATCCTAATAAGAATCATGATCATCAAGGCCAACACCATAGTGACAATGATCGATCGTTCATTCACAACATTTCTTCTCCATCTTCCGCAGGGTATATATCTACAAATCATTAGATATTCTTTAACAAAAAATCATTAGATATTACTTACTTAATTACATCATATGCATATATATGTATTCTTTCTCTTTTTTGTTAACTTTTCTAGCTAGTAACACTTGTTTTTTCCCTTTAATATTCAAATTCTTTGAAAAAGGTTATTCCTAACTAATTGATCACCCTTTTATGAATTGAGTCGTACCGAATCCTAAACCGGAATGGGAACCAAATCAACATCAGACTCAAATACTGGACGAGCTCTTCAACGGTGGTACGGTCAACCTCTCTAACCGATGTCAAACAAATCACGATCCAACTTAAAAAATTTGGAAAAAAGGAAGCGACTTTTATCAAAAAAAGAAGGAGAGGAGGAGAGAGGCTCGAAGGGGTTTCTTTTTATTTAATTTCATTTTTCTGCCTTTTTGTTTTTGTTTTTGTTATTTTATTTAGCTATGGAATTTGTGATTCAGTAATTGTGAGAGTTCATTTTTTTTTTTTTTTTTGCTTTTTGGTTTTTTTTCTTTCTTTCTTTAAAGTGTAAGCTTTTCTTTTGTGATTTTACGATTCCGTGTGTGTTAAAAAATGTTCGATTGGTGCAAGGATAAATTCCTACTTGTCATCAATTATCCATTTTACAATATTTGTATCGATCACCATTTGCGTTTAGGCCTTAGGGGATCATGGCCGACTCAAAAATATTATGAGTGCCATTTGTAGATCCTAAAATATAGCAACTTGTTTTTTTTTTATAGCAGCAGCTTAGGATGATCTGAACCAAGTTTGTAGAATTTGTGAGCCCCATTTCGAGCCTCCACACGCCTCATAGCAGATTCTTTGTTCCATACACATAGATCAATGATTTTGAAGAGTTGAGAGATGATGATCCATTATGTTCCCATCAGTATTAGATCAATAATTTTTAGTTTCTTCATATATAATCAAAGGAGGCTATGCAATTTCATAATTGTATCTAGTAACATAATATGAAGAGTCTTTCACGCATATACAGTAGAACCTCTATAAATTAATACTCGATAAATTAATAATCACTATAAATTAATAAATTTTGCTGGTCCTGAGTCGGGCCGGTGTAAAAATTAGTAAAATTCGATAAGATAATAAGATAATAATTTTTTTGAAACCCTTATATAAATATATAGTCTCAATAATACGCTAAATTAATAATTATACATCTAAGCATATATATTTACAAATATAACTAAAGTAATATAGTAAAATATGATTAAATTATTGTTTTAAGTTTATAAACATTGTTGATTTATCTTTAAATTATTTGATATGATATTTTTTAAATGAATTTTATAATTTTAAAAATATTTTTGTATTGTTTCTTGATAAAAGTTAAAAATTCAAACCAAAAATATCTCTATAAATTAATAAATTATTATTTTATTGATAAATTAATAATTATTAGATAAATTAATAACTTTATAAGATAATAAAATCTTCAAGTCCCAACATTATTAATTTATAGAGGTTTTACTGTACATTTACAAATTTGTCTAATTCTCCTCATAATTTAAACCCTACTAATATATATAAGCATTTTAAAAAGAAAAAAAAGAATATATAAGCCGTAAAAAAAAAAAATTTCCAAACATCTGAGCAGGCTCTTCAAAAACCCTCCTTAAACCTGAGCGGCGACTTAAGTCTTCTTGTCTCGCCTTCGTATCTTACGAAATACAAAAACCCTAAACCAATCAGTTGATTTCAACATCACTCCTTAGCAACCGCAAGACCATTATTGGATTTTCTAGTGTTGATTGCTTAGGTATGTGTGGAAAATCGATTGCCACCGAATCGAGATCCTGATGATCTGTTTCTGAAATTCGTGCTAACTGCGGTAAGTATACATAGATTTCGAGGTTGTCTCCGTGGATTTATCGGTTCAATTTTGGCGATCGGATCTTATGGAGGGAAGCTTTGCGAAACAGAAACGAGATTGCGAATGGGCTCTGCGTTACTTGAGAGCTAGATTGGATATGATAAGCAAGTTACCCGATTCTCTGATATGCCATATACTGCTGTATCTTCCGACAAAGGATATTGTCAGGACGAGTGCTTTGTCCAAGAGGTGGAAAAAGGTGTGGCTTTTGATTCCCGGGTTGGATTTGGCCGCTAAAGAGTTCCCAAATCACAGTGCCCTTGTTAGTTTTTTGGACAGGTTCCTAGATTTCTCTAGGGAAGAGAAGTCATGCTTGCACAAGCTCAAGCTAAGTATTCAGAAAAACTGGAATGATCCGCCTTGTGTCACTCGTTGGATAGACTTTGTGGTTAGGCGTAAACTTCAGCATCTTGATGTTGAGTGTCTTGTGGATCGTAAGTTCTTAGAGATGATGCCGCTAAGCCTTTACGTCTGTGACACACTGGTATATCTAAGACTCCATCGGGTATCGTTTGGTGAGTTTGAGTCCGTGTCTTTGCCTCGTCTCAAGACTATGGTGTTAGAACACAATGTATATGCCGGTGATGCTGGTCTGGAGTCGTTTATCTCGTCTTGCTCAGCTCTCGAAGATTTGAGCATTGTTAGGATGGTAAACGACAACGTTAAGGTTCTACGAGTGCGCTCTCAGACAATGACCAGGCTTAATGTAGACTATTTGTTTGGTGAGGGTGATGACTATGTTGATGATTATGTTAAAAAGGACTCAGGGGTTATGATTGATGCTCCTAGACTCAAGTATTTGAAGTTCCAAGATGATCTGTCGGACAGTAAAATCATAACCAATTCGGGGTCCTTAGCCAAGGTCAATGTTGCTTTTGTCTTTAATGAGACTGATGATGCTGCCTATGTAGTTGACTTACCAAAGCGAAATATGGTACGCAATTTTTTTAGCAGCATTTCAGGAGTTAAGGATATGAAGATCTCTTCGAATACTGTGGAGGTAATATAGATTTGCTAGTCATATATACATATACATTATATCTACTGTTCTTAAGTTTTTTGCTCACACTTGTATTCTTATCTTTCTTTCTTACTTTTTTCTTGAGCAGTTTATCAATTATAGAGATGTCAATACGGGCCATGGCCCGCGGGTTCGACCCAAATAGGCCCACTGCGGGGCGGACTTGGGCTAAAAAATATGGATCCGAAAATAAGCGGGCCTCGCGGGTATGATCCGTGCGGATTATGGGTTTAGCGGTTCAACCCGTTGCGGTTTTGCGGGTTTGCGGTTTGACCGCAAAATTCATTT
>JAHZTW010000003.1:11352875-11364698 GCA_020283515.1 Alliaria petiolata | reverse complement strand
GGAAAAAAGGAAGCGACTTTTATCAAAAAAAGAAGGAGAGGAGGAGAGAGGCTCGAAGGGGTTTCTTTTTATTTAATTTCATTTTTCTGCCTTTTTGTTTTTGTTTTTGTTATTTTATTTAGCTATGGAATTTGTGATTCAGTAATTGTGAGAGTTCATTTTTTTTTTTTTTTTGGCTTTTTGGTTTTTTTTCTTTCTTTCTTTAAAGTGTAAGCTTTTCTTTTGTGATTTTACGATTCCGTGTGTGTTAAAAAATGTTCGATTGGTGCAAGGATAAATTCCTACTTGTCATCAATTATCCATTTTACAATATTTGTATCGATCACCATTTGCGTTTAGGCCTTAGGGGATCATGGCCGACTCAAAAATATTATGAGTGCCATTTGTAGATCCTAAAATATAGCAACTTGTTTTTTTTTTATAGCAGCAGCTTAGGATGATCTGAACCAAGTTTGTAGAATTTGTGAGCCCCATTTCGAGCCTCCACACGCCTCATAGCAGATTCTTTGTTCCATACACATAGATCAATGATTTTGAAGAGTTGAGAGATGATGATCCATTATGTTCCCATCAGTATTAGATCAATAATTTTTAGTTTCTTCATATATAATCAAAGGAGGCTATGCAATTTCATAATTGTATCTAGTAACATAATATGAAGAGTCTTTCACGCATATACAGTAGAACCTCTATAAATTAATACTCGATAAATTAATAATCACTATAAATTAATAAATTTTGCTGGTCCTGAGTCGGGCCGGTGTAAAAATTAGTAAAATTCGATAAGATAATAAGATAATAATTTTTTTGAAACCCTTATATAAATATATAGTCTCAATAATACGCTAAATTAATAATTATACATCTAAGCATATATATTTACAAATATAACTAAAGTAATATAGTAAAATATGATTAAATTATTGTTTTAAGTTTATAAACATTGTTGATTTATCTTTAAATTATTTGATATGATATTTTTTAAATGAATTTTATAATTTTAAAAATATTTTTGTATTGTTTCTTGATAAAAGTTAAAAATTCAAACCAAAAATATCTCTATAAATTAATAAATTATTATTTTATTGATAAATTAATAATTATTAGATAAATTAATAACTCTATAAGATAATAAAATCTTCAAGTCCCAACATTATTAATTTATAGAGGTTTTACTGTACATTTACAAATTTGTCTAATTCTCCTCATAATTTAAACCCTACTAATATATATAAGCATTTTAAAAAGAAAAAAAAGAATATATAAGCCGTAAAAAAAAAAAATTTCCAAACATCTGAGCAGGCTCTTCAAAAACCCTCCTTAAACCTGAGCGGCGACTTAAGTCTTCTTGTCTCGCCTTCGTATCTTACGAAATACAAAAACCCTAAACCAATCAGTTGATTTCAACATCACTCCTTAGCAACCGCAAGACCATTATTGGATTTTCTAGTGTTGATTGCTTAGGTATGTGTGGAAAATCGATTGCCACCGAATCGAGATCCTGATGATCTGTTTCTGAAATTCGTGCTAACTGCGGTAAGTATACATAGATTTCGAGGTTGTCTCCGTGGATTTATCGGTTCAATTTTGGCGATCGGATCTTATGGAGGGAAGCTTTGCGAAACAGAAACGAGATTGCGAATGGGCTCTGCGTTACTTGAGAGCTAGATTGGATATGATAAGCAAGTTACCCGATTCTCTGATATGCCATATACTGCTGTATCTTCCGACAAAGGATATTGTCAGGACGAGTGCTTTGTCCAAGAGGTGGAAAAAGGTGTGGCTTTTGATTCCCGGGTTGGATTTGGCCGCTAAAGAGTTCCCAAATCACAGTGCCCTTGTTAGTTTTTTGGACAGGTTCCTAGATTTCTCTAGGGAAGAGAAGTCATGCTTGCACAAGCTCAAGCTAAGTATTCAGAAAAACTGGAATGATCCGCCTTGTGTCACTCGTTGGATAGACTTTGTGGTTAGGCGTAAACTTCAGCATCTTGATGTTGAGTGTCTTGTGGATCGTAAGTTCTTAGAGATGATGCCGCTAAGCCTTTACGTCTGTGACACACTGGTATATCTAAGACTCCATCGGGTATCGTTTGGTGAGTTTGAGTCCGTGTCTTTGCCTCGTCTCAAGACTATGGTGTTAGAACACAATGTATATGCCGGTGATGCTGGTCTGGAGTCGTTTATCTCGTCTTGCTCAGCTCTCGAAGATTTGAGCATTGTTAGGATGGTAAACGACAACGTTAAGGTTCTACGAGTGCGCTCTCAGACAATGACCAGGCTTAATGTAGACTATTTGTTTGGTGAGGGTGATGACTATGTTGATGATTATGTTAAAAAGGACTCAGGGGTTATGATTGATGCTCCTAGACTCAAGTATTTGAAGTTCCAAGATGATCTGTCGGACAGTAAAATCATAACCAATTCGGGGTCCTTAGCCAAGGTCAATGTTGCTTTTGTCTTTAATGAGACTGATGATGCTGCCTATGTAGTTGACTTACCAAAGCGAAATATGGTACGCAATTTTTTTAGCAGCATTTCAGGAGTTAAGGATATGAAGATCTCTTCGAATACTGTGGAGGTAATATAGATTTGCTAGTCATATATACATATACATTATATCTACTGTTCTTAAGTTTTTTGCTCACACTTGTATTCTTATCTTTCTTTCTTACTTTTTTCTTGAGCAGTTTATCAATTATAGAGATGTCAATACGGGCCATGGCCCGCGGGTTCGACCCAAATAGGCCCACTGCGGGGCGGACTTGGACTAAAAAATATGGATCCGAAAATAAGCGGGCCTCGCGGGTATGATCCGTGCGGATTATGGGTTTAGCGGTTCAACCCGTTGCGGTTTTGCGGGTTTGCGGTTTGACCGCAAAATTCATTGTTTTTGTCGACTCCAAGCATTTTCGATAAGCAATGGGGATCTCCGATGGCGATTCAACCGGAGGATGATGATGATGTGTTCGTAGTCGAGGAGGAGGACCATTTTTTGTGAAATTCGAACTGAGACACTCAACGATCAGCTAGAATTGTGTGTTTTAGTCTCGGAAGAGACAGAGTGAGAGAGGAAGGGATGAGAGGAGTCGGAGGACCATTGCTTGCAATCGGAGATCTTCTCGCCGATCTCGTTGAAGAAACTGTTGCATCTCCCGAAATCGATCGAAATTCCGGAAGTTCTTCAAACTTTGATCATGATTCCATCTCTGGATCATAGGATCTAACCCGACTCATTCAGGTCACTCTTCTATTTTTTTCTCCGACAGCTTTACGAAAATTATTTGGAATCAATGGACTTTGTTTTGTTCTTTACCAAGAATCTCTATCTCTATCATTTGTTCATTTATCACAATGAATTGCATATTGTTTCATTGTTAGTTGGAATTTTATGCATCGTTCTATTTAATTTTGGAATTTGTTCTATACTTGTTCGGTTTTGACTTGGACAATCCATCGTAATAAGTGGTTATTTGAAAATTGTGGAAGAGTTGTACCGTAAAACAAAAATCTTAATCCATATAGTTGATGCATTCTTGAAATTTTGCTGACTTGTTTTGTTCTTCTTATGAGCATTGATAACCATGATTAGTAATTTAGTATAGTTTTGTTTCAGGAAAACTATGATAAACTAAACAGTGCGTTTGCTGGTTCTTATCACTCATGGACCTCTCTCACATTGGAGGTAATTTGTCAGCTTCTTATTTGGTACTTGCAATCAACAATTCAATTATGTTTTAATTTTTGGTTCTTGTTCCAGGGATTTAGAAAGTTCGATCCGAAGGAGAAACATGGTTAGACCGGAGAGATCTTCTAGAGCAAAGCTGCAGTTTTGTTTCAGTTTTGATCTTCTGCTGCAGCTTTCGGAGAGACAGCAGTTTAGTTACAATGGAAGGTCAGTTTCTTTGTTTTTGTAATCATGAATAATAAATGGGTGTTACTTGAATGTAATTGAGATAGACAGTTGTCGAAACATAAGCATTTTTTGAATATTTATTGTGTGATGTTGTTTCTGAAAAAGAATTTGTGTCATCTCTATATATCCATGTTTCTAGATATGCAAGAAAGATTTTCTTTGATCAGGCTCTGCATCTCTTTCCTGATTTGTTCTGCAAGTGATTCTGAATACAGGTGCTGTGGTGCACTTCTTGCTGTAACATCAGTGGTGGTTGCTGTCTTCTCAGCCTTGACCGCCTCATTAGACTTCGACCCATCTCCAGTTTCATCCTTTGTATGCACTGTTCCAGGTACAAATTCAGTCTCATGTTGTTCCCGTGGTTCAGATTCTCGAGTGTCAGTATCCTCTTCAAAGAAAACTAACAAAATTGCTTGAGTCAAGTTTTAAAGAAATCTTGAGGGTTTGAGGATTTGTTATTATTTGAAGATATAAAGTTTTTAGCCGTTGATTAATTCTAAACATTTTAAATATTTAAATTAAAATCCAAGTTTTTGAAACCTTTTGCACCAACTAGATGCTCTCAAACATAAACCCTACTATTAATAACCCTAACTAAAGCCTAAAGGCAAGTCAAAAATCAAAATTTTTGTCGGCTGTTTCTTTGATTCACAAAACGTTTGAGCGATTGAGAGTCTGAGACAGAGAGTTTGAGCAACTGAGAGTCTGAGACAGAGAGTTTGAGCAACTGAGAGTCTGAGACAGAGGCCGAAGTTTCAAAGACGTGAGCCTGATACGTGATCATCGTCAACAATGGACTTGGTAAGTTTCATTCATCTGTGGTAGATAGACTTCACCTAATTTCAGATTTGATCACTTTAGTTTCATTTATCTGTGGTAAATAGACTTCACCTACTTTCAGATTTGATCACGTCGTGAATAGATCACTTCACCTTAGAGTCATATTTGTTGATAAACGTCAAGTAATTTTCATTATTAACGTAAGTTCTTAATTTTTATTGGCAGAATTCTGCAGACTTCTTGAATTTGCAATCTGTGGACCTTGAGTCGCAACGATTGATTAATGCTCTAAACGCTGAAGAAGAACGAGCAAAGTCTGATGGATCACAACCACCAAAAGTTCGTAAAAGAAGGTTCATTGAAGTGGAAGATGTTGAGGATGATTCTGAAACAGAACTCACCCCTGAACCGAGACAGAGAAACCACTTTGTCGCTGATGCCAAAAGCACAGCATCTCAGGTGAAGGAGAAGAAGAAAAATATGTTTCAGTCTACACTTGATGATCGCAAAGGAAAGTCATCTCAACTGAATAAGAGAAAGCCACAGCTAGTTGATGTTGAAGATGATGATGCTGAAACAGAATTCACTCCTCAACCGAGAAAGAAAAATCAGGATGGTGAAACAAGTGAGCCGAGTAAGAAAAAAACAAAATTTGTTGATTCTGAAGATGAATCAGATGATGATGACAAGGGAAAGTCATCAGATAAGAAAAAGAGTAAAGAGAGTAGGAAATGGTCAGACGTGTGGGATGATTTTGTTGTTATCACCAAGAAAGACGGCTCCCAAAAAGCACAGTGTACACATTGCAAGAAAGAATATAAGCATCAATCTCACAAGAACGGTACTGCTACTTTAAGAAGGCATCGTTTGAAATGTGCTGTTACGCCTAGAACTTCTGGTGATGTTGGTAAAATGATGATCAACACAGAAGCTAAACTACAAGCACGGAAGATTGATCACTTTGTTTTCCGTGAGATGGTAGCGAAGACAATTATCCAGCATGATCTTCCATTCGCTTACGTGGAGTATGAAAGAGTTAGAGCAGTTTGGAAATACTTGAATGCTGATGTTAAGTTCATCAGTCGCAACACAGCTGCAAAAGATGTGTATCGATTCTATGAGAACGAGACAGCAAACTTGAAGATGGAACTAGCTAGTCTTCCTGGACGTATTAGCTTTACCTCTGATTTGTGGACATCAATAACAAATGAAGGTTATATGTGTCTCACGGCTCATTACATCGATCGAAATTGGAAGCTCAAGAACAAAATCCTAGCATTTTGTGCTCTCACACCACCTCATACAGGTATGAATTTAGTAATGGTTCAAAAATTAGAATGAATTTGATTGTTTATCTAGATTATAAGATACGATTATAATTTATTTTTAACTATCTAGGTATGAAATTAGCAATGGAGCTTCTTGAGTCATGGAAATAATGGGGAATTGACAAGAAGGTTTTCTCCATCACATTAGATAATGCGACTAGCAATGATTCTATGCAAGACATTGTAAAATCTCAGCTGCTATTGCGCAATGATTTGTTGTGCAAAGGAGAGTTTTTCCATGTTAGATGTTCAGCTCACATACTGAATCTTATTGTTCAAGATGGGTTGAAAGTTATTGGTGATTCCCTGCATAAAGTCAGAGAGAGCATCAAATATGTAACAGCATCTGAATCGCGTGAGATAGTGTTTGCGAAATGTGTGGATGCTGTGGGTTTAGATCTCAAGGCTGGTTTGGTATTGGATGTGCAAACAAGATGGAATTCAACTTATCACATGCTTAACAGGGCTATGAAGTACCGAGCTGCATTTTCTAACCTTAAAACAATTGATGGGAGAAACTACAAGTCCTTTCCGACAGATGAAGAATGGACTCGAGCAAAGGAGATTTGTAATTTTTTGGAGCCATTTGATGAGATCACTAAGCTTATGTCAGGGTCGACATATCCAACGTCAAACTTGTACTTCATGCAGGTTTGGAAGATCCAAAACTGGCTGAAAGTGAATGAATCAAGCAATGATGAGATTGTCAAAGAAATGATCAAACCGATGAAGGAGAAGTTTGATAAGTATTGGGAAGAAGTTAGTGATATTTTTGCAATGGCTACCGTCTTTGATCCACGGTTGAAGCTTACACTTGCAGAATTTTGTTTTGGAAAGCTTGATCAGAGTTCTTGTAAAGCAAAGATGGATCACTTGCGTAGTCAACTATGTCTGCTGTTTGAATCATATGAGAAAAAGCCAAAGTCCACGTCACCATCTACACAG
The DNA here is from genome assembly GCA_020283515.1 of Alliaria petiolata. Classification (NCBI taxonomy): domain Eukaryota; kingdom Viridiplantae; phylum Streptophyta; class Magnoliopsida; order Brassicales; family Brassicaceae; genus Alliaria; species Alliaria petiolata. Next base: position 11,357,732 of record JAHZTW010000003.1, on the reverse strand, counting down.
TCACGGGAAGGTGATCAAAATGATGAAGAACAAAAAGGGAGTTTTACAAATTATGATGTAAGTAATTTTCTTGAGTTTGAGTTTGCATTGAGTTTTGAGTTTACATGTTTTAGTTTTAAGTTTGATTTACGTGCTTCATGCATGATTTACGTGAGTATGATATGCATTAGGTTTGCTTGGTGGTTTTAATATATTCACGTTGGCTTTAGTTTTTTATGATGGAGTGATGTATTGGATTTCTATTCTTTTGATTTTAAGGATTTTTTTACCTTTCGAAAATCAAGTGTTGCCGTTAGCGGAAAATCTTCTTTGGAAACGTATCTTGAAGAGCCGGCATTAGACATGGTCCATTATCAGAGCTTAGACATCCTGCATTTTTGGAAAGATAACTCTAAAAAGTATGGTGAGCTATCTTCAATGGCTTGCGATTTGCTTAGTATCCCTATCACGACAATAGCTTCAGAATCTTCTTTTAGCATTGGATCTCGCGTTTTGAACAAGTACAGAAGCCGTCTTCTTCCTAAAAATGTTCAAGCTTTGATATGCACTCGCAATTGGTTAAGGGGATTTGAAGCATATGAGAATGGTAAACAACTTCTTATTATAACTTTTACACTTGTTTCATTGTAACGTTTTTAACAAAATTTAATCGTATGTAGAAGAAGAATTTGAGGATGACGATGAGACACTGCCGTCTTTCCAATCCATTGTCGATGATGAAGATGAGGACGAAGATGAAAATGGAAGAGGAAGAATTTGATGATGATGATGTGTTGCTTTTACGTTTGTTGCTTTCGGATTGTTGCGTTTGTTGCTTTTTAGGATTTTTTAATGGTCGGATCGATAGTTTATGATTGTTGCTTTCGTGGATTGTTGGAATGTTGCTTTTCGATTTGAGTTTTATGAATGTTTTTTATATAAAAAATCTCATCAAAACAGATATACAAGTAACAAAACAGGTTTGTAATCACTTATAAAGCCAAAATTCGAATTGTATCAAATTTTCAACAAAACCCGCGGGTTGGCCCGCTTACCCGTAAAATACATACGGGTTGGGCTTGGGCCATAAGATTTTGGACCGCAACCCGCGTGGGTCAACCCGCCAGACCCGAGAAAAATATGAAACCGCAACGGGTTGGGCTATTTGGGCTCGGACCAGCCCGTCTGACATCTCTAATCAATTATAACAGGGAATACGGGCCACTGCCCCAGTTTTGCAACCTTTCCCGTTTAAAAGTGGAGTTTTGTTTATCGACTCTGGATATGCTGCCTACCCTTCTTGAGAGCTGTCCGAATCTAAAATCACTCGTCTTGGTGCTGGTGATGACTTGCACAACCTTTAGAGTTTCCTACTCAGTTGCTTTAAAGAATCTGTGTAATCTTATATTCATTCATTTTTTTGTGTTTCCCTTGATATGTTGTATTTATGTAGGATTTTCATCCTTCGAGGGAGAAACCGGAAATGAGACTCTCATCCGTACCTCGGTGTTTGCTGTCATCACTCGAGTCTGTAGAGATAAAACGTTTCAACGGAGGGCCTGCTAAAATGGAAGTAGCAAGGTATTTTGTAGACAACTCAGCAGTCCTCAAGAAACTTGTTCTGCGTGTGAGGTTTTCTATGCTAGAAGAAGGATTTTACATGCTGAGGGATCTCCTTGCATTGCCCAGGCGATCCAATACATGTCAGATCCTAGTTTGTTGAAGGCTAGAATGGTTTTTAGGTGGGGTCTATGTTCAGAATGTGAGTAGCATTTCCCTGTTGGTTTTGTTAGACTGAAATTTGGATTTTTGATTTCTGTTATGATTTATGTATTTGTGAGCTTTTTTGGCCATTAGGTCTGGATGATGTTTGAGAATTTTATAACTATATAAGGCTTTCTATTTTGTTGTCTTCTCTCAAGCCATGTCTCTGCATCACCAGCAAGTTTAACATCCGATGGATAAAAATGGCTACATCAATTGATGATAAGTCTTCTCCGTAAGGACCGTAACTTAAGAGGAAAATCCTTGGTTTAATTGGTCTAACCCACTTAGATTAAATTTACATTCAAATAGTCGTTTGCCATTCATTATTTCTTTAGGATTACTTCAGTGCATCTTTAGTTGATACTACAAGGGTCCAATAATTGTAGCCAGTTCACAATTATTTTTTTGTAGTTGAGAAAATACCAAAAAGGAAAATATCATCGAACCAGGTACAAAACCGTCGGTTCGTCACTTGGAACCAAACACAGAATTAAGTTGTCGTTTTGAACATTAGAGAGCACGTGACTAAGAGCATGCCACCTAAGACTCCAGATGAAGAAGAGGTTTCCTCGTCCTCAGTCCTCAGTCCTGCTTGTTGTCTTTTTCCTCCTCCATTGTACCTACCTGCAGAAGAAAACGACTGAGCTCAAAATCAGTACTAAGGAATCTCAAAGGACAAGTAAGTAAAGCCTACATATTCAAAATCAGGACAACTTTGACTAAGACCACAGAAAAGTAAAGCCTCTATCAAAACGCTCTCAAACGCGTGTCTAGAGCTGGATGTACGAAAAGGGTTAAACCCTAAAAGACTCTCATTTCCTTTGAGAAGAACTTCGTCTCCGTCTCATCTTCCAAAACCCTAAACCCATCAGGTGATTTCAACTTCTTCGCCTTCAAACACACTTTCTGGATTTTCTAGTTTTTGATTTTGATAGATCAGTTACTGATTTCCGTGCTAAATGCGTCCTTGTTCTTAGTATTCGAGGCTGTCTCTGCGAAATCTTCGGTTTTTAATTTTACGAGCGGATTTGATGGAACGGCCTGCAGATTTCTCGAGTGCAAGAGAGGATATGATAAGCAATTTACCCAAGGCTTTGATATCTCAGATGCCCTGGCATCTTCCGACAAAGGAAGCTGTTAGGACTAGTGTTTTGTCCAACAGGTGGAAAAAACTCTGGCTTTCGACTCCCAGGCTGGATTTGGACTCCTCTGAGTTTCCAGATTACAATGCCTTTGTGGGTTTTATGGACAGGTTCCTAGATTTCTCTAGGGAAGAGAACTCAGGCTTGCACAAGCTCACGCTAAGTATTAGCAAGGATGGGAATGATGTGGCTTGTGTCACTCGTTTGATAGACTTTGTGGCTACTCGTAAACTTGAGCGTCTTGATGTTGAATGTGGTCCAAGGAATCGTGAGTATTTGGAGGTGATTCCCCTAAGACTTTATATCTGTGAAACACTCCTTCACTTGAGACTCCGTCGGGTACTGTTGGGTAAGTTTGAGTCTGTTTCTTTGCCTCGTCTCAAGACGATGCTTTTAGAGTACAATATATACGCCAACGAGGCGGTTCTGGAGTCGCTTATCTCGTCTTGCCCAGTTCTTGAAGATTTGAGCATTGTTCGATGGGTATATGATAATGTAAAGGTCGTACGAGTGCACTCCCAGACACTAACCAGTCTCAGTGTAGAATTTGGTTGGGATGATGGCGATGTGGATGAGGATGAGGAAGAAGACTTTGAATTGGATCATGAAAACTTGGCGGTTTTAATTGATGCCCCTAGACTCAAGTATCTGAGTTTCGAAGGTGACGCATCTTCGAGTAAAACCATAAGCAATTCGGGTTCCTTAGCCAAGGTCAATATTCTTGGCGAATTCGAACTGTGGTCTATTGCGCATCACGTGGACTTACAAAAGCGGCATATGGCCCGTAATTTTGTCACCAGTATCTCGGGAGTTAGGGAACTGAACATCTCTGTGGATGCTTTCCAGGTATACGTCTATGCTATTCATACATAGTGTGCTCTTCCATGATGCTTTTGCTTACCAATATACATGTCTCACTTGCTCTTTTTGTGTAAGCAGTTGTTGTCTTAACAATTGGAAGTAGAACCAGTACCCCAAAAGTTTTGCAACCTTTCCTGTTTGGAAGTAGAGTTTTATTACAACCTGGGTAGATTGCAAAGGTTTCTCAGAGGCTGTCCGAATCTAAAATCCCTAATCTTGGTAATGACTTGCACAAACCCAGACCCAGCTCATACACTTGAGAAATGCGTTGCCTAAAAATTCGTTCATATCTTGTGTTGCAGAATTTAATTTATGAGACCCCTTTGAGGGAACATAGAGGAGTCCCGTCCGTGCCTCGGTGTTTGCTGTCATCGCTCGAGTCTGTAGAGATAAAAAGCAGAGTTGCTAGAAATCCAGCTGTAATGAAAGTAGCAAGGTACTTTGTAGAGAACTCAGTAGTCCTCAAGAAACTTGCTCTGCATTCTTCCACGCTATAAGAAGATCCCGTCGCCTTAAGGGACCTCCTTTCATTGCCGAGGCCATCTCGCGAGTGTCAAATCCAATAACGTGTATTTTGATTTTGTTGAATTCTCTTGTCCTCGTGTCTTATGTAAGCTTTGGGCAACGTCTCTTGGATTCCAAACTTCTTAAAGTTCAAAGCGAATGTGATTCTCTTTCTTGTTGACCCAAGTTGAAAGAGAATCCCTCATTCCCTCTATACCACAGTATACTAATCTGGGTTTTAAAAGGCGCGCCTCAGGCGCGCTTAGGCGCAGGCGAGGTGAGGCTCCAAAGTCATCGCCTCTGTTCCCTCAGGCGAGGTGATTTCAGTAAGGCGTGCATAAGCGCTCGCTCCGGCCCGCCTCTCCATGATTCACGCCTCAACTAAATCCACGCCTTTCACCTAAATAAGGTAAATTTCCAAAAACACATCATAATTAGCTTTAAAAAGCTTATATTTACTTTCTTTTATGGTTCCAAAGCAACTCTTTAATTTTCGGATACTTTCTTTTATTTTTTTGGCTTTTATAGCCGAGTCCTCCCTTGCTTCTTACCTCTTCATTTTCATCTTCCATCTTTCTTCTATCCTCTCTACTCTCCATTCTCT
>JAHZTW010000003.1:11093246-11290727 GCA_020283515.1 Alliaria petiolata | reverse complement strand
GGAAAAAAGGAAGCGACTTTTATCAAAAAAAGAAGGAGAGGAGGAGAGAGGCTCGAAGGGGTTTCTTTTTATTTAATTTCATTTTTCTGCCTTTTTGTTTTTGTTTTTGTTATTTTATTTAGCTATGGAATTTGTGATTCAGTAATTGTGAGAGTTCATTTTTTTTTTTTTTTTTTGGCATTAACAAAAACAAAGAAAGATATTTAGAGATCAAACTACAACAAAAGAAAAAGAAACGGATTATTAAAAGATGGAGATGGTGCATTAAGGCTGAGATAGCTAGAATTGTCGATCGGATTCTTATAGTTTATTAAAGTCTTATGATCCTTTTGACATTTTGTTTTCCAAACTTTGTTTAAAATGTCTGTATAGTAATTAGCTTTTGCAGTAAATCCAAAATCCTGACTTGCATAACACATATATAGACAGTATAACATGTCATCCATAACTTTTACTAAGATGAACAAGGTAAGACAAAGAGAATGATAACTTCAAATGTATTAAGATCGAGAGATCCACACGATACTGAGTAAATAGCAAAGGTTTTTATCTGTTTATCAATCGAAATAGAACAAAGTAAAAACAACGCATCTTAACCGCATAAAACTCGATGAGGAGTCTATTTTTTTTTTTTAAGTACTACTATAGTAAGGTAGGTGTTTTTCGAGAGAACACTTCTCATTTGCGAGCATCGACTTTCTTCGCGTCTCTCGCTACAACAAACAGAGACATCAAAAGATCAGAAACATGAGGAAAAGATTGTGTTTATGAAACCAAATCATCACAAAAGGTGTGTTTCAGAGAGGTTGTTACCGGCTTTCTCCTCTTCTCGCTTCTTAGCAGCTTCTTCTCTCTGTTGGCGAATCAGAGCCAGACGATCTGTATGCATACACACACGGGATAAGATTAATCGATAAGCCAACAAGAACGAGACAAGTGAGAACCAGCGATTCAACAACGTTGTTTACCCAAATCCTTTCTTGCTTGTTCGGTTTTGCCTTGCTCCTGCAACCTCATGTATCGCTCATGAGCTCGCTGCTTCTCTAGCTCCTCTCTGCATTATTAAGCAGAAAGTCAACAATAATAGATGGAATTGTAACGAGCTCCTTATTAAGAAATGTTGAATTGAGCTTAGAAACGTTCAGTAGTAGCAACAAACCTTTCACGCCTTGAGAGTTCGGTGGTCTTACTAGCCTAATTAACATAAGAGAAGAACAGAAGAAAAAAAAAAACTCAAAACGTTATTAATGACAAACATATACATACGCATAATTTACAGAAACCGATTACGCAGAGAGCTTACATCAAGGTCTTTTGCTTTCAAGGTCTTTGGTTTTGCTCTGTTAGGGTTATCAACTTCGATTAGAGCTTCATGTCCTTTCTTCTTCACCTGATATTATATACAAAGTAATGATGAATTGTCTAAGAATGATAACAGATGAATGAGAGGCCACATAAACATTAAGGGTCTTCACTCACATCAGATTCATCTTCTGATTCTTCTTCAGATTCCTCTTCAGACTCCTCTTCGACATCTTCCTCGTATTCAGCTTCTTTCTGATAAGATCATCAAAAGGCCAAACGATGATCCACCGAGCACGTCAAACAAAAAGTATAAAACTTGCAAGAGAAAACTACCAAAAGTACCTGTTTGAATGACCGAGGACGTGCAGCAGAAGTCCCAGCAACTACAAAACACAACAAGAAACACCAAGGTTTAAAAATCTTAAAATCAATCCCTATAAAACCCGATAAATTTACCAAAAGCTGGACCTGATTACACTAAGCAGAACACATCAGAACCCTATGATCATAGACCACAAGATCATCCAAGCCAGGTATTTTTTTTACAGCATTCTCTTAAACAAGCAACATATAAATTATGGATTAGGCAAAGCAGTGGTAAGGACGAGATCTTATAGATATTGCAGCTTCAAAAGGAATGAACCAAGCAAACAAACCAAGACCGGGTCCATACAAAGACAGAGCAACAGATAAGAACTACACCGATACAGATATTGCTTAAATCGAGTTGAGAAATTAAGGCCTACACGAAAACTGATTCGAGCACAGAACATTCAGATTAAAACCTACACTTTTCGAGTACCCAATGATTATCTAACTCGTATAAACCCACAGAGCAAAAGAAATCTGGATTTAAGTAGCAAAATATCAATCAGAGATTTGATAATTCCTCAGCTAATCCAATTTAACAAGCTCGCGATTCCAAGAGGGCTAAATCGAGCAAAACAAAAACTGGGCAGATACAAAAACTCCACAAAATTCAAGCGAAAGCCAAAACTATCTTAACAAATCGAAACTGTGTGAAGAAGCTTCATATCGAAACTCAGAAATCGAAAAAACCTAAACTCATTAGTACCCAATGGTTATATGATTCTTCTACATCATTAGAAAGAACACAAAAACGATTGCAAAACTTGAGAAATCCTTACGTATATCAGCTGCACTAGAGAATCGGCGTTGGCCGGTAGGTTTCCCCTTGAACTTGCCTCTTCCCATCGTTTCGAAAGAAAACCCAAATTCCCCAAAGAAAGCAAATCAGAAACGAAGAAAAGGGAAACCAGAGAATTTGATTCCTGACCCAAAAGAATACGAATCGAATAAAGATTTGGTCTTCTTTTGAAATTAGTGGAGGATCTCGTCCTCTCTTACGGTCACGACTAGGAGACGAAAACCCTAAAGCCACCTGTGACTTTTTGGGGATTATGTGTTTCAGTGTAAATAAAGGGCTAGGCTTCCGGGTAGAGGTTCGATTTCGTATAATTTTGATATGTATACAGTATATGCTAATTCTTAAAAAAACTTAATATAAAAAAAAATTAATAAAAAAGGAAATCAAGTTTAAGAAAATCAATATTTCCAACAAAAAAAAAATTATCTGTCAACATAAAATAGAAATCAATATCAAAATAGCTAATTAACAAATAAAAACATTATTTAAAAGAAAACTAACTTTGATATTTAAGCAAACTTTTTGGAAAATCAACATAAAAAACTTAACTAAAAAAAAAATAACCAATTAAAATATGTTAAAAAGGTCGATTAATATCAGAAAAGCTAAATTAAAAAAAAGATAAAATCATCTAAAAAAATTAACTTGATATTTATGCTAACTCTTAAGAAAATCAACATTAAAAAAAATTAACTAACAAAAATTGGCAAAGAATTTTATATGTCAAAATAAAATGTAAATCAATATCAAAAGAACTAAAGTAACAAAAAATAACCTAAAATGAAATTAACTTGATATTTAGACAAATTTTTTGGAAAATCAACATAAACAAAAAGATTAACTATAAAAATGGAAATTAAAAATAAATGTCTGGAACTTCAAAAAATTGTATCTCTCAAAATAAATGGGAAATCAATATCAAAAGATCTAAATTAATAAAAGCATAAATCATCTAAAAGAAAATTAACTTGATACCTAGGCTAATTCTTTAAAAAAAATCAACATAAAAACTAGACTAACAAAAAAAGATAAAAGAAAATTATGTATTACAAATGTCAATACCTCCATAGAATCATATATGTAAAATAAAATTTTATATAAAAAAACTAAACTAACAAAGAATAAATTATCTATATAAAAAATTAACTTAATATCTATACTAACTCTTTGGAAAATCAACAACAAAAGAGCTTAACTATAAAAAAAAATATCCTAAAGTATATCAAAGCATACAAAGAATTGTATACATCAAAATAAAATATAAAACTAATATTAAAATATATAAACTAAAAAAAACACTAAAAGGTAAATTAACTTGAAATTTAGTTTTGGAAAATTTTGTATTTTTAAAGTATTGGTACTATAAATAACCATCTAAAGTTGCAATAGGTTATACGTGTTTTTAAATCAAACATATTCTTTGAAGATACATAGAATTTACTAAAACAATGTATGCTTCTGGTTCTAAAGACCACAAAAAAAACATTACACAAGTATCTTTCCATTCGAAATACAACAAGTAGTAAAGTCTGATTTTTTATACATTGATAATACTCATATATAAGCCCGCATGAACAGCACATGAATAACAACTTCTAGAATTCGACTTAAAATAATAAAATATGGCAGGATTATCAATCAAACTAAAATTGTTAGACCTACACAAACTATTCAAATCAAAATATGAAGAAAGCACAAAGAAGTTTAAAACAGTGAAAATAATGCAAACACACCACACCATCCTAGAGGTTTGAAAAACAAAATCATCTAATAGTAGACTGCAAATAAAACCGATCTCAATGATAAAATGAATAGATATGTAAGATAAAACTCTTAGAATACATGATGGAGAAGCAAAAAGCGGTCTTGCACGATCATTACAGCTTACCAACAAAGCTTCATGAAGCTTTTCGTTGTTCTCGATAACTCGATCTCCTTTTTCGATTGCCTTAAACACAGTCGTGTGGAACGACTCAGTCTGCATATTAGCAACTGAACAACCAGTTCTTCTCCATAATCCAACTAAATTGCATTACACTTTGCATTCACATTAAGAAAATTGATAAAACAACATGCATAATTTCAAAAAGAAAAATACAATATTTGGAATCAGCATGAATCACGGATTATAGATGCTTAGGTATACATCATTAATCATACATTCATTATAATAACCAAAAATTTGAACACATAAACCTTAGAGAACAAACTATAGAAATTCCACACAAAAAAACACCAGAATCTTAGCAAAGAAACCCTTCTTCTCTAAATCAAATGTGCATGCACGTCAAAATTAGATAATTCGATAGGTTTCATGACTCTATTGTAAACAGAAGAGTTATATATCTGGAATTTGGACATGTGAGACCATCAAACGTGTTTAATATAGAAGAGACCTGACATATAAATTAAATATTGATGGTGGTTGATCAAAGCATAAATGAGGCGGATAATATACATATTGCCGAAGTTGTCCTGTTTTTAACAAAAATGTGAAAATATATTGAAAGATATACGATATAAGCATATATTGAAGGAATGTTTTTTCAGTTTTATAAAATGTCAAATAATTCTTCTTTTATTCTTATTTCTACACACGTAACATATAACCCAAACGTATTCAGAAAACAATGTTAGTATTTAAAATAACATAGTTATTTAATTAGTTAAAAATCAATTGCTATATTATTATTCCACTTAATAAAAATTATAATCTTATAAACAAATACAAATAGAAGAAAATGACATATCATATTTTAAATTTATTTTTATATAAAAAATATTTATACTTCTATTATGCTTTTGATAATTTAAAAAAATATAAATTCTTTTTGATGGCGTTAAGCTACTAACATCTCAGCATAATCATTGACTCAACTTAGTTTAACCCGAATTATTTATACTAAGTTCTTCTCGTGTACATATTGGTACTCAATGCGCGGCTAAGGATTGATAAAGACACCATATGGTGTTGTAAGACTTTGTCAAGAAGATGCAAAACAAAACAACAATGCAAAAGTGAGATGCTTAGTGATATCTTCTTAAACCAAGCGGCGTTGTCCTAGTGGTACTTGAGGAAGATAGTTTTCAATACGGTTCTGGGTTCGATTCCGCTTGGCCACCGGGGAATTTACATTTCGACATCATCGGGAGCATAGATTAGTCCTTGGGCCTAGAAAGCTTTTGGGAAACTGTTGAATAATTAAAAAAAAAAAAATCTTCTTATGAGAAACTTCAGTCACCAACACCAAGAAGAACAATTTCTGATTAGATTGGTTTTTAATTAGTTAGAGGTGTTCTAAACCGGACAATAATTATTATTTGTTTTTAATTAGATTCTTTTTTTTTGCAATATCCAAAAAACTAAATTCGAGTTCGAACCGGAAAAAAAACTGATCGAAAACTTTCAGTTCCATGATTCATTTGATTTCAAAACCTCTATATGAATTACAACCGAAACCATACATATTTTTACTTTTATTTGTAAATCAAAAATCTAAAAAAGAAAATATATACATTTATTATTTATTATGAGTAGAAACGGCGTCGTCGTCGTCTTCTGGGAGGGACTTTAATCTCAAATGTCCCTCCGTACGGGAGGGACAATCTACAAACCCTTATCAAATCTGAAATGCCCCTCTCCTCATGAATGAACTGTTTAGTCCTTCATTTATTAAAAAAAAAAAAAATTAAAAATGGAAAACAAAAAGAAATCTGGTAGGAATTTAATGGACCGAATTTAATTCTCTAAACCAACCAAACCAACCACAAAATCCCCTCTCGTCTTCTTCTTGCTCTCACGTTTCCACCATTGACGATTTGGAAGCTTGAAATTGAAGGTTAGTTGTTGCTGTTTTTTATGCTATTTTCGATTTCATGATTGAATTATCAAGTTTATGTCATAGGCAAAGCAATCACAAAGCAATTAATACATAGTTTCTTCTCAATTAGGGAAATTTATAGTAAAGAAATTTTTGATTTTTTTTTTTGCTCATTGGAGTCACTGAGCTAGTTGAGTAAGGCTATTAGAAACTGATATTGTTAATTAAATGGGATATCTTGGTTAACTGAGCAATTCATCGTAATAAATCGTGATGATTCGTAGGATGATGAACCAAACTTTCTGGGTACTACTGGTACAACTAGAATAACTGGACATATTAAGTGAATTTAGCACAAGTAGGATTAACCAAACTTTCTAGGTACTACTGGGTACAACTAGAATAACTGGACATATTAAGTGAATTAGTACGACTAGGATGAACCAAACTTTCTGGGTACTACTGGTACTACTAGCATAACTGGACATCTTAAGTGAATTAGTACGACTAGTCAAACTGGTATAACTATGATAAGATTACCTTACGATTTTTTTGTTCTTTTCAGGGGAAATGAGTAGCAGTGGTTGCACAGTCATATGTTTTGATTATGGGGGATTCTATTCAAAAGACGGTGATAAAATTATATGGAATTCTGTAGAAGATGAGATTCACACTTTTGTGATGAGGAAATCTTTGGAGGATGTCACTTATGCTGGATTAGTGGAGGGAATTTGCAGAAAGGTTTTGATAGATGCATCTACAACTCAGCTGAAAATTAGTTACTATCCATTGATCTTGAACACGAAGAAACCATCATATATTTGGAATGACGAAAATGTTTTTGGTTATCTACTACAAATGAGTAAAGATCAATGTAGAAGTGTTCTACATGTGGAGTTCAGTAAGGATGTTGATCAAAGTCATGGAAGCGTGCATGTTTCAAGAGAGGATCATGGAGTTGACGTTGATCTAGGTCAGAGTAATGATGAGCATTTTGGTACCGGTAGAGATGGTTTAGAAATACCGGACAGTGAAATGCAAGACAATGAGATGCAAGAAAATGAGATGCAAGAAAGATATGAGCTCGTGTATGATGATGATACAGAAGTCATACCTTATGATGGAAACTCGCAAGTAATTCATGGATGGGAAGACGGTTTAGATATATATAAAGGTCAAGAATTTGACACTAGGCAGGGACTGCAAGCTCTCCTACAGAAAGGTGCACATGAGAATGGTTTTGAGTATGAAACGAAGAAGTCTGAACCCACACGTTTCGTGGTAAAATGTTGGGGAGCAAAAGAGGGATGCAAGTGGGGTTTAAGAGCTTCTGTGCGTATGAACTCTAATAGTTTCACTATTGCCACTTACAACAAGGTGCACACATGCTCTCGGGTTACTACAAGTACAATCAGACAAAAAAGGAAAGGCACACCACACTTAGTTGCAGCTGTTTTGGCTGAAGACTATCCAGGTCGATTCGACACACCAAATCCAAAAACGTTGATCAATATGGTTCAAGGCAGGCTTGGCGTGAAAGTATCGTACTCGACAGCGCTGAGAGGAAAAAACAAAGCTGCTAATGAGGTGCGGGGAAGTTCTGAGGAGAGTTATCGGTGGCTATATTCTTATTTGTACATGCTGGAGAAAGTGAATCCGGGTACACGAAGTTGTGTGGAATTAGATGAGCAGAATAGGTTTAAGTACCTATTCTTTGCATTGGGAGCTTGCATAGAAGGGTTTCTATCGATGAGGAAAGTCATCATTCTAGATGGAACCCACCTGAAGAACGTATATGGTGGAGTTCTAATCGTTGCTTCGGCTCAGGATCCTGATCATCATCATTATCCCATTGCTTTTGGTGTAGTTGATGGTGAGAAAGATGCAAGTTGGACGTGGTTTCTGAATCGGTTGAAGTTAGTAACACCAGATGTCCCTGGAATGGTGTTTATTTCGGATAGGAATCCAAGCTTGATCAAGTCAATAATGGAAGTGTTCCCTTTGTCTCAACATGGGTATTGTGTAAGGCATTTGTCACAGAATGTGAAAGGACACGTTGCCACCCACAGAGATGCATGTGCGAAGAAGTTCATCGAGTGCGCTAAAGCTTATACAGAGGTTGAGTTCGGAAAACTCTATGGTGCTTTTAGGATGAAATATCCATCTGCTGGCGAGTATCTAGACAAAAGTGTTGATGAGAGAAAATGGGCAAGATGCTATTTTCCAGGAGAAAGGTACAACATAGATACCACCAATACTGTAGAATCTATCAACGGCGTTTTTGTAAACGCAAGAAAGTACTCGCTGTTGCCAATGATTGATGTAATTGTTGTCAAATTGGCTGAATGGTGGAACACCCATAGGCAGACTGCCGCTGAAATCCCATTGTCAAAGAAGCTTGTGCCTTATGTGGAGGACGAAATGGATCTAAGATGTGTGGATGCAAAGAAACTCATGGTGCAAGAGTTAAACAGCTATCTCCATGAATACAATGTGATTGGGCTTGATGGGAAGAATTATTTGGTTGATATGACTGCGAGAACTTGTTCTTGCAAGTATTTTGATATAGACAGATACCCATGCGTGCATGCAATTGCTGCTGCAATCCATATGAGCAGAGATATGGAACTTCATCTACAAGAGTTTTGCTCCAAATATTATTTGGTAGAGCTATGGAAATTGGCATACTCCAGGACAATCTATCCAGTTCCTCATATGTCTGAATGGGTTGTACCTGAAGAGATACAAGGAGAAGAAGTCTTACCTCCGGAATATAAGGTAAAGAAAGGAAAACCGCAACAGAAAAGATTCCCATCAGCTGGAGAACATCGTGGAAGAGGAAGAGGAAGAAGAGGAAGAGGAAGAGGAAGAGGTGGACGCTGGGCTGAATGGTTTGGGATTGATGGTAGTGAAGAGTAATATATGTCTTTGTTTTAAATTATGTGAACTATGTGTGCAACTTTGTATGATTGAGACTTGTATGCATGTTATTTCTATCAGGTATGACTAGGAACCACTAGTGCAACTCTATATTCCGCGTCTTATATGTCGAGTACGACTGGTGCGACTAGTACCACTCGTTTTAAGTACAACTAGTGCAACTACATTTTAGTTGTACTCAAGGCCAACTGGGAAAACCAGTACGACTATGCTTTCTACAAAAATGTCAATAACACAATTTCTAAATGTATTTGTAAACATGTTTCCACATAAAATAGGCCATAGAACATGTGGAAGCATATTTGAACATTTCATAGTTATATTAATTTGATCCATGAAAATGTTTGATACATGAAAATGTAATGTCTACACAAGTTACCTTATACGTTTAAGGTTACTTTGGAAATCTTAACCACACAAACATGAAAACCATGAAAGTTTGTATTTTTATACAAATTATAGCATTAGAAATATGTTAAATGTAGTTTGTTTACTAAATTTCACAAGTACAACTAAAAATGATTAATTTAGGGTATGGTACCACTGATTAGAAAAATTTAGCTGGATTCAATTTTTATTTTGAAATTGGGTACAACTAAAAACTGGGTACAACTATGTTTTAAAAAACTGATCAATTTTTAAACAATTTTTGTTTTGACGGCCCAAGTTTCCTCTTTTGACGGCGCACGTGACTTCATATTTTATCCATTTTTAACTTCACACGTTTTATATATTCAGTTCTAGTTGGTCTAGCTCTGCTAGTTGGACCTTTAATTTTACACAAAAACAGACATGCATAAAATATATATGTCCAAATCCTGAAAAACACAAAGATAAATTCTAACATAGCAGACATAACACAAGTTCAAAGCCCTAAGTTACTTAATAACAATCCTTCACCAAACGTGAACGAGTCAACTTCCTTTTTGTTTTTCGCTTGGGAGTCTTACTCCTCTTCAGCTTCTTAATTAATTTCTTTGCTGCTTGGGCTTGAAGACTAGGTCGTTTGTTGATTTTCACCTTCGTAGGAGTTTGGACTGTCTCGACATCGTCTCCACCTAACAAAAAAAAACAAAAAGGGATGAAACTCATTATATCAAAAATAAATGTCCAAAAACAAAAAGGGATGAAACTTACCAGCTAGAGCCTTCCCCATAGCCTTCTCCACAGCCGCTAACACTATCTCCGCAGCTGCCCTAGCCTCAGTCGCCACAGTCTCCACGGTCTCCGCAGCCTCCACCATCTCCGCAGACTCCTTCTCTGCAGCTGCCTCCTCCATCTCCCTCTCTGCAGCCGCAGCCACAGCCACAGCCTTCTCCTTCTCTGCAGCTACAGCTGCCTCCTCCATCTCCTTCTCTGCAGCTACAGCTGCCTCCTCCATCTCCTTCTCTGCAGCTGCAGCTGCCTCTTTCTCTGCAGCTGCAGCCTTCTCCTTCTCTGCAGCTGCAGCCTCAGCTCTCTCCTTCTCAGCCGCTGCAGCTGCCTCCTCCATCTCCCTCTCTGCAGCCGCAGCCACAGCCTTCTCCTTCTCTGCAGCTGCAGCTGCCTCCTCCATCTCCCTCTCTGCAGCCGCAACCACAGCCTTCTCCTTCTCTGCAGCTGCAGCTGCCTCCTCCATCTCCCTCTCTTCCCTGCCGAAATCATTGTATCCACCATACTCAAAATCTGGTGGATTTCTTTGCTCTTCCACGAAGCTCTCTACAGCTACCAATCTTGTATCCAAACCCTGAATACTGGCTTTAATTTCCTTGAACCCTTCTTCCATTAAGTTCATCATCCTTTTCATTTGCTCGGATATTGGCTCAATCACAGCTGCAGGTTCTTCTTCAGCTGGCTCACCTATTGCCGCACCTTCTTCTTGGACAACTCGGGATTGAACATCGGCCATGAAGACATCCTCCCACAGTATCTTCCCTTGTTGGCGGAGTATAAACTTGTTCCACCCATCAACAATAGGGTCAGCTACATCTGAATCATCCTTCAGCTCATAGTCCTGCCATTGGGTCTCTTCCATGACCCTCTCTATGAGATCTACTTCCTCACCCTCAGCAGTCAAAATACTAGTAATGTCCTGAAGTATAACGAAAAACAAATAGGGTCAGTCACAATTGAACTAGTTGTACTATTCGAACTAGTTGTACTAATCGGACTAGTTGTTCTATTCGGACTAGTTGAACTAGTCGGACGAAAATCTTTGTATAACAAAAAGTGAAATACCTTTGTATCTCCAAGATGCTCATTTATCGAATCCAACGAATATCCAGTTGTGCCAGTCTGCGTGAACTCCCACTTGCACATTCGTGGACAATCATCCTCTGCATTTTTTACTTTCACCCGAAATTGTGTCTTTAGGGTTGGAATACATTCAAACGCCAAAATCTGCACATATAATTAGACCAGTTAGAATAGTTGTACTATTCGGACTAGTTGTACTCATAAAGAAATACGACTTACTTCCAAAGGGTTGAGGAACCCAGGAAACGTCCAACTCGCTCTCTCTGTGATCGATCCTTTGAAATGGTTCACCATATGGTAAATCTCTTTGATGTTGTCATCGAAAGTAAACCGTCCCCACGGGAATGTCTCACACACCTCGAGACTATTAACTATCCTCAGAAGGAAAGGCTCTATGGCTACTCCATGCTTCGATCTCCCTCTTATCACTGTCGCCAAGAAGTACAAGACAGCCATCCTTAGCCGATTCCCACCAGCATCATACCTCATCCCCTCAAGCGCTTTTAGCACAACTTCAGTTGTAAGTTTTTGGCCTTCACGAAAATGGTTTTTAATAAACCTCTTGCCACCTAAATTTCTGTAATTGGCTGGGTACTCGTGGCAGTACAGTCCCGAGAGGAGAGCATGCTCTCTGATGGAGTATCTAACGGGCACTCCATTTACCACAAACCAAGCCTGTCTACCCTTGTCCGTTTGTACCGTGCGTAGAAGCAACATCCAAAGCCCCATCACCTTTCTCGTTGCATAAGTCTTCATGTGAAATAGGTGCTTGAACTGCGGGTGGTTCAGAAACCAACTCTTCTCATCCTCTTCCAAAGTTGGTAATATTTCCTCCTTAAATCTGTGTTGCAAGCATTTGGTACTTAGCTTACATCCCTTTCCATATTCATTGGGATTGAAGAAATATCCGAGAGGCCGCATTGGTTCTTCTACATCATCATCATCATGCTGCAAAAATAAGGAAACCGATTTAGTATACTTCTGTCAAACTAGTACGACTAGTACGATTACTAGGCCAACTACTGTCAAACTAGTACGACTAGTATGACTACAATCTACTCATACTATTCGGACTAGTTGACCTACTCGTACTACTCAGACTCGACATTTCATGCAATCCAATTATACTAGTTGAACTAGTTGAACTAATTAGACTATTTATAAGGAAACCGTTCTAGTTGAACTACTCATACTAGTCGGACTAGTTGGACCCAATTATACTAACCATTGTACAAAATTAAAATTTGGGGTTTACCAGTGGTGGTGGTTGCGACGACGAACCGATTGCCGGTTCTGGAATCGGAGGCGGATCGGTTGCCGGTTGCACCGTCGGAGCCACCGAATCCGTCGGAATCGGAGCACTGGACTTTGATTTCTTCCGCGACTTCTTCTCTTTTCCTCGCACTGGACCCTTTCTTTTTTTCGTCGCCGGCGGATTTGAACTTGACGGCAGCGGATTTTGTTCTTCTCCTTCAGTCACCGGACCCGGAAGAGACGGAGGCTGAGGCGGAGGCGGAGCATTGGAAGTTCCGTCTTTTGATTTTGATTTTTCTTTTCCTCGCGGTGACGCACGACGCTTCTCCGCTTCTGTTTTCTTCTGATCCGGCGGATTTGAACTCGACGGCGGCGATGAAGTTTGATCCGGCGAAGGCGTTCTCAACCGAACCCCTCCTTTCTTACGCGGCCCCATGAGATCGATAAATTAGGGATTTGATCGGTGGTTTGGGTTCTCGGAGAAGATGAAATGTGGAAAGATCCGTGGAGAAAATGAAAAATTGGGAAAGTCGGAAAGTACAGCGGTTTGATCGAAAAAGAAGGAATTGGAGAGTTGTTTTCCGTTTGGGCTTGGACCGATTTTATATATGTTGTTGGGCCAAAACCCAATAGCTAATTCAGAAGATAGCGGTTTGGTTGGTTTGTAATTCAGCTGATTTAGAATACCCTCCTTCGTCTTTTCACCCGTTTTTATTATAAAAAAAAAAAAAAAAAAAAAATGTTAGAAGAGGGGTATTTCAGCTCTTCCTCTTGCACGGAGGGGTAAATTAGATTAGAGTCCTTCTGGGAGAGACTCTGGAAAGTGGAAAATATCAAATTGCAATAATCTCCTTTCCCTTTTTTCCCCAATTCGTCGTCGTCTTCGTCTTCCTCGCTCTGTCTAGGGTTTCGTATCTCGCTCTTCCTCGAGGAATCTCGATCTTGCGTAATTAACAGGTTTCTATATGCCTGAAATCATTGTTAACTTCGATCTTAACCAAATTATTAAACTTCGGCTGGTTTTCCCCAACAAAAATCTGTGATTTTTCATTGTGCGCTTTTTCAAGTTCATCTAAATTAAGGTAATTTTTTTCTCTCGAGTCTTGGTTCTGATTTCGATTCTTTAGATCGGGTAGCAATTTTACGAGATTCTTCGAAAGTTTAAATCTTCTGGGTAATCTCTTACGCGGTTGAGATTAGTCTAATCTCTTTCGGTATTGTGAAAGTATTGATTTTTTTTTCTTCTTCTTTTCGAACTCGCTGTTTGATTCTATAGATCGAATTAGCAATTACTGAGATTTTCGTTAAAAACCGGATCCTTCTGGGTACTTTTCTCAATCCGTATATTTGATCATTACGAAGCTTTAGTGGAGATTATTGTGAAGCACTGATTATTTTTATTTTTTTCTTCTTATTTTCGATTTTACTGTTTGTGCAAAGGTGCTTAAACAATGGGAAAGAGGAAGTCAAGGGCAAAGCCTGCTCCAACGAAGCGAATGGACAAGCTTGACACAGTCTTTAGCTGTCCTTTCTGCAATCACGGGTCTAGTGTCGAATGCGAAATGTAAGGTTTCTTAGCTTAATGGAAATTACACACAATACGAGAATGAAATTTTTTGAATTGTTTTTAACTTTATATGGTGAAAAATTTCATGTTGGGTCTTTTTTTTCCAGTAGTATGAAGGATATGATTGGTAAAGCAACTTGTAGAATCTGTGAAGAAAGCTTTAGCACTACTATCACAGGTCTTTTTCTCTGTTTTCAATCTTTCATAACTTTTTTTTATCAAGCCGGTTTTGATTTTCATCTGATCATTTTTTTTTTCCGGTTCTGTTTCTTTGCAGCTTTGAGTGAAGCTATAGACATGTAAGTACAGTCTGTTACAACAATATGGTTTCGCTTCTCGTTGTTCTTATTTCACCATGTTTTTTCTAAACCTCCGGTTTTTTGCTCAAAAAACGAATGCAGCTATAGCGAGTGGATCGATGAGTGCGAGAGGGTTAATACCGTGGAAGATGATGTTGAGCAAGAAGAAGAAGAAGAAGAAGAAGAAGAAGAAGAGATAGATGAAGAGGAAGAAGAGGAGGAAGATGAAGATGAACGTGTGTCTGTCAAAAGGAAGCATAACTACAAGTCCTTTTAGACAATGGCCTTATGTTGTAATATCTATCTGAGGGAATTTACAAGAACAATCTTTAGTGTTTTCTCAGTGGCTGATACATTTTATGATGTCTCTCGTAAGTGCATTAAGCCTTTGCCAAATCGGTTTTTTCAATCGATGCATGTACTAAAAACCCAAAAACGAATGCCTTTCCTTGTTGTTATCTATCATCTTTGGTTCCTTCTGTTTTTACATTGTCTCTGAATCAGTAACCTCAGCTCTGTACACATAAAACTTAACCAAATTTATAACCGCGAAGAACATGTAATGAAGAAGTTTGCTTGCATTGAAAGTAAATAGAAAACCTATTATATAGTATTGTTGACAAAAGAAAAAACTCTATAGATCACTATTTTTAGACTATTCATTCTCTTTGACATCCAGTACCTTCATTTGCTCCGCTTTCACATCCACCGAGTCAGTAACCTCAGCTCTATAAACATAAAACCTAACCACGACCAAGAACAAGACGAAGTTAACCAAATTCAGAACCGCAAAGAACAAGTAGTAATAATCCAGCCTAGACTCGTTAAGATTGTTCAAAATCCATCCTCTCCCTCGTTTCTTTGTTATCTCAGAAACCGTAGACAACAAGAAACTGCTCATGAAATTCCCAACCGCTAAACTCGTTGTCGAATACGATGTTCCGAGGCTTTTCATGCTCTCAGGAGCTTGGTCATAGAAAAACTCGAGCTTTGCAACTTCTAAGAACGAATCAGCCATACCCATTAACACGAACTGAGGAAGCAAAGCAAAGATCGTCAAGGGTAGTTCTACTCCAGTTTGGTGGATGAGTTCATGATCAGCAGCGACTTTGAGTCTATACCTGTTACGAAAGAAGTGTAAGGAAACCTATGCAATACAAGAAACACATGGATTTACTAAATTTGGGTTCGAGAATTTTATAGTTTATATTTGTTGCAAGATGAAAGATCGTAAATCTTAACAATACCTTTCGGTGACAGATGCGACGATCATGATGAGGATGTGAAAGATAAGACCAATTCCCATTCGTTGAAGCAAAGTAACGCCTCTTGGGTTTCCAGTGAATTTTCGGGTTATCTTGACAAAGACTCGATCGTATAGGACTATGGAGATGAGCATTGAGAGCGTGACAAATCCGCCGAGACTCGCTGGTGGGATGCTGAAATTTCCGGTGATCTTTCGGTCTAAAGTGGTTCCTTGTTTGACAAACAAAGTGTTGACCTGAGCGAGCATCAGACTTGGGACGAAAGTTATGAACAAGACGGGTAACATTCTCAGCATTTGTTTTGTTTCTTCGACTTCTGTGATAGTACATAGATTCCATTTATGGGTTGTTCCTGTTTTGAGTGAAGCTCTGTCTAGGAATCTGCAACTTGTTTAGTTACATGTTAGGTATTTTATGATATACTTGAATATACTATGTTTTTTTAAATTGAAATCAATCCGAGATCAAAATCAAATTAAACCCAAACCCAACTATTCTTTTAAACTACATTTTCTTTGAAATCTAAGTTCTAAATCGAATTGAATAAACCAAAATCTGTTAGAATTTGAAAAAAAACATTTATATACACATTACAAATAGTTTTAATCAGATTCATTTTTCTGCTTTTTTCACATAGATGATGATATCTATACGGATGAATTATTATTTTTTAACTATATTTTACCCAAAACCAAGTCGAACCGAAAATTTGCTAAAAAAAAAAAAATCTATAGTTAGAGGAGATTTCTAAACCGGATTTCTCATCCGAAAACCGAAATGACTAGTGTTAAGTCGATAAAATATACACATTACCGTAGACTTGGAGTGGGGTGGATCGGAAAGGCGCCTTTGTGCTCATATTCGAGTGAAGGTAGCTCGTGAAAGCGTGTGAGATTACGCGCCATCGGCACTTTAGCTTTACGAATTGAAGCCACAATGACTCGAGCCATCTTCGTGAAAGGACTTCCCGTTGGGAGCTTGTGGCGGTAAAACGGAGTGCCCATCAAGAAAATGGAAATGGAAATAGCAAGGCCTATTGTCGGAAGCCCATAACCCAAAGCCCAGCCCACGTTATCTTGAACATAGACTAGAACATTTTTTGCAAAGAGTGTACCAAAGAAGATACTAAACATCCACCAATTGAAGAATGATAGTTTCTGAGTCTTCTCCTTTGGGTCGAATACGTCGAACTGATCTGCTCCTATTGTTGATATGTTCGGTTTTGTACCGCCTGTACCGATCGCTAATGTGTATAACGCGCCAAAGAAAACCGCTAGTTGTAAAACCGAAGCTTTTTGGCAGTCTTCTGCATTAGCAGCTGAACATTCGGGTGGTTTAATTCCCGGTATAGATACTGATAACGTTAGCACCAACATCCCCTGAAATTGATAAATGACTAAACCGGTTATCTCGGAGTTGTGAATTTAACCCGTTGAATTACTCTGTCAAAGTTTTGCTAGAGATTAGGATATAAATTTGTTTTCAAATAAAAATGTTTTGCGTTTGTGTTTACATGTTAAAATTATTGCGTTTACCTGGTGGTATCATTACATTTTTTTTATTTTTATTATGAATGAAAATAGCATATAAAATATTGATTTTAGTTTGTGTTTCACGTTTATGCATACAACTTGCAAAAAGTCTTTATGAAAAACACTAAAAAGTTCACTATCATTTTTGTGTGTGTGTTAAAGTAAGAAGTTTACAATCCTTTGAAAAACACTAGATAGTTTAGTATCATTTGAATATTTTTACCATATGTAGTCATGTAGATGTAAAAAAAAAAAAAGAAGGTGTAAATAGAAAGGTAAAAGAAAGCAATCCATAAACCGACTTTACCATATGTAGCAGTAGTAGTAGATAAGTCTTTCGAAAGTCTTCTTATCTATTGTTTCGATATCCACAAATTTTCTCGTGTACACTTTCTAAAATTTTCGATCGGGACAAGAAAAATTAAAGATTAATAATGTTTTTTTTTTCAAAGTCAATTGTTTGTAAAGAGATACAATATGTAGTTCCAAATTAATACACATCTTTTTCTCGTAGAAAAGTATTCCACGTTTCAATGATCAGAAGGTAAAAAAAGTTTGGATTGATGTATTGTTGACTCTAACGTTGAATTTAGGTGAGACGTTGTCTTATCTCTTTTCTGTCTCGTTGACTCGTTTTTTAAACGTTTTTTTTTTCAGAAAGTATCACTTATCTGAAACTAGAATGGAAATATCGAAATCAGCAAACTGTTAAAGTTAAAAACTTTTTTTTTTTACCTGACTGTTAAAAGTTGTTAAGATGTAAATCGCTTCTGGCTAGACGTATATAATGAGCATTATAACACTTCTGAAAATAATATTAACTTTCTAATTATTATTTTCAACATCATAACACTTCCCACCCTCGAAATTATAACCATATTTAGACACTCTAACCACTGTGCCATGACGAGGCTTATTAATAGTAGTATTATCTTTTGATAACCAGCTTAGTAATTTTTATTTTTTTTGGTTTGGTATGATAACTAGCTTATTAATTATTTTGCTGTCTATGATTTATCAATGATTATATATTTATATGTGAACCTTCATGTCGTTGGTTCTAATTTCTATAAATATGACACACATATATACAATGTGAAAGAGTGTGTTACTCCGTTAAAAAAACAAATGTTCATGAATCGTACTTTCGGCAAGAAAAACATAATTCATGGATCGTCACGTTTTTAGGCTCCCACGCCTAGATTCACGTTTTTGAGCAGACTTACCTAATTTAGTTCTATATGTGGTCACGACTTTGATATGTTAAAGAAAATAATTAATTTTTTTTACGGTGTATTTTGAGTTTTGCAGAATAAGAAATAAACTCACCGAGAAATAGATAGCACAAGAGATGACGAAAGTAATGTAGCGACCGAGATGAGCGTCTCCGACGTAAGCACCTAAGATTGGAGTGAGCCAGCTAGTCCCGACCCAATTAGTCACATTGTTCGACGACTGGACCGTTCCTTGGTGCAATTTAGTAGTCATGTAGATCACTAGGTTGCTTGATATCCCGTAATAAGCCATTCGTTCGAATACCTCGTACACTTATCATATTATCACATTTCATTAGTTAATATCAAAAGAAAGAATGAGATTATACAATAGAAGAAAGTTCTCTGTGACTTTGTAAATTGATGTAATAGGTTTATTTCTCTTAATAAGTTATACGAGTTATACTATCTAATGTCAAAAGAAAATTTTAAGCTAGAAAAAAAGAACATGAAACAATATGGATATGAATTATTAATTTTACGTTGACTGCTAATGAGCCTCCAGTGTCAAGTCTTTTGAAGACTTTTCATATAGAAAGATATATTAATTGGTGATATTTTATTTTTAATTGCTGACCATTAAAATTTATTCCGTATATTTTCTTAATCGGATAAGATGCGTCACAAATTTTTACTCTCGTCAGTCGTCACCATTGAAAAGTTTCCGAGACTCATGGGCAGATTTAAAGACGCACATACTTAATATCATAATCTTAAAAACATTAAAAATTAAAAAGAAAATTGTTAAGATTAAAGCATAGTCATGGTGTTAATCAATTTAATTATGAAAAAAAAGACGGTGAATAAAAGGGGAAAAAATAATGAAAGAATAAATACCGACGACGAAGGAACAAGCTTTCCATCGACCTCTAATGGATCTTCGAACAGGATTGCCTCGAAGATCAACAGTTCCATCTTTTGTGTAATCGTCTCCTACCTCTTCTACTGTCATTTCTCTCTCTCTTTGTTTGGTAGCTTCTGTGTTTTTTTTTCTTTAATGTGGATTTTTGTGTGAAAGGAGTGGGCACTTTTGTCTCATATATATAACAAAAGAGATGACGGGTCATAGATAAAGAGAATCTTCGACGTAGCACATAAATTAATTACTGACTGAAAGTTATTAAACTACTAAACTTAACAAAAAATAACATAATACATTATTCATATTAATTTTCCAATGAGGCAATGGTTTTAGAAAATTAGACTATCTCTAACCTTTCTGTCCGAAAATATTTGCAGAAATGTTTAAGAAAATAGGATGATTTTTTTTATCTTTGTCTTGATTAGCAAATAATTGTTATCTGCTAGCTTATCACCATGATTTGTCTTTCTCATCATACACCTCGCTCAATCATATGAAAACTGAAAAGATCTGTATATGCAGTTGGAAAAGATCCAAAAAGTGAACATTTCAACAAAATACAAAAAAAAAAGAGATCCAAATATTGAATGTGCGACATATGATACTAATAAGTCTAGCCGTCTAGGAATAAAAACACCTGTTTCATAGAGTCGTCACATAGAGGAAAATAAATTATAGATTAAAAATTAAAAGTTTTGTGAAAATAAGAAAATAAATGAAGACGAAGTATTAGGGAACGTGAAAAGCACTAAACTAACTATTATGCATATGCTTTAATTAATAATCATGAAACGAAAAATAAGAACAAGTCTGGTTTTCTTTTTCTTTTTTTGAAGATGAATAACTAGGAAACTTTTAGGTTTGGCTGGTTGGTGAAGATCTCACGAGTGATACACTGACTCTATTTTTTCAATTTCCACTTGTAAAAAGCTAAAAATTGATTCGGATTTTATTAGTTTTAATAATAAGTTACTTATAATTATCATCAAAAAATTTCTGAAAATTGGCCATGTTGACATTTTTATACTATATGTTTCGTCGTAACGTGTGTAAAATGATTCCGAAAACATTGCTTGAAAAAGCCAATTACATTGATTTATTAGTTCAATTATTTTATAGCAACTTACTATATAAATGACAAAAGTGTTTGAAATTTGTTAGAGTATGCCCATCAATTTGTTTTATACTCAGTAATCTATCTATATATATAAAGGAGAATGAATTCACTTTTTATGATGCCACCTCATCAACACGTATTTTAAAATTATGTTACATTATCGACCAAATTTTATTTGATTTATTATATTTTAGGTTATTTAATCTTTCAATTCTTATAATAACTAACATTCATTAATATAATAGATTCAAATAGAATATGAAAAATCAATAAATCATAAAAGATAGATTATATATTGATCTAAAGAAAATTTAATTTAATAATTTTAATTATATTATATTTATGGATTTTAAAATATATTTATTTGTTTGATATTTTTAAAATTTTAACGAATTAGGATAAAAATTATTTACTATAAGTATGTTATACACTTATAACAGTTATAGGGGAGAAACAAAAACATGTATTTTCATGGTTAGAAATCAGTGTTTAAGTGAATAAAATCTGTAATCCCAAATTTTTAACATGTTCAGCACAATCTTCGAATAAAAAATGGACAAAGTTTTATAAAAATTCTACAACACATAAATTAAAGAACATAGATTGAGAATGGCGAGAGAAAGAAGAGTTATGAGGAAGATAGTGAATGTTAAGTTAAAGCCGCAACAAAATGTTATTTGTAGTTCAATATGTTGCGTTTGTGATAGAAATAAATAGAGAAGGAAGGAGAGAGAGAGAGAGAGAGAGAGAGAGAGAGAGAGAGAGAGAGAGAGAGAGAGAGAGAGAGATGAATGCATCTTGCAAATACATCGATCAAACATTTATGAAAAAAATATTAATATTGTTGTAATCTACTATATAAAAGTAGAATGGCACTCTCCTGCTTCTGCCACGTCAGCAGCTGAGAGAGTGGCACATGTCATTCAATATTTAATTTTTAAAAAGTTTTTTATTTAATTTTTAAAAATTTGTTTTGCATCTACCAAGACTCGAACCCACAATCTTATCATTAAAAGTCAACCATTTTAACCATTAGGCCATGGTTACTTCTTGCCTATTCTCTCTAAAAACATGTAATATTCGCTCTTTTCTGCAATTTTATACACATTAAATTAGAAGCAGATACCATTGATAGTTTTAAATATTTTATATGTAAATTTAGACTTCAAATTTGAATTTCTGAAGATAGTCAAAATTGCAAATTTCTGATTAGTAAAATAAAAAATTTAAATTTATTATATTCATGTTAATATTAATCCATTCATAATTAGTTAAATGGTAAATATATTTTACACCTTAATTTCTTTAATTTCTCCCAAAAAAAAACCCTTTCAATTTATCAAGCTGTGCACATGCTTGTGAAATGGATAGACAAAAATTCCGCATGGATGAAATAGATACAAGGGGTACTATTTGTCATTCATCAATTTTCACTCACAAGAATTCATTCTTAAGAAAATTCAAACCAGAATTTTTGCATCATCCAACAAGTTTGATGAATATTGTTTCATATATGCCTCAAAGATGATGTGCAGATCCCCGTAATATTGATTTATAATATTTTTCATAGTGAAATCGAATTGCAATCATGTGTGAAAATCGATTAAAATCTCTATAAGTTGAAATTAACCAAAATTAATATAAGTAATAGAGATAAAACTCATTTATTAAACTTTAAAAATTTCGAAATAAAGAAAGAAATATAAGCTATAAATACGAGTCTTTAACTTTATGGAGTTAGTAGGAATGAAACAAGTTGTGGAAGAAAAAGAAAGAACTCTGGCCGCTTTTATTCTTTTCACATTTTGCCCATGTGAGTTTTAGTTTATTTAAGAATTTTTTTTAATTTTAGTACCTATTAAATTTTGTTTCATTTGGCATTAAATGTGAACCAAACAAAATACTTTTAAATCACATCCAAGAGGATTCGAACCCAGAATCTTCTCAATAAAAATGAGCAGTCTTATAAATTATGTCATAAGTACTCCTTCTCAAATTTTGCGAAAATTACTATAATAATAGTAAAAGGCGTAAAAAAAACTTGGTGATCTAATATACATTACAACTTTGAAAATAACATAACAAAATAAATCAAAAGGATAAATTATAGAATTTAAAAATAAAAAAACTTCAAACAAACACCACCTATAAGTTATCAAATCACTAAATTATATACAATATCTATTGTAATTAATGACAAATAAAATCTTATTCACAAAACCAAAAAAAACATTCAAGTTATATTATTTTAAAGGATTAGTGTTTCAGCTTATCTTTTCTTACAATGAAGTTAACTAATTTTTTTTTCCATAATCGATAACATACCAACAGTCATTTATTTATTAAAATCTAACTACTCATTAAATTTAATTTTAACTATATAATATATTCAAATTGCAACACATGTCGAAATCTAACCAATTCACTTACCACGTGTCGCGATCATGTTAATTACGAATTTAAACGCATCCAACTATATATGATAAAAAGATATAGACTAAACATAATTATAAACAATTTCTATTTTCACATTCTTATTCTTTCAGATTAAATTGTGTCAACTGTTATGTAAATAATAAAATGTCTATTATTACAGTATAAAAAATAATAAATAACATATTCAACAAAAAAAAATCATTGAAAAAAATAAACAAATAACACATTCATAAATCACAAATCATCATCTACAATATAACAGATGAATGAGACTCTTTAGAAGATGTCACAACAGTTTCTTCTTATTAGTCAATCATAACATTATTTTTCCACATGTATAAAATATATAAGCAGTTAATTAGTTTTTTTTTAAATATCATGCAATATAAATAAAAATTAACATATGTATAATTCGCTATACATAAAAACTATTAAATTTGAATTCAACTATTTAAAAATTATTGTAAGTATGTGAAATTCAAATTTAATTTAAAAACATACATATATATAAATCTTATATTATACATAATTATATATATATATATCATTCTATTTTTAAGTTGTTTTATATTCATTTACAAATAAATTATGATAATTAACTTTGGTACAACTGAAAAGCAATTATGATATTGAATAAATTAAAAAGTTAACTACAACATATAAATCGTAAGACACAACAAAATATTCAATAAAAATCGAGAAGATAAGAAGATGCAAAAATTCTGAATTGACTCTTCAATAAGAAACCATAGCACCTATGACTGCTTGGTCGCGACCGCTATCTACGCGACCACAAATCGAATTTTTTTATGATTTTGAATAAATTAAAAAGTTAACTCCGTCCTATAATATCATAAGACAAAACAATAAAATCAATAAAAATCGAGAAGATAACAAATTATATAAAAAATATTGAGAATAAGAAAAATGGATACAAAAATATACAAAATTTTAAAATATGAAAAATATATGGATTCAATGAAAGATATACAAAAAAAAAATCTTCAAAATAATAAATTGAAAAAAAATAAATAATATCAGATTTAGACAAATGAAAAGAATATGAAAATTGAAGTATAAATAAAAATTCGTGAAATAATGTATGAAAGAGATTATATACATCATCAATAAAAAAAGTAGAAAATAGTATTTTTTTAAAACAATATAAAATCAATAATCAAAATATAAATATAAAACATATTTTTAGAAACTCAAATTAAAATAAAACCCGCGCATCGCGCGGGTTCTCTCCTAGTCTACTATATGAAAGCAGAAGGGAACTCTCATACTTCTGCCACGTCAGCATTTCCTTATTTGACACCTCTCATTTATTATTTATTTTTTAAAAATTTATTTCATTTGTAATAAATCTAAATCAAACAAAATATTTATATCCTCTTTTTTGCACACATGGGGATTCGAACCCATAATTCACCCAATAAAAGACAACCATTTTTACCATCATGCCATGAGTACTCTTTGACAACCCTCTCTAAAAACTTTTGATATTGTCTCTATGTTTTACATATTAAATTGGAAGCATTTTTTTAATAATTTATATTTATATCAATTACAAACTTCACATGATGCCACAAACACATAAATAAATAAATTCCCAAAATGATAGATTGAAAAAAGCAATTTTTTTTAAACAACAAGTAACATAAATGAATATTAACATATGTACAATTAACTATATATAAAACCATTAAATTTGAATTTAACTATTTAAAAATTCTAAGTAGATGAAATTCAAATTTAATTTTAAAAATAATAAATATATAAAGCTTATATAATACATAATTTTAAATATATCATTATGTTTTCTTTTTTGAGTAATTTAATCCTTATTTTCAAATAAATTTGGATAATTAAACTTTGTTATAAGTGAACAAATTTATGATATTGAATAAATTAAGATGTTAACTCCAACCTGTAAAATTTTAAGACAAAACAAAATATTTAATGAAAAATCGAGAAGATAAAAATCATATAGAAAAATATAGAGAAGAAGAAAAAAAAACAAAGAAGAATGGATACAAAAATATACAAAATTATATAACACGAAAAAGACATGGATTCAATGCAAGATATGTAACCGAAATTCTAAAAATGATAAATTGAAAAAATTAAAAATTATTATAATATTAAGATTTAGACAAATGAAAAGAATATGAAAATTAAAGAATAAATAAAGATTCATAAAATAATGTATCAAAGAGATTGCACAGATCATCAAGAAAAAAGTAAAAAAAATTAAATTATTAAAAAACAAGATAAAATCAATAGTCAAAATATAGATCTAAAAACATAAATTAAAAAATAAAACCCGCGCGAGAGTAAAAAATTAAAATTATTGTAAAACAAGATAAAATCAATAGTTACAATATAGATCTAAAAACATATTATTTAAAACTCAAATTAAAAAATAAAACTCGTTCATCGCGCGGGTTTTCTCCTAGTGTATTTAAAAAATATTAGATGTTTATGAAAGGGAAGGAGAGAGAGAGTGACACGGAGAGAGAGTGAAAGATTAGTGCATCTTGCAAATACATCAATCACATCAAACGTTTATGAAATTTTTTAATATTGTATGTAATGTATCTCAAAAATATTAGACATTTATGAAAGAAGATTAATGTTTTATGAATGAACATCCGGCTCAAATTTAAGAAAAAAAAATGTACGTATAATATTAATATATTTTTCACATCTAAAGTTAATAAGTGAGATCAATATTAGAATACGTGACTATTTAAATTTTGTCTATCAATATTTATATCAAAATTTCGTTATGTAATATTATTTATGAACCCAATATTTTTTAAAAATATTTTAACTTCTATAAATATATTTAACTTCTTACAATATATTATATATTTTCAATCAATTATATTTTATTAACAGCATCAAAATGCTAATAACTAAATAAAATAATATTTTATATTACTAATACTAAAATTTTTATTTAATAAGAATATGAATTATTGTTCCTTTCTAAATTTAATAAGAATGAGTATGAAGAAAATGAAAAGAAATAAGAATATGAATTATTACTCATCAAGTTTAGAAAGGAACAATAATTCATATTCTTATTTCTTTTCATTTTCTTCATGCTCATTCTTATTAAGTCATTGTTATTGTAGAATATATGGGGCCAACAACAATTTGCACAAAAAAAAAAAAAAAAAAAAAAAATATGGGGCCAACAAATATTTTCACACTCCTATATTTGGCATGAACAGCTGGGATCTCATCGAAATATAGGATGTGCTTTACAAGCTGTACACATCAGACAAAATTTTACAGCTTTTAAATATATCCAATCAAACTTTAGCTTCCTTTTTTTTGTATGGACAGATAAAATATTTACTTATCTCCTTTTTTTTGTCTCACAAAACATTCTTTCTAAAGCAAAAAAAAATATACAGCTACAGCAAAAAAAACTACAACCATATTTCTATAGTAAAAACATAAAGTTACAACTGTTACCAATCAAGTCCATATACAATATAGTTTTCGACTTTTATGTCCAACTAATACAATAGTTATTTATAAAAAATCTAAAATATTTAACAATCTTTAAATTAATGAAAAAAATTCTCAAATAAAAATAGATTGAGAATAAAATTTTCAACTAAAATTAATGTAAAAATCTCTAAAATATTAGTTCATTAATGAAAAATCCTCTTTGTGTTAAATCCTACACAATTACTCTAAATTAAAACTATACATTTTAAGTTGTAAGAAAATAAAAAGTGTTTTCCAAAATCTCAAAAAAAATAATAATATAAATCAAACATTTGCTCATCAACTATATAAAGTTAATATAAAAAACACTGTAAGTATGGGCTTGTTAATCAAAAGTATTTTTGTGTATGGCCACGTTAAAACCTAAACAACCAACAACAAATCAAAGTTATGTGTGTTTATATCGCAAAAAAAAATGATATGGATAATCTTAAAATGACATGACTTCTTAAAACGACTTAATTTCTTAAAAAGACAAAAAGTGTTTTAAAAACATCTAAAATATTTAATAATCTTTAGATTTTTTTATGAAAAAAATTCTTAAATAAAAATAGATTGAGGATAAACTTTTTAAGTAAAATTAATGTAAAAATATCTAAAATATTAGTTCATCAGTGACAAATCCTCTCCGCTTGTAATAGTGTTAAATCCTAATCGGATACTGCTATATTAAAACTATGCATTTTAAGTTGTAAAAAAAATTAAAAAGTGTTTTACAAAATCTCAAAAACAAATTTGAATCGAAAATAAGCCGCGTTAAAAACACGGTAAGTATTGGCTTGTTAATGAAAAATATTTTTTTCTATGGCCGCGTTAAAATCTAAACGACTAACAACAAATCAAAGTTATGTGTTTTAGATCGCAAAAAATGACATGGATAATCTTGAAACGACTTAACTTCTTAAAACAATATGATTTCTTAAAAACAAAACAAAGTGTTTAAAATCTCAAAATTTATATAGAGAAAATCTCCAAAATCTTCAAATTGATAAATTATAAAAATATCGAACCCTAATTTCAGATAATGAAATTACGTGGCTTGAAAGTCGATTGAAAAAGACATAAACATCAATACATCATATTTTTCGTATAGCTTGATAAATTATTTCGGCTTCCCAAAAACCCAAATTCTCCAAATTTTCTAGGTATTTCAATCTTTACGTTCTCTTAAATTCCAACAACTTTATTGATTGATTGAGATCGTTCTTCTTCATCACGAACTTCCATAGCCGCCCAAATCTCTTTATTTTTCTCTTTTAATTTAAATTCAACAAGTTCAAGAAGCTCAACACTACCAATGGTTTCTTAGACCATCTGCATTGGTGGTCTCTCACCAAGTCTCTCAACATAAAATATTAATAAATTTAGAAAAAGAGAAGAGAGAGAATGGAGTGAGAGACTATGAGAGACTCATGAGAGACTCATCTCATGTGTTGTCTTCATATCATTGGTTTATTTATTTTTTAATTTAAAACTATATAATATAATTAAAATTATTATTATTAAATTGGTGAGAGACTTATCAATGCTGATGCTCTTAGCATCGCTCATTCTAATCTTTCTAAATTTGCCATTCTGAGGCTCTTTCACTATGTTATTTAGCAACTTAAGAAAAACATCAAGCGAGCTCTAAAAGCTTTGTAATTAAAATTCTTGCTCTCTTTGGTTATATATTCACATTTGAATTCATTCTTCCAATTCATAATCAACCAAAATCTATTTTTGTTCATATACAATACTATTCAATATCTTTTTATTGAATAATAAAGTATATACGTACGAATAAATAAACAGCGGAAGAGATGACAAAAGTGATGTAACCAACTGGTACCAACCCAATTCGTCATGCTGCGTTTCCGACGACTTGACCGGTCCTTAATTGGTGCAAATTGGTAGTTACGTATATCATTAGGTTGCTTGATATTCCATATTAAGCCACTTTTGTCAAATGCCTCGTGCACTATAATCATATTAACATTCTAAATTTTGATTTAACTCTTAACTACATAATAATTGAAAAGGTAAATACCGACGATGAAAGAGCAAGTTTTCCAACGACCTGTTTGGGACCTTCGGACACGGTTTCCTTGAAGATCAACTGTTCCATCTTTTGTACAATACAACCATCTGCTTACCTCTTCCACTGTCATATATATATATCTCTCTCTCTTTCTGTATATGTCTTGTTTGTTTAATAGATTCTGTGAATCTTTGTTTGAAGAGAGTGAGCACATTGGTTTATAACAAAAAAAAATGAAAAAGAAGAAAGTTAGCACTTTGGTCTCATTACATATAATATATTTTATTTTATTTTGACGAAATGAGGGAGTGAGTCACGTAGATAATAAGATTTTTAGAATCTTAAGCAGGAAATATGAAAATTCTCGGTTACTTATTAGTCGCATATCTTATATACCTTTATTAACCTTTTAATTTATAATTGACGATATTTTTAGACCCTGTAGATTGTTCTCTATTTTTATTTTATTATTTAAACTGCTCTCTTCTAGATCTTGGAAAGACAGCTGAAAATGATTTTTTATTTGTTCACAGTTGTTA
Source organism: Alliaria petiolata (assembly GCA_020283515.1). NCBI lineage: Eukaryota > Viridiplantae > Streptophyta > Magnoliopsida > Brassicales > Brassicaceae > Alliaria > Alliaria petiolata. The sequence continues at coordinate 11,261,562 of JAHZTW010000003.1, read as the reverse complement.
CTAGTCGAGAGCAGTTATAATTAAATTTGTTTGACTTGTTACTAATTAAATGACCAGATCTGAAGATCTGAATGCCCATGACTAGTTGTTACTAATTAAATTTTTTTGATTTATTTTGCTAATTTTGTTCTATTTTAAATTACTTATCCTAAGTCCAATATTTATTAATCTTTCCGAAATATTATAATGAAATGTTCAAACGTTGACCAGTCTCCAAATGAAAATCAACTAAACTTTTAAAGTTCAAATGAAAACAATTTAAAATGCAATGATTTTATCATTATTACTTCTTCTTTTTTGAACATTTAATTATTCCTTCTTGAATACGTACAAACATACTGAAAAATATAAAAGTAAAATAAGGGTCCACTGAGAAAATCACGAAAATTAAAAGAAAATAGAAAAACTATAACCAAAAAAACCCCAATATTTGTATAGATTAATTCAATAATTCTCTTCGACATCCATCACCTTCACGTCCTCTTCTTTCACATCCACAAAACCAGTAACCTCAACTCTGTAAACATAAAACCTAACCACGACCAAGAACAAGACGAAGTTAACCAAATTAAGAACCGCAAAGAACAAGTAATAATAATCCAGCCTAGACTCGTTAAGTTTGTTCAAAATCCATCCTCTTCCTCGTTTCTTCGTTATCTTAGAAACCGTCGACAACAAGAAACTGCTCAAGAAATTCCCGATCCCTAAACTCGTTAACGAATACGATGCCCCGAGACTTTTCATGCTTTCAGGAGCTTGGTCGTAGAAAAACTCGAGCTTTGCAACTTCTAAGAAAGCATCAGCCATACCCATTAACACGAACTGAGGAAGCAAAGCAAAGATCGTCAACGGTAGTTTTACTCTGGTTTGGTGGATGAGTCCATGGTCAGCAGCGACTTTGAGTCTATACCTGTTACAAAAATACCAAAACTATAAAGTGTAAGGAAACTAGTATTGTAATACTAGAAAATATGGAATTGATAAATTAACCACCGTTGATAGATTAATGATTATAATTAGACAATAAATGATGCTTATATATACAAGAAACAAAAAAAATATTAGATTAATTAATGTATCTTTTAATATATGTGTAAAATATACAACACTTAAAGTGAACCAGAGAAAGTATAAGTTAGGTGGCTTATCGTTTTCAACTACGAAATTTTTTATTACTAATGAGATGAAATTCATATACTATATATGGTCTTGCTCAGTATATTCTTACTAATGTAAGTCCTACTTAAAAGTTTAAATATTCATGTGAACGTATTTTTTATTTTAAATGTTTTAAGATAATTTTGGATCCCCAATTTCTAAAAGAACAAACAAATATATATAGTTTTAAGATGTAAGGTCGTAAATCTTGATAATATACCTTTCGGTGAAAGATGCGACGATCATGAGGAGGATGTGGAAGATAAGACCAATTCCCATTCGTTGAAGCAAAGTAATACCTCTTGGGTTTCCGGTGAATTTTCGGGTTATCTTGACAAAGACTCGATCGTATAGGACTATGGAGACGAGAATCGAGACTGTGACGAAGGCGGTGAGACTCGCTGGTGGTATGCTGAAGTTTCCGGCGATCCTTCCGTTTAGAGTTGTTCCTTGTTTGACAAACAAAGTGTTGACTTGAGCGACCATCGTGCTTGGGACGAAAGTTACAAACATGGCAGGTAACATATTTAGCATTTGTTTTGTTTCTTCGACTTCTGTGATAGTGCAAAGATTCCATTGATCGGTTGTTCCTGTTTTGAGTGAAGCTCTGTCTAAGAATCTGCAAACATATTTAGTTACATGTCATTGTACTTTATGATATATACACTAATAATTTGAACCTAATTTGAATCAGTACGTTTTTTATGAAACTAATTAATTAGTGTACCAAATCGAACTCTTCTTATAAAGTAATTCGTACATTTTCTATGAAATCTAAGCTTTAAATGAAATTGAATAAACCAAAATCTTTCTAAACTAAAATTGGCAAAGATTTCTAAACCGATGTTTCACACTCGAAAACCAAAGTGATCAGCCTTAAGTCTTAAGGTTTAACTAAATAAATATACACATTAATTACCTTAGACTTTTAGTAGGGTGGATCGGAAATGTGCCTTTCCGTTCATATTCCAGTGAAGACAGCTCATGGAAGCGCGTGAGATCACGCGCCACCGGCGCATTGGCTTTGCGAAATGAAGCCACAATGACTCGAGTCATCTTCAAGAAAGGACTTCCCGTAGGAAGTTTATGGCGGTAAAACGGAGTGCCAAACAAAAAAACAGAAATAGAAATAGCAAGTCCCAAAGTTGGAAGCCCATAACCCCAGGCCCAGCTCACATTATCTTGAACATAGACAAGAACAGTGTTGGCGAATAAAGTACCAAAGAAGATACTAAACATCCACCAATTGAAGAATGACATTTTTTGAATCTTCTCTTTTGGATCAAATTCGTCGAATTGATCGGCTCCTATTGTTGATATGTTTGGTTTTGTACCGCCTGTACCAATCGCTTATGTATATAACGCTCCAAAGAAAACCGCTAATTGTAAAACAGAAGTCTTTTCGCAGTCGTCATTATTAGCCGTGGAACATTCAGGTGGTTTGATTCCCGGGATTGATACTGATAACGTTAATACCAACATTCCCTGTAATTGATAAATGATTAAACCGGTTATTTTCAGTGATGTGAGAGTCACCGGATCATCTAATTACATCCCTGAATTTTGCAAACATAAATATTTTGTGTTTGCGTTTACATGCTGGCAACATTCTAAATTTTAAGGTTCAAAAAAAAAAATATATATATATTATAAATTTTTATTATAAGTGTAAATGTATTCAAAATGCTAATAAATACTCATTTTCAATTGCGTTTCACATTTATGCGTACGACTTTGCATTTTTTTTAAATGCAGAACGTCATAGTACGTACTATATTGTGGGAAAACATAAAATTATTAGTTCAATATAATTAATAATAAACAAACTATAAAAATAATATGTGTATAAAACTGACGTTTATTTTTTAATCTTATTTAGTTTGGATGTAAGTTATGATTTAAATGAAGATTTTTTTTTTAGATTAAGATTAGATTAAGAGAGATTTTAGTTGATATGTATGTATATATTAGTGATGGAGAGATAATTTATCAAGAAAATTTTGGTTTAAAAATCTTATAAATATAAAATTATAAGAGGTAGTTAATAAACATTGATTAAAAAGTATCAAATTTGTTTATATATTTTTGATTATAATATACAATTCTTATTTTTCTTTAAATTATATATATATATATATATATATCCTGATTTTAAATAAATTTTGTGTTTTTTAATGTTTAATTTTGTAGTTGTCTATCCGCAACTACAAATGCTCGTGGAAAATATTTTATGATTTTGAGAGATTTGAAACGATACAAAGCGATAAAAAAGTGTTTTTGATAATTGTTGTCAACCATCAACAACCGCTATCATCCGCAAAAATTGCATCTGTGAATGTTAGCGGAAAAACCAATCAAACTTTATGCAGTAATATATACAAGTCTTTGGAAATTCTGTTAATTCCATATTCTCGTGTGTAGAAAGTAGAAACTGTGGAAAAAAATCGATCGAGCCAAGAATAACTCAAAGTCAATTGTTGGTCAAGATTAATACACTTTTTCACGTACAAGTTAAGTCTTGTGCACACTTCAATCAAAGGCAAAAAGACAGATATGCTTAGACCATCTCCATCGGTGGTCCTTAAGAGGTTCTTAGGAAGATTCTTAGGTTAAAAAATTAATAAAAAAATCATTAAAGTGGAAAATGTCTAAGAAACGTTTCTTATTCAAGATGTTTAAGAAAAATTAAGAAACGCTAACGTGTCGGATGGAAATTGGTCGGCTAAAAACCCCGAGTTTTTCTTTGGCTAAACGGACTTCTTCCTTTGCTAAACGGACTTCTTCCTCGTCGTCATCGGAGAATCCGGTTTCTCGGCCGAACGGAGCCAAGACTCGAGTCCCACTCGGCGATGTTGGAAACCACCGTAATTCCCTCGGCGACATCACTAATCGGAAGAATGGATCTAGAAATTCTGCTTCGTCATCTACTCTGGTAAGTTAACTTCAATTCTCTCTTCCTCTTCTTCTTTCCATTTTCAATTCCGGTGTTTATTCGACGAGAAAATCAGTTTTAGGGTTTATCCTGTAAATCGCACTCAATTTATCTTGTAGATGGTTCATCTATGAAGGTGCGTTGCTCGAATAAGATCAGTCAATCAAAGAAGGCATCAAAACCTGCTTTATCTCGTAATTGGAATTTGAGAATTCTCGATAGCGGTTTACCTCCCAATTTTGAAAGGTTTCCCCTGATTCTTCCTACTGAAACATTCAATTAGTTAGTTCGATTTCTCTAAATCAGCTTTGAAGAAGAGTCAGAAACTAGCTAGCAATTTGATTCAAAGGAATGCTAAAGAAAGGCCTACGGATTTTGCAAACCTTCAATCTGATCACAATGCCTAGTGTTTTACTTAATCCTTTTGCTTCTTCTGGACATATTTACCTGAGTTTCCTCTGTTTGTGTAACTCCAATCCTGCAGCAAAATAGCTTCTCGACAATGAGAGAATTGCGAGAAGATTGCAAGATTGATTTGGAGAGAGCGATGAAAACACCTCAGCACAACACCTAGTAAGTACTCTTCTCTACTTGATCAAAAGCTATATGGACACAAAACTTCTTTTTAAGTTCAAAATTTTTTGCCCTTTTAGTGTTTGTTTGCTGTCTCAAATTTGCTGACTTTCGAAGGCCTATATATGTGTGTATAACCAACGAATGATGTTATGTTTTGTTGAATTGAATTATCTCTGTTTTATGTTTGTTGATGTCTCTTGCCCTGCCTCTTTTGCGTAGTTATAGACTAATTTAAGGCAATCATCTTCTATGTTTGTTGATGTCTCGTGTCCTGCCTCTTAGCTGATGAGAATTGTTAATGCAGCGTGTAATTTGTTCAGTTTGTTTTACTTGTTCATGTGCTCCTTTTACACATGGAAAAGGTTGTTCTCTCATTGTTTGTGTTGTTTACAGATTCGATCGGTGATGGTAGAGAACATTGAGAAGATAATGGAGAGAGGTGATAGGATTGAGCTTCTTGTTGATAAAACAGCGCCTCCGCCGAGATCTTTGGATGAAAAACGCTAAGCTCTTGTAAGGATCTCTGTCACTTGTAGATTCTCTTTTAATTTAGTTGGCTATGGTGATAATGAGAAACGCATATCTACTACATTCCATTGTGTTTCAACTTGCCAATTGCAGCATAGTTTATTCTTATAAAAATTTTATTCTTAAGAACCTTTAGTGTGATTCTACCAATGGAAGAGAAAAAAATTAAAATCTTCTTAAGAAGTTCTTAACATGTGATGATGGATAATTTATATTAAAAAAATTGTTAAGAACCCCAATTGGAGATATACCAATGGAGATGCTCTTATTATCTGGTGTATATATAAGACGGATCGATATATTATATCTCCAACGTGGGGTTTAAATCGGTCATTGTCTTATCTCTATTACTTTTGTTTTGTTTTTGTCGTCGTTGTCTTGTTGCATTTTTTTTTCAGAAATATAACGTATCTGAAACTTAGATTTTTTTTAAAAGTAAAAAAAAAAAAATAGATTGAATATTCAAAAGTCAAGACCGAATTTAAAACCGTTAAAACTTGTTAAGATGTACTCCATCTTTTTTTTTTGTCAACTATTAAGATGTACTCCATCTGTTTCTAAAAAAAGGTGTGTTAGAATTTTTACACATATATATTAAGAAAACATATTAAAACTTGACTATAAATATATTATTTTTTGTGATTAACAATTTTCTATAAATTTAAACCAATAGCAATTCAGTAAATTCAATTAATTCTCATTTACAATTCTTCATCATTGACTAAGAAAAAATGCATAGAAAACTTAAAACATCTATCTTTATGAAACAAAAATAAAATTTAGAAAACCTTTCTTTTAGAAACAGAGCGAGTATATCTTAACAAGTTTTAGCGGTTAATAAATCAAAAAGTACTATATTCATTTTTTATTTATATTATAGTATACGAGTACTTAAGAGTATTTTCATCGGTGAGTGAGGATCTTAAAAAAGGGGTTCACATCAATAAATTACATTATTTTAATATATATATATTTATATATAATTAAATTTTAATATTTAAATAAAATTGATCTAATTAAAAAAGACAAGTGTTTTAAATGTATTTAATAAGCTGAGAACCGGTTCTTATATGAGAACCTCTCTTTCCTCTCTTTCATACTTTTTAAAATTTTTTCATTCTTTAATGCTTAGATATTCTATTGAGAACCCTTCAATGGAAGTGCTCTTTACAAACCTTAACATGTTTCCTAAAAAAAGAAATAAACTATTGTAATGCCCGTATACATGTAACTTGTTGTCAACATCCGTGCATTAAGTGGTTATATAACACCGCATGTACATAAAATAATTTAACTTTTTCTGTATTTTTCATTTTCTATTGGTTAGAGGATGGTAAATATACGTACCAAAAAATAGATAGCAGAAGAGATGACGAAAGTGAGGTAGCGACCAAGATGAGCGTCGGCGACGTAAGCACCCAATATGGGAGTGAGAAATATAGTCCCAACCCAATTGGTCACATTATTTGATGACTTGACCGTGCCTTGGTGCAATTTGGTTGTCATGTAAATCACTAGGTTGCTTGATATCCCGTAGTAAGCCATCCTCTCAAATGCCTCGTACACTTTTATCATAACATATCGTTAATTAATACTAGGAGAAGGTAATAAATTATTAACGAATGAGATTATTTCTCCTGGAATTTATATGAGTAATATCTATACTATTTAATGTCAAATGGAAACACTACCGACGGTTACAAAAACACTAAACTTATATATATAAAAAGCTGTTAAGATTAAGGCATAATTACTCTGATTAATCAATTTAAGTGTATACATTATGGAAAACAAAAATTAATAAAGAGAAAAAAAAGTTGAAAGAATAATAATTACCGACGACGAAGGAACAAGCTTTCCAACGACCTCTTTGGGATCTTCGGACACGGTTTCCTCGAAGATCAACAGTTCCATCTTTAGTGTAATCATCTCCTACCTCTTCTATTGACATTTCTCTCTCCCTCTTCTGTGTTTTTTTCTTCTAATATGGATATCTGTGTGTAGAGAGCTTGCCCTTCTCTTGTCTCATATATATACAAAGAAGATGATGCGTCGTCACATAAAGCGAATCTTTCGACGTAACACATGCGATCGTCCGAGAGACTTTATAAAATTAATAGACTATACTATGGTCTGATCAATGGAGAAGAGGTGCTGCTTCCATTTAACATATTTATTGACTAAAGTGCGGTCAACAATTTAAAACAATAAGAAAAGAGAATACAAATGTGCCATATTTCGTTATTTTTTCATGAAGAAAAATTATGTACCGTGGACGGCGTATGATACGCAACTACGCACCATATCTTAATGCATGCGTACGAGAGTCCGTATAAGATTTTTGAAAAAAAGAATGTAAGGGTTAATATTATCGATGGTGCAATAAATAGTTATCAAAAGTTGATTAAATTTTTCTAATACTTCGAACAACCAAAACAATTTATTCAGATAATATAATATGCTATTTGATTAGAACATGACCAAACAGCATAAAATTTATTACAAAGAAGTCTCTACTATATGATTATATAATACATCATTCCAATTACATTTGGTTGGTGAAGTGAAATCACGCTGACCATTTTCTAAAATATCCAACTTTTTTTAATAAATCGTGGAAATTTTAGGCATTCGGTTCGGGACACAATTTTTCCTTGTACTTGGGATTAACTATTTTTTTTGTCGAAGAGAGGAGACAATGTCTCCCCTTGTTTATTCAAAAAACCAGAAATAATTACAAATGAATCTGTCTCGGCTGAGCCGATCCATTTTCATCATCCAACATAATAGAAGAAATACTAGCTGGAACAGAATCAAAAACATGAAGCCCCAAAGGTAAGGAAAAAGCATAGTTAGCCAACCCATCTGCAAGACGATTAGCTTCCCTATACACATGCGAAATCCGGACTATCCAGTCCCTCGATATGAAGCCATAGCACAAACGTACTAGGAAAGACAGGGGGTGAGCATCCCTTATCCCTGTCGTGAGAAAACCAACCACAAACCTCGAGTCAACTTCAATCTCCAAACGAGTGACCCTGCGCTCCCAGGCTATATATAACCCGTAGTAGACTCCCCCACAACTCTGCTAAAGGTGTCGAACATATACCAATATTCAGCGCAAAGCCTCCGCACCAATAACCATCTTCATCCCTCAAAACCCTGCCTCCTGTTGCTGCCCCGGGATTTCCATGTGATGCCCCGTCGGTGTTGAGCTTAATCCACCCATTCAGCGGGAAAGTCCACGATATTAGCCTCTCAACCCTCGGGTTTCGTTCCGACTGTCCTCTCATCGTAGAGTTTGCTTTCAGAACTTCCTTAGCTAAATCTCTTACCAAGCGTACTCTATCTCTGAATTTACCCGGAACTCCAAACACATTTTGACATCTCCATTTCCAGTTCCACCATACAGCTATTGCAAACTGAGTCGCCCAATCTAGTTCTTGGCCTGTTGTGGCTGGTGCTAAGTTACCATACAACCATTCAAGTAATGATTGTGTAAGAAATCGTTGCTGCTTACCCAAAGGCACCAGTCTGGTCCAGATTCCATACGCAGCTGGGCAATCTCGCAGTACATGTAGGATAGTCTCCTCCGCTCCTTTGCATATCTAGGAGATACTTACACCACTTAGATGTCGTCTCTGGCGTTCTACATTCGTCATAATTGCCTGATTAGCGACTAACCAAAGAAAGACCTTCACTCTTTCTGGAGCTACCACACGCCAAATACGAGTAAAGTAATTCTGCATATTCAATCGTGGTATCCGATTCTTTGTTAACAAAGCGTAAGTTGAACGGACTGTGAACTCCCCATCTTGCGTTTCTCCCCATGACATTCTATCCTTCGCTCCCGTTACATCGTCGAGGACTAATGCTGCTAACCGCAATCCTATATGCGTAGGTAGATAAGGCATTAATTGTTCAACTTTCCAACCCGTACCATTACTCCAAAGCTCCCGAACTCCAGCTCCTATGAAAACTGCAGGGATTTCACTCAGAGCCACCTCCGAAAGCGACTCATTTAGAAGCCACTTATCCGTCCAGAACCGGACCTGGCGTCCGTCCCCGATTACCCAGCTTATTCCTGGGAATACTACCTCTCTTAAACCCATCATCACACTTCTCCACGTAGATGACCAATTGCTCTTAGCGAGGGTCCATGCCAAATTCTGTTGATCTTGTACCTTGTATTTACTGCGAAACACCTGTGCCCATAAACCGATTTTATCATGAAGTAAGCGCCATCCCATCTTTGCGAGCAAAGCCTTATTCATGTCCTGCGCCATTCGAACCCCTAGGCCTCCTTCTGTCTTTGGTAGACATACCCGCTTCCAAGAGATGAGATGTTGTTTCCTCTGTTCCACCGTACTACCCCATATAAAGGATCTTGAAATCCTATCCAGCTTTCCCAAAATAGATTTTGGCAAAGCAATTGTGCTCATAGAATGCACCGGGATCGAAGTCAGCACCGATTTGGTTAGTGTTATCCTTCCCGCGAGACTCAAGAAACGTCCTTTCCACCCAGCAAGTCGGGAGGAAATTTTCTCTAACACTTCTCCAAATGTCTCTTTGTTAATTTATTTCTGTAGTAGTGGCATGCCAAATACTTCCCCAGCTCTCTAGTAGATTGAATGCCACTTTCATCACTTATCAGCTTTGCTAAATCACAACTCACGTTCTCTGAGAAGAATATCTTTGACTTCTCTAAGCTAACTTTCTGTCCTGAAATGGCGCAAAAATTCTCCAGCACTTTCCTTATCACTCGAATTTGAGCGACTGACGCATCAGCGAAGAGGATCAAGTCATCTGCAAAACAAATATGCGATAGTTTCGGGCCCCCACGGGACAAGCAAATCGGTTTTCACTCTCCCGAAGCCGTAGACAACTCAATGAGGTGGCATAATCTTTCGATACAGAAGACAAAGAGGTAGGGAGACAACGGATCACCTTGCCGTAACCCCCTGCTTGGTCGGAAAGCCTCTGTCTTCTCCCCATTCCATAGTAAACACATTGAGGGATCCGTGACACACTGCATGATCCACCTAAGCCACGTTTCTGGGAGTTTTGTTGCCCGTAACGTATCCTCTAGAAAGTCCCATCGGATACGATCATAAGCTTTCTCGAGGTCTAACTTCAACAACATCCATCCTTTCCGTCCTTTCTTCCTTCTCATAGAATGAACCGCTTCTTGCACAACAACTATGTTATCCGTACTCAACCTTCCCGGAATGAAACTTCCTTGAGACGGACCTATCAATTTGTTCATAACCTTCTTCAGTCTCATCACCATACTCTTAGTGATTATTTTGAACAACACGTTACATAAACTGATCGGTCTGAATTGTGTGATTTTCTCCGGCTTCTCCACTTTTGGTATTAAGACCAACATAGCATCATTTGTTCCCGCTGGTATTCGACCCGTACGAAAGAAATCCAGTACGAATCGACTTACCGATTCTCCTACAATCTCCCAACACTCCTGATAGAACGCTGGTTGATAGCCATCCGGACCTGGTGCTTTGTATTTACCCATAGACCTAATCGAGACCTCCACTTCCTCTTTCAAAAAAGGTTTCGTCAATTCTGATATCTCCTCTCTCGTTAGTTCGGGGAAACCCGACTGTGTTAGTGGATTCACTATTGGCTCAAGATCCTCCATCGAGTATAGACGCTTATAATAAGCAATCGCCAAAGCCTCCAACTCCTTTGGCTCTGATATCCATCTCCCATCCTCCTCCTTAAGCATCTCTATTTTGTTCCTTCTTCTTCTTATGATTGTGGACGTGTGGTAATACTTCGTATTCCGGTCCCCCAAAGTAATCCACTTTTCCCGAGATTTTTGGTACCAGAGAATCTCCTCTTGTTCTAACACAACATCAAACTCCTTCAGCAGCACTACCTCTCTGTCCAGTAGCGCATATGTCGGTCGACACTCTAGCTCTGCTTGTAAGCTTTTGATATCCTGCGCCAGCTTCTCCTTTCTCTGCTGCACATCGCCAAAAACTTCTCTATTCCATTTCTTGAGCTTTCCTTTCAAGGCGCTCAGAGCCTCCGGTGTTGTTGTCCCTCCATCCCAAGATGCCATGAGCATTTCCTTAAAGCTCTCATGTTTTAACCACGCCGCTTCGAATCGAAATGGTCTTCCTCTCGGATTTCCCTCCATCAACGGCTCAAGTTGCACGTATAACGGTGCATGATCCGAGGACAAGAAAGGAAGATGCGTGACCCGAACCTCTTGCCATTTTAATCTAGCCTGAGCACAACACAACATCCTATCCAATCTTTTAGCAATGAAAGTGTCTTCCGCTCTACCCCTTTTCCATGTAAAGTTGTTCCCTTGGAAGCCCATATCTATTAAAAACGATTCATTTATCCATTTGCCAAAGGCCAATGAATCAGGTGACAACCTCCCATTCCCTCCGGTTCTTTCATCCACCCGCAAGATCGTGTTAAAGTCGCCGCCCACTAGCACTGGATCATCCACACTTTGAATGATACGCTTCAACTGATTCCACAGCCCGCTCCGTCTACTCACCGTGGGCGCCGCGTATACAGAAATCAAATGTACAATCTCCAAACCATTCTCTACTCGAGCATGAATATATTGCTCTGTTTATTCCACAATTTCAATTTCTCCGGCTTGCTGTCTCCACAAAAGCCATAGACCACCCCTTTGTCCCACCGCATCGACTCTAAAAGATTTTTCAAAACCCAGTCCTTGGCATATTTGTCTTGCTCTATCTCCTCCCGCATGAGTCTCAAATAAAGCAAGCACATCCGTCCTAAATATCTTCAAGATATATCGGATTGATCGACGAAACTTGGGTTTATTCGCCCCCCGGCAATTTCAGAAAAGACAATTCATCAGAATTGTATAAGATTGTGTCGCTTGAATCACTGGGGCTACCCGTTATGCGATTGTTAGCCGCATCGCCTCCGTCGGCGAACACTCCTTCATGGCCTCCTTCTCCGACAAAGCCCTCTCTCTTAACACGTCTAGTGGACTTTCCAGTTCCTCATCCCGGAGTCGCAAAGAATTCTCCGTCGTCCCAGTTTCCTTGTCTCCGTTTCCAAAGACTCCGCCCGGTCTCCCTAACCCCTCTCTCTCCACACGAAGTCTTTTTCCCGACCCCGACAAATGGATTTCCCCTTTCGTCGGCCCAAAAACCAAACCCCTCGTGGGTCCCACAACTTGGTTCTGCTTCGTGCTATTTATTCCCATGGGTTTCTTTTTTCCGGCCCATTTATCTTTAGGCCCATTATTGACTGGATTCCGTCCTTTCTCAAGTCCTCTCAACACTATCCCCCCATTACCTTGTATCGCACTCTTTCCATTTATTTTGTGGCTCACGCTATCTTCATTCTCCTTATTTTCCTCTACCAGATCTACTACTTGCCTTGAATCTTCTAGAATAATATCTTCTCCCAGATTGCCATATCTGTTGGATACCACAATATCGTCAGTTCCCTTTTTCCCGTGATTTTCCTGCGAGTACGGCCTGATTTTTCACTTGTCGATCCCGCCGCAAAAACAACATGCTTGGACGGTGTTCCCCTCCCTCCTCGTGACGTCTTTACCGATGTAAAGCCCTCCTCCATCTGGGTAGGCTCATGTATACCCTCCGTTCCTTCTGGGGACACTTCAACCCCCACTCTCACCGGCATTACCCCTCTCTCCTTCACTACTTTGGGACAGCCATGAACTAAGTGTCTATACATTCCATACATCGAGCAAATATTCGGGAGTCCCTCATATGCCACGAAGTATCTTTCCCCGTTTATTAAAACCATTCCTTTCAAAGGCTTCGCTAAGTTAACTTCTACACATACTCTAGCAAATCTGGCTCTTTCAAAGTTCAGTGTTGTCGAATCCACCCGGATCGGCTTTCCTAAACCCCTCGCTATGCCCATGAGAATGGATCTGTGATACAAATTCACCGGAATGTTTGTCAGACGCACCCACACCGATGTTGTTGCAATCTCGTCTCTCAAGGGATCAAACTCCGCCGACCACGCTTGAACCATAAGATAGCTGCCAAGAGCCCTCCATGGTCCTCCCGTCAAAGCCGCCAAGTACTCTTCTTCTGCCTCAAAACGGATCATGAAGAACTGACGTGGCAGATCCATTACATACATCGCCCCCTTAGGTTTCCACAACTCGCAGAGCTTCCTACTCAGAACTGAGATAGCAACGTTCCTTCCTAGCACCTTAACGATCATACACTTCTTCCACATACCATTCATAACTTCCAAAATTTCGCTTGCTATGATTATTTCTGGCTCTCCATCTTCTCCATTCGGAAACTCCACTCTCAGCCTTGCTGAGACGAAATCGTCGTCCAACAAGCTCTCCGATACCGGCATCCCTCCTCCAAGTGAACTCTTCACCCTCGACGCCCATGATCCACTACCATCAGGTGGATCGCCCGGTGGCTTAGTTCTCTCGCCGATGTCCGACATCGTTGCATCCTGATCACCAAAACCCAAAACCCCATTGTCGCCCGAAGCCCTAGCGTCTCCCATTCTTTCTCTCTCAATGCACAGCCGAGCTGGAGACTGAAAATGTTGTACTTGAGATTAACTATTGATAATATATTCGATCAAAAAAAAAACTATTGTTAATATTTCGTCGAAGCATAAATTCTTTTTTAAAAATAATATCTTATTTATTAAAAGCGGTTACATTTGATGACGAAGTCATACAGTTTAAAAGGAAATATAAATCTTTCATATGTGAAGCATAAATCCATTTGGTTAAAATGTTTGATGGGCATATTAAATATTGACATTTTTATACTATATGTTTCTTCGCAACGTATAAATTATTCCAAAGCACTGTTGCTTGAGGAAGAAATTATATTGATTTATTAGTTCAATTATTTTATAATAAATCAATATATAAACATTACAAACGAGTTTGAATTTTTTTAATATTCTGCATATTCTTACAAATTTCCCTGGTCAAAATCACCTCAATTATATAAATTTGTTTTTTTTGTTTTAATGTATTATGATTTTATTTTTTTTTACTACTTTGTGTCGTTGTCATTGTTGGGTGTATGAGGCAAAGAGATATTTTCACACTTTCATATTTGGCATGAACAGCTGGTTCGAATCTTTGATATGGGTGTTAGTCGATCAAATTAATGGTGACACAAAATGATAAGAAATTTTTAATGGTAAAAGTTGACGATATAATGAAAAGGCGAAAAATATATTGGTAAGAGATGACAATACAAAACAATCTATCAAAATTAGACTAAAATCGTTGTACCGCCAATTCGTAATCAACAGAAAAATTGATTTTATATATGAATAAAGTTGATTTGATTAATAGGGAAAGATTTAAAGATTATGGAAAGAAAAAAGTCTTTGCCGGTTTTTGTTTTTTAATTTTTTATGTTATGATCTTAAAAGTTAAAAGTAGCTTGTAGTTGTACTTGTAGGTAAGCACCTTTCACTCGATCAACTTTCCACTTCGGTCTGGCTCGCCTTTCGAACCTTAAAGGCTCAGAGGAAAAAAAGAAAGCTTAAACCATTTGGACCAATTTAATTAGGATTTTTAGCTTCAAACGCTATTCACGTGAATATAAAAGGAAAAAAGGGGTTTCTGGTGTTGGTTGGTTAAGGGGAAAATCGCATAAAAAACATTCAAAGTGACAGCCACTGACACTTTAAATCGCATAAAAAACATTCAAAGTGACAGCCACTGACACTTTAAACCTCGGGAGTATTTTACTAACACAATAAACCTTCAAATTAAATATATTAACACAAAAAACCTTAAATTTGGATTTTTATTACGAGCCGTTAGAATATTTAACGGTTCACTGTTCATTTCCGTTAAAAAGAGATGTCAATGGATTAAATTTATTTATTTTAATTAAAAAATTATATTAACTATTATTTTATTATTTATTATAATTAAAAATAAATAAAAATATCTAAAATATTTTTTTTACTCAATTACTATATTTAACAAAAAAAATTTATCTTCTGTTAATAACATTAATATGATTTTAAAGTTATTTTTAACTAAAAGTTAATCTTTTAGTATTTTATCATGGTTAAAAAATACAAAAAATATTAAAAAATACATGAAGTAAAGATGACAAATATGCAAACGATAACTTTATTTATTACATAGGTGTGCAAAATAATCTTAGTTTTTTAAAATTCAAATATGTAAAGAACAACTTTATTTATTAAATTTTAAAAAAATTTAAATTTTTTTTAGTTGTGATAAATAAAATAAAATAATTAATAGTAATTTTACTAGTTAAACATAATTTAAAGTTATACTATCGTTATTAACAGAAAATAAATTTTTTTACCAAAAATATTAATTGAGAAAATATAAAAAAACTAGTTTTTAAAAAATTTTTAAATAATTTTAGTAACTTTTGTCAACTTTTTAAAAAAATATTTTAGATATTTTTATTTATTTTTAATTATAATAAATAATAAAATAATATTTAATATATTTTTTACTTAAAATAAATAAATTTAATGCATTAACATTACTTTTTAACGGAAATGAACAGTGAACCGTTAAATATTCTAACGGCGTGCAATAAAAAACCAGTTTTAACGTTTTATATGTTAATATATTTAATTTGAAGGTTTATTGTGCTAGTAAAATACTCTCGAGGTTTAAAGTGCTAGTGGCTGTCACTTTGAAGGTTTTTTATGCGATTTTCCCGTTGGTTAAGTTGGCAACCTTAACAAACATATACAAAAGTATGCTTATGACTTATGGTAACGGTATGGTAACGACTAACGCGCATGATATTCTTACTAGTTTGTTTCATTTAAAATTATTATATTTTGAAAATATCTACATGGTGCTATTAATTACAAAATACGAAAGTTTTAGTGTAAATAATTCGCCTACTAAATTATGATTTCTAGTTATGTAAATTTTTTCGATAAATTTTAAATAATTTTTTTATCACTGCTATATTTTTTTTGTTTTATAACCAAAGTGCTTCTGAAACAATATCACCATTTTGGTTCAATACCAAAGTAGAGCTTTTATCAAATTCTTATTTCTTATGATTTCTAACCTATCAAATCATAGTATTTCTTTAAGCCATAATGCTTCCACAAGCCATCGAGTTTCAAATCTTTTCTTCTTGCAAGCCAATAGTGCTTGAGCTTAAAAGTTTAATAATTCCTTCTTAATTTTTGTGAATTTTTATTTATTTTTCCTGAATTTTAAAGCCATCGATACTTTGTCTCAGATGGTAGAAATAAAAAATTTATTGAATAAATTAGGCGCTCACATTAAAAAAACTAACATGTTACTGAAAAAATCATAGATCCGTTAATCATCCAGAAGCCATTAAAAATATTGCCATTAGGCTAGTTAACTCAATGAATTTTTCAATGTTAAAAAAAAAAAAACTCAATGAATTTTTCTGAGAAACGAATTTAGGCCAATGGTTTTGTTGCTCTTTAATGTTTTAAATTTAAATGGGCCAATAACAGAAAACCCGTATCAAATGGCCTCTTTGTCTTGGCCCAAATGCAAAACGTTACACACTTCTCTCTTTCGGTCACGATCTCACTTGGCAACTTTTTCCTTCGTCAATAGATAGATCTTCCATAGCATACGCAATGTTCCACAATCTCACATTTCATGCAATTTATTATTAATCATTATTTACGTGTATATTTAATTCCCACTATTTATAAACAAAACAGTTACAGAAGCTGCCAAGGTCCAAAATTATATAATATACTTTTTATTATTAAATATTAAGTCGACTCGACTCAGAAGTGTGGATATTCTATGCGTCCAAGATTCCTCTAAATCTCAACTTTCTTCTTATTCAGTTCCTTACTCTTTATTTTATACGCAAATAAAAGAAACCTATCCATATACACATTTATGTGTGTGTATGTGTGTATAATATATATAATAGTCAAGACAGACATTTAAGTACAGAAGTAGAGGAAGAAAGAAGATGGAGATGTTTGTGAAGAAAGAGTACTTAGATTTGGTTCTTGTCCCATTTGGGTTAATCATAGTTTTGTCTTACCATCTATTTCTTCTCTATAGAATCCTTTATTTTCCTTACCACACCATTATCGGTTTCATGAACATCGATAAATCCATTTGGGTCGAACGTATTATGCAGGCAAGTCCTCCTTAACTACAATCTTTTCAAAATTTTCGCATTATTGATGGTTAGTTTAAGATAGAAAAGATGAATTGTTGTATCAACGTGAAGAGTGATGCAGCGAGATATTTGGATTATCTCCAAAAAAATTATTATTATTTATCTTTTAATTGTTAGCTTAGTTGGTTATACAGGCAAAAAAAGACGAATTGGGTTGTGCTTTAACTGTTCTTTCGAGCAGCATATCAGCTTCAACATTTATGGCATCCATTGCTTTAACATTGAGCTCACTTATCGGCGCGTGGATCGGAAGCTCACCGGTCAATATGACGGTTTTTACCGGACATTTTGTCTACGGAGACACAAGTTCAATCACAATGGTCATCAAATACACTTCTCTCCTCGTATGTTTCCTGGTCGCTTTTTGTTGTTTTGTTCAATCCACGAGATGTTTCTTACATGCCAACTATCTCATTACCACTCCCGGCGAAGACATACCGCCGGAAATGGTGAAAAGAGCTGTCCTGAGAGGCGGTAACTTTTGGTCGGTGGGTCTTAGAGCTCTTTACTTGGCTCTTAATCTATTGTTGTGGCTTTTCGGACCGATACCGATGTTTATTAACTCGGTTTTGATGGTTGTTTGTTTGTATTATCTCGACTCGAACTCGGTGGTTCAGCCTCTTTACCACCGGACTTTCGAGGCGGAGCAAACTGTCAAGAGGATGAGAGGACTTTTGCCAGAACCGTTGACATTTAGAATGTAATTGAAAACAAAATTATTTGATTATTGATCAATTTGCCAACTTGGGAATTTCCAAAGTATTTATATACTAATCAAGTAGTATATTATTATATTGAAACTTAAAACTATGGAAAATTCGTGAGAAATTAATCAATTATTGCATGAGATTTGAGAAAGCCGTACGGAGCATGTTTCGGGAGCGCCTGTTCTTGACTTTTTAATTATTCACACGATAAAGCATTAACGGCGGAAAAAAAAGTGAGCTGTTTATTTCATTTCTTGGAAGCAACAACTTAGACATTTTCTCTTAACTTTGAAAACAATTGTTTTTTTTTGGGTTGGACTAATATAATATTTTACTTTAGGTTTCCACTTGTCTAACAAAAAAAAAAGAAGCATGGTCACATTTTTTCTTAATAAGTATATGATAACCCTTGTTGCAAAAAAAAAAAAAAGTGATTGGCTGAATATTTCTCATGCATTTTCCATTATGTATAAAACATTGGACCGTTTGATCATAAATCAATAACATAACAAATTCCATGGGTTTTTCGTTTTCTTAGGTCTTGGACCTCTTGGTTATGAATTATGGTAAAAGTGATATATTATTCTTCATTTTTATATCGGTAACTCACATAATATGAAAACATTGATTGTTGCTGCTGAAAACAATTGTTGTTACGACAAAAGAATTTGTGTTTTTTTTTGTAACTATTTGTATTACCAATTATTTATCTAAGCCGTTTAATCGAGAGTTTAACAGTTTTTTCAATTAATTGATATAAAATAGTTGAAGCAAATGATCATATATGTAAAATTGTTGCATCGATAAATGGAACATGCAGTCCTGACGGAAGCAAGCAACGTACAGACGAAATTAAAGATATGTTATTTCCTAGTTGCCATTATAGAAATGACGACGATGGACATTATACTGCACCTGTTTTCATGTCTCCAAAACTACAATCTAGTCTCCAAAACTACAATCTTAGAGAGAATATTTTGGGCTCATGCATGTATTGGGTCGTATAATTTTTCGTAGGCGAAAAGCTTCTTTCGGGATTAGGGTTAATTAGGTTAATCTTCTTTATCGATTGTGTTGTAGTTTCTACAAATCTTTGAGATGATTACAAAAAACATATTTTTAAATTTTACATGATAGCCGAGCACAAATCTTTAAAGCTAATAATACTCTTTCTGATCTCTTATTTCAATTTGTATTTATAAATTTTATATTTTTTAAATTTAAGTTTTTATATTTTGAACTTGAATTTTTTTTACAAACTCATTATAATCGATTGCGAAACGGAATCTTAACGTAATTTTTAGTATTGAATAACTTTTGATTTTAACTAAAATTTAAAAATCATAAAATTGAATACACTACTATTTTGATAAAGAAAAAGATTTTAAAATCAATAAACGAGTGACATATAATTTTACTTAGATTTTCAAATCAATTAAATTTATAAATTAATAACTTTCACTTAAATCCTTGGAAAAAACTTATGGATTTGCAAATATTGATTGAAAATTTCATATGTTATATTTAAAATTAATAAAATCTACATTTTTTCTTTTAAAAAATCATATATATAAATGAATAATAATACTCTCGAAACTATTAAAATATAGATAGGGGTAAATAAAAAATGAGAGAAATTGAGAGCGAGGCGATTTTTCGCCGATTATGTCGGTTCGTTCTGGTTTGGTGTCTCTCCGATCTGGAGAGCAGTTGTCGTCGGTTTCCGACGGTTATGTCAGGAGATATAGAAGGATCAACGGTTACTCCTCGAGTAACTGCTCTGTTTTTTCATCTATATATACCCTGGGTTTGTCTTCTTCTGAAGTGTGTTGGTCGAAAGTTACGAAATTTGTTTCCTTTGTTTAATTTGATCATGTCGGAAAATATTCAAAGACAGTTACAAGAGATCTCTTTGGGGATCGAAGAAGAAGTGATTAATCTTCTGATTGATCTATGCACCGAAGCGGCCAATGAAACCCGATTTAGCATTATTGGGAAACCTGTGAACCCTCGCCGTCAAAATCTAAGAGCGATGATGGTTGCCTTGCCGCGATTGTGGGGAGTGAGCGACAAAGTGATGGGTCGTATTTTGGAGAATAAGAAAGTCCAATTCTTATTCCAATCTGAAGATGCGATGCTTTCAGTTCTGCGAAGAGGTCCATGGACTTTCAATGATTGGATGTGTGTTCTTCAGAAATGGACTACTCTCCATTCTGATGAAGATTTGAAGCATATTCCACTATGGATTCAATCAAAGGAATTCCTTTACAATTCCTGACTCGGCGAATGGTCATATACATTGGTCACAAAATTGGTAACTTTATGGAGACCGATTTTGATGGTGATGGAGCGCAACACGTAAACTACGTTCGTGTTTATATTCTTTGGAATATTGATAATCCTCTACGCTTGCAGAAAATCTTTCAATTTGGAGAGGAATCCGCTGTACTGAAGTTTCGTTATGAAAAACTTCGTAGTTTTTGTGCTGTTTGTGGAATGCTCTCCCATGAAGCCTCAAAATGTCCAGTGAATAACGAAGCGGCACCAGACGAACCAGCGGATGATGATGACAATGATGATGATGATGGTCCTCCGGGCTTTCCCAATCGGCTTAGGAAGAATGAGAATGACCCACCCAAGACAAAGACAGCAGAAGAAGAAGAAGTACCTGCTTCATCTCCAAGTACCAAGAAGAGGAAGACCAATGAAGAATCTAATCCAACTTTGGAGCAAGTTGATTTCTGTAAAGTGCGACAGTTTGTTATTGCAGAAGAATGCCATGAGAGTACTTCTAAAAGGATGAGAACTCAGGCTGATGCGGGTGTTCGACAGTGGGTAATGCGACCGGTTTCGGAGGCTAGTTCTTCGCGTGTGTATGAAGATAGGAAAACACCAATACCAACCAACACTGACCGAGACAGCACGGTGGGCCAGAAGCCACAAGAGGAGGAATGAATACAGCGTTTTGGAACTGCCGGAGTTTAGGGTCCCTGGTAGTTCGACGCCTAAAGGGAATGCAACGCAAGTATTCCCCGGACATACTCTTTCTTGCGGAAACAAAGAACCAATATGATGTAGTTCGTGACGTGGCTGCACAGCTTGGATACGATAATGTCAAGTGTATTTCTCCTTTGGGTATTGGTGGAGGTTTAGCTTTATTATGGAACAATACTATTTCGGTGTATTTCAATTTCGTTGATGCAAGACTCATGAATTGTAAGATCAGTAATAAAGATGGTTTCTTTTATTTCTCTTGTGTTTATGAGAATCTTATTCGCAAGTTACGTCATCACCTATGGGAACGTTTAGAAAGAATCTCTGCAAATAGAATTGGTCCATGGCTAATGTGTGGTGATATCAATGAGATTCTCAATGCAAATGAAACTCGAGGAGGCCATGCACGAGAAGAATGGAGTCTTACAAATTTCAGAAATATGGTGAATACTTGTAAGGTCGTTGACCTGCCTTATTCTGGAAATAATATGACGTGGGTTGGAAAAAGAAGAAAATTAATTGTTGAAAGTTGGCTAGACAGAGCGTTTGCAAACGATGAATGGAGAGCTAAATTTCCTGCTTCACAAGTTGAGTATCTGGAATTAATTGAATCTGATCATCGTCCAAGAATCATCAAAATAAGAAGTGAGTCAGAACATGGTCGCAAGTCATTTCGTTTTGATAATAGATTATGTAAATAGGAAGGTTTTGTGCAATTGTGCAGGATGGTTAGAATAACAACACATATCAGTTTTCTGATTCTACCACAAATCGGATTCGCAATTGCCGTCGGTCAATATCTGAATGGAAAAGATCAAATCCTTCCAATTCAGCCAGAATGATCAAAGAATTAATCTCTAAACTCGACTCTGCACACACAGACCCGTCAGTTTCAAGCGAGACAATTCGAGAGTTGCGCTCTCGACTATTACAAGCGTATCAAGATGAGGAATATTTTTGGCATTTAAAAAGTAGGAATAGATGGCTGACTAAAG
Organism: Alliaria petiolata; assembly: GCA_020283515.1. Lineage (NCBI taxonomy): Eukaryota > Viridiplantae > Streptophyta > Magnoliopsida > Brassicales > Brassicaceae > Alliaria > Alliaria petiolata. The sequence goes on along the minus strand of JAHZTW010000003.1, from coordinate 11,239,487 downwards.
GGGATCACAATACCAAATTCTACCATGCCACCACGAAGAATAGACGTGCAAGGAATAAAATACTTTCAATCAAAGATAATCATGGGAATGATCTTCAAGGAAACAGAGCAATAGCTGCAGAAGCATAAAGATATTTCTCCGATTTATTTCAAACCTCGCTGCATAGACTTGACATTTCACGTGCTCTGCAGAATATTACTTCAGTGGTTACCGACGATATGAATTTGCTACTTACAAAAGAAATCACAACAAATGAGATTAAAACAGCTATCTTCTCTATTGGTTCATCACGCGCACATGGTCCTGATGGTTTCACAATGAGGTTTTATCATCAATATTGGGACATAGTTGGTCCTGCCATTGTTGATTCTACAAGACTTTTCTTCGATACATGTATAAAGGAAACAAATCTGAATCATACAAACATTTGTCTCATTCCGAAGATTACACCTCCAACAACAATGAAAGACTTTCAACCGATCGCTCTATGTAACGTTGTTTACAAAATCATCTCGAAGATTTTGGTGATGAGGTTAAAATCCATACTTTCTCAAGTGGTTTCAGAAAATCAAGCGGCATTCATCCCTGGTAGACAAATCACAGACAATGTACTCCTTGCTCGCGAAACACTACACTCCTTATGGGTATGGAAACGGTGTGCAAATTCTTATATGACCGTTAAAACAGACATCAGCAAAGCGTATGATCGTATAGAATGAGAATTTTTGGAAGAAGTTCTTCGACGCAAAGGTTTCTCGGAACGTTGGATACAATGGATAATGGCTTGTGTCAATACAGTATCTTTCTCGGTATTAATCAATGGAAGTCGGTATGGTCGATTCTCACCAAAACGAGGTCTACGACAAGGTGACCCACTTTCTCCATATCTTTTCATCATTTGTGCTGATGTATTAAGTTCCCTTATGGACGAAGCTACCCGTAATAGAGAGATTCAACCTATTCGACTAAGTATTGGAGGACCACCCATCTCCCATCTTCTTTTTGCGGACGATTCCTTGTTTTTTGTGAAAGCGGATTACAACAACACTAGGAATCTTGCAAAAAAATTTGATATCTATGGGAAGGCTTCTGGACAAATCATAAATTTTAAAAAATCAGCAATTACATTTGGTGAAAATGTATACCATCATACGAGAGAAGGCATAAAGGCACTACTACAGATTCCCAATGTTGGTGGTGGAGGTAAATACCTTGGTTTGCCGGAACAGTTTGGTCGGAAAAAGAAAGAAATGTTTCGATACATTAGAGACAATGTCATGAAAAAGATTACGGGGTGGCAAACGAGATTCTTATCAACTGCCGGGAAAGAAATTCTCCTTAAATATGTGGCCTTTGCAATGCCAGTTTATTAGATGAATTGTTTTGAGCTACCAATGGAACTTTGTTCAGAACTAGATAGTCTCATGTCAAGGTTCTGGTGGGGAAGCTCACATGAAAACGAAAAATGTCATGGGTTTCTTGGAAGAAATTAGCAACATCCAAATCTACCGCGGGACGGGGATTTCGTGATTTACATAAATTCAACCAAGCTTTGCTAAGTAAGCAGGTATGGAAAATATTACAAAGACCTCAAAGTCAACTACATAAAGTTTTAAAAGGTCGTTATTTTCGCTATGGGTCTATTCTCACTGCTTCAAGAGGAACACAACCTTCTTTCGGGTGGCAATCTCTTCTGTTTGGTCGTGAATTATTACTACAAGGACTACAACATCAAATAGGGGATGGAATGTCTGTAAAGATAAGTGATAGTTGGTTACCGACATCTCCTCCAAGACCACCAGAGCTCCTGCCATATACTAATCCTTTGCTTCCGGTTCAGATTCTTATGGATCAAAATACACGACAGTGGAATGAGGATATGCTTACAGAATTTGTAGCTCAAGAGGATCATCATCATATTCGCAAAATATTCATTCCACCTTGGCGGACAAAAGATTCAATGTTTTGGAGATATACAACTAATGGGATCTACTCTGTCAAGACGGGATATTATCTGGCAGTAAATAATTCTTACCCATCTTTATTAGCTCCTTTAGCAAATAATCCAGATTTGGCAAAGAATATTTGGAAAGCCGAAATTCCAGGGAAGTTAAAACATTTTCTTTGGAGAATTTGTTCTCGGGCTATTGGAATAAAAGGCAACCTTCACAGAAGACACATTCAAGTTGATCTGCAATGTTCACGATGCTGTTCTAATGATGAGGATAGTGATCACCTTTTCTTTTCATGTCCCTATGCTGAGACCGTGTGGCGATTATCAGGAGTCCCTCTACAATTTCTAATGTCTCAAAATACATCAGTTCAAGATAAGATTTCATTCTTACTCTCAATGCATTTGAATAACAATTATTCGGGAGCATTACGGCTACTACCTTTCTGGATCTTATGGCAACTACGGAAGAGTTGGAATGATTTACTTTTTAATCGTCGGAACATCACTGTTGAAGATCTTTTCGCTCGTGCTAAGGAAGGTGTCCAAGAATGGAAGTTTGCAAATAATATTGAGGAAAGCTTTTCAACCCAGACTTCTACTAGGAGATCAACTCGTGGTTTATGGGCTCCTCCATCACTAGGTTGGACCAAATGTAACTATGATGCATCGCATCATACTGGAAATCGTTGCTCTGGTTTGGGATAGATTTTGCGAAACAATCATGGAATGTTTTTAGAAGGAGGGATGGGCAAGTTTGAAGGTCGTTTCACATCTGAAGAGGCTGAATGCTCTGCTCTGATTTGAGCAATGCAATCGTGTTGGGGTTTAGGATATACTAAGATTGTGTTTGAAGGAGATAATATCAACGTGGTACGACTTCTCAACGGTGAGACATACAATTTAAAGCTCCAGCATTACGTTACAACAATACAAGGATGGGCGGCAATGTTTACGGGTGTTGAGTTTGTCTACCGTCAACGATTATCAAATAAATGTGTCGATCTACTAGCAAAGAAAGGAATCACATCGATGTATTCTTGGTGTTTATATCATATTTGTTCAACTTTTCTTCAAAATTTTGTATCAAATGATTGTAACAATGTTTAAGTAATAAACTTTTAGACGACAAAAAATAATAATATATATATAGATAGGCTTATTTCGGCAAGATTAGAGAAACCGGGCTAGGCTTATTTCGCCTTAATTAAAGAAACTGGGCTAACACAGACAAAATAAGAAACTACAAAATTGGGCCCATAAAGTTTCTTTAATCGCTGTCGTCTCTCTCTCTCTCGCGAAACGGATCTTACTTAGGTCTCTCTCTCTCTCTCTCTCTCCCCGTCTCCTTACGCTACTTTTTCCCCTCTTTTTCAAAAACCAGAAAATTCAGGAAATTTAGAGTTTGAGCGAAATCAAAGTAGACGAATTTTCGGAATCTCGAATTCCAACAAGTTTGCAAAGATGAGGGGTTTCTTCAGCCGAGGAACGAAAGATTCGCAGTCTGATTCCGCCTCTCCGTCACCGAGATCATACCCTTCGACGTCTCCAGCTTCGTCGTCTGCAGTGACTGGACCACCGAGACCGATTCGGCTAGTGTATTGTGATGAGAAAGGGAAGTTTCGGATGGACCCTGAAGCAGTTGCTACTTTGCAACTCGTTAAGGAGCCAATCGGCGTTGTCTCAGTCTGTGGTAGGGCTCGTCAAGGAAAGAGCTTTATTTTGAATCAGGTAAGTTTTTTCGTTTTTAGCCCTTAAGAGTTTATCTCCCGATTTTTCGTGAGGAATGGTGTGTGTTTGACTGATTTTGTGTACATTGTTTCGAGGTCTAGGGGTTTTGTCAAATTAGGGTTTCTGGAACTGATCTGTTAAGTTCTTGCGATTTTGCGTTTTGTAGCTCCTTGGACGCAGTAATGGGTTTCAAGTAGCATCAACACACAAGCCGTGTACCAAGGGGCTTTGGTTGTGGAGTTCTCCTATTAAACGAACAGCTCTCGATGGAACCGAGTATAATCTTTTGTTGTTAGATAGTGAAGGAATCGATGCTTATGACCAAACGGTAAGTAAAAACTGTTATTTACCAGTGAAATTGCTTGCTGCTACTTGTTACATTTGATTTCTTACCTTCCTTCCAATGCCACAGGGTACCTATAGCACTCAGATATTCTCATTAGCTGTTCTTCTGTCAAGCATGTTCGTATACAATCAGGTTTGTTAAATTTCCAGTTCGAACTTGTACATATGTTTGCCTTTGGTGTTGTTTTTGCTTAGAGGTTGTACTCGTTTGTATGTGTCAGATGGGAGGTATTGACGAAGCTTCACTCGATCGCCTTTCTCTTGTCACTCAAATGACAAAGCATATCCGAGTAAAAGCGTCTGGAGGAACGAGTTCACGTTCTGAACTTGGACAGTTTTCTCCTATATTTGTCTGGCTCTTAAGGGTAATCCTCGTTTTTTTTTATGTAATTTTTGTTAGTAGATATTATGGCTTACAATGTTTATGTATTAACCTTGATATCTTTACTGGCAGGACTTTTATTTGGATCTAGTGGAAGATAACCGTAAGATTTCTCCGCGTGACTATTTAGAAATTGCGTTAAGGCCGGTTCAAGGTAGTGGAGGAGATATTGGTGCTAAAAACGAGGTAATGGTTGCATGTCCTTTCTTTTTTTGCTATGTTTATGTAGATAGTCATCCACTCTTGAGAAAGCTGAGTGTGGTGATCAAGTGTAATTTTTTTGCTAGAACAATTGTGAGTCTTTGTTAATGAAAACAATGTATTTGCAGATCCGAGATTCGATTCGTGCTCTTTTTCCGGATCGAGAGTGTTTTACCCTTGTAAGGCCTCTGAACAATGAAAAGGACCTCCAGAGACTTGATCAAATCTCGGTTAGTATCGTTCTATGCATGCTCCTTCTCCTAGAATAATATGCTGTAACGGTTTGGATGTGTTTTTAATGCTTGGTTGCATAATATATTGTGCTATGCAGTTGGAAAAATTGAGACCTGAGTTTGGCGCTGGCCTGGATGCATTGACCAAGTTTGTTTTTGAGAAGACCAGGCCCAAGCAATTAGGGGGTACTGTGATGACCGGCCCTATTCTTGTCGGTATTACACAGTCGTATCTGGATGCGTTGAATAATGGTGCCGTGCCAACAATAACCTCATCTTGGCAGGTGTGATATCTCTTGCTTCTGTGGATTTTCAATACATTTAAAGTCAAAAGTCATTATTTTTCGTAAATGGTTAAACTCTTAGAATTGAAGATTTGACGGGATATGGCCAGGTTTACTTTACATATTGTGGACATACATTATATCAGTAATGGGTAAACATATGGTTGCTGACATTTGTGTACTTCAAACCATCGCGGGGCTCAGTTGGGATGTTTTTACTAATGCAGTCGCTAGCCTACTTTTCCCCAGATACTTCACAAAGTGATATTTCTTGACTGTGTCCTTGTAGAGTGTCGAAGAAACTGAGTGTCGAAGAGCATATGATTCTGGTGTAGAAGCATATATGGCTGCCTTTAACCAATCAAAAGCTCCTGAAGAAGTAAGTACTTTGGCTTTAGGCTCTTGTTATTTGTAATTTATGGATTCATTCCAATTCTGCTATATGTAGGGTGCACTGAGGGAAGAACATGAAGAAGCTGTTCGAAAAGCCTTGGCTATGTTTAACGCCAATGCTGTAGGGGCTGGTTTAGCAAGAAAAAAATACGAGGATCTTCTCCACAAGGACTTGAAGAAAAAATTCGAGGTAATAGATTCTAAAACAGTTTTCAGCAGTAAGCACTTGTTTTTGAGATTTGACTGTTTAATATGATTTATTTTCTCAAATTTTCACGTGAATCTGTTCTTCTCACTGCGTTATGTTGATATAGACTATATTTTGGTGATTCAGGATTACAAAAAGAATGCATTCATGGAGGCAGATTTGCGATGCACGAGTACTATCCAAAGTATGGAGAAGCAGCTGAGAGCAGCTTGCCATGCCTCTAATGCAAATATGGACAACGTTGTCAAGGTTGGTTACTTATGGATATATATATTCTTTGCTAGATGTACTATGGATGGAAGTTCCCGTGATTGTAATTGGTTGCTGATTTTTTTTCTTGTGTTTAATAATCGATTGTGTCTCAGGTTCTAGAAGCTCGTTTGTCAGACTATGAAGCATCATGCCATGGCCCGGGGAAATGGCAGAAACTTTCCGTGTTCTTGCAACAAAGGTATTTTACTATTTCCTCTTCCCACTTATTTTCATTTACTATTTCCTTATGCACTTTTTGATCTGTTTTTTACCATGCAGCTTGGAAGGACCAATATATGATCTCACCAAAAGGCTTATAGATAATATCGCTATAGAGAAGAACTCACTTGCAGTGAAATTCCGTTCTGTTGAAGATGCAATGAAGCATTTAAAGCAGCAGTTGGTTGATAGCGAGAAATACAAGTTGGAGTACCAGAAACGTTATGATGAATCCAACATCGACAAGAAGAAGCTGGAAGATATATATAGAGAACGCATAACTAAACTACAGGGGGAGAACAGTTCGCTGAATGAACGATGCTCCACTTTGGTTAAATCCGTGGAATCTAAGCAAGAAGAAATCAAAGAATGGAAAAGGAAGTATGACCAGTTTGTTTTGAAACAGAAAGCTGTTCAAGATCAGCGCAATTCTGAAATGGAAGTCCTTAGGACGCGAAGTACTACTTCTGAAGCTAGGCTTGCTGCAGCTAGAGAACAGGCCAAATCCGCTCAAGAAGAGACAGAGGAATGGAAGAGGAAGTATGATTATGCTGTGGGAGAGGCAAGATCTGCTCTTCAAAAGGCTGCTTCAGTGCAAGAACGTTCAGGCAAGGAAACACAATTGAGGGAAGATGCTCTTAGGGAGGAATTTACTTTCACTTTAGCTGAGAAGGTATCTTTCTTTGTGCCACTCGTTAAAGAGACGACTTTAAGATTTGTTATCTTCAGTATATCATCAATATGTGGTGTTAATCAATTTCAGGATGAAGAAATTAAGGAGAAGGCTACAAAAATTGAGAAAGCGGAGCAGTCTCTAACGGTTCTAAGATCAGAGTTTAAGGTGAGCTTTTCGAAATGATAGTATACTTATTTTAACCTTGTGTTTGTTAATTCTATCCTTGTCTGTGATATCTTTCTGTTACTTATCGCTCTTTGCATTCTGATAAGTTGGTTGAATCACTTGAACATTTGTGGGATGTGGATCTTAGCTTGTGTGGTGTCTTTTTGCAGGCGGCAGAGTCGAAAATCAAAAGCTTTGAAGTGGAAACAGCATCACTGAAATTAGAGTTAAGGGAAATGATTGATAGGTTAGACAGTGCCAACACAAAGGCTCTAGCGTATGAAAAGGATGCAAACAGGTTGGAGCAGGAGAAAATCCGTATGGAGCAAAAGTACCGATCTGATTTTGAAAGATTCGATGAAGTCCAGGAGAGATGCAAGACAGCTGAAATAGAAGCTAAACGCGCTACTGAACTGGCGGACAAAGCTCGAGCTGATGCAGTCACTTCCCAAAAGGAGAAAAGTGAGAGTCAGAGGTTGGCAATGGAAAGACTTGCTCAGATTGAGCGAGCTGAGAGGCAAGTTGAAAACTTAGAGAGGCAGAAAACGGACTTGGAAGATGAATTGCACAGACTTCGTATGTCTGAGATGGAGGCTGTCTCCAAAGTTACAGTCTTAGAAGCAAGAGTGGAAGAACGAGAGAAAGAGATCGAGTCATTGTTAAAGATAACCAATGAACAGAGGGCGCATAACGTGAAGTCATTGGAGAAGCTGCTGGATGAAGAGCGTAAGGCTCATATAGCTGCAAACAGAAGAGCTGAAGCTCTTTCCCTTGAGCTGCAAGCCGCACAGGCAAGCGTTGATAATCTTCAGCAAGAATTAGCTCAAGCTAGGTTAAAAGAAACTGCACTAGACAACAAAATCAGAGCTGCGAGTTCTTCACGTGGGAAACGGACCAGTATTGATGATGTTGTTGATATGGACATTGGAGAAACAAGCGATAGAATCTTGAGGACTAATAAACGTTCTCGAAGCGCAAGAGGAGATGATCATGGTGATTATGAGGATGGTGTTTCGGTTTCTAGAGGCGATGAGGACACTCAAACCCAGCATGGCCAAGATGAGGAGGAAGCAGAAGATTACAGGAAGCTCACAGTGCAGAATCTTAGGCATGAACTAACAAAGTATGATTGCGGACATTTGATACTGAACCGAGGCCATCAAAACAAGAAAGAGATTCTTGCTTTGTATGAAGCTCATGTTCTTCCCAAGAAAGCGTTAGAGAAAGAGGAAGAGAGAAAGAGACTGAGAGAAGCTACTTCTTAGGACAAACTCTGTACAGAGTGAGGAGATCAACATGCTTTAATCTCGGAAGTTTCGGTTTTTAGAGATTAGTAAAGAGTTGGATTTAGAAAGGCTCTGACTTTAAGTATTGTTTATCCGGCTTATCGGTACTGGAGCAAGTTGTATTATTGAATCTGAGGTTTAGGGTTTATGAGTGTGTCTTTGTGTTAGTATTTATTCGTGTGGGGCTTGAGTTGGTTTGGTGTTGGACTTTTGATTTCTAGACTTTATTTTTATTTAAGAATTATGTTGAGTTCGAGTTCCCACCGTTTGCTTTGGATTTAAACACCTCAATTCTCAGTCAACGATATTTACTATTCAAACTTTAAAGGAATGAATCTAGAGTTTTTTATCTTGATGAAAAGCTCTTCTATACTTGACTTATCAGTTATTATGTGTATAATGTGTGATGTGACACCGAGAAAAGAAATTGAGTTTCTTGGATAACTGATTGATAATTTCTTAATGAAGTAATAAATTTTTGTTGAATTGTTATTTGATGAGTTGAAAAAATATATAGAACGGTTCTTTGTCGTGATATAAGTCGCTGAAAGGCATTATTTCAACAAAAAATTTCTAATGGTTAAGTAGAATGATTATATTAATAGGATTATGCTAAAGATTATATTATTTATATATTATCCTTTTTTCGTTATGAATCTTATGAGGTTGCAAGTTTGAGGTAATAGACTCTAAAACAGTGTTGTTCAGTAGTATGTACTTGTGTTTTGAAATCTGTTGTATTGAATCTGAGGTTTAGTGTTTATGAGCGTGTTTGTGTTGGTATTAATTTATGTGGGGCTTGAGTCGGTTTTGGTGTCGGACTTTTGATTTGTAGAATTTTCTTTTTTTCTTCAGGATTCTGTTAAGTTTGAGTTCGACCGTTTTGCTTTGGATTTTACTCTTCAATTCTCAGTCAACGATATTGACTAATTGTGTTTAAAGGAATGATTCTTTTAGGGTTTTTAACTTCATGATAAGATCTTTTATTCTTGATTTGTATCATGCGATGTGACACCGAGAGAAGAGATTAGTTACTTGTATGATTAAACTATTACATCATGTGGACTCGCGTAATTGATAAATGATTGTTGAATTATGTTGTGTAGAAAAAGTAGAAACTTATTTGCCGTAATGTACATCCAAGGAAAAAGTATTAATCTATTTTTCAGTTTTGGTATTTTAGATTTTGGTGTTAGAAAATATATCTATCACACTAAAACCGATATAAGATAGGCTTAGTATGGTTTTGGATCGTATTCAAGTTTTGGTTTAAGTTTGAAACCGGTTTCAGTTTTGGATACAACAAAAAATTATGAGCATCATTATGTTATGTACATATTAAAAGCTCAATTTAATTTTATAATCGATTTTTTTTTTTGGATGGACACCTCTAAAAATCATCCTCAACATATTTGTCTAGTTATCAAACTATGGTACCACAAACTACACCGGTTAAAATTTGTAAATAGAAATAACTTGAATAGTATAAATCGTATTTTACGTTAACAACGAAAATAAAAATTAATAGAACAATTTTCAAAAAACCGTGTTAAAAAAATGCGTCAGGCTGGTTCCGACATAATCAGAAAATAATATAAAACAATAATAGAAGTAAACGGTTTTTAGTATTGACGATTTACAATATTTACAACATAAAAAACAAATAGAAATAACGAGTGAAATAGGATATCTCTTGATCTCTGCTCCTCTTCTTGTTTTATAACTATGAAACCGTGTTTAACGTCTTCATCTATTGCGTTTGGTTCTGTAGTGATTGCATTTACTTCAGTGGATTTAGCCGTTTCTAGGCAAACATTGAATTACTCTATTTGAATAATTTTTCGGTGTGCGTTCGAAGTCGACTCTTAGTTTGATCCGTAGGTTTGATTTCCGTCGCTTATATTCGGACAAAACGAGTTTTTTATACCTAATTTCGATTCGAGCCTTTCCATTTAGGTAAGTAAGTTGACTTATTTTACTACTTAATAGAACTAAAATAATTCTGGACCGGATTTGTATGCCGTTACCGATCTACAAAATAACACCTTTGTTTCATAACTATTAAATTGTAAACCAAAGAATAAATGGTCCTCAGCAACCACAGTCTACGTTAATTTACAAAAATTACAGTTTGCAAATGTCATATAAATTCAGCAGTAGTTACAAAAATAAAGTAAATATTAGCGAAACTTACTGAATTAACTCTGATGTCAACTTACATGAATCAAAATGAGTTAAACCCAACAAGAATTAGATAAAATCTACCAAACCTTATTTCACCAAAAAAAGAAAAGAACTGACTTGTTCCACAAGGTGCAAGATTAGGTCCACCATCCAATTTTGACGAAAATCTAGCTTACAAGTCTCGTCAAAGTATCAGGCCCGATGATGAGTTTAAACAAATATTCTTTCGTACAAACAATATTTTAATTATATATCCTCGTAATCTAATCCGTGAGCGTACGCGAAAATTGTTTTTTCATATCAATATTAGTTCCCAAATTTTATAGATAGATTGATGCGAATTGCGAATATTTAAAATCATCAATAGAGACATTAATTGAATCATATGAAACCGAATTATATATACCCCCAAAAGAAAAATTATATAATGTACACGGCGTAAAATAGCATTTGCGGAACTGTTTCATTAATTAAACTATCTTTACCCCTATAATATTCTCAGTCTTCTCCGTAAAAAACCCCAAAACTTTCCGAATTGTTCAAATCACCCCTCCTTCCCTCTCCAAACTGTTCAAAATCGCCGCCACCTGAGAAATCGACGGCCGGCTCCTCCGCGAATTCCCGACGCAGGCCAAAGCGACCTTCGCTAATCTTATCACCAAACACTTAATCTCACTTTGAACAACTATTCTCGGATCTAAAAGCTCACCGAATCTCTGTTCTTTGATCAATGGCGTTGCCCATTTCACGATCAATCCGTTCTCGCTTCTCCTCCCACTCAGAATCTCAAGCAAAACGACGCCGTATCCGTACACGTCGCTCTCCTTGCAGTACCCTTCTTCAACGTACCCAGAAATCTCCGATTTCTCACGCGGAATCAAAAACCCAAATCCGTAATCGGAAACCTTAGCCATAAATTTATCGTCGAACAATATATTCGAAGACGTGAATCGACCGTGGACGATTCTAGGGTTTATAACTTCGTGCAAATACTCCAGACCTCTCGCCGCTCCCGCCGCGGCTCTGAAACGTTTCCGCCAGTCAAAATCAATCGAAGAAACCGCCGATTCGAGATCGGAATCTCCCTGTAAGTGATCGCTCAAACTCCTCGCTTCTCCGACGAACTCAGTAACCACGATTCTCTCCCCGGGAGCTTCTGAGAACCCTATAATCGAGACGACGTTGGGATGCTGAGCGGAAGAAAGCGTTTTAAGAACCGTGGAAAAACCGGAACCCGGTTTACTCAAAACCAAACCGGGATGTATTCTTTTGACCGCGACGAGATTTTTATGCGCTGGAAGAACCGCAGCGTAAACCGTTCCCAACCGACCTCTGCCGATGATTCGTCGCTCGTTAAATCCGTCGGTTGCTGAATCTAATTCGGTTAAGGGATAAGCAAGACCGGCCGGTTTGGTTTCTGGAAGCAGAGATTCGTCGGACCGGATCGGTTTCTTTCTGCATAATAAGAAGAGGAAGATGATGAGAAGAAGAAGAGAGAGCGAGAGAAGAGACAAAACAGAGGCGTAAGCGATTTTTTCGGATTTGTCCATCTGATTTCAATCAAAATAAAAACTCATTCATGATTATGGTTATGGGGGTTTGCGTGTGTTTATATATACGAGAAGAAAATATGATAAAATAAAGGTCAAAAAGACAAAGGAAGGAATAATTCGTCTAGATGGTCAATAAATATATTCATGGACTCTTTTATTTTAGGAAAAAATAATTGCCTTTCACTATATGAAGGAAATATTTGTTTTTTTGGTGGGTTTCTTGACAGTAGAAGGAAATATTTGTTTCGCTGTTATATTTACATGATAAGAGTTTCAAATTTGTAATATAGTAATTTTAACAGTTGTGTCGCCATCCAAATTTTAACTTATATACAATACAATATTTCTTTTAAAGATATTAAATTGTGAGTTGATTAAAAAAAGACTATAATTATGAAAATATATCATGGAAATAATATTTTTGTTAGATAACCATATGAGAACCAACATTAACAACAAAAACGGTGTGACAAAAATATAATTAAATAGTTTTTTTACATATAGTTTAAATAAATATTTTAATATAATATAAAAAATATTGATATTTTTTTAAAAAATGGTACAAAATCAATGTTATTTTTTTTCTTAAAAATGTGATAAATAAATCAACTTATGATTTTGGAATACATCATTTTACAAAGAAATGATCGATACGGTCATTTACTGATATCAGGCCCCGCTTAGAGCTTGTGCTCACAATGTATTTGCATAGGGTCCACTTACAATTTAACAAAAAAAATTTAGTTTTTAGGATCCAGTTATTTTTAAAAAAATTGTAAAACAGGGCTAAATTTATAAAAAATCATATAATCTTTAGTTTTTGTTTGGGTTCAGCACATGATCCATTATTTTATTGAAACGGGCATATATTACTCTTACAGAAAATTCTTCGTTGCATCTACCGTGAATACCACATGAGCTATACATTGTTCAATTTTAGAATGCAAAAAGCTTGAATAGTCAGAAGTTGATAGACTTATATAAAGTATAAACTCTTGATAAAAAAAAAGAGTATAAACTATAAAGGTACAGATGAAGAAATCCTTATAACTTGCATCTATCTAGAGTGTTTTTTTTATATATACGAGAGTGTTTTTGTCAATACTTTTAAGTAAATCTAACTCATAGCAATTGTGAATACATCAATTATTTATATGAAATAATAGAAAATTTTGGGTTTATTGGACTTTTAGGTAAGAAAAGGTTGGAATTTAGAACCAAATGTCGATATTCTCTGTTACGTACCGTCGGTTGACCATTTCCATAATGTCACTCTATTTCATACAATTCAAATTAATCCATCGTATATATAAATATATACATACCTAGAGAGAGAGTAGAGACATTGCTTATAGTTTGTACAAAAGATATTGGTAGTCTACTAATTGCTTCCGACTCATTACATTTGCAATATATTATCAGATTTTTAAATCATCCAAAATAACAATGGTCATATGGTATCAAAACGAATTTGACTTAGCTAGTCTGTACAAGATAAACGCATCTTATCTAAAACATCATGCAGCAAGTTTAATATATAGATCAAAAGATTTTATGTTTTGAGAATGCGTGTTAAAAATTGCATATTGAAAATAAAGTTTAAAATTCAATCTAATATTTAAGAGACCTGAACAAATGCATTTGTTGTCAATCAGTTTTGGGGGAAAACCGCCCATAAATATTTATAAAATCGATTTGTAGTGATAAAGTGGGTTATAGAAAATTAGGTTAATTATATATTTTTGATAGATTAACTTAAATGAGCTAATTAATATAAAAATATCTTATTGCAAACTGTTTTATTGTTGGCAAATTTTTAGAATGTTTTTAAAAGTGTTAGATATTTTTGTAATGCTTGTGGGTTAGATAAATCATGAAAGAAACTCGGTCGATTGGAACACCATCACAACGATCATTTCGGATAATGCACAACAATCTATAGTATATGGAGAGAAATGAATTGTAGAAGATGTGGTGAAGCTTCATCAACTCCGACGAAGCTTACAAAGCTTATTGACAAGACAATAAAGAATCAAATCAACCCGCTTTGGAAGACAAAAGATATGAGGAGATTCTCATATTTTAGTTAGCCACAAAAACTTTATTAATAATTTTTTGCTTTTTTGATTCAGTCCAAACTCCAAACAATCAATTATGCATTTTGTTGTAAAAAAGGTTTTTTTATGTTTCGTTTGAAATTTTTTGGCACTCAATAAAAAAGAATTATTGTATGTTGGCCAAAAGAATAACAATATAGAACTGTCTTAAATTTGTTTTAGTTGCAAAATGCAGGGACGACTATTGTTTAGGTGTTTGACAACATTTATTAATCCCAGTTTATGGATGAAGTGATGAACGTTGTTCAGTCAGTCACACCAATTAGTAAAAAATATGACATATAAAAAAAAGTAATACTAAAATTTATGAGATTGAAATATAGAGATGGACCCAGCTAACTTTGGCAGGTGATACTCGCACCTAATCAATAACTAATGCCATTGATATTATTATATATCAATTCTCTTATGCTAATTCTATATATAACTCTCACGACAAAATGCATCTAGTCCATTTCTTAACTATAATGTTCCGAGTTTTACTATCTGTAATATTTTCAGATCAAAATATTTAAATAGGCTAATTAAATTAGTCCTTTTTCTTAATTACCCTCGATTTCTTTTTAGTTTTTATGAAGAGACTTTATTCTCGATGTCTTTTTATGAAGAGATTTTAAGTTCAACCTATATCTTTACAAAAATACGTATAAGTTGCTGTCAAAAAAATAAAATACGTATAAGTTATGTAACTAACTCAATTGGTTATTAATAACATTCAGTTTATTTATTAGATTTGTTTTTAAATGTAACATAACATTGAAAAATATAATTTACGTTCTCAAATCCTCATTAAACCTTTTTAACAAAAAGAAATCTTCATTAAACCTAAACAGGATATATTTGTTTATAGTTTTATAGAAGTCAGTCACATACTCACAAGAATATGGAAATACAGAAAACTTAAAATTATCTTAAAATTATCTTAAAGAAGTGATTGTGTTGTGAAGGTTATGAATTCGTGATTCTTTATTATAACCATAAGGTCTCTTTATATAGGAGTTACATAAGGGTAGAAAAGGTAATATCCTTTTTCTACATGAATAAGGAAAACATCTAATAGACCGTCTTAAGGTATTGGGCTTTCACGCCATTGGGCCTTTGTCTTCACGCCAATGGTCTGATGGACTGGGCCGGTTATGGAGATCGAATCTCAATGATTTATAACACTCCCCCTTGATTGACATAACTGGTCGTGACGAATGGATCATAGTAATACGCTTGGGGATGCTGCCTCATTAAAACCTTACCAAGGAAAACCCAGTGGGACAAAACCTTAGTGAAGGAATAAGAGTACAGCACGTATTACTCCCCCTTGTTTTAGACATCACTGAAGGTCCCTTAATCGGCGCATGCCGATCGGATACATGAGCTTCTTGAGCGTGGAGGTTGGAGGTGACTTTGTGAATAGGTCGGCTGAGTTGTCACTTGAACGTACTTGGAGCACTTTGATTTCACCGGTCTTCTGTAGATCGTGAGTGAAAAAGAACTTCGGTAGAATGTACTTCGTTCTGTCTCCTTTGATGTATCCATCCTTCAGTTGAGCTATGCATGCGGCATTTTCTCTGTACATGCTGGTCGGTTCTTCTTTCCCTTCTGTCATCCCACAATCTCGTCTAATGTGTTGAGTCATTAACCTCATCAATGAAAATGACCGTTGTGTGGATCCGAAAGGTAACCTGCATCAGCAAAACCAAACTAATCCTTCTTTGTTAAGGTTAGTATAAAAATATATCCATATCGAAATATGTGTTTAATCCCGTTCCAGTGTCTTTGGATCGGACAAGAACTGAATCTTGAAAGAGGAGGTTCACGTCAAAACATATGTCTGGTCTAGTATGACTAGCCAAGTACATTAACGCTCCTATAGCACTGAAATATGGCACTTCGGGATCAAGGACCTTTTCGTCCTTCTTTACTGGACCGAATGGATCGTTGTCCAGACCAAGGCTTCTCACCATCATTGGGCTAGTCAGTGGGTGAGCCTGGTTCATATTAAAATGCTTGAGTACCCTTTCTGTATATGCCATTTGATACACAAGGATTTCATTATTGACGTACTCAAGTTATATTCCCAAACAGGACTTAGTCTTTCATAAGTCTTTCATCTCAAAACTCTTTCTTGAGGTATTCAACTGTTTGAGATATTTCCTCAGAGGTTCCTATGATGTTCAGGTCGTCTACATACATCGCGATGATTACGAATCCCTGTCAAGTATTATGGGATCGTTTTATAGCCCTCTATCACATGCGACCTGACTATTTAATCCATAGAGCGATTTATTCAGCTTAGTACAATGCTGGTCTCGAGAACTTCTTTCAGCTCTATCACCTCTGGGATTTTCATATATATTTCTTTATCCAGTGGACCATAGGCTGCTTATATGTCCAGACATTATAAACTTTCAAGTTTATAGCAGCACCAACCACATATTCCTTAGTCCCTGTGAGTATCCTTGTGTAATCAAGCTATCTCGAAATGCTTGTAAAACATGAACACTTTAGGTCATGTGGTCTCACGATTTTCTTTTCTCACAGGACTTATTTATCCACTGGTTTAATATCATGAGGTGTCCGTGATATGGGACCAAAAACCTCTCTCTTCTTTAAAGAGTTTAACTCCACGTTTATAGCGTCTTTCCAGTTAATCCAATCTGGTCGCTGAGTGCACTCATATATTGACGTGAGTTTTGATCCTCGCATTTTTCTTTCAAGTGCTACTATATTGTACGCGCTTTCTTATACATTTTGGTGTTAACACACTTATATAGTTCCTATATTGATCCAGACATGATATGATCGATCTGAGATTTCATTATCCAGGACCTTTAATGCCTTGCAGCTTGGCGTCCCAAGCTACATGGAATGGTACCTTAGATGTTCAGCTGGCCAGCCTTTATATCTCAATGTCTGGTCTGGTTTCCTTAATAAACCCGGATATTATGCACCATTTTCCGCGGTTTCTTATCTTATGGAACTTATTGGTCTATCTTGTATAGACTCAGTAGCAACTTGATTGTGTCTCTATGACATCAATTTCGTGGTGCTTAAGCTGAGATGACTTAGTCATTCTTTTCGGGTTCATGTGTCTGGCATCTAATTATTTGGACGTCATTAAATCTTTTCTCTAGTCCGAGGATCATGCCAAGACACCGATGGTTTATACCATATCAATTCTCTTATCAGCTTATTACGTTTCTCCTTATAATGTTGGATATTCGGATTTACTTAAAACTCATGTAATCCGTGTTCCTTGGCCACTAAATATATCACCCATATTTGGCTCAAAGGTTTCTTTAAATTCGTAGGAGAAACGTTTCTTATCCAACATATATATATTCCCACTCTCCAATCTCCTTATGAGATTCCATCTTAGACGGCACATATGTATGTGGTGGTTTTATTCAAAAACTCTTAAGATGGTATATGTCTGGCTCATAACCCGTATTCAATATGAGATGGGAATATCTATGCTCACTCATATGGCCTGATGCATATTGATCTTATATACATGTAAAACTTGTGATGTCTCCAAGCTGATAAACTTTAGGCAATGCCTTTGTTTATAAAATTCAGCCAAGTCTTATTATGATCATCGAAATTGTAGTATAGTCATGGACCACGGGTTTGTCCTCACTTCCCCTCATGAATATACTATAGTTTCGTGATGCTTGGGACAATAAAACTAATGAGTTTCCCTTGTGTACATGTAACACAACGTGAGACTTTATGGGATAACTCTTTGTGCCGTTTTATGATCAATCTATGCATCAAGTTTTGGACTTGGATGGCTAGTCCAGTCATGCCATATAGTGTAAATTTCGTGGGGTATACCAACTGTGGTTACCATGGCTTTTGCCTCTATCATACTGATCTTTGGCATAGTCTAGATCAGTAGAGTATAGTCTCAATCATTTTCTTTTGTGCCCATTGTTTCTATTTGGAAACCATTTTCATAACTCAATGGGCTTTATATGGGTGAGAGACTCATGCCCTTTAGGCGTATTATCTAAGCAAGGAGTCTTGCAAATGCCATATTCCGTGATGACAATAAGCATACATGTGACCATCTTGTAGATGCGTCAATGAGGACCATAAAATATCGAAATGTCCCACAAGGTGGGTGTATTGGTCCGCATATGTCTCCTTGAATTCTTTGGGATTACTCTCCTTTCTTTCAAGGCGTGCCTATAAGTATTGGCAATCAATTTTCCCATCATATTCGACCCGGGATGTCCCAGCCGGTCGTGCCATAGGTTGAACCTATCCGTAAACTCTTGGTTTGCGGTGGCATTGGCCTCAATCATATTGACCTTAGTACAATATATGCCAGTGGCTATAGCAGGTATAGTCTCTAGGACTTTCTTATGGCCTTGGGCGTTTTTAACTATCTGAAGAAATTCTCTATTTCCTCCGCCCATTGTTTTCACATGAGGACCATTCATTCGAATGTCTTTAAAACTCAATAAGTTACGATTTGAGCTAGGTGAAAACAATGCATCCGAGATTTCTAGATGCGTGCCTTTTAGGTATTAAAACATTAGCCTGGCCGTGGCCTTCTATTAGGCTGGCCTGTCCTGCTATAGCACTTATGTTTGCCCTTTTAAGTATAAGATTTATGAAGTATCAATCAAGCAAACATAAAAGCAAACATAAAAGCAACAAAGCAAATAGAACTCTAAGTCTAGAAATCATTTTAGGAAATCGGATGTCTCATACTTAGTGAGATCATCATCATTTTCATGATCAAAATCGCCCTCATCATCATGCTCATGTTCATGCTGGATCATATTGGCCTCAGGATTCTTCCCTTTAACACTCTCTCTATAAAGTTCAATGAGATGTTTGGAAGTCCTGCATGTCTTGGCCCAATGATTATCCATCCCACACCGATGGCAAACGGACTTGGTCGGGCCGGACTTGTGTCCGGTTTGGTTCCCATGACCACGTCCTTGGTCACGTCCTGGACCGCGGTTAGAATTGGATCCGCGTCCATTTCCTCGACCATACGGGTGGTAGCGACCACGCCCTCGTCCTCTTCCATGTCCATGTCCTGGTCCGCGGTTAGAGTTGGATCCGCGACCATTATGCTTTTGGTATCTATGGACATAGTTTGCCTCGGTTTCTTTTGTTTCAGCGGCCACGTGGGCTTCAGGTATTGGGGTTGATCCAGCTGGTCTCATCTCGCTGTTGGCCAGAACAAGACTATTGTTTTGTTCTGCAAGCAACAAGCAAGCGATCAGATCTGAGTAAGTCGCGAAGCCTCTCTCGCGATATTGTTGCTGTAGCAACACATTACTCGAATGGAAGGTAGAGAAGGTCTTTTCCAACATATCCTTCTCAGTGATGGTCTCGCCACATAGTTTCAGCTTTGAAACTATCTTAAACAAAGTCGAGTTGTACTCCTCTACGGATTTAAAGTCCATGAACCTTAGGTTCAGCCAATCGAATCTGGCTTTCGGCAGTACAACCGTCTTTTGATGGGCGTACCTCTTATTCAATTCCTTCCATAGATCCAACGGATCTTCAATTGTAAGATACTGATCCTTGAGACTCTCAGTGAGGTGGTGGCGTATGATGAGAATCGCCTTGTATCTGTTTCTCACGGACTCATTGTTTCCGTCGACGATACATTCACCAATCTCTTTCGAGTTGAGCATGATCTTGGTGTCAAGCGCCCACTTTAAGTAGTTATCTCCGGAGAGATCAAGGGCTGCATAGTCTAAGTTGGCAACCTTAGACATCTGAAAATATGCACCAACTATCTCTTAGGGCTTTTAACAAAATCAAGACCTTAGAACAATGGTCGATTTAGGGCTTTTAAATAAAATCAAAACCTTAGCAAGATGGCTGATTTATATTTCCGATTTTATGCCATTAAGTTTCCAATTTAATCCTAACAAGGAATTCTATGTGATAAAGGAAACAAGAAAATCCAAATTCTAAATAAGGAAACTTCCTATGCGATTTTCTATGTGATCAAGCAAAAAGGAAATTTTCCAAATTCAATCCTAAAAGGAAAACTATGGTTTTCGGTTTCTACCAACAAAATTTTAATGGTCCGAAAATTCTTCATTCAATTCCTAGTTCAATTAGGATTCCTAATTCAATTAGGGTTTTATCTAAACAATAGAAAAACGTTTTAGGGTTTTCCTAATTGGAATAGGATTAGGGTTTTATGGAAAAAGGAAATTTTCTTCTTCTCTAGTTCTATCTAGGGTTTATGCGAATTTTAAACAATCAAACAATCAATCACATGAAACAATTTTTTTTTTTTTTAGGGTTCATGTAAGTTTAATGTTCAATTCGGTTTTAGTAAATAATATGATCATGCGAATTCTAAACATTAAACATGAAGCTAAAAAATCATGCAAACAAGTTATTCAATCAATCCAAGTTTTAGGGTTTCATATTTTCTTAGATTCAATTCGGTTTATAGGTTTTCAAAGATCAAACAAGTTTAAACAATCAATCCGAATTTTAGGGTTTCATAAACATTAGGTCAGATTTCGGTTTTATGGTGTTCTTGAGTTTTAGGGTTTTAGAAATTTGTTTATACCTTTGAACCTTCTTTTGGGTTGAATGGAATGGACCGGGAGCTAATAGACCTCGGTAAACTCACGCCTGGATTGCTCGGAACTCGCGGCTACTCGTCGGATCAGCTACGCGGAATCGTCGGGGTTTATGCGGCTACGGACGTTCGTGTAGGATCGCACGCGGCTAGGGTTTGCGCGGCTAGGGTTTGAAGACGCTCTGCTTCTCGGGTTTATCCTCGCGATAGCTCGGCGTCGAGCTGCTGCGGTAAGGGATCACGCGGCTACACGGGATCGCGATGATCAGCTGCTACGGGCTCCGGGAAAGATCGCGCTGCTACTCGGGAAGCGCGGGGTGAAGAACGCGCGGTTTAGAGTTTCTCCGGGTAAGGGAAAAACGCGCCTAGGGTTTCTCCGGGGTTGAACGCGCGGCGAGCTGAAGATCGAGCGGCTGCGGTTTCTCGGTGGCTAACGGCGGTTTAGGGTTTTTAGTAGGTAGGGTTTATCAGAGCAAGCTCGTGCTGATAACGTGTTGTGAAGGTTATGAATTCGTGATTCTTTATTATGACCATAAGGTCTCTTTATATAGAAGTTACATAAGGGTAGAAAAGGTAATATCTTTTTCCTACATGAATAAGGAAAACATCTAATAGACCGTCTTAAGGTATTGGGCCTTCACGCCATTGGGCCTTTGTCTTCACGCCAATGGTCTGATGGACTGCGCCGGTTATGGAGATCGAACTTCAATAATTTATAACAGATTGGTAAATGTTTTACACACTGGACAAAGCAAAAAACTTTCTACAACTTTCAAATGAATTCAATCAAATTTTAGCTTCCTTTTTTTTTTCTCACAGTCAAAATATTTATTTTATTTTTTTGGTTGTAGAAAACATTTTTTCTAAAGTGCATAATTTTAGGCTTTCCAAAATTCTATAGCAAAAACCTTACAGAAATAAAATTTACATCCATAGCCAAAAAACCTACGGCCTCATTTCTACAGTAAAAGCGTAAAGATTACACCCGTTACCAATCGGATTCTAAATATATTTTTATTTGTATGAATATTATATATGCTAATTAATAGTACCAAACGATGATTATGATTACGTCAGTCATACCTGCAAAACACCTTAAATTCTGCAATTTATTTAATTAACCATTTACTAATGATCCTCTTAAAAGTTATAATATTTGGTACGTTTGTTACACCATCAAATTTGCTTAAATTCCGAAAATTACTAAAATATATATACTACATGATAAGATGTACCAAACTTTTATTGTTTTGTTATCTAAAGCCCATGCTCACCAGTCACCAGTCACCAATGATCACCATTACCATTGGATTATCATATTATACCAATTCATTACATATGTTAGTAGATTCTCTCTTTTCGAAACAAAAAAAAAGTAATATAAAATAGTGTTCGCAAAACGAAGGCAGATGCACTGTATTATCTTGGATACGTCTTATAACTGGTCCGATCCCGTACCGGATTAGATATATTAAACTGTCTTAACGGGTAATTATTATAACATGAACAACATGTCAGATAATCCCTAATTCCTACAACACTGATCAATCTGGTTGTTACTGGGAATTTTATAAAACTGGTTGTTACCAAATTCAGCGCTAAACCAGTCAATTCGGTCTCGTCTGTTCTGAATAGAAAAATATTTATCACGAATCCGGTCTACTCTAAAAAAAATTGGGACTGCTAATGCGGTTCAAATCCGGTTCACAATAAATTATAATGATTTGAACATAAATTATAAAGTTGTGATCAAATAATCTAGTCCCACAAAGTGCAAACTGTCCGAAAAAATCACCATCATATCTGAAAAGCCTGAAGCCCAATTTTGAAAAATTCATTATTTTCTGAGATTTTCATCAAGCAATCTCTATATAGGCTTTTTAAGCTCACCACATATCCAAATGTTCCAAAATATGATTTGGGAAATAACTTCGTTAATTTCTTTTTTGTCAACAATGCTTCGTTGATTAGTTCGTTAATATTTAAAATATCATAATGAAAAAAATGTAACGTGCAAGTCTAATCTCATCACAAGGAATGCGACCTAAACTGATTTTGACGTTAGTTAACATTTAACAATAGAACTAATCATTACATTTTAAAAAGGTCTTTTAGGTCAACGTAACATTTTACTTTAGGAAATTTCCTTTTTGCAAATTGTTAGTTATAACACTGCTTGGCCTCCACGCAAGAACTACGCAAAATTATCCAAAAACGTTAGAGAAACTTTTAATTTAAATAACATAAACATCATTACTTGTATGATCAAAAGAACAAATGTTCATGGGAAATCAGAATCACATTACTAATACTTAGGTTTGGTTGCTTGCAATGCATAATAAGAGAGATTCAATCATGGAACCAAAACATATTTAATCAAAAATCAAAATCCTCGTCTATTAGACAAGGTCAAAGCTTATCCTTCACTTAAACAAATACTTAGGTTTGGTTGCTTGCAATGCATAATAAAGTATACAGCCAATGTTATATATTAAACGCAAACATTTGCTCAAAACAGAGGAAAAAACAGAGAACCTGAAAAAGAAAAAAAAACAAAAGAGAGATCTAAATCTTGATTGTTATGGAGATTATGGTAGATGAAGAAGCTGGGATCAATGGATCTCATCGCATGATCAAAGAAGAGACAGTTCCACTCCTAGAGGAGAATCAAACTCTAGTCCAAACTCGAGACTTTCCTGCAATAGAAAGGAACACTTGGATACAAAAGGCAATAGGTCAGACATTTCAAACCACAGCTCATCTAGCTAACCTTTTACCTACAGGGACAGTTCTTGCTTACCAGATCCTGTCGCCGATTCTCACAAACGCTGGTTGCTGCAGTTTAGCTAGCAGATTCATGACCGCATCGCTAGTTTTCGTATGCGGATTCTCCTGTTTCATACTTAGTTTCACAGATTCTTACAAGGACTTGAACGGAAATGTTTGCTATGGATTTGCTACTATCCATGGCTTCTGGATAATCGATGGCTCAGCTTTTCTTCCTCTAGAACGTTCCAATACCTATAGCTTAAGGTTTATAGACTTTGCGCACGCTATTATGTCGTTTTTGGTGTTTGGAGCCGTGGTTATGTTTGATCAGAATGCGGTTAAGTGTTTCTTCCCTGAGCCATCAGATGAAGAAGTAGAGATTCTCACTGCTTTGCCCGTATCCATAGGAGTCATTTGCAGTATGCTGTTTGCTACGTTTCCTACTACACGCCATGGTATTGGTTTTCCCCTTTCTGCTAAATGATGTTGTGATTCAAAAATGTAAAGTCTTCTCATAAAAACCTTAGGATTCTGAAACGCTATTCTATTATTGTATCTGAGATGGTTTCTTGAATATATTATTTCAGTCTTTGTGTAAATTGTTCCATCCGACATATTTATTTCAGCTACTTCATACCACTAAAGATTATATATACATTCAGAAAAAAGAAAAACACATTTTTAAAAACCACAACTTTTATGATAAAAAATGACTAGCCAAAGAGAGAAACATTCAAACAAGTTGGTCACGGGAAATTCGATTCAGAATCCCATTTTCGGTGATGGAACCAACATATATTCTTTTAAAAACAAAAAAAAAAACTATAATCCTCTTAATACTAAGAAAATTACAATCCAAAATCATTTGTTTTTGTATTTATATTTATTTTGTTTATTTTTTGGAATGTAAGAAAATGAATTACAAAAAAAAAAGAAGCATTGAGTTAGATCAAATATGAAAAATCTATAAAAAAAATACACACTATGAAGCAAAGCACCGAAGCAGCAAATCAAATGCTGACAGAAAAAACAAATAAACATTAAGAAATGTAGTAAAAATTATTTTTACAATCTAAAAAAAATAAATTACTTTCTTGCGACTGTGTGTCACGTTTTTCTTGTGAGCGTACGACGTTAAATTTTCAGACCACTCAATAGTAAGGTTCCCTTTAAGCCATCCACTTCAAGATAAGATGTTCCCCTACAGTCATAAAATCTAACCAAACCTTTTAAAACTATTCAATGATCTAAACCAAAATATCTTAAAAGTGAAACTATAATCCTTTTAATAGGACAACAAAATCAAAGCTTACACTTAACTTAAAACAAACACTCTACTTATGTTTCCTTGCAATGCATAATAAAGTAAGCAGCCACTGTTATATTAAACTCATAGCATTTGCTCAAAACAGAGAAACAAACAAAGCACCTAGAAAAAAAAAAGAAAAAGAAGACACTTGGATCTTGAGTGTTATGGAGACTAAGGTTGATGAAGAAGCTGGAATCAATGGTGCTGGTTGCAATATCAAAGAAGAGAGAGTTTCACTATTGAAGGCTCAAGAGTTTCCTGAAATAGAAAGGAACACTTGGATACACAAGGCGATAGGCCAGACATTTCAAACCACTGCTCATCTAGCTAACCTTTTACCTACAGGGACAGTTCTCGCGTACCAGGTCTTATCGCCGCTTCTCACAAACGGTGGACGCTGCGATTTAGCAAGCAGTTTCATGACAGAAATGCTAATTTGCATCTGCGGACTCTCTTGTTTCATACTTACCTTCACTGATTCTTACAAGGACTTGAATGGAAATGTCTGCTACGGATTTGCCACAACCAATGGTTTCTGGATAATCGATGGCAAAGCTGTTCTTCCTCGAGAACGTTCCAAAAGCTATAGACTGCAGTTTATAGACTTCGCACATGCCATTATGTCGTTTCTGGTGTTTGGAGCCGTGGTTCTGTTTGATCAGAATGTGGTCAACTGTTTCTTCCCCTAACCATCAGCTGAAGCAGCGGAGCTTCTTACAGCTTTGCCTGTAGCTGTAGGAGTCTTTTGCAGTATGATGTTCGCTACATTTCCTACTACACGCCATGGTATCGGTTTTCCCCTCTCTGCTAAGTGCTAAACGATGTTCTGTTCCAAAATGTTAGATTTTCGCAATCTTAAATTCTCTGTTGTATCTTGTCATTTACCAATCTTCTGAGATGATCTCTTGAGTAGCGTTTTTGTAAGTTGTTCCCTTCGACATTTTTTGTTTCAGCAGTCTTCATCTAATCTTCCTTGTCATTTAGATATCCAAATCTCTGAGAAGAGATTCTGAAGCTTCTCCTACAATCGTTTTATCCAATGTGTGGCCTATTAGTAGCTTCCATGTTCCTTTTTTTGGAATACACCCATCAGCCACTATCTCGTTAACTATTTGAACAGCTTTCTGAAATTCACCTTTTTTGCACAAACACTTCACCAAAGAGTCTAGTGTTTCAACCTCTACCGAGATGCCTCGACTCCTCATGCTTAGATAAAGAGTAAACGCGCGACTTGGATAACTCGTACAAAGACCTCGGACTACTTCATTGCTTGTCTTAACATGGATGTTCCAAGTTAATCGATTTGGAGTTATTCCCCCAAGAATCATCTCGTCTAGGAAATTGGCAGCTTCACGAAATTTACTGATAGCACAAAACCCATTGATTACTTTCCCATATAATCCAGCATCAGGTTTCAAACCCTGAAGATTCATTCTATCGAGAAGTTCAACGGCTTCTTGAATCTTCTGCTCCTTACAGAGACCGGTGATCAAAGTGCTATAGGTTACCATGTTCGGCCTGCAGCCTCTAGCCATCATCATCTCAAACAATTCCATGGCTTGCAAAGGTCGCCCGTCTTTGCAAAGACCGTCCATTAAAGAACTGTAAGTGAATACATTCGGCTCGATGCCTCTGCTTTTCATCTCTTCTAGATATCTCATTGCCTCCTCAACATCTTTCGATCCACACATACCGTGAATCATAGAAGTATAGGTAACAACAGTTGGTGCACAGTCTTTTTCTACCATCTCCTTAAACAACTTCTTCGCCTCATTTATCCTTCCAAACCGACACAAACCACTTATCAAGGTTCCATATGTGTAGGAATCCGGATCACACCCTCGTTTAGGCATCTCATGAAATATCTTAAGACCAGCATCCATCGTCCCGTCGTTTCTGCAGAGTGCTTTGATCAAAACATTGAGAGATGCCACGGTAGGAGGCAAACCAATCTCTCTCATGTTCTTGTAAAACTTAAAGGCCAGTTTTAACTGATTCTCTTCCACGAGAATAGCAAGAACAGTGACGTAGGACTTCTGGCTAGGATCACAATCAAAATCCTTCATCTTGTGGAAAACCCTCAAAGAATCAAACGGCCTATGAACCCGACCATACCCTCTGCATATCGAAAGCAATATGTCTTCACCAACAACACAGTTCTCAATCTTCATTCTTGCAACAAGATCTTCAGCTGCTGTGAATTTATTGGCAGAGACCAACCTCGAGACCATATAACCAAAAGAACTCTGATCATGTACGAACCCATTTGCGTATTCCGCTGTTGCGGAATCGAAAACTGCAATCAACTTCTCCACGTCTTTTTCAGCTCTCATCAGTTTGATAACCTGTGAAGGCGTGATATTTTTCGACCACTTGAACATCTTCTCTTTGCTACCCATTACTTAAAAAAAAATAAAAATGACGCCTTTATAATAATAAACGATTATAGAGAAACACAAAAATGGCGAATTGCAAAATCTCTGCTACGCATTACGTCGAACAGTTTGTGCGCACTAACGCTTCTATAAGCCTCAAACCCAAATCCATAAAACACAGTACTTATAAATCATTTGATCATCGAATCCTACGAATAGAGAGAGTAATCAACAAGTACAGACGACGATCTCACCAAGATTTTTCTCGTCTGTATATACACACTTCTCTGAGTTATATATATAACCCTTATCAGTAACTCACCAAAATCGAATGAAGCAGCAATGAAACTCGTTACGAGCTAGAAGGTGAATCAAATCGCCGGCGAAGAATCGATAACCAGTTTGCCGACTTAGATTGAGGTTTATAGAAGACACGGCGGGGGTTTTACAATGGTGGACTTTAGCGGAGTCTCTGAATGATTTAGAGGGTCTCCCCACTCCGCAGCATAATATAATTAACCAATTTTAAAACAAATCTATGATTTATTTATGTATTTTCAAATTTAGGATTACTAAACACCCCAAATGAACAAAAATTAAGGATATAAGTATATAGATAAAAATCATATGAAAAATTCATATTAATGTTTTTACTAAATTTCTTATAAATTTAAAAATATTTTACAATTTATAATCCAAGAACCACTAATTTTAGTGATAGTTATGTTATTTAATTTGTGGAGTATACAAAAATGTATCACAAAAAAAAATCAACTAATTGGATTAAATATTTTAAAATTTAGAAAAATATATGAAGAGTCTAATGCTGCAAATCAAATGCCGACATATAACCAATAAAAATAAGGAAATTAACATAAATATCCATACCTTTAGAAAAAAAAGAAGGTACATTTCTATAAAAATCTACTTTCTTGTGACTCTGTCACGTTCAATAATAATTTGAAGACCACTCAACAACACAAGGTTAATAAGAGGGGAAAAAATCTACAAAATTTTCCATTTATTACTATTATCTTTAAAATGACAAAAGAACAAAACATTATACGAAACAGATGATGATGATATGGAAATTCGATTGGCCAATACTCACTCTGTCTCTTAAGCCATCCACACTACAAGATAAGATGGGTCCTACAGTCATCCAATCTAAGCCAATATCTCACGATTCTTATCTAACCGCATCATCCCTCACCGTTGGATCATATTACACTATCGATCCCACTGTAACGCCATAGACCGCGACACGCACGATTAACACTCGATTTGGGATAATCAAAATAATCGTAGCCACTCTTGAAATACGCGAAAACCTCATATTTCGCTTCCTTCCCTCTCTCTCACTGTCACAACAAAAATCGACGAAACCACTGAACAAAATTCGAGATGGAGTCACGCGTGCTGTTACGCGCCACCGCAACGGTCGTCGGAGTACCGCAATTGAGGCGACCAATCGGAGCGATCCACGGTCAATTCAGCACCGCGTCGTCGTCGTCGTTCACGGCTTTCGCTAAGCCGATCGGAGCAATCGGAGAGGGAGGGAATCTGATCTCCGGTCGTCAGCTCCGTCCGATTCTCCTTCTCGATAGCTCGCCGGAGAAAAGAGAGATTCTCAAGCCGGTTAGAGCCGCCGCTGCCGAGGGTGGAGATTCCGCTGGGTAAGCAAGAGGTCCGTTTCTGGCTCACTCGGTGTTGACTCGTTTGACTCGGTTGGTCTGATTCGTTTCTTTTTTTTTTCGCAGGGAGACGAAAGTCGGAATCCTCGGGAAGTATCCGTGGCTAGTCACCGGATTCTTCTTCTTCATGTGGTAATGTGTTCCCTCACGCGCTTGTTATCCCAAAAAAACCTGCGCACGTTAATAGGCGCACTATAGCACTGTTCTTGTGATTCTACCGCCAAATTTAAGTGAGTGTAAGTTTACGGTTTCACCCCTTCTGGTTTGGATTTTTTTTTTAATTACAGGTACTTCTTGAACGTGATTTTCAACATCCTTAACAAGAAGATCTATAATTACTTCCCTTATCCCTAGTAAGTAAACACATTTACTTTATTTTTGACATTAGTAAACACATTAGCGCATTGGTATCTAAAATTTTGTATCTCTATTTATTTATTTGTAACTTAAAGTTTAGAGTTAATTTGACTATATTTAAAATTCTTGGTTTATGTATGTATGATCGAACCATATTCTGTTGGTCCAATTAAGAATCGAATCCGAATATTTTATCAAGAGAATCCATAGGTTTTTTTTTTAATTTATACTATTAATTTTGTTCTTTGTCAGTTTTGTATCGGTTATTCACTTGTTCGTTGGAGTTGTCTACTGCTTAGTGAGCTGGTCCGTGGGCCTTCCTAAACGGGCCGTAAGTTCATCTCTTCATAGCTCCTCCCTATGCGTTTTATTAGTTTTAAAGATGGCGCAAACAAAAATTAAAAATGCCGGCCAAAAAATGGGGCGTTCCGAGAATCGAACTCGGGACCTCTCGCACCCAAAGCGAGAATCATACCACTAGACCAAACGCCCAGTTGATGTTATTTAACATATTATATTTAATTATCCGTAGATATTCCTCCTTGCCTCATGTCTATTCTCTTGATGGTTGCAGCCAATTGACTCGAACCTTCTCAAGGTATTGATACCAGTTGCAGTCTGTCACGCCTTAGGCCATGTCACTAGCAACGTTTCCTTCGCAGCCGTTGCTGTCTCCTTCACTCACACCATCAAAGGTAACTCAATCTCCTTCATAAACATTTGATACTAATTTATACATACAACAAAATCTAACATTTATCCTGTCCGAAACGCAGCGCTCGAGCCATTCTTCAATGCGGCTGCTTCTCAATTCATTCTCGGACAGTCCATTCCCATAACGCTATGGTTGTCTCTAGCTCCTGTTGTTCTCGGTAACCAACTCTTTTTTATCGCTTCTCTAATGTTTCTTGTGTCCTAAGTTTCTTTGGATTAACCTTTTAAAAAATTTGCAGGAGTTTCAATGGCTTCGCTTACCGAGCTATCATTCAACTGGCTCGGTTTCATCAGTGCTATGATCTCAAATGTGTCTTTCACTTACCGAAGCATCTTCTCCAAGAAAGCCATGGTTCTTGATTCTCTTCTTCACACTACTAATAATTAATCAAGGCGTCTCAAGTTTCGGTTTTTGAAACAAGATTTTGTTTTTTGCAGACTGATATGGACAGTACAAATGTCTACGCTTACATCTCCATCATAGCTCTCTTCGTCTGCATTCCTCCTGCCATCATCGTTAAGTCTTTTGAATCCACTCGTGTTATTTCTCATTAGTTACGTGTTGGAGAAGCAATTTTATTTAGTAGGGTTTTTTTTTTTGTTTTATGTTATGGTTAGGTTGAAGGGCCTCAACTGTTGAAACACGGTTTCAGCGACGCGATTGCTAAAGTTGGGATGACTAAATTCATCTCTGATCTCTTCTGGGTTGGAATGTTTTACCATCTCTACAATCAGGTAATTTAAAAGTTCAAATTTCAGTGTTTTTAGTCTATAGCTTTAAACGTGCTTTTATAAAGGAAAGTAGTGAAACTTGAGAAAATCGCGGTTGCAGTTGGCTACTAATACCTTGGAGAGGGTCGCACCGCTGACTCACGCGGTTGGAAACGTTCTGAAACGTGTGTTCGTGATCGGTTTCTCCATCGTTATCTTCGGTAAAATATTAAAACTCTCTTCGTCTCTCTTTTTTCTTTCATGTTTCCGTCGTTAAATCTGTCCCATACTGTTTCGCTAGATCGTAGATTCGGGTATTTTCGCATATTTAAGATTGATTTTGAAAAATATACACGTACGCCTAATTAGATGGTGATCACAAATAAAAACAACTAATGTATTTTCTTGAATGATTATTATTTGCAGGAAACAAGATATCGACGCAGACAGGTATAGGAACTGGAATTGCTATTGCTGGAGTTGCTATGTACTCCATCATTAAGGCCAAGATCGAAGAAGAGAAACGGGTCAGTTCCATTATTCATAGTCATTTTCTTTAAAACGAAAATTAAGAAAAAGTATATATCAAAATTTGAGAAAAGATGATTAATGTTAGAAATTGGATTTTTTTTTTTTACTTCAGCAAGGAAAGAAGGCATAGAGAACGGAGGCAGACGGCGGTCGACGAGTGCATAAACATTTCCTTCTATGAATATTTTATATAATAAATAACCAAAATGCAATAGTATGTTGTATTGTACAATCAACCATTGTTTTCGAGTTTTTCCTCTCAGCTTTGTTTTTTTGTTTTTACTTTCTTAAAAGCTATATATAATTTTTTATTCTGCTTCTTCTGTTTTTAATGGAGAACATTTCCATTCCTTCCAATATGCAATTAAATTATCTTGACGGATAAAGAGCATAATAATGTATTGATTTGCTCTTTAATTTCTCATGGAGCAATTTTAACTCAAAACTAATTCGCAACAAGTAGATGAGTTCATGTCCTTTATATATTACTTTAGATATCACATATTTTCTCTAAATATATAATTCAATGTAATGACTTTCTCAAATTAAAATTTCTCTAAAAGCATGCAACATACTTTCGGTGGTCGATCATTCGAATTGCTTTTCCGCCAATCAAGCAACCAAACTAATTAATCTCTTTAGTCTCTTTCCGTTGCTTTCTCTTCAATTTTTTTTGTTTGTCAACTCATCATTTTTTTTTTACCAATCGTTTGGTAATGGATCACTAACTATTTTGCCCAATTAACTCGACCAAACGTTTGGTAATTTACACACACATATATATATATATATATATATATCACTAATCAACCAACATAAACCACCAAGAAATGGCTCAATCACGAAACCGAACGTCTCTTCTCTCTTTCACCTTCTTCATCATATCTTTCTTGCTAACGCAAACACAAGCAAGAAACCGTCAAACCTTAACCGAACAAACCGATCAAAACCAGAATTTACCAGTGCTGGAGAATCCCCGAAGCACAACCGATGAGGAAGAAGAGCAAGATCCAGTCTTTGTCCGAGATACAGGACATGGTTATGGTCTCTATGGTCGTCATACGGGTCACACCAACAATGAAGAAGATAACTCAAACGAGAACGACGACAACGATCGCTTCTACTATAGAAGCGACGCTTTTGGAAACCGCAACGGTAGATTCTAAGTAAAGAGATTGAGAGATTTGTTTTGTTTTTAGATGGTTTCGAATTTCTATTTCGTTTTTTGGATCGAACATCCTCAAAAAAGCTTACTTCAGAATGATCATCTCTTAGACACATATACTTGAGTATATCAATTTCAACCACATA
Organism: Alliaria petiolata; assembly: GCA_020283515.1. Lineage (NCBI taxonomy): Eukaryota > Viridiplantae > Streptophyta > Magnoliopsida > Brassicales > Brassicaceae > Alliaria > Alliaria petiolata. The sequence continues at coordinate 11,206,968 of JAHZTW010000003.1, read as the reverse complement.
TTCTACACAATTCATTCTTCTCTTAGAGTTTGAAACATAACACACACAAATGAGTCATCGATATATAACTAGATGTTGAAGGGACGGATCTTCAAGAACAAGACAGCCTGAGACGAGCTTATCCATATAATCAAAGGATCTTGACACAAGTTAGAGAAATAACAAACTTGGTACATTCACGAGTTTTAAGAGGCACGAAAGGTCTGAAATAAAGCAACATATATAAGATCACGACTAATCAATGTACCGATCCACTCAAGGATTTGGAAAGTAAGTTTAATAATGTATACAAAATGCAATTTTCAATTACACTGATCTTCAGTAACATATAAGATAACCTGACATTTGCGAGAATGCTTAGTGTATGTATATCATACTTGGGCCTCAAGTATGTACAATCACGGTTTTGATATATCAAGCTTTTGGTTGGTCACAAAAGAATCTGTGAAACTCACAGTAATTAAGTTTCTTGAGTACTGCTGAGTTTTCAAGAGAGTAGTTCACTAACTTAATCCCAGTTTCTTCAAACATAATCAGTCCGTTAATCTCAACACATTCCAGAGTTTCACAGATTCTAAATGCATTTGATCTTAAGACAAGGTAGATAAACAACGAACTTGGAATTCAAGATTTTTAGGGATACAAGCTTCAAAGAGACCAATGTGTTGCTCTTGTAAATGTTCTGAGGCATATAAGCAACCTTTTCAATCTCAACATCTAATTGTTGAATCCCGCGATCAAGTGCTGTATCAATCCACTCCATGAGTCGTTCGTAAGTCCATTTTCCGTACTGTAGCTTGAACTTTTGCATTCGTGATTTGTTGTTAAAATCCATAAATTTGTCGATGAAGTTATAAAATTAAAATCTAAATTTAGATATATTTTGTATAATTTGTTTTGGTGAAAATATTGTGTAAAAATATAAATTCAAAAATAAGTAAACATAGGTTCCATAATTTAAAATTTGAATACTTTTAAAAGAAAAGTAATATTCTTAATCTAGCAAAAATAATTAATATCAAAAAAAATGTTTTTGACGAAACTTATATTGTTTTTATAACAAAATATAGAAAATCGAAATATAATATCAAGTTTTTTTTTTAACAAAACTTATATTATTTTGTTTAAAAATAATATAAAAAAATATAAACTAAAAAGTTTGAGCAAAAATTAAAAATGAAAGCAAAAAAAAATAGCATTCTTGTATATTTATTTCGTATGCGTTAACTGATCTACAAATATCGTATGCAATACATAACTTATAGGCGTTTAGCAACAACAAAACTTTTTTTTTAATAGTATAATCTCCTACAATAAATAAATTAATTTATTCGAATTATAATACATTTAAAACAAAAATAAGGTAATTTGGATTACCTCACTTTATACGCAACATCAACAACAACACCATCATCAGATAGAGAGAGAGAGAGAGAGAGAGTTTGTTGTACCAACAAAGATTCGAACACCGGCCCCAAGTGACATGGGAATCTAAAGTTTAGAGACCAGCCACTTGGACCTGAATCGATTTGGTGGTCGTCAACTATTAAACTGTTATTTATATATGACTAGACAGAATCGAAATAACTATACCGGGTCAAATTATACTAGACCGGATCTTTTTAAATTGGCATAACACGAGATGTTTATTTTTTTCCCGGTGATTAGTGTTAGTGACTTGGTGTCTTATTCCTTCAATTGATTTTGGTTTGGTAATTTATTTTAAAGGTTGTTGACTTTGGCTAGAGGTTCTGCTTATAACCCAAACCAATATAATACTGATTTAAAAAAAAAAAACCCAATAAGGAACATATTGATTTTAGAATCAAACCAAAAAATAAATAAAAAATGATTCTAGTTAGGGTAGGAATTTGTGTGTGTTTTTATTGAGTTAAGGTTGGTCTCAAAGCAGTGTGCTGAGTCAGAATCCACATGTGTAACTAAGGCCATGAACAGCAGCGGCTCTTAGATAGGTTTCTTAGTTAATTTAGGTATTAAATTAAATCAAAAATAAATAATAAACCAAGATCTGATTCTTAATTAAGATATTTAAGAATTGGTTCTTAAAATTGACGTATCAGAATTGGTTCTTTTGGCTGATTTTGGTTTTCATTCAAAATTCAAAATTTGTTTATTAAGAACCTAGTCAAAGGTTTTACCATTGGAAGAGGAAAAATAATTTAGAGATTCTTAGATTAAATTAACAATAAAAAATAGTTAAGAACCTTCTTTAAGTTTTACCATTGTTCTTGGTCTAAAACGACATCGTTTAAGAAACTAGCTATTACTCAATGCTTGTGACACTGAAATTCTCCAAACAAAAACTAAAGAGAAAGCGTGAGAATTTGAGCGATTAGGGTGAGAAATAGGGAGGGTTTGAGTCGAATTCTGTTTGTTCGAATCAACAAACCTTCTAAATTTGTGTTCTGCAATAACGAAAATGAGGTAATGTCTCGATTTGTGTTGGATTTCAGTCTTGATTTTTGTTCTGCAACAACGAAATTGATGGGTTCAATCTCGATTTTTGTTGGGATTTAGATATGAAATCATGCATGTAAAGATATGACTACACTTGTAGCTGTCCAAAATCGCACATGTTCATGATCTATTAGTAAAAGTTTTTCATGTATTCCAAGTGTTCGAGCAAATGTCTGAAAGAGTTTTGGACTTGGTTTAACAGTTTTGTTTTTTTCCCAATGTCAGTGCTGCGGACACAACTTTCACTTGCTACTATGGTGGAAAGTGGAAAAAGACTGATGGAGAACTCACTTATGATGGTGGTGAGATACTTACAAGCGAGAGTTGAAAGCTTTGTGGCTACTTTTGTTGATGAAGAGTTGGAGGATGACTATATTCGTACACCTATTAGCTCAGATTGTGAAGAAGAGGAATATTTGAGATGCGGAAAAGGTAGTGGTGAGTTGAGGTTAAGACAAGTGTTTTACAGTTTAGAGGAATTCAAAGAAGCTTTGGTAGATTATGTGCTTAAGGAAGGATGTAATGTTAAGATAAGTCGATGGGGAAAAGACAAGTTTGAGGCTAAGTGTGGAAAGGGAGGTGGCTGTCCGTGGAGGATTTATTGCTCTTATGAAGAGCCAGCAAGAAAGTGGATGGTAAAGACGTATAACGATACGCACAGTTGCACAAAGAATGGGGATAGCAAAATATTGAAGCAAGATGTCATTGCTAACCTGTTTATAAATGATGTGAGGAGTGATCCTCAGTTAAAGCCCAAATTTATTCAAGATCAAATCCAACAGCGTTGGAATTTGGTTGCAACGATAGATAAGTGCAAAAATGCTAAGCGTAGAGCCTTGGAGATCATCCAAGAGGAGCATGATGAACAATTTTCAAAGTTGAAAGATTACTGCTTGGAGATATTAGAGTAAACAACAAATACTCTTTATTGCATTTTTTTTTTTTTGGTATTTGCAAATTTTCCAAGTTCTGACGTGTTTCATTATTTCTCTAGTACGAACCGTGATTCTACTGTGGTGCTTGATACAATCCTACGTGATGGTGAAGGAGAAGTCTTTCATAGGTTCTACAGGTATTCCTTGCCTTCATTCCTTGAAAGTTATTTCAGATAATAAGTGGGATGCTGATGATTCTATGTATGTTTGGTACTTAACTACTCGATGGCAAGCTATCTATCGTGACTCAATTGAGCCAATGAATGGTGTTAAATATTGGAGGAAATCTGGTTCTTCATCTGTCATTCCACCAGAAAAAGATGAAAACCGAGGTAGAAAACGAAAGCCTAAAAGGAAGAAAGGGTTGCATGAGTCTCCAACAAAGAAGACCAATGCCACAAGAGATAAGCGAATTATGCATTACGAAAGGTGCGGTATGGCTGGACATAACACAAAGAAGTGTCAAAATAGTGGAGTTCCGGTTAGAAGGCCACTGAAGAAGAAAAAACCCGGAACAGCCAACACAACACAAGATGGATCCGAGTCCATCACTTTGTCTTTTGGTGAAGGACCAAGTCAAGCAACACAAGAAATGGTTTGTTTCTTACTTTTTTTTTTTATGTTCATGCCTCTGTTTTTGATGTTTGTGATATGGTTTGTTTCTCTTTTCTTTACGTTTATGCCTCTGTTTTTAATTTTGTAATATGGTTCATTGATGAGGTTTGCAACTAATTTTTATCTGTTCATGCCTCTGTTTTATAGTGATGGTTCATTGATGCGGCTTTGGAGTCTCTCCTACTTGGATTTGGAGTATCGTTGATGGAGTTCAAGAAAGCTTTCAAGGATTCATGATCTTTTCCCCCTTACTTGAAACAATCTTTGTCTTTATCTTTTTTTTTTTGTACCTTGATGGAGTTCAAGAAAACTTTTATGTGTCATGTACGATCCACTTCATGTTTTTTTGCAAGACTTGTTATAGGAAATGGAATCACTTTCAGGATTTACACCATAACGTCTCAACAGTTTTTGATATTAAAAGAAAACTTGACTCAATTACAAGGAATGTTACACTTACATCTCCACGAATTAAGAAAACTTGATGAGAAGATGTCGAGATGTTGAATGACGCGTTTTGGCTTATTAGGCATAAACGGGTTGACTATGGCTTTTAAGTCAATGCGGGATTTAGGCATTTTAATTCTAGTTTGGGTAGAAATTTGTGTTTTTTGTTGAGTTAAGCTTTTCTTTTATCATAGTTTAGGTTGAAATTGACACTTTTTTCAGTTTTTATGCACATAAAAAGTGTGGAACAAATAAATATAAACAAGCTGATTTCTTTTTCTTTTCTTTATAACCGTTTTTCTTTCATTATAACATAAAGTAATTTTATAGCTATATAAGTTTCAAATACAACATATATAACTAGAAATTATTATTATTGAAATACTTGAACTAATAAAAAAATAAAATAACAACATATATATATTAAGTAGGAGGGATATAAAGTGGATGAGGCCAATAGGGGAAACCATCGGATCTTAATGAGCCTTCCTCTGTGGAGAAGAGAGTGCAAATTTGTGTGTTGATATCGAAAACTCCATAGTTATAACCCACAAAATAGATGCAGTTTGGCTTAAGACCTGGAGACGAGCTTGCTTGTAGACAGAAAGCTTCATCACGTCCAAGAAAGATACAAAGATCTCCAATGTTTTCTGTGTAAGACAAGTTTTTTCCTTTTTCACCCGTTGATGGTTCTTCCACTTTAAACACCAAGAACCGTTTTGTTCTGTGCTCGAGTTTTTCACCACTGAAATACTTCATGTCGTCTCCATAGTACCTTCAAAACACATGAGATGAAGCCATGAATGAATTAACCTCCATTTTTGTTTTTTTCGTTATGATCCTAAGAAGAGCAAGAACCTTTTTTCAAACAAAAGAAGATCACGAGCCGAAAAGCTCAGGCTAATGAATTAACATACGTACCACTTTATGAGGAATTGTTCTCCTGATGGTGACTCCACCAGGTGGTCTGTCCTGGTCATCGGAAACAGGTCGTCCATATTGTACGACAAACTTTGAGGAAGAAGATTCGTCCACAAGCTGACGAGCTTGGGTTTGTCCTTCTCATTGAAGTTGAGATCAAAGGAGCACAAATATTCACCCCCAGGGCTTGGAATGTAGAACTTTTGATCTTTCTTAGAGAACATGAGACTCGAGAATGGGCTCATATACTCATGTTCGGTCTCAACATCGGTCCAATGCAAGTAATGGCCGACTCGAGAAGCCGACCTATAGACCTTGAGCTGAGATCCTGATAACTTGACAACCGCAACCACGCCTTCTTGATTGTTTAGGTCTTCTCCTCCTTGACCAGAGAGCATCACTGCGTTTTGGATTTGAGTGCCTAAGGGCAGAGAAGGTAGTATAGCTACCGTGGGGCTTACTTTAGGGTCAGAAGGATCGTAACGGAGACGCGTGATATCCATGTGTAAGAGATGGGAACTCTCGTAAACACGTAATGAATATTTTTTATGATGATATCCGGTATTCATTGCGTCACGTATCTCTTTTGCGAGTTCCTCGTTCATAATCACGATTTCTTTTTCCGTATTTGATACAATCTTTCTTTCTATGCGACCATCAGATGAAACTTGCCCGGTAAGGATGCGGTCAATTAACACATACGGGTACATTGGCATGGATGATGAGAACAACCGAACCATCTTGTTGTTATTGTGTCTCTGCCAAATGTAATTACGTTTGTGAACTAATAATGACAACAAGGACCAATAGTAGTAAAATAAATTCCCTAATTAATTATTATCGAAAGGGAAAGGAAAAAAAATGCTTACAATGAAGTTTTTGCAGACGAGAGGCTTCATGACTCGACTGAGAAGTTGAGACATCTTCTTCTCTAAAATCTCTAATTTAGGTTGGTGATTTCTTGTGAGACTAAAAGTTTGCATTATAAATGTCCTTGGACGCCAAGTTTTACATTAAAGAACAATACCAAGAGAGTAAAAGAATAATATTTATAAGGAAATAAACGATTATACCTAGTGTAAACAAAGAAAGAGGAGAAAAATGGATATACGGTGATGTTTCACGTAGTAAAAATCAAAATATGTGTCATAAGTATATTTTTCTTAACGAAATGGAATGAAGAAATAAGAAATTAAATCGCTATAGCCCAAATGAGATGAGATAAGTTTAGTACAGTAGAACTTCTATAAATTAACACACTCAATTAATTAATAATTACTATAAATTAATAAATTTTGCTGATCCCGAATTGGATCAGTGTAAAAACTAGTAAAATTCGATAAGATAATATCTTTTGAAACTTTTATGTAAATATATAGTCCGAGTAATAAGATAAATTAATAATTATATATAGGCATATATAACTAATGTAATAAAGTAAAATATGATTCTATTGTTATTTCAAGTTCATAAATGTTGTTTGACTCATCTTCCAAATTCATTGATATAACATTTTTAAACGAATTTTGTAGTGTTGCAAACAATTTTTTATTGCCTTTTGAAGAGTCAAAACCGAAAAATCTCTATATAAATTAATAACTCTATAAAAAATAATAAAATTTTAATCCACATGGAAAATGAAAAAGATGTAATAGTTTGCACCATTCAGCAGTTCACGCACATTATAAGTGTGGATCAAATAAAATTTGATTTTTCAGTTGGAAAATAATATCAAATACTAAACAGAAACTATTATTGAACTGATAGAAGAAAAAAACACTACAGATATGTTAATTAGTAGTGATAGAAAGAGGATGATGCCAGTAAGGAAAATCAGTGGATCTTAATGGATCACCTTCCTCTGTGACGAAGAGAGTGCAAATTTGTGTGGCGATATCTAAAACTCCATAGTTGTAACCCACAAAATAGATGCAGTTTGGCCTAAGACCTAGAGACGAGCTTGCTTGGAGACAGAAAGCTTCATTACGTCCAAGAAAGATACAAAGATCTCCAATGTTTTCTGTGTAAGACATAATTTTCCCTTTTTTATCTGTTGATGGTCCTTCCTCTTTAAACACCATTAACCCTTTTGTTTTGTGCTCGAATCTTTCATAATTGTAATGCTTCAAGTGGTCTCCGTAGTACCTTCAAATACATGAGAAGCCATTAGTGAATTAAAGAAAAAAAATTCTTAAAAAGGGATTTACAATTCGCAGTCAAGGAACTTGAATTCATCCCTTAACTACTTATAGGATAAAACTTTCAACCAATGGACCATGCACCATGAATTGGTTTATAACCAAGAACGTCAACAAACGGTTTCTCTCAAATTCAACAAATCTTATATTTACTAGTCAAGAAAACAGAAACAAACTCAATATATACTCTTAGGATATACATACGTACCACTTTATGAGGAATTGTTCGCCGGTTGGCGACTCTACCAGGTGGTCTGTCCTGGTCCTCCTCATCGCCAGGTCTGACACATCGTACAACAAACTTGTAGGAAGAGGATTTGTCCACAAACGGATTAACTCGGGTTTGTCCTTCTCCTTGACGTTGGGATCAAAAGAGCACAAGTATTCACCCCCGGGAGTTGGAATGTAGAACTTTTGATCTTTCTTAGAGTACATGAGACTCGAGAATGGGCTTATAGACTCATGCGTGGTTTCGATATCGATCCATCGAAAGTCATTGTCATGAGAAGCCGGCCTATAGATCTTTATCCTTGATCCTATTAACTTGACAACCACAGCCAAGTCTTCAATGTTTGTGTCTTCATCTTTTTGGCAAGGGGACATGGCTACGTTTTGGATCTGAGTGCCTGTGGGCAGATAAGGTAACCGAAGTTCCTTGGGACTTGCGTTAGGGTTAGAAGGATCGTAATACATACGAAGATGGAGACGCACGTTATCAATATCGCTGAGGTATGATTGATCGCTATACATGATAACTTCAAATCTATAATCATTCTGATAATATTGGACATTCATTGCATCACGGATATCTTCCTTGAGTTCCTTGTCCGTAATCACGATTTCCTTTACCGTACTTGTATCCCTCCCTACATCGATGCGAGCATCCAAAGGATAACCGATCTTTCTTATTTCCTCTCCGACCTTAAGGACGTGGTCAACTAAAACATACGGGTACATCTGTTGCATAGATGAGAACAACCGAACCACCCTGTTGTTGTGTCTCTGCCAAATGTAAGTACACGTTGAACAAATTAATCACACAACAAGAACCAATACTAGTAAAATAAACAGCAATTAGTTAATTATTATAGAAAGGCACAAAAGCTTAATTACGATGACGTTTTTGTAGACAAGAGGCTTCAAGACTCGACTGAGAAGTTGAGACATGTTTTCTAAAATCTCCAAACTACGTTGGTGATTTCTCGTGTGTCCCTCCTCTCTCTGTAGACTGCTAAATTAAAAATCCTTGGACACCAAGATTACATTAAAGAACAATACTAACTACAGTACTGAGAGAATAATATTTATAAGGAAATAAATAATTATACCTAAATGAAACATAGAAAGAGGAGAAAAATGGATATACGACGGTGATGTTTAAGGTTGTAGAAATCAAAACCGGAATGTTTTTTTATTTATTTAAGAAATGGAATATATCATACGACGGGATTTAGCTAATCTTCATAGTACATCCCATCTTCTTCTTAAGTTTCATGCTTAAGATTTTCTCTATCCTTATTCATATGTTTGTCTCAAATACAATAAAACCTCTATAAATTAATAATGTTGGGACTTCTAAATTTATAGAGTTATATTAATTATTAATTTATCGATAAATTAATAAAATATTAATTTATAGAGATATTTTTCGGTTCATTCATCAAAATACAAAAAAAAAATATTNATTGATTTTTACAAAGATCTGAATGAATCATAAACACATAAATAGAGTTAAGAAACGGCGTGGAAGATGAAGAGAAGAGATGTTCTAAAACTCCTAATTCTAAAACTCGCAGAAGACACCTTCTGAATTCCGTAGAACATATCGAAAAAGATTTGTAAACATTTTTTTATTACGTTTTTGGAAAAATAAAAATTTTATGTTTCCTTAAATATTTATTTTTCCTTTTAAGTATTTAAATTAATATTAAAAACAAATTTTACAAATAAATAAAATATTAAACTATATTGATTATGGGGGTAGTTTAGGCACAATTGTACATATTAAAATAAAGGTGTAGATGGACAAGAAAGCATTAAAAACATCCTTTATTTCTAATTTTCCCACAAAAGTATTGCTTATCAAATTTGGGAAAAAACAATAATTTTTTTTTTCTATGCATTTTATTTTCATTCACTCTTATTATTTTGTTATATTTTTTTATTCCTATTTTTTTTAATGGTTATCAGTCAGAACTATATGTAATTGCAAAGCAAATCGTTTTGTTTTAGTTTCTTTTCACTATTAGCCATATATATACTATTGTTTTAATTTTTGATAATTCTTTTATTTCACTATTTGTGCTGCACATTTTCGCTTGACAATGACGATCAGCTGCAATTGAACAGAGAGACTCATAAGCTAATCTCATATACAGATTATCCGGCAAAATTAGCGGATGTGTCAACACTTTCTCAATCAATTACCACCAATCTCTTCGTTGATGTCAAAAGAAAACAAAAACAAAATATCATTTCTTCATCTGCATCATATTTTATTAGGAAAAATTGGAAAAAGACAATTTTACTATGTGTTTGTGAAACAATACCTTTGAATCTTTTGTCCATATTTTGACTAAATTAACCTTAACCAATTAAAAGAAAATATCAAATTATTATTAAAAAATATTTTAAGAACAAAAAATATATAGAAAAATCAAAAACACCGTAGTAAAAAAATTTTGATCTTAAGTTTTTTGACAAAACATAAAAAAATAATATTTTTTTAGATTCTACGAATTTTAGAATACGTATTCTAAACTTCATATATGTTTTACGAATTTTAGAATATTTATTATACACTTTATACATGTTCTACGAAATTTAGAATACATATTCTTCATTTTTTACATGTTCTACGAAGTTTAAAATAAGTATTCTGCAATTCGTACATGTTTTACAAAGTTTAGAGTACATATTCTATGAAATTTAGATTTCTTTGTATCATAAAGGAAATAAAAATCCCATAAAATATATTTATAATATTTTTGTCCCTTTTTCAACTTTTTCCTTTTTTTGTTTTCTTCTTTTTTTGTCATTTCTTTTTCATCTAAATTTATGCTCAATTCAATCATTCATACAATATGTTTTACCTCAAATAAGTGTATTAGATTGTATTAAGTTCATAGATTTAGTAGAATTTTCAATCCTAATAGCCTAAACGTGTGCAATACGAATTATGTAAAACTAGCAATTGAAAAAGAAAAAGAAGAAGAAAATAAAACATGTGAGATGACGTAAAAGAACTTTGGAATAGAGAGAACAAAATAAACTTTTATTTGAAAGTCTCTATATACAGTAGAAACTCTATAAATTAATATTCGATAAATTAATAAACTCAGTAAATTAATAAATTTCTCCGGTCCCGAGTTGGGTCGGTTCAAAATATAGCATAAATCGATATAATAATAAGATAATAACTTTTTTTAAGAAACCTATGTAAATATATGGTCCCATTAATATCATAAATTAATAATTACCATAAAAATAATCTTATACAAATATATAACTATGACAATCTACTAAAATATGAGTATATTGTTGTTTTTATTTATTAAAATTGAAATATTTGTACAATTTATCTCTAATTTTTAAATAAAAAGGAAAAAATATGATAAACTTTAAAGAAAATATTATTTTTAATTATTTATTAATAAATATTTTATTTTATTCAAAACCGATAAATTAATAACTCTATAAATTAATAAAATATCAAAGTCCCAACATTATTAATTTATAGAGTTTCTACTGTATAAAGGAGAAGCTTGTTAATTAACACAATCCCAAATTTTTATTATTATATATATTTTAATTGAATTTTCCATTTTAAATTAGTAGAGGCGAATTATGATTAATATAAACGAAAGGTATAGTTTCTCAAAAAGTTAGAGCCAAAGGTAATTCCAAAAACACATAGTAAAAATATCATTTTATTTACCCCAACAATATGAAATTTGAAAACCAGATGATACAGAAATTGACATTATTTCTTTTTGTTTATTCAACAGCTTTGTCTTGGCTAATAAGAAAAAGATCGATTACATAAAAATTCAGAGGAAACGACCATTATTGGCTTCGATGGGCTTGAAGGAAGTGAGATTCATTGATTTCAGCCACGGCTTCACCAATACAAACGCCACGTACTTCCTGCTCGCGCCGCCGTCATTAGCCGCCACTATAAGCCGGTAATTCGTGCCGGAGACTACCTGAGTATCGCCTTTAACAACCGAGTCGAACTTGAGTGTGGATTTGCTCTGCTTGTTGTACTCGGAGACCGCGAATTCGCCGATCTCTACGACGTGAGGGTCCTTGACGTCGGGGATGGGACTCCATCCGCCGGTAAGCGCCGCCACCGACGCGTAGAGAGGGAAGAGGACGAGAGAGATGAGAAGAAGGAAGGTTGCCTTGTTATTCATTTCTGCTGTGTAACCGTTTGTTTTTCTCTCGAATTGATGATGATGGCAGCAGAGATTTTCACTGTTCTCTTCTTATAGTAGTAGTAGTCTTGCCACGTGACGTGGCGGGGGACTTATAAATTACGGAAGATATTGAAATATTTAATAACATTCATGGAAATGTACTAAAAATTACATTTTATTTATTTTGGAATCTAACTTATACACATATACCTTTTAGTTAATGGTTTACCATTTAGGAGTGTTCAACCCTATTTTTGTCAAATACATTTATCTTTCAATCTATTAAATGATAGGGTCATTAAATATTAAAAATCCCATTAATTAATGGTTTACCATTTAGGAGTGGTTTGACCATTCATAAACAATATAAAAAAAAAAAAATTTAGACCATCTGCAATGGTTACCTTTATTTTTTACTCTAAAAATAGAATTATCTAAAATTATAAAAGAAATTTTTGCTCCAATGGTTATCTATATTTTCTATTCTAACAAAGAAATATTATAATTATATTCTATTTTTGTTTATTTAATAATTTCTTATGAAACCTTTTACTTTATAAATATACAATTTTTATCCATTTATTTTATGTTTTAAAATAAAATACTTTTCTATGTTTTAAAATAAAATTATGTTTTACTTTTCTATTTATGTGTTGTAATAAAAAAAAAATTGTTTTCGTGGTAAATACTTAATTTTAACAAAATCATAATTTTATTTAATTTTTCTTAAAAACATAAAATATATTTCTAAAATTTGTATATTTGCAAAGTAAAATGTTTCATAAGAAATTATTAAATAAACAAAAATAGAATATAATTGGAATATTACATTTTTAGAGTAAAAAATAGAGTTAACCATTGGAGCAAACCCTTCTCTATTTTTAGAGTAAAAAATGGATGTAACCATTGGAGATGGTCTTACAAATAGATTTTTTATTATTTTTATAGTAGGATATACAATACCATTAATTAGAAATGGTTTTACTCTAAAAATAAAGTTCAGAGATAAATATATAATTTCATTAAAGATGCTCTTACATCATATGAGAATCTATGAAATTTTGAATCACTATTTAAAATAATTAGCGTATTTTATCATATCAGAATTTACAATAAAACTTGTTGATTTCTTAACAAGTTAAGTATTGATCAAACGCAGCTTTTAATTACATTGGCCAACTAAAAATACCCAACATGATTGACTATATCTACCATTCATTACTAACAATTATAAGCATTTTAATTAATACACAACTATAATACACAACATTTATTTCATGTAGAAAGAAGCATGTGTGTATTGATCATGACAGCATTTGGATCGAGGCATCGAGCAATGGTAAATAGATTTTCAAAAATCAATCAAATGACTCTGATACAGAGATTTGATCACGTTCTTCTTTTACAACTAATTATGTGATAACTTGTGTCATGCACATGATAAAAAATTTATAAATAATTTTATTAAAATGATTTTGAAATTATTTAAAATAAAAATAATTTAATCAGTTTTATATATATGTGAATAATATAATTTAATATTTCAACTTTTTGACATAATATTTTTAACTTGTTTTCAAGTTTAAATATTTATATTATTTGGTTAATTTATATGATTCTATTAACAAATCATATAAACAAAAAAACATATTTATAAATATGGATATCTATTAAAATCACATATATCGAAATATTTTTTTATTGTAACCTAAATTATAGTTTTAATTTGTTATAATTTTTTTTTAATTTAAAATTACACATATCGAAGTCTTTTTATTGTAAACATATTTTTTGCCTAACCAAAAAGTATTGTGTATATCATAAATTGTGTATAAATTATATTTCATTAAATAGTATTTTTAAAAACTATTTGTTATTCATGTATTGTGTAATATGATGTATATCATAAATCATCACATAACCTAAAATTCGATTTTAAATAATCCAAAAATTAAAACATAATTTTCTGGTTATATTAAAAATAATAAATGGATAAAAGCATATAATTTAATTAATCTAATTAAAAAAAAATTTGTATTAAAATAATAGAAGAATAAGTGTGGTGGTGACACATCAGCAAAATGGCACCACTGTAAATATTTCAAAAAATAAGTGTACTCTCTAAAATTATTTCTCAATTAATATATAGGAAATTTTCTTAAATTAAATTTATATATATATAGAATTGAGTCTTATACTCCCTCCGTTTTGATTTAAATGTCGTTTTAGACTTGCTTTTTTGTTTACAAATAATTGTCGTTTTCGGATTTCAATGCAGATTTATGATAAATTTTCCTGTTTTATCCTTACTTTTTCAGCTTATTAATTATTCCTATCAAACAAAATAATGTTTTAATGAAGGGCAAAACAGAAAAATTTAATGTTTTCTTAATCTGTGTGAAATATCCTAAAACGACACTTAATTAAAAACATCAGATCTTATTCAATTAAAAAGGAATTAAAATCAGAAATCAGATTACAAATCCTGGGAAATGAAGAAAAAAAAAAGAAGTAGACAATTCGATTTCAACTCTCTCTCAACCTAAGTTCATATTCAGATTCATTTCTCTTCTTCTCACCAACACACATTCAAAAGTCTCGTAAACCAAAAACTAAAAAAATAAACCAAAAGACAAAAGTTAAAATCAAGAATCTTTGATACTCTTGTGCAACACCATGTACAGAATCATAGAGAGTACAAGAGGAAGAAAGATCACAATCCGCTTCGGCGCCCTAACAGCAAAACTATCGACGCAGCATCCTTCTTCAAGAATCGTCTCAAGCTTTGGCAAGTTTGAGAATTGCTGTTGTTGTTTCTGGTGAGATACAATAAGCCTTGGTGCTACCTCTCCCCATGTTTGCACAAACCTCATCTCCTTGGCCATTTCTTTTCTTTCTTTCACCCGGTTTTCTTTTTACCGACAACAATCCGATGCAGCAGAAGGAAAACGCGGGTTTAGTTTGGGAAAGGAAAAAAAAAAACGGTCTCTTTTTTCGCGGGTGAGGCGGGCAGAGGAAGATTGAAAGGTGATTTTGACTCAATGAATGAAAGATCTTTCAATGGGAGAACTTAGAGGTGCATATGAAGTGGAGGAGACAAATGGGAGAGGTTAAATAGAGAGACCAAAGGTGACAAATATGGAAAATGAGAAGAAAAAAATGAGTGTTTTTCGGGATATGGAAGAACAAAAATGTGCGGTTTGCAGATCGCCAATGATGCATTTCTCTATAATGCTTTTGTTAGATTTGCTAAATTTAGAAGCTCTAAAAACAGATAGTACCTCACATTAAGAGGTTTAAGAGTTAAAAAAAAAAGGGTCAAACAATTATCTTCTCGGATATCTTTAGAACCCAAAAAACCGAACGGTCATAGCGAAAACAGAGGAACCTTAATCAGTTTTCTAGTACTATAGGCTCATAGATTGGTTATATACTCCCTATATCTATATGATCACATATACAGCTCTTGAGTAATGTGTATATGAACCTGGAATCGGAATGTGTCAGCGAAAGAATGTAACTGCTTCTCAACTCGAAAGGCTTTTCTTGTTCCAAGAATTGTCCCCATAAGGCCTGAGATTGAAAATGATGCATATAAGCGATTCAAGACGAACCAAAAAAAAAAGGGTTGTGTGCAAATGTCTTTTTTTACCTCGGATTTTTCAGATGGAGCAACATGAAGATGATGGATATGATTATGGAAGAGGCACCAACAACGAGATAGGTGATACCAAGGAAATCATTTCTTCCTCCTAACCAACTTGATGTGGAGAGAATAAGCTTCTTCTGCCCACTAAAGCTGTAAGTGTTGTAATTGTTCATCAATTTTACCACAACAACGTTTCCTGGTTCCAAGTCCTCTTCGATTCGTCCATATAGTTTCCGGAAGCTTAGTAAAGCAGCTGCTCGCATCCACACGATAAAGTCCTCTTGGTCACTTAGCTGCAAAGTAAACAAAATCTCTTAAGCTCAAAAAATATGATTGAGATTTATGGTAACAGAATTGAAGTGGTTAAGAATGCATACCGGAATACTTGGATCCAACTTTGCTCCGCCAATCAGAGTTCCGTTCTGGAAATTGAAAGGAAACACATTCTTTCCGAACTTGTGCTCGCGGTCACTCTTCCACGCAATGTTATCCCGGCTCACACTCAGTTTCGTACTTTCGCGAGCAAAAGTAAACGTATCATTGAACATACTCCAAGCTATTAACCCACAAGGAACAATCGGGAGACCATTAGATGACTCCTCGGGTTCACAAGCACTTGTGTGGCTATACTCCAGTCCATGTAACAGTTGCTGATCACTTCTACTCTTTACATACCTGCAAAAAAGGCAAGCAAATGATGGACTTTCTCATCACCAGTTCCGAAAACGTAAAATAGCAGAAGGGAACTTGTTAATTTACCGTCGGTGGTTTTGATAGTAGTTATCAAGCTGGTAGTAGATAAAAATGGGAGCTTTCATATGCTTTTGTACCTACAATTACGCATAACACAACCAAAGATATGTAACGATGAAGATACTCTTTGATTTGGGATCAATGGAAGCAGAAAGGCATTACCTTTAAGTAACGCGTACAATTCTTTGGGATCGATGAATCCGTTACGTATGACAGTTTGTTGCTTTTATATTCTTCAGGAATACACTCGACATCATACCGGTCTATGATTTCAATAGCCTGCCATTAAAGGATTTGTTCAAGAACTCTCAAAATACAAGAGATAAGGCTTTTCGACTATGGGAGGGAGACTTACATCACGAGAAGCACGGAGAGTGATGAGGCCAATGGGAATGAAAACAAAACCCATCAATAGAAACACTGTTATAACCTGCAAGACCATGCGAGTGTGAGGTTTTCAAGAAACTAGAGATAATGGATTTTGATCAGAACAATCACAAAGAAGAATTCATGTGTAACTAACCGATGTTGGTGTTAAGACTGGCTTACAAGCTGGGAGTTTCTGCTGCTTAAACTGATACAGAGCTGCCCAAATAAAAACACACTCAAATGATTCGATGTTCAGTTTAAAAAAAAAAAAAAGCTTGAATCTATGAGCAAATGCAACAATCGATTTGCCCTAATCGAAACCGAGAGAACTCAAAAGTAGGCTTTTGATTTAAAAAATTCAGAAATCGTAGAATCACCTTTGGATCGCCTCGATCGTGAGAAGGATGATTGATCAGGAGGAGCACGATTCATCGAAGTGCTGCTAGATCCTTCTACTTCCATCATTGTCCCGCCCCGACTTCAACTATACATCGGAAGAAGAAATTTACTACCCTCGCGGCTCGAACACAGATCGTCGGGGGTTAAACTCCGGCGACTCTCACGGTGGGTCGATAGATCGATTTAGAAATCGTGTGGTCGGTCTCTGGTCTTTCACCGGATCTCGATTTTTGTTTTTTCTTTTTCGCCTGATTTTTGTTTTTTAATTTTTAGATTAAAAATATTTTTTTTTCGCTTCAGTTAAAAATATACTTTTGGATTTGATGAAAAAGTTGAAAGGAAACAATTTTGAACTTGTAAAAGGATGAATTAACTGTAAACTTAGGACTGAATTTCAAAATGTTGCCTTAGAGTGCATATGTAACATTTGAAATAGTAAAACTTTCAGGGAACATTAGTAAGAAATGAAAAATATACGGGAACAATATAATAAAAGAAACTACAGTGACCATCGAATCAAAAACTTAGGGAACATGTTAACAAATGTAACAAAATGGGAAAAATATGTAATAAAAAAACTTTAGGCCTTTAGGGACAGGTTGATAGCATGGATGGATGTAGGGATGGGCGCTTCGGTTTTCTGTTTGGTTTTTTCGGTTTTATGGTTTATCGATTTTATAAAGATTTAAATCATATAAAAATTATATATATTTCGGTTTGTTATGGTTTGGTTTTCTTCGGTTTTCGGTTTTTCAGTTTTATAAAAATTAAACCATATAAAATTCATATGTAACTTAGTTCGGTTTGGTATCGTTCGGTTTCGGTTTTTTCGGAATTATACTATTACGAAAACTTTGAATCTTTGATTTAAACTATGAAAATGAATAGTATTAATAGATATGAGTGAAACAAAACAAAAAGTTAAAAGAATAAAATCTAAATCATAGGAAATAAATCTAAATCATCAATAAAATCAAGTCTATAAAAGGCAAAAACTAAAAACAAATATTTCTATTCATATTTTGTATTTGTAAATATTATATTTTAAATATTTATATGTAGATATTTTTTGTAAATATTATATTTAAATTTATGAATTAAAATTTAGTAAATTATAAAGATAATTAAGCGTAATAATAAAATATGGACATAGATTAAATTAAGAAAATAAGAAAATATAAATTATTGAAAATTTAGTTTTGAAAAAAAAACATTCGGTTTGACGGTTTTTAACCAAACCAAACTTAAAGCAAAACTTTAAAAAAATAATAATCAAATGATTTTATAGGTTTAACCATAACCAAACAATATCATTTTTTCGATTTGGTATGGTTTGATTTTTTCAGTTATAGTTTGTTTGCCCACCTCTAGATGGATGGTCGAAGCTAGGATGGTTTTTGCAATTTTAAGATATTATGTCCATTTTAATAATAAAAAACAAAATGATAAAAAGGGCATTCCATCAAATCTTATAAAATGATGCCTATTAATCAACATAATCGCAATACATGTCAAATTTATCGATTAAATTTTGACAAATATAAATAACTTCGACCAATTGTATTTATACTGAATATTAAAATAAATTTAGAGCTTTTCAAATCTAAAATATATATTTAGAACTGGAAAAGAAAAATTGACAAAAGGTAAATAAATATACAGTATTTGATTCTTCAACTAAATTAAAGAAATTATACAATTAATTTCTATTTTTTTTAAAATGTATAACTAATACTCCTAATTACCATGATCATGATGATTAAATATCGAAACGTGTAAAGATTTTCCAAATATTTTGTATAAGTCCTTAAATCTAAAACAATAAATAGGATAGTGAAATGTGAATGCATACAGCCGGTTTTGATATAATTAGACGAATTCAATGAGCTCTAACCAGACTGCATGAGAGACAAATGTTCATGTGCATGGCTCTGTATTTAATTAGTCAATTGTCAAGTTTCTCTTTTGATTCAACCAATTTTCATGTTAAACGCATTTTTATTTTCATTGGGAAAGTATGCAACAGCCAACATGCGATACACATGCATTTGTAGTTGTTAAATCAGTCCACCTATTTTCGAATGGTACAAAAATTTGGCACCAATTAATTAATTGTGTTTGTTTATATATATATATATATATGCATGGTTTAATTTTCATTTAAAATTACTGCAATCTACACAATATGCAGATGCATGGTTGGTAAAAATATATGCAGATTTTAAAATAAATTAAAAGTCGTTAAGTTGTGTGAAACAATAAAAGGACTATATATATATACTCACACTAAACATCTTGCTATTGCTACAGACAGAAGCATAGAAAATTAAAGAAGCACATAAACAAATGGCTTCTTCAGTCACCACCACCACTTTAGCCCTAACCCTAATCTTGATCTTCAACCTCACGTCGGAAACAACCGCAGCTCGCCGTCTCAGCGATCAGAAGCCGAAGCCGACCGACGAAATGAAATACATGTTTCCACCGGGCTTGCCCTTTGGCGCTGGTGTTCCTCCGTTGCCGTCACTATTTCCTCCATTACCGTTCGTACCTTCTCCGTTCCCTGGAAGCATTCCGCGTTTACCGTTTCCGTTACCGTCACAGTCATCACCACCGCTTCCCGGTTTCCCTGGCTTTGGGTTTCCTCCCCTGCCGTTCTTCACGCCGCCACCGTCGTGATTTTTATAGGTTAACGCCGTTATAATATAATAAGTACGTGTATCCGTTGGAATAAACTCATCACTCATGGTACTATCGATAATGATCATGTGTACTCGATGATATAATATATATATATATATGAGTATTTTAATATAAATGTGTCGTGTAAGTGTAACACAATGTTGATCTAATAAATAAAGACTTCGATTCAAGTTCCTAGCACCGGAAATGGTCTCTCTCTCTCTCACTCATTCTTCTGTCCATGAAGTTTGAGAATTGAGAGTACGAGTGAAGTCCAAAACGACATCGTGTGTGTGGATTGAGATGGTTTGATCGTTGATTTTACAGAAATTTAAAACGAATTGCTCCAAACTTTTCTTTTTCTAAAAGAAGAAAATTATAGAGAAAATTTGGTGAATAACCACAAAAAAATTTATAATCTACTATATAACCATTTTCTCTCTCTATCTCTCCCTATCTCTCTCTACAAAATTGGTTACTTTTTTAATTATATTTTTTTTTTGGTTATTCACCAAATCAGCCCAAAATTATATGTAGTCTTAATAAGTTTATATAGTAAAAGTGAAAAAAAAAAATTTTAGAGAATCGTGCCCCTCCTACTTTTCACCAATTCTTGTTTCACCATCAAATTTCAAAGTCAAAGATCATGTAAGTTAAGTGTTTTGATCTATTTATTTATTTTTTTTATAGTTTTCACCATTTATTCCAACGTTAGATGCATCATATATAATCAGATAATTTCAATAACAACAGTCTAATAGATGATTCTACCGTGAAAATTAAATTATGCATAACAATACTAGTTAAAGATTAGTTTTAAACAAAAAAATATATTCAACCAAGCTGAATTATTTTCGGCTTTCATTTTGAATTTTATATTTCATGAACCAGAAAAATCCAAAGAACATTTTGAAACCTCTCCTTTCCTTGGAAACACAAAAAAAAAAGTTTTGAACAAGAAGACACGAAGGGTTTATGTTGTTGTTGTTCTCAAGCAATGTGTTGAGCCAAAGCAAGGATCTTGAGATGTTTCTTCTTGCGAAGCTCGTGCGGAACAGGACCAAACACTCGAGTACCAATAGGTTGGCGATCGGTTTTGATCTTCTTGTCTTTATTTTCAACAAGAACAACAGCATTATCATCAAACCTAACCTCGCTTCCATCAACACGACCTCTCTGCATCGCAGCTCGAACAACCACACCATACACAACCGCTCCTTTCTTCACTTTACCGTTTGGCATCGCTTCTTTCACCGAAGCAACTATGGTATCCCCAAGTCTTGCTCCTTTCTTGCTCTTCAGAGCTTGAATACACATCACTTTCTTCGCGCCCGAGTTGTCCACGACTTTTAGAACCGTCCCCATTTGAATGAACGTCCTTCGTTGTTGTTGCTGCGGAGAAGAAGCTTTTAAGACATCAAAACATCTCTAGTGTCCACTTTACCCGTTCCAAAAGATTCACACAACCGTAACTCTAGGAAGCAGAGCAAATACTAAAAAACTGATAACCGTTTGAAACGAAGCAAAACACAAATACTCTTATGTAAATATCTGTTTAAGGCGATAGAGAAGACATCAAAACATCTGTAATATTCATTTGATCCAAAAGATTCGGACAACCGTAACTCTACGAAGCAGAGCAGATACTAAAAACCAATATCCGTTTAAAACAAAGTATACTTGATGTAAATATCCGTTTAAAGCGATAGAGAACACATGAATACTAAAACATAAGGGAAGATATTTCTCTGACCTGAGAGAGGATACTTTCATTCATCATTCCATTGGAAGAATTCATCAATCCGGAGAAATCATTATTAAGACCTCCAAGCAATGAACGTCCTCCTGCTCATTGTTTTTTTAAGTATGAATCAAATCAGACAACAAAACCCAAAAACAAAACATTTTGAGCATGAATTGACCAAATATTTGAGCATAATCATCAAACAAACAACCAAATATTCGATCACTTGAATCTATCTTTCAAAATCAATTACAAAAAGTTCAACACTTTTGATGTTAAACTTCTCGAATATCCGAAATTTTCCATTAAGAGCCAAAACCCATCACAGTCTAAAAGATTTAATCTCATTTCATTACTTTAAAATCACACAGTTTCTCAGACTCGTCGAATGTTTCGTATTAAACCGAGATACAATACAACCAAAAAAAAAAAAATTCACCAATCGATAATAATTAAGATCTAAAATCTCTGGTTAAGTAATTAGAACTAAGAAAGATTAAGTAGCTAGTCTCTTACCACGGGAGAATCTGGAAGCTATAGCTGCCGCCATTTCTGCAATTAAAAGCTTCGATCTTGATGTCAATGAAAAAAAAAATAAAAAAAAAATAATAATCTTACCGACAGATAGAAATATATCGATTCGGAAAAATGCTCACTTACGAGGTTTTGATGGAGAAAATTAGATTCGTTGCAGGAGAATTAGAGCAGTGACGACGAGGGAGAGCGAGGCGGAGAGAATGGTAACAAGGAAAAGGTTTAAGCGTGGCAGAAAAATGTAAATTGAAGGTTTAATCAAGGGTATAACGGTAATAGTGATTTGATTCTCCGGTATGTTTCTACTTCCGGCCCAAACAAATGAATGTTACCATGTTGGGCTCCAGGTCGTGTAATGGCTATTTTAAGCAAAACAACAAAAAATGAGTTGGGCTAAGAAAATCCCTACAAGTTTTTATAAATACTCGATTAATGCTCAAACTATTTTGATAATATTAATGGGTTATTGGGAGATGGATGATTCTAAAAATATCAAATATTCAAAAAATTTTAAAAGTTTTTATAAATGTTCGATTAATACTTCTAAAAATATAAATATCAAAATTTAAAAAAAAAGTTTTTATTTAAAACTTATGACATTATTTCCATTAAATGGTCAAAAACATGTGTTTTTAATTAGTTAACATAGGTTGTGGAAAAAAAAAAAAATTTAGTTAACATAGGATGTTCCCATTTGAATAAACGTCCTTCGTTGTTGCTACTCTATTTCTTCTTTTGTCAAAATTTAGCAAAGGAGAAAAAGTTTTTAGGAAAATTCACGGTTTAAAACATTTTTGTGATCTCAGTAAAGATGTTTTCGTTTATTACTCCGTTTGAAGAATTCATTAAACTAGAGAAACCATTGCAAAGACTGCTAAGTAGTGAACGTCCTCCTGGTCGTGATTTGTGTTTCGATCAAATTAGACAAACAGAGGAAAAACCAATCAAAGTCTAACAAGTCAAATTCAATTTCACAAATTTCAACAAACTTCATGCACAATTTGCTTGCAGGAAGCTTATAAAAGCTTTTGGCTAACCGGGAATTTACAGAATGCATAAATTTCTTCTGTTGTATCTTGGCTTAAAACACTTTTTAATGAATTCTCGATGCGATTGACATTAAAGTGAGAAGTTTAAGGAGCTAATTCAAAATTAAACATAATCATTCTAGGCTTATAGTTATAGATAAGCAACCACAATACTGAAGTATCTTGTCCAGTTCTAAACATTACTTCACATACAAAACATTAGAACAAACTTATCTGAGATTCGACGTAAGCAATCGAGACAGTGAGTCGTTCTCTTAACCAACATCTTAGCAGATGTCTTATAAGGATCTTCAAAAGCTAAAGGTACCCAAGATATATCAGACTCCTCCTTCCACTCGTTCGGTCTTATCGCCACCAAAGTCACACCTTGTAACACAGTTCCATCAGGTAATTCCAAGGTTGGAGCATACCAAAGTCTCATGCCCAAGTCAGGTGCAAGAGTCCTCTTCAAATCTGATGAAGCAGACAACTGTTTCACCCTCTTCTAGCTGATCTCTGTTCATGCAAAACATTCCTTGTCCATATGTATTTGTTAAGTTACATAGGCTTCCAACTCCCTTATATATTAGTCAAGATCCCTCCCAAGTTTTGATGTGGGATATATCTTACACACACTCTCTAGAGATTAAGGTCTCATGGCCCATTAACCCCTACTAATCCCAATACCCTCCCCCCCCCCCGGAGATAATGACCCTTCTAGCCATTAATCTCGCCATGACCATCAATTCCGAGTCGAGAGGCAAATGCCACTTATGGGTCGAGATAAACCTTAATCAGACCACTCTTGGGCCATGATTACGAGAGTGCGGATCGGGCTCTGATACCATGTTAAGTTACATGGGCTCACAACTCAAAACCAATTGGCAATGACTGGATTGACCCAAATCCCATATACATTAGTCAAGGTCCCTCCCAACTTTCGATGTGTGATATATTTTACACACACTAGCCTCATGGTCCATTAACCCCTACTAATCCTAATAGTATCTGTGAGCACTAAACTGTCAAACGTCTTGTGCTCTGCGATGATTGGCTGCATCAAGTAGTGTCTCGCGGGTGCAACCATCAAAGACTTAATCGTCCACGCAACACGCAGCTTCATACCTCTATTCGTGTAAAACGATTCCAGTATATCATCAGATCCTGAAGATTCGACGATAGTGTCAAGGGCTTGAGAATTTGGAATCGGATTCACTGAGGATGCGTTGAGGATCACGCATTTAGATATGGTTGAACCAAATTTTGCTCTCTATTGCAACAAAACTCAATCGTCTATCCCGAGTTCACCACTAGGTAGCTTAATTCATAAGTGACGAAGCTCGTGGAAGTTTTTTAAAACCCGCGTTACGCAGCCTTGTTCGATCTCTCCACCTTCGTATCAACTAATAGACAGTGAAGAGGAAGAAGACGCAGAGCCACCTGATATCTTCGCACCAATGAATCGCCCTAACGCCTGTAAGGGCTTGACAATCCCGCCCAAGACAAGGGCAAGTATGGCGTAGAACGCTACGCCGCATGGGGCGGAGCGGGATTTAATAGAACATTGTGATGTATAATCTTTGTAGACGCAGATGACACGAAGAATGACGCTCTGGACCTGAGGAACGAGAGACTTAAACCTCGTGGAAACAACACAACATCGACCGAGAGCTTTGGCGTCACCTAATTTATTGAAAACGAGGAGGAGGATTGAGTCTGGAAGACGATCGAAGTGGTCGATTGCAAGGATTTGATGGATCACTGAAAGTGCGTCGGGAATAACGACCATGGGGGGTTTCAGAGAATATTCGCTCTGATTTTAGTTGAGATATTCACTCTGTTTTTAGTTGACAAAAAACGCGATTTTGCAGTTTTGACAGAAAAACACGATTTTGCAGTTTTAACGAGAAAACACGATTTTGCACTTTTAACGAGAAAATGCGATTTTAAGGTTTTCGCGGGAAAACACGATTTTGCGATTTTACGGTTTTCGCGGGAAAACACGATTTTACGGTTTTAACGAGAAAATACGATTTGCGATTTTGGCGGAATAACGTAATTTTTAGGGGTGGGCGTTCGGATTATTCGGATACAATCGGGTCGGGTCTTTCGGGTATCGGGTCTTCGGGTATAGAGGGATGGGATCCATTCGAATATTTATAATTTTTGGGTCGGGTACGGGTCGGTTCTAATTGGGTTCGGGTCGGTTCCGGGTATCCGAATCACTCAAAATTTATTTAAATATTTTTTTACAAAAACTCAAATATTTTATATATTTCAGTTATTTTGTTGAATTTTGCCAAAAAAAAATTATTTTAACAAATATAACTAAAATTTTTCGATATTTTGATTATTTTAATCTAAAATTATCTAATATATTTGATTTATAATTATAATTTTAAATATTTTAGTTATTCGAGTTTAACTATAAATTATATTTTTAAGTATATAATTGTATTTTGGGTATTTCGGATACCCATTCGGTTCTCGATTCGGTCAAGGTTCGGGTCCGGTTCTTCGGATATAGAAGTATAGGACCCATTTGGGTTATTATGCTAGTTTCGGTTCGGTTCGGTACTTTTTAGTTCGGTTTAGATCGGTTCGGTTCTTCGGGTCCGGTTAAAATGTCCATGCCTAGTAATTTTGCGTTTTTTGTAGAAAAATGCAATTTTACGGGTTTGACGGGAAAACGCGATTTTATAGTTTTGGCGGAAAAACACGATTTTATGATTTTGTCGAAAAAACGTAATTTTGCGGTTTTGATGAAAAAACACAATTTTGCGAATTTGTCAAAAAAATGCGATTTTACAGTTTTGATGGAAAAATGCGATGTAATAAGAATAATAAACATTACTTTAGTTAGGTTTCTATTATAAGAAGTACTAGGTGATAATCCGCGCCCTGCGCGGGGTGAGAAATTTATTTTTTTCAGGTAAGTGAATTTCGATTTAAAATATAATGATTTCTAATTATTTAAATATTAAATTTTAATTAAATTCTTGTTAACAAACGGGATTAATAAAATAATATTTAGTTTTGTCTAAGTGAAGTTGAATTTATTTATTATTTATTTTTTTAATTGAAAAATTAAACTATAGTAAAAAATTTTATTTCCGTTTTTATATAATAAATTGTTATGTTGAAAATATAGTAGAAAAGAGTTTAAAACAAAGATTGATTTTGACTACATATATATTGTTCTGTTACATACATAGTAAGAATACATTTTAGAGATTGCGAAAATATAGGGGATAAGTGTATCTTCACTTTATTTTCTAATAATCAATGTTAAAATTATTAGAAATTATGAAGATTGGCAGTAAATTATATGATTTAAATTAGTTACTATATAGGTTAAAGATATCAAACCTTGAATATCAAGCAATAACAATTAATGGATCGAAGTTAATGTCATGCGGAAAAAGACATTTTGTTTTTTGGATTAAATTTAATTAAAGTAATTATTATATTTAAATTAATGTATAGATATTTAAAAGAAATTGATTGGGAAACATATGAAATATCTTTGTCAAAGTGGTTGTGTGCTTTCTATGTTGTCTTTGATGTCTTAAGTTCGATTCCTCAAAAACGAAACTAGTAATTTTTATTTATAATATTTTTTTAAAATTTTAAGATTAATTAATAAAAAAATGTCAGAATAATTGTGGTACTGACACATCAGCAAAATGGCACCATTGTAAATAAAAGGGCTTGTGAGAATGTTTCTCAATTAATATATAGGGGATTTTAGTCTTTTACTCCCTCCGTTTCACAAAGAGTGTCATTTTAAGATTTAATTCTTGTTTCACAAAGAGTGTCGTTTTATATTTTCAATGCAAAATTTTAAAGAAAAATCCAGTTTTAACCCTATTGTTTTAATGTATTAATTAGAGAGAGAAAACTGTTTAATAAATTTATATGCGATAGAAGAGACTTTTTATCAAATTTCTTAATTTGTGTGAAAAGTGTCAAAATGACACTCTTTGTAAAACAGAGGGAGTAGTTTTTAATATGCAAAATTTGAATTCAAACTCAACTTTTTCTAACATCTCAATCCACCACTTCAAATGTGTACCTTAAGCACATAGGCATTGAATGGTACCAGCGAATTCAGATAAATTCAGCTGAATTTTTTACATATGTCACCAGTTGAAATACGGTGGAAATTCTGTCGACCAGATTTTTTCATCTTTTTGTGGAAAAAATATTGTGCAATGTTGATGTGTAACATGTGTTAACGTATTAAAGAAAAACAATATATTTTTCAATTTTTAATGTGATATTTTTATGTGTAGAGAAAAATGCATAATTTTTTTTTTCTTGAGAATATTAAAGTCAAAAGACACGAAAAAAAATTAAAGCTAAAAAGACTTTTAGAAGAATTTGGTTGAATTAAAAAATTTGATTGAAATTATGGTCGGGTTTACTTCGATTCCGCCTGGATTCGGATCGGTTTTGGATATTCGAATTATCCAAAATTTATGCAAAATACCCAAAATAAATTTTATATTTTTGGGTATTTCAGTTATTTGTTTGGCAAAATTTATTTATTTTGACATAACTATAGATTTTTAAGTATTTTCGTTATTTCAATCTAAATATAATTAATATATTCTGTTTATAATTGTAATTTTATTTCGTTTTTGGTAAGTTTTAATATAACTAATAATTTTAGGTACATAATTGTATTTCAGATATTTTGGGTACCCATTAGATTCTCGGGTTGGTTCCAGTTAAGTTCTTGCTATTTCAGTTCTTGATTTTGTTTTTTACATTTTTATATTTTTTAATACATTAATAATATATTTAAACATTTTTATTTTTTTACATATTTATTAACTTAATTTATATTTTTTTAATTATTTTAAAATATTTTTTTCGAGTAAATCCACAATTCTTCTTTACAATTTGGTCTTAACTAGTATCAGCAGAATTGTGGAATTGAACTTAATAGTGGCTGAAAAAAATGTATACCAGTTGAGAAAAATTTGACAATCAATTGGTTTTTGGTTTTTGGTGCATTTTATTTATTTAATTTTATTTTGTTATGCGTTATACATGGATTGAAAAAATATTTACTTTTAAATTATTTACTTAAATTATTTACTTGTTATTTTATTTTAGGTATTCTCCTTATAAATCATATTACATGTTTTATTGGTGATAATAACTGTATAAGAAAGGTGTCAGGTTTTTTTTAGTGAATTTGTATGGTACTTTGTTTGAGCGAATGACTGTTAGGATCTAAGTTTTTTTCTTTTCTTTTTTTGAACTTTGTTGGGATTTAAGTTCCACATATTAATTTCAACAGCTACTAAGATATTTTTATTTTTCTACATGACAAAATCTCCTAAAAATAAATGTGATATTTCAAAAATACGATAGAAAAATATTTTCAGGTGATTGTCTGACGCAAAACAGTTAACGATTAAAGAATCTTTAAGCACTCGAAAAATAACTGTTAATTTTAAATAAATCAAAAATTATTCGTTATCTTAAAAATATAATATTATAACTTTATAAATTTTAAATTGAAATTTATAACATGATAAGTAAACACTGAAGTGAAAGTTTAAATTCTTGACAATATATTTTATTTATTTCGTAACCATTTAGACCATTTAGCTTATAAATATTTTTAGTTATTCAGCTAAATTCCTCGGTTATCATTTGAATTCATAGATATTCAGCGAGATTCTGCCAAAAAGCACAAAATAATTCAGCCAGATTCCACATTCAGCAAAATTTATATGTTACCATTTGGACCCATAGTCTCATGGAATATGAAGACATATCAATTTTGAATTCAAATTTTGCATTTTAAGAAACTAGTTTGGTTACAGAATATGTGCTTAAGATATGTCTTCATATTCCATGAGAGAGACAATGAGATCGTACCTACTTTAATTTTTGTATAGAATTTGTAAGAACATATATTATTTTAAACATCATAAAACCTTCATTGTAATTGTGTTTTCCATAGAAAAATATAACTATGTAATGTTCTTCTATTATGTGTAACAAAAGGTCATTTACTTTATATATTTAATTTAAAATAATTAACAAATGTGTTCCCAAAAATTAAGAAAAAAATTGTGATTACATGATACGATACAAGGCACGGGTCTGCATATCGATAGCAAAATTTATGAATACATGCAGTATAGTGGAAATATGAATTTTTTTTTAAAAAAGTATCGTAAAATATTCAAGATTTTTGTCACTATTTAAACTAAACTTCTAACAATAGTCTTTAAATCCAAATAAAATTATATTTGCTGCAAAGTTTTAGAAATATTTGAAGTTCAAAAGTTCATATTATCACAATACATTAAAAATGGCTTTTTCATTTTATTGGCACTTCTGAAAAAGTACTGTTAAAATTTGTAAATTAAACACGATAATATTGGGAAGCCAAAGAAAAATCAAACACAATAAAGGGCCTAGGGTATAATTTAATATATTCTTTTTCCGAGTTCGTACCAGAAATATAACATAACTGCCAAACCGATAATTGTGCAAACAGCCAAATCGGTTTTATTCAATGTCAAACCAGAAATAAACCAGAGTTATTTTTACCGAGCTCGGTACAATCCGGTTCGGCCTTATACGTATTATTTTATATACCGACCCAGTGAAATCACAAGATACACAGCGATCCTAACCAAGTTCGATCTGGTTCAAGCATAGAGGTTTCTTCCGCAGCGATCACACTCGGTTAAATGAGACACCGGGGTTTTACCGGCATTGGTTTTCCGCAAATTTGGAAGATCGACCTCAAGAACATCATGAAGAGCCTTAGAGCCTTCTCTGAGTTCATCAGAGCTGGCAAAAGAAAATGAAGAAACAAATCGATAATTGATTCAGTCGATAACCAATGATAAACCAAACAATAAACCAGACTAGTTTAGCTGTTTTTTTTAGTTTACCTTATGGAGAGTGGTGGAGTTAACCGGACAATGGTGTTGTGAGTCGGTTTAGCCAATACTCCTCTCTCCTTCAAGCTTAAGCATATGTCGTAAGCTGAAACCGGAGATAAGCTTTCGCTGTTGAACTCAACCGCATTGAACAATCCTCTTCCTCGTACTTCTTTTATGTAATTAGGAAACTGTTTCTTGATTTCATTCAACTGAATCCTTAGCTCTTCTCCAAGACTTGCTGATCTATAATAAGATTCAACCAAATACAAGAACTGAAAAAAAAATTCAATCTTAAAGAACAAGAATCGATTTAGAAAGTAAAAAAAAAACGGTACCTTTCGACGAGTTTTTCTTCTTCGATAACGTCTAAAGAAGCCATAGCTACAGCACTAGCTAAAGGGTTCCCACCAAATGTGCTGAGTTTGACAAGAAACAAGCTTTATCAATAATCAAACCAATAAATGTTTCTTCAACTGCTAATTTCGGTTTAACAAGAAGAGCAAAGTAACATTATAATGTGAACCTTCCGTGTTGGCCAGGTTTGATATGAAGCATCACATCTTTATCAGCAAGAACTGCACTCACTGGAATCACTCCTCCTCCTAATGCTTTCCCAAGAATCTTTCAAGAAACAGATTCAAGATTTGATATATTATAGTCTCTACGTAATAGCTTTGCATGGTGGGATGAAATCGAAAGCAAAAGAACATACCACCATGTCAGGACGAATTTCTTCCCAGTCACAAGCTAACATCTTCCCGGATCTCGCTAGACCGCTTTGCACTTCATCCGCTATCATCAAAACGTTGTGTTTCGTGCAGAGCTCTCTAACAGCTTTCAAATAGCCATCAGGAGGAATAACAACCTAAACCAAAACCCATCATTAACATTTTCGAAACGAAATCAGTATTGATTGATTCATAGATCGAAAAGAAGGAACTTACTCCAGCTTCGCCTTGAATAGGCTCGAAAAGAAATCCGGCTATCTTATCTCCTTTTTCTGCAAATACCATAACATCAACATGATGCACTATTACACTCAATAAAGCTCAAGCTCAAATCTTAACCTCTCAATGAATTTCTCCACACCTTTAAAGATCTTCTCAAGTGAATCAGCGTCACCAAAATCAACTTTGAGATTCCCAGGCAACAATGGTCCGAACCCACGAGTAGCATCGTTGTCACAACTCATGGAGATAACCGCTAATGTACGACCATGAAAGCAGCCACAACAAGAGACAATTATAGCCTGTAACAAAAAAAAAAAAAACATTTCCCAAACTTTTTTAACATGTTCAATGCAAACAATGATTCATATTATATATAGAGAAAACCGCAAAACCGTACCTCATCTTTTGGAATGTTTTTCTTCTCGCGACCCCATTTTCTTGCTATTTTCAGAGCGGTCTCGACACCTTCAGCACCGGTGTTCATAGGAAGCACCATCTCATAACCGAACATGTTCGTGAGACGCTCTGCGAACACCGGGAATTTGTCGTTGTAGAATGCTCGTGAGCTTAAAGTGAGCTTCTCCACTTGTTCCTGCAATGCCTTGATGATCTTAGGATGGCAATGTCCCTGCAATATTACATTTTTAGTCTCGCATTGTAACGAAACAAGTATAGAGCTTTCCACAAATTGTGTTATCTTTAAGTGAAGCGAAGAGGTTTTTTGGAATTTATATGTTTACCTGATTAACCGCGGAGTAAGCTGCAAGAAAATCGATGTATCTTTTGCCTTCAGGGTCCCATATTGTTGAGCCATTTGCGCGAGAAAACACAACCGGAACAGGATGGTAACTGGATTTTTGGACACACACACACACACACAAGAGCAATTTTACAGACTAGAGGTTAGCAAGAGTTTATAAGAAGTTACACAGCAATAACATAAAAAAAAAAATCAGATCGCTCGAGAAGAAGAAGAAGAAGAAAAAAATAGATTTGAAATCAAGATATCTTCAGATTGGATAAGGGAACACACTTGAAAAATCAAAAGATCATTTCGATTAAAAGCAAAACCCAAATTTAAAAACGCCAAACGAAAATTGAAGAACAAGAATTCAAATGAAACGAGCAGAACCCAGAACTCAAAAAGAGGAAAAGAGAGTGTCTTTTTACTTGTGGGCGCTGAATTCGGATTCCAATTCCATCAATCGCTGGGAAGAAGACGGAGATTTGGAGCTCGATTGCGGCAGACCGCCATAGCTCCGCCGTGCTCCGGCGGTAGAAATTCTGGTAGATACATGCTGAAGCAACCGTCTCGTCGCTGCCATTAGAGTCTTTCAGAGGTGGAAGCAAACGTTTTTTGTCCTCTTCTTCTTAACTTTGTTCGTTTTCCCAGAAAATGATCGTTTTCTCGGGATGCAAATTTTATCCGGTTTACGGTTATCAATTATTAGGATTCCAAAATTGATTAACGATTGAAGCTAAACCCAAGTTAAACCGTTTGGATTTTTCCGTTTTATTGGTTGGTTTACACTAAAAATCTGTTTTATTCGATTTTCGAAATTTTTAACATTATTACAACAATTGGTTTGCAAAACAAATGTCCTACGGATTTACTTCTAGATTTAAAATGATTTTCTTGTTAAAAATACAATACTCAAATCCGAATAAAAAAACCTACAAATTTACAAAAAAAAACAATTAAAATCCACATGTTAGATTTAGAAATAAATAAATTTTAAAAAGATTTAGTAAATTCTATATGATTTCTAAATCAAGTAAAAAATACATAAACGAATAACGCACTCTTAAAATCTGAAAATACAGTGTACAATGAATTTCCAAATATGTTGGTTGGATATAAAAAAAAATTTATATCGTTAATATTATTAAATTCACATGTACAGTATTAGAAAAAAAGAAATGGAAAAGCACCTTGCGTAACGTAAACAACTACTACTACTACTACTACTACATGAACCTTCCAAATGGATCAACAACATCTATCTGTTTCTAAGAGTGACCTTTGTTCCAAAGATGCAGAAGACTATTAATTGCCAAGAACTAAACTCAGCTTTCTAGAGAAAACAAACTGTGTAAAGATTAAGCTGGAAAAGACAAGGGGACAAAGTATGAATCGACTGATAAGGCTGGTCGGAAGAAATGACCAAACCGCGAAAGCTATAGCAATCTAGTTATGTTGGTGAAACAGCACGAAGTGATCATCAGACCGCAAAAGCTAAAGCGAAGACACAACACTTTCGGAAAGAAAAAGAAAAAAAGCTCGGTGTTGCGAGTTCTAATAGCTAAAATCCTCTACTGATAACCTAGTATGCTACAAGCACTATCAGATCACGATTTGAGTATGGACAGATACATGATCGTATATATCATCCGGAAAAAGAATGAACAAACAAGAAATAGTAATAGAGCTATAGATAAAGAGGATCAATCAGTGGAGCAATAACCAAAAAAGATAGTATCATTGTAGCAGAGAATGGGTGGCTTATGAGCAAATTTCCAAGTGTGAGAAAGTCTTTCTACTGGTAAACCAAATGGATTCCAAATTATGAGGTTGCAAGATCAAAGCTTCCAAGAAGCAGAAACAATTCCGGTCATCAAGGAGAAGAGATTCTAAAGACTACTGATTCTTGAAGATCACTAGGCTACTATAGGCTTATATAAGCTATTGCTGTTCACTGCAGAAATTTCTAGAGATACACCAAGAACTATGATGTGATGAGTATATATTTTAGCATATAAAGAAGTTGATACATAACTGATGTGGCTGCTTTGGAGTAAGCACAAAGCAGACCCGATTCCATAAGCGGAGAATTAAGCAAAAGCTTGATTGATATAAGAACGATTTTGTTTTATTGCACAGAGAATAGCATTTATTGGCTTAAGGAAAGGGAGAAAGAATGGTGTCCTGAAAGACTATAAGATGTCTATAGCACGAGAGACTAAACGTTTACCGAATGGAGATGGAGATATCGAGAGTTTTGATGACAGATGCAACCACATTCAAACATGAGCTTGACGAAAGAAGGAGGAAAGCCTGAGAACCACCGGGAGCTAGAAAGACAGGAACACACTACTTCCATGGGAAAGAGCAAACTATTCAAGTGGACATGATAAAAGCTTGGAACAAGTTCTCCGCGGTACGCTTCTGTTCAGGTGTTCCGGAAACGAGGGCAACGCGACCGCCATGGGGAGTTTTGGAATCAGAAATTTCTATCATAGCTCCTGATATCTGAGAGAGAGAGAGAGGGAACACATTCATGTGAAAATCGGAAAGAGAGAAGAAGAGAAGAAGAGACACAACGAGGCTATGGTGATCAGAGAGGAACGAGGAAGGAAAAAAAAAATCAAAAAGATTGATATGAAACAAACCCTTCTTATGTTATCCAAGTTGCCTCCTCCTTTGCCCATTACTTTACCCACTGCATTTGAAGGGATTCGAATCTCCATGGTAGTAGTAGATTGAGGCAATCTGTGAATGCACAAGATAAGTTGAAATAACCACACAAAACAAAAAAAACCAAACTTTAACTTCTTCGCTTAAGTTGCAAACTTACCCTCCATATATATTGGATGTGTACGAAGAAGAGCTTGATCCATAACTGTTATTTCCCGCCTGTTTGTAGAAGAAACTTAAAACTTATAAAAAAGAGCTATACAATAAACATAGAGAATGAGATAACTTATAGAGTTTGAGGAGCAGAAGAAGGATATGTTACCGGAAAACTTCCATAACCATAGAGTCCACCGCTCGAAGAGAGCATGGCCATGCCGCTCCCGGTTTCTCGTCTCCTATCGAAATCAACTTGCGGAACAGAAGACATGAAAGATGGAGGCAGCACAAGACCAGCATTGCTACTACTACTACTCGAAGAGAAGAAACTATTATTACTCTCAGGTCTTGCAGGAGGTTGTTGATTCCTTGAAGAACCAGTCTCTCTATCTCTCAAAACATCATCTCTAAGCCTCAAAACAATCTGAATAAGACCATCTCTCACATTTCTTGCTTCGCCCGAAATCTAATCCGAAAAAAAAAAACAAACACAGAGAATCAAAACACTAATATAGGAACTGAAGAAATCGAGTAAAAAGCTAAAAGAAACCGTTTTACCTCAACGAGCTCATCGTTTGGATCAGCACACTTAGGCTTACTACTCCCTTTCGAGATATGAATATCGGCGTTCGTCCTCTTCCTGATATCGCTTATGATCGAGCCGCTCTTCCCTATAATGCATCCTATTACTTTAGAAGGCACAAGGAGCTGCATTTTACCTTTCTCCTCGTCTTCGTCGTTGATCTTGTCTTGGAGCAAAAGAACAGCTTCAACCGCCATAGACTTCAGATCATCAGGAGACTCTTTAGAGGTGACGGTGACAACACAGTCGTCTTCACGGTTCGCCCTCGAGTCATTAACCTCGATGTGAGACCCGGTCACTTGTCTTATTCCCTTGATGGTCGACCCTCCTTTCCCGATAACACGGCCGATGTTAGAAGAAGAGCAGAGGACTTTCACGACCAGCTCCTCCGATCTCGAAGAGCCCCCGAAACCATGATGGACCATAGGAAGAGCGGAAGAAGAGAAAACCGGCATTGGATTCGAGGCGGCCTCTCCGTAGCCCTGTGGCAGTGTACCGATAAACGACGAAACGCTGGCCCCGTGCTGGAAGATAGGATCTTGGTTCGGGTATAAACCGGTCTGCGGATAGATTGAGAGATCCGAGGGAATGATAATGCTAGCGGGAACTTCTTGAACAGCTGAATCCAGAGGAATCTGTTCTCGAGGACCGAACTTGTACATGATTGCGGAAACTGCGAAAATCGCTTTCTTCACGGACTCAGGCTCACCGGATATCTATAGTTGATACAAGAACGAAGCATCGGGTTAAGAATCTAGCAAAAGAAACAGGCGAATAAACGCGAGAAGCTTCAAGATACTAACCGAGACAATGTTGTCGAAGTCCATGGCACAAGCGTGCGAAGGAATCGAGACATCTTTAGAGACGATCCTAACGTTTGCTCCGGTTCTACTCCTAACCTTCTTAATCGTCGAACCAGCCTTACCAATCACGTTAGAACATTGACTAGAGGGGACTAAAAGCCTACATTCTCTAAGATCATCTCTATCTATCTTAGTATTCTCAGCAGCAGTAGCTAAAGAAGTAACGATCGCGTAATGGAGTTTAAGGAGAGCATCTTGAGCAGAGCACAGAGGGATGATGATCTGCTGCTCGGTGTTGCTAGATTCGCAGTTCTCTATATCGACGATGTCTTTCTTCTCCTTAACGGAGCAATAAACCGTTATGACCCTCTCGCTACAGCCTGGGAAAGGATCAACGACTTTGATTCTTGCTCTGGTTTCTTGCCTAATCACATTGATGACTTTCCCGCTTTTGCCTATCACGCTTCCAATGACTCCACTAGGGCACAAGATTCTGTAAACGACGAGGTCGTCTTTGCTGTTGTTGTTGTTGATCTTTTCTTCGGTTTCGTAAGAAAGCCGTCTCTTTTGATCCCTGTTGTTCTCGTTGTTATCGTCTCTACTACGATTATGAGTTCTCTTCCCTCGCTCCACCATTGTTGTTTCTAGCGAATCACAAGACCTGAAACACAAAAGTAACAATCTTTTTTTGTCAATTTTGAAACTTTCAATTGAATCCAAGAATGTACAAGGGCAATGAGAATTAGGGAGATAAGGCTACACAAATCGGAGAGAAACCCAAAAGAAACAAACAAACAGGAAAAACTGAAATTGGATTGGATAAAGTACAAACAATATTGTTAGTGGAATCAATGAGACTTGGGTAAATTCGATAATTGGAATCAGACATGAAAATCTCGATTCAGGACAAGAAGAACTTACAAGAAGATTGAAGATTTTTCCGTACGGAGATTCTCAGAGAACAAAAAAACCCAACTACTTGAATGAAACCCTTTTGTCCTAATTGATTGTGAAGAAGAGGGGAGAGCGAGATTATTTTGTCTGTTCCAGAAGAAGAAGAAGACGGCGACGTGTTTAAGATTAGATGCTTCGATGATTTCTTCGGTTATATTTCCTTTCCTCGTCGGATCACTAAACTATCAAGGAAGGACCTTACTTTGTTTTAGATTTGGTATTTAGTCTGATTCTCTCAAAACAATATATTTGGCCCAGATCGTTTATTTTAAGACGGTTTAAAACAATTTACTCTGGTATTTAATTAATAATTAAATTACGACTATTTAAAATTCTATATAAATTAAATTTTCAATCTATAAAAATATTACACATACTTTCTATTTATGGAATTAATATTTTTGTGATATTTAAGATTATATATAATAAACTAATACATAGAGGATATGTATAAATTTAGTAATAAAAATCCATGACATGAATTAGTTGTTTTTAAATTTTACTTGTCATATAATGTATAGATCGATGTATTAAAAAACATATGGTTTACATTTATTTCCACACAAGAATTGGTGAGACTAAAAAACAAAATAATTAATCAAATCTGTTATTTAAGATAAACAACTTTTGTTTAATTGTTTATATTATACCACATCACATACGACAATGTCCACCAGGTCCTCCAAACGTAAGGGTCTCTTTCGAATAAGAATCTACATACTTAAGAAACATTACGCCATAACACTTGGGATCATCAACATAATACTCGATCTCGTTGGAATTAATATCCACAACTGTATAATCCGGAAGAACATATCTAAGCTGCTTCATGTAACAAGACCGAGTCAGATCTTTTGTGGGGAAATCTCCAGTTCCCATTGGTGGGCTTAGGGCATAAGGCAATGAAGTTCCCGCAAATCCACCGAAGTAAACTTCAGAAGCTCCTTCTGCCATGTACGTTTGACGTGGCCAATAGCCTATCATTATGGTTCCTATCGTCAATACCCAATTTTTGGTCACTGGATCCTGCATTTTTAATATAAATTTGAAATCAATATTAGATCATATTAGTATTCATTGTTTGTTTGCAAACGCTGACAAAAAGTGGAACCCATAAAATTTTATTGTTTTGTATTTGTATTTGTATTTGTTTTCTAACCATATATTATTTTTGTTCTAATTGACTTAACAAAATCAAGATGTATATACTGTTAAGGTGTTTTATTGTACCTCGGCAACAGAAAGATGGACAGTCTGTTGTTGTCCTCCTGGAACACTGACTTTATCATAAACCATACCAGGATAGATTGATTTATGAACTTGGACATATCCTCCTGGGCATAACGCATTGTAACATCCAGCTTGTTGTTTTTCCGACTGTAATATATAATTAGTGCATATATATTTTGATTATGGTTACGCCAAAATTAACCAAATATATCTTATATTGTCATGAAACACGAGAACAAATATACTAATTCATTACTCACCATCCAATACGGTGTTAGTCTTGGACGGTTATCTCGATATAGTCTCGTATGCACCTGTGAATCAAGCGAGAATTTAGAGTGGTGTTGAATTTGAATATAATTATAAATTTAACCAAACGGATCAAAAGTGAATGTAAGAATATATTTTTAAATTTGAGTCATAAACTAGAACCGGACCGCTCCAATATAAAAAAAAATCAAGATTGAAAAACTAAAATGAGTTTTATGGTTTATATGATTTTATCAAAAGAGCTAATATCGAATTCTAGCTAAACCGTAAAAACTTTACCTTTTATTATTTGTTATAAAAAAAAAAAGAGGAAAGAAACTCAAATTCTTTCACAAAATAAAGAATTAACCAAACGAATCAAACCAAAACTGATTTTGTACTAG
This sequence comes from Alliaria petiolata, assembly GCA_020283515.1. Classification (NCBI taxonomy): domain Eukaryota; kingdom Viridiplantae; phylum Streptophyta; class Magnoliopsida; order Brassicales; family Brassicaceae; genus Alliaria; species Alliaria petiolata. Next base: position 11,168,134 of record JAHZTW010000003.1, on the reverse strand, counting down.
AACCGATTTTACATTGGTTACTATTCTTTTAAAAATTAAGAAGACAGGAATATCAAACAACCAAAATCAAAATCCGATTAAACACCTTTAGAACAAATTCGGGAGAAAAAAAAACTGAACTTTTTGGATTGGACGCCTTTAGAATAAATGTGATGTTTGAATATTTGATGAATGTTTACGAAAAAGAGAAGAAGACCAATCTAATTAGTTGAGTTTGTAGTAACATATACGTACAGCCACACCAAACTGGATGCTGCTCATTACGTTCATTTGTATGTAATTAAGCCAAACCCAAGTCTTACTATACTGATTTTGCGCCACTCGCGGCTTGTTAATATTGAACAATGCTTGTGCTCCACGCCATTTTTTGGTCGTATTTTCAAATGTTCTGATAATTGCATACTATAAATAAAAACAAAATTACTCATATGTTACTAGTGGAAGAAATTCATTACCTAATAATTATTATTTGTTTGCAGCTTAATGTACTTACATGTTGATTGTACTCCTTAAATACTTTTGAATGGTAGTGATGCTTTTTGTTCTTCTTTCTTCTCTTTTCAACCCCACAAACTTGTTTAACAAAACAGAAAAAGAAAACTTAATATTATCTATTGATCACAGAATTAAGAACCAATAAAGAAAATTGAAAATTGGTGAATTTATTTCAAGCCTATAAATATTCATATTTCTGTTTGCGGTTATTAGCCAATATAATTTAATTTGTTCGCATTTTTAAAATTATTAATTTATTATTATTTAAAAGTCACTACAAAATGTAAACATTAAAAATTATGTTTGTGTTTTGTGTTTATCTTTACAATTTCCGAAAATATATATGTTAAAAGTAAAAGATTCAAAGAAAATAAAAAGGAAACTAAAAAATCAGCTAAAAATGCTACGTTAAAACTCCAAAAATGGCCTCTTTGGCTAAGAAAACTTAAAAGAAACATAAGATATAAGAAATTTGAAATTCAGTATATATTGCCGTCAAAGTTGTTAAGAAGCCAAAGGCAAGAGCTTTTTTACCTTCTTCAGTAAATTGTTGGGGATAGATAAGATTATCGGTTAAGTTGGACGTTGGTTTGTGAATCGGTACTTGTCCTTTAGGACATTTTTCTGATCCCTTCAAAACGATCTTCGTGGTTGTGTCATCATTAGAAGTAGAGAGCATTGATAAAAGCTCTCGACTTGGTTTAGTCTAAAACATAAAAAATTTACAACAATTAGGTTTATTCCAACAAATTTATTTATAAAGCTTGATGTAGTATATGTTCAATGGAAACAATTGATACCTGTATTTGGTGATTCTTCATTAGAGGGTGTAGTAGTGCAGTTTGTTCGTACATAGGGACGCATTCAAATTCGGGTTCTTGATTCTGCAATACATTTTGAGACTTTTTAATATGGGAATTTGACAAGTTTAGTATATCAAATAATTGTTATGTAATTAACGTACCAGAGTTGGTTCAGCAATACAACTGAGGCATATTAGACCTAAGGAGAATAACTTTAACCATAGCGAAGCCATTGTTTTCTTTGTTTTTGTTTTTGTTTCTAAAGTTATGGTATTTTTTTTTTTTTTTGGGGAAAGAGTCTTCTTCTTATTTTTTTGAATATTTAAAGGCTTTGCAAGTTTGCATTGGTTAGAAAATTTCCGTTTTTTGATCCTACAAAATATCTGTATGCATGTGTAATTTCTATAATCTTCTTTATTGATACAGTTATAATTGATACGGTTCATGACTTTGTGTATGTATAACTTCCATATAAGAGGATGAGTTCCGTTCCATTTCTGTAATCTTGATTATTTTTTGTAATTGTAACATACAATTAAAGTGTAATTGTAACATACAATTAAAGGCTTTGCATTGAAAGATAGCTTAAGAAAGTTCCGTTTTTTAGGCCTATTTATTAATGTTTCTACACCAAAATATCTAAGTTTCGAGTTCCAATAAAGACAAGTTTACAAAAGATTTTTAGCGTAGTGCAAGTAAGAACTTTTTGGTGTGGATCCTTTTTTTTTTTTTTTTTCAAACCTCATTTCATATTAAACTTAACTTGGAACTACAGCACATACAAGCCAAATACTCTTTGCCGAAGAGACAGAACTTGAAAAGTAAATAAACATCAAAGCAATAGAAAGATAGGTTATGTGGTTTACATCAAAGATAAAAACCGGAAGCTTCTTAGAAAGGGCTTAAAAATCGATGGAATCGATCTTCAATTGTTCTACCAATGAAGGCAAGTGAACAATATTCTTAGCTCGAAATGCCATAAAGGCGGAGCTTTTAAAGACATCCTCCATAGAGGAGGAGATTGGAATAACAAATCTCTCCATAAAGGAGGAAAGTGATAAACCGTATCTGTACCCGAGCTTTTGTGAAGACTGAGGATTCGGTACATCACTCGTGGCAGGAAGAAGATGGGCAATACCCAACATGATACAACACCGGATTAAGATGATATTGAAGGTTACAGGAACATGTTGTCCCGTTGTCCTTTCGCCGGCGAGGAGCAGGACTTGAACCTCCAACCAGCCGAAGCTAGGGAAGGCAGAAACTGAAGCACATCTCTCCCTTACAAGGGAGGAAGATAGCAGGACTTTTGTCCTCAAAGAGTGAAAACCACAGGCACTTCTTGCCAAATAGCCATGGAACCTCATCCCAAGAGATGGGCCAGACCCGATAAATGAACACCATCGATAGTCCAACAAAGGTTTAGAGGGCCGAGCCCACACACCAGCAATGTTGGCCAGGAAAGATGGACCGATGCGGATGATCGGATTTGTAACTTTAACGTCGCCGGGAAAACTCCTCTTTCTCGGGAGATCGAACGTTGCAGAGAAGCATCTGACCGCCGGAGATCTCGGATGAGGCAGCCAGAGAAGAAGCTTGAACTTTAGATAAATCGTCGAAGCTGTTGCTTCCGACGACCTTGAGATTGACAGGACCAAAAGAGGGGAGAGACGTTGGCTAGAAGAGAGATTCAGTGGGGAGAAGCACAGATCCGGCGGAGGGTCACCGATCCGGGAGAGGAAGTGAAATGCGCCGGAGGAGAGAGACCCGGAAACGCTTAGAGGAGAAATCAGAGGAGGCAGCCACCTGACAGGGAGGGGAATCCGGAGGATCCGGAGAATCCGGAGGTTCCGGCGGTTGTGGACGAGCAAGATGAGGCGAGGTAGCCACCACCGGAGACTTGGCGGTGTCAGAGCTTTGAACTGCAGACAGCGTACCGGCCGACTCGCTCGGAAGAACTCGTTGTCGACTGGTCATCACGGCGGAGGAGGGAAGGAGAGAAAGATCTAAAACGTCAGTTTGGTCGGAGACTGACGGATAGTGAGAAGGACGGTGAAAACACGATCCTCAAGAAGAGAGGGATTCACTGGAGGCGGAGATCTGACGGTGAGAAACCATGGTCGGAATCTCAAAGCAGAACGGGAACGCGGCTCCTTGAAACTCGTGCCTGGGAGAAAACTTTTCGCTAGGGCGAACTAGTCATCGTCGTTTTTGGTGTGGATCCTTAGAACGACGATATAATTGTTTGTTATAAAGTCGTCGATGTAATAATTTTCATAATTTGTAATAAAATAATAAATCAGTGTTAATTTTTTATTTTTTTTATCAAATCAATACTAATCTTGAAATAATCAAATCTGTTATTTAAGATAAACAAGTTGTGTTTATTATACCATATCACATACGACAATGTCCACCAGGTCCTCCAAACGTAAGGGTCTCTTTAGAATCAGAATCTACATACTTAAGAAACATTACGCCATAACACTTAGGATCATCAACGTAATACTCGACGTCATTGGAATTAATATCCACAACTGTATAATCCGGAAGAACATATTTAAGCTGTTTCATGTAACAAGACCGAGTCAAATCTTTTGTGGGGAAATCTCCAGTTCCCATTGGTGGGCTTAGGGCGTAAGGCAATGAAGTTCCCGCAAATCCACCAAAGTAAACTTCAGAAGCTCCTTCTGCCATGTACGTTTGACGTGGCCAATAGCCTATCATTATGTTTCGTATCGTCAATACCCAATTTTTGGTCACTGGATCCTGCATTTATATATACACGTGCATGTAGCTTTATATCTTTAGAGCAACCCCAATGGTAACACTATTAATGTGGGGGTCTTAATGATTAATTATTAATATTTGGTAGATTTTTTTTTTTCATTTTCTGTATTAAATTTTTTTTTTCCATTAGACACTTTGCCCACTTGTGTGTTCTTAAACCAAAAAAAAGATCCTATTTTAGACCCTTATCTAATATTTAAGACACTCTACATAATTTTTTTATTCAGTTATATTACTAAGAACTTGTTATTAGACACTTAGAGCAAGCCCAAATGAGAACTCATGATGAGTGTCTTAAACATATTTTACTATTTAATATAATATTAATTTAAGTTGAGAATTAAGGGCATGTGCATTGGAGACTTTAAAAGATCTAATAACATTATTAAAATAATAAATCTTAAGACTAAAGATCCAAAACTGATAAAAAGTGTCTAATATAGGATTTCTTTTTGGGTTTTAGACATCTCTCCATAACTAAAGTGTCTTAAAACATTAAACTTATTTAAATTTAATCAAAAAAATAATTTTTAGACACCCACTTTTAAAGTCTCCAATGCACATGCCCTAAGACACCCAAAAAAATGTCTTATTTTAGACATTGTTCTTAAAAATAAGACATCCAAATCATTTATTTATTCAACTTTATTCTTAAGAACTTTATTTAAGACATCTAAAGATGACCATCGGGGTTGATCTTAGAGATCTGCATTGGGGTTGACCTTAGTTACTCATATATAAATTTGAAAGCAATCTGTATATTAGATCATATATGACTCATATTTATACTCATTATTTGTTTGCAAACACAAACGCAAACGCAAACGTAAGCAAAAAAATCGAACCCCTGGAAAGTTGATTGTTTTGTTGATGTTGTTGTATTTGTATTTTTTTTTCTCTCTTAATTTTTGTTTTAGTTGACTTAATAAAATCAAGATGTACTATATTGAACACTAGTGTACTTTAGGAATGTCAAAATGTACTATATTGTATTTACTCACTCACACAATTAATTAAAAAAATATATCGAAAATGATATTTACTCCAATTTCCATTCTTCCCTTTTATGAGTTCATCAATTTCACCTAATTCACAACAATTTTAACTTTTTTAGTCTTTAGAACAAAAAAAATCGAACGTTCTTAATCATTCTTAATAAAAAAAACTATTATTCGTATGTGTTTTGTGTATGTCTTTACTATCCGCAAGATGATATTCAATGTAAAAGCAAATATGTAAATAAAAAATTTCAAAATTTGCCTTGCAAACATTGGGGCTACAAATATTTAGATTTAGAGACATATATACGTATTCAAACGAATATATCTGCTGTCATGTTGATAGTTTTTTTGTTTTTTTGACAATTTGTTTTTATCAAACATTTTTTGGTATAAAAACCGAAAAAAAAATATTTTTGTTTATCCTTACAATTTTCAATAATGTTTGTAAAAAACACTAAATTAATTTTTTTAAAAAATTCATGCACCAAAAATTAGCATGTCAACAAAGAACTCAGAGGTAAATGCAAACGAAGCAAAATATTATTTTTCAAAAGTAGGGCTTTAATTATGTACCTCGGCAACAGAAAGATGAACAGTCTGTTGTTGTCCTCCTGGAACACTGACTTTATCATAAACCATACCAGGGTAGATTGATTTATGAATTTGGACATAGTTCTGGGCATAACGCATTGTAACATCCATCTTGTTGTTTTTCCGACTGTAATATATAATTAATGCATATATATTAATTTGATTATGCTTACACCAAAATTAGCCAAAGCATCTTAAACTTTCATGAAACATCGGGAATAAATATCCTAATTCATTACTCACCTTCCAATACGTCGTAAGTCTTGGAAGGTTATCTTGATATAGTTTTGTATGAACCTATGAATCGAGCGGGAAGTTATAGGTGGCGAATTTAAATATAAATTAAAAAATCCAATAAAAAAATTGAACCTATGAATAAATTATTAAAATTAAATAGATTTTTAATTTGATTAAAATAGTTTTACTTTTTAGATATCCAAAAATTAGAAACCGAACCACTACAATCTAGAAAATGTAAACCCGATTTAAATACTGAAATGAGCCTAAACATGGTTAATATGATTTTATGCTTTAGATGTATTAAAAGAGCTAATATCGAGTTCCAACTGAACCTTATAATTTTGTTTTTATCCGTTATACAGAAAATAAATTCGAGTTTAAAAAAAAAATAAAAAAAAAAAAAAAATATATATATATATATATATATATATATATGTATTAATAAACGAATAAAACGAAAACTGATTTGTATTAGAATTGATTTTACATAGGTTACTATTCTTCTAAAAATAAAAAAAACTAGAAAAATCAAATAATTTAGTCCAAAATCCGGGTTAAAAAAACAAAACTGAACTTCTGGTAGATTGAGAGCCTTTAAAATAAGTGTAATGATATTCAAATATTTGATGATTTTGCACCCAAAATAAATAATAAAACTAGTCATTTGAGTTTGTAGTAATATACTTACAGCCACACCAAACTGGATGCTGCTCATTACGTTCATTTGTATGTAATTAAGCCAAATCCAAGCCTTACTATATTGATCTTGCGCCACTCGCGGCTTGTTAATATTGAACAATGCTTGTGCTCCACGCCATTTCTTGGTCGTATTTTCAAATGTCCTGATAATTGCATGCTATAAATAAAAACAAATTTACTCATTTGTTAGTGTAGTGTTACTATTATAAGAATATATATTCATTCAATAGTGTTTTTGCAGTTTAATGTACTTACATGTTGATTGTACTCCCTAACTATTTTTGGCGTGTAGTGAGGCTTTTTGTTTTTTTGGGACCACGTGGCGGAATAGGTATGTTTATTTTTGTTTATTTTTGTACGTAGTTTGTTCTTTCTCCTCTTTTGAACCCCACGAGCTTGTTTGAGTAGACGGCCTTAAACAGAGAAAAAAAATTGTGGCCATAGTTAACAAAAAGAAGAAAAAACTTAATATTTTCTATTGAGCACAGAACTAAGAACCAATAAATAAAATAGAAAACCGTTCAGTTTATTTTAAGCGTAAATATTCATATTTTTGTTTGCGTTTATTAGACAGCATATTTAGTTTGTTTGCATTTAAACAAAATTAATTGGGGATTTGCATTTGAAAATTGTAACTCCAAAAATTACCTCTTTGGCTAAGAAAACTCAAAAGAGACAAACATAAGATAATAAAATTTTGAGACTCAATATACAGTATTGCCAGCAAAGTTGATTATTAATATTATGAAGCTAAAGGCAAGAGCTTTTACCTGCTTTAGTAAATTGTTGGGGATGGATAAGATTACTGGTTAAGTTGGTTTTTGGTTTGTGAACCGGTACTTGTCCGTTAGGACATTCTTCTGATCCCTTCAAAACAATCCTTCTGGTTGTGTCATCATTAGAAGTAGAGAGCATTGATAAAAGCTCTCGACTTGGTCTAGTCTATTAAAAAAAAGAAACGACAACGGTTAGTTTTATTCCTACAAATTTGTTTATAAAGCTTGATTTAGTATGTTTAGTGGCAAACAATTGATACCTGTATTTGGTGATTCTTCATTAGAGGGTGTTGTAGTGCAGATTGTTCGTACATAGAGACGCATTCGAATTCGGTTTCCTGATTCTGCAATTTATTTTTAACACTTTTTAATATGAGAAAATTGATAATTAAGTTTGGTATATACCAAATACTTTTATATAATGAACGTACCTGAGTTGGTCTAGCAATACAATTGAGGCATATTAGACCTAGAGAGAATAACTTCAACCATAGAGAAGCCATTGTTTTCTTTGTTTTTGTTTTTGTTTCTAAAGTTATGGTTTTTTTTTTTTGGGAAAGATTCTTCTTCTTATCTTGCTTAGATTTTTGTTGTTTCCCTTAGTCCAGTGGTTGACTAAACGGTTCATTAATACTTTTACACCAGGAGGTCTGGGTTTCGAACCCAGAAGATGCGATTTCTGCAGGTTATTGGAGGAGGCAAATCAGATAAAGAAAATTTCCAGAACGGTGCAAGGAGAGCTATTCGTGGTGGGCCTGCATATGTGTGGATCTTTGTGGAATAGATAAATTGTCCGTTAAAAATTATCCTTGTAATTTGCCTCATAATATTTCAGACGACAAAAAAAACCTACAAACTAACCAATTTATCTCTCTACCTCTTCTTATCTCTCTCTCTAACTTTTTGGTTACTTTGTTAATTTTTTTTCTATCTTGGTTATTAACCAAATTGACCCTATTTTTTTCTCTAGAGGCTTTGCATTGGTTACAAAATAGGAAAATTCCCTTTTCAAGCCTACTAAATATATCTTAAACAAATTTGAACCATAGATCCCCTCAAGGCAAAAAGAGAGAAAATATCGAAAAGACCAAAAGTCCAAAACTAGTGAGATAGTATGTGTAATTAGATCAGATATCAAATGAGAGAGAGAGATTTCTTCCTTCTTAAGATGTTTACAGTTACACCATCAAGAAAAAAATACACTAAACTAAAACTAAGAGAAAAACTAAACATCTTTTAGTGTAAAAAAATAATATATATATAACTCATATGTATTGTTTCGTAGGCACAAAAACAAAACAAAAAAAATAACAAGACATTATCTCTTCTTTCCCCGAACACTATCACTTCTTTCTCCGAACACGACCACTGCAGACAATTTATAAACAATAATGTTTTTCGAAGGGACAAAATCGTCTTTTACCCATCTCGGATAAAATAAGTCTTATATTGAAAATAAAACTCTAACGCAACATGCATCGATAAATTTATCAATTGAAAACTATTTGAGTAATTACAAAAGATTGTATAAATCTACCACTATTATTAGTAAATCTACCGATGTTTAACAAATCTATCAATACTACGAGTAAATCTACAATCATTTCTCCGAGAAGCCGAGATACAATTTTCCATCAATAAATCTACCTTCATTAATAACTCTATTGTTTAGTAACAATAAAAATTGCATTTAAAATTGAATCTAATTAAAAACAGGAATGTCTTTCATAACTTTCGAAGTAAACAAATTGTACTGGGTTTAATGAAAATCAATTGATTTAATTGTACAAAGTATTCTTTCAAATTTATAAGGGAAAATTATATGCATACTATTGTTTGTTGGATTTGCATTAATGCATTATGAAAAAAGTATAAATATATATAATTTCATCTACATTGTACATTGTCCGAACCACGGTCAGTGATTAGAAGAGATTAAACTAGAAAATTCATTTATTCATTGCGCGGAATTATCTAAATAGAGAAAATAACAAAGTATCAAATATAATGAAATAATTGGAGTCATTATTTTGAATAAAAAGGTGGGACACTGACGGTACGGTGTCCGAACCACGGTCATATATATTGGACTTAAAAGCTTGTTAAGTTCTTTGATGTTAAAAGCTTGTCGTGGTTCACAAGCATACCTAAGATCAGGCGAAAAGGCGAGAAAGGTAATCGGAATCTCAGAGTTCCTTTTTTTTTCAAATTGAAGAAGAAAATTTAGGCCATCGTTTGTGAATAAATATACAGAGAAGAAAATGTTGGACAAAGTGTGTTAACGACAGAAAATCTAAGCAAGATAATTATATATCTGAGGGTTGCTCTTGTCCCTCTCCAAGTATTCTCGATCGATCAGGCTTTCGATCCTCTTCTTCAAATCTGCCGGTTTTATTGGGAATTTCAGCTGCAAATCACAAAAACATAATCCGTATATTGCATACTACATTATTACATTTAGAACCATACTGAGAACTCTCATCATCATCATCATCATCATCATAACAACAAGGGTCAATATTTGAGTACATAACCAGTAGGCTTTGGACCGAGTAACGAATTTCACGTTCTTTTTCATTAACCAACATGTTACTTGTCCGGTTAGTCATCAAGTGATATCGACCAGCTCAAGATATAACTCCATTACTTTTAAGTCCATAAAGTTCCATTTATCTCTTATTTCAGATCATCACGAAAGCATGAAGAAAGGTTACCTGTTGGAAGAGCTCAGTGATTAGAAGAGTATGGCTCAAGACTTTTCTTGTCTTCATAATTCGAACAATGGCTGCATCGATCTGTTAGAGAAGGATGCGATGGGGAAAGTCATTTATGTCAAATCTTCTCTTGTTCAAGGGAAGCAAGAGGTTGTAAGAAATATCTAAGAAACAGTATCGTAAACGAAACAGGAGCAGAAATCAACCTGGTATTGTCGGTCCTGGAATACTCTCTCTGTTGTACTCGTGTTCTCTTCTACTGTCTCTTTCATCTGGATTGCATTCACCTGCACCCCAAAACAAATAATAGTTTATTATATGCCATAAGGAAACAAGAGAGACCTACGAGATTCTAGCAAGCTTCAAGTGAGGCAACCCAAAAAAAAAAAATTGATGTACCTTAATGCGATACAGAGGAGCTGTAAAGCTGTCATTAAAATCAAATTCATCCCTGTCTTGTACGTCTCTTCCCTTTGGATACTGCAAGAACATTTACGTAAGGCACATCAATATGGAAAAAAAAAGCAGAGCCACGATCTCAGTAGTTTCTGCATTAGTAGAAAGGCGAGTTAACAAAGTTCAGATTTTAGCCTAACCTTCTGCAGGACACGAACTTTCCCACAAGCAAGGGACTGCAAAGTCCTTCTCAGTTCCTTGTCCTCTATGCCAGTGGAATCTTTAATGTCTTCGAAGCTAAGTTTCATCGCATCGTTAAATAACATCAACACAACAGCCTGAGACAATAAAAGACAACACATCTTCTAAGACAATACTATAACCTCGGGGAAGACGAGTAAAAGTCAAAACGAATGACACGAAAAGCTTGAAAAGATAAACAGAGAAAAAATCGACTGACCTGAAACAGAGACACAGCAAGCTCCTTTTTACCTCTAAGGAAATCTGCCTTCAAAACACAGTGACCTAATGAATTTTGCCACATTAACCTCCTACCACTGTACTTGCTCAAATAGAACTCTTTGAAGATATCCTACGAAGCAAACAGATAAATTAGAAATTGTAAGAAAAAACCCATCGCAGAAAGGAAAAATATATCAGAAGTTCTGGTAAAACCTGATAGACGTTTAATTCATGAGGAAGCTTAACATCCATAGGTGGATATGTTGGCCAGTACCTGCATTATACGTTGGAATATTAAACAAGTTTTATAAATATGACATGCTATCCGGTATAATCCTGGATGAATTTGATACATAGTACATACCCTGTTGTTAAAACGTGGACACTCATCTCAATTCCGGATGGCAGTTTTGTTCTGGCCTGAGACGATTGTTTGAATGACTCGTTGATTTCCTTTGACAATTCAATATCCTGGAGAAAATTTTAAGCAAACAGGGAGTACAAGCTCATTATAATTGTTGTACATGTAAGATCATCCAAAAATCTTGTCTGAGATAAAACACCCCGACTTGGTGGGATTAAGTAACAAAGAATATGAATACTAGGATATATTTTAAGCATAAAACTCCAGAAAGTAAGATAATTAAAATATAAGATCCTTCTGTTTGTCCCTTTAGTAAAACTTAAAGACGAACAACTTTTTTAAAAAAGAGAGGAGAAAGAAAGAGGGACCTTGAACATCCCTTCGAGCTTGTTTGTAAACTGGCTACCACACTCAGTCTTGAGCTGTAGGTGTCACCAAAGTTGGGTTAGTGGATAAGAATTTAGTAATATATAAAAGTTTGCGGTGAGAAAGAGATATATCAGTTTTTCAACCTTAGATATCATGGATTTCTCAGCATCAATTGAAGCACTCTTTCCCAACAGGAGTCTCTTTGCAAGATCCTTTTTGTAGAATGCTTCGAACACATCTTTACCCTTTAATTCAAAAAACAGAAATCTTTCAGCAAAAGTGGTATCTAGATGGTCAAATAGCTGGTTTTCAGAGCATGCACAGGCCTGAAGGCAGCAAGTTAACAGAGACAAACAGATGTAAAGAATCAGAGATAACCTGGATAAATCTGAACAAAACCAAGACTTTTTCAAGGGTACTCTCCAATTCTTCTTCAGAAGTACCCTTATTCCCAGCACGGAGCTTCTCGTCCAAAAATTTGGCAATAAGTTCAGCTGGCCGGTTCTGCAAAACAGACCAGGAGCATAAGATGTATGTTACGTGCAAACATGAAACTTCTGTAAATATAATACGGTGAATCACCAATGAGCAGAATACTGATGTGAACTTTTTTCAAGAGGATTTTTTATATTACATAAGAAAATTACTGCTCAAGACGCTAGGTCCAAATAATGGATAAAATTGGTCTAGATATTTGGTATCCGAATTGATGAATACTAGAGCAATATCGTAATTATGTTTGACATTTAAACCCAGTGCCCTAAAATGTCTAACAAACAAAATTATAGCAATGCAGTGCATAAACACCCATGAAAATCTCTAGATTGCTATAATTTTGCAGCATTGTAGCTATAATGTTGACATTTCCAAATAATCAGCATATTGCTTTTAATATGAAAGTAAAACTGTTAGCAAAAGATAAGGCAATAATCCAGAAAATAAATATTAAATACCTGGCGAAGATTTATCAGATGCTCAAATGAATCTTTGATGGTGTTTCCAAATGATTCATTCTTGCAAAAGCTCTCTTCCCACACTATGTCAAGAGAAGCCTTGAAGTCCAAAAGTGATTGTACCATATCTTTATCTTTCTCTTCATCCATAACGATCTTCTGCCCAGTTTTCCGAATGTAGGAACTTAGCGCCTGCCTCAGAGACTCAAGTGCATTGACCCTAGAAAACAGAGTGTACATCCTCCGCAGGTCCTCAGTACGACGTCCATCCATTAATGGTGTGAAACCCTGGGGGATGTTCAGAAATAAAATAAGCTTAAAGCGAACCAAACTTTGCTAATATGCATGTAACCACAAGGATGACAGGAGAGTTAAACCTTATCAAGAACAGCAAGTATATGGCGCTCGAGAAGTTGCTTTTCAATAGTTGATATCAGGGGCTTCCTGGTTGCTGCATCTATGTATAGTATGCATCTTTCATTCTCTTCATGCAACCTTCCCTGCACCAATCACAAGTAGACACCTTAGAGAGACCAGATCAACTAATAACCTCTACGGCAGCTAATCATAAGGAGAAACTATATAAAGTCATGCAAGGCACCTCGACATGCTTCAGGTACTCGGGAACGTCATACTGCTGCATGTATTTCATTCCTTCCGCAGCATAAAATTCAGAAGTGCATTCAAGGAAATGTTTCTCAAAGCTTTCCGTATATATTCCCAGTGCAGTAAACATCTTTAAAAGATGGCTTAGTAGTGTCCTATTAACAGCTTCGGCTAACCTGCACGACCAATGTCATGCAAGAAAGGTCATTAGGTTCAGGTTAAAACATTATCCAATATATAAATTACTTACAATAGTGCTCATTGGTCTTGAAATTTTACCTATAACTAATTTTCACTACTACACAAGAATAGTTCATAGGCCATCTAAAACTTTGCTCAGAAGCAAGACAAATAAGGCAAAGGGTGGCTTTATGAAGATAAAATTCCCAACCTTGCTTCTCATATTTTTAAAGACCGGAATTATAACAAAATTACCTTTCTTTTTCAATCATTCTTAAGAGAGCAGTAACTGTCCTCTGCTCAACTTCAGGGGACAGAGAAAGATGCTTCCGAAAAAGCTGCAGGCCCATCTCCCATAACGAACGTACATTCGTGTTTTGTATCACATATTTTCTATCCAGAGACAAGGCTATACTACGGATCATTAGCATCTGGTCACAGAAATCTTGCCAGCATTTCTCAACGAGGGACAAGAAAACAGACAGATCAGTGTCTTGCCCAACTAAAGACTGTAAAGCTGCAGAGATGTGTTCTTCACATTCCTTCTCGATCCGCTCGTAAAGCTTCCCTTCGAGCTTATGCAAGCAAAGGTTATCAACAGCCTGACGAAACAATCAACATTTTCTCATCAGTAAGACATTTTGACAGCTTGAAACAAGAAGCGCCCGATAAAGAAAGCTAGAAAATTTACAAGTAACCTTACCTGGTAAAGCCCCTCGAGGTCAAAAGAAAGAGGCTTTTTCAGGAATATAGCTCTGATAGCTGACTGCAGCTTTTCCCAAGTAATCTCCTCAAAGTTTGTTGGTAGACTTGGTTTGGCTTCACATATATATATTACAAACGGTACCAATCAGAAACCTTAAAATGATGAAAATGGTTTTATCCACATCCTCACACAATTGCTAGCCACTCCAGTAATAATGATTCTCACAGATTGTACATAACAAAGATACCGGATCTTAAACTCACAGATCTGCTTAAAAAAATTCAGACTTTAAGAAACACAAACACACTACCACTCATCTACATCAAAATCAACAACCAAGCTCGATTTGCAGTGAATCCCGCTGCAATTTAACACTAAAACCCACACAAAATTCCCATCAATCGCAAGTAATTATCCAGCAAGCCTATGAAAAAAAACAAAAAACCCTAAAATCGAGAAATCAATCGTACAGAGAGTCATTTCCAATCAATCAAGAGCATCAATTTTACTTAGTATCCAAACCAATCCTAAGATTACACGGAAAAAAAACACATAAGAAACATCGGATTACGATCAAAATCGCAATGAGAGAAATCGCGCGGAATACCTTTATTGAGCCTGATGACGAACTTCTTAGTAGGCTGCGGAAGTGTAGCCTTCTTCCGAGAGAGATTGGCGGCGGCGGGAGTTGCATCATCCTCCATGGGAAAGCCAACCTTGTCGGCGGCGTTAGGCTGCGAGGAAGGAGTGTGGAGGCCGTTCTTGGCCTTTTTCATCGGCGGCGGAGAAGAGTAGGAAGAGTCGGTGGGGGCAGAAGAAGCGGCGGAGCAAGTAGAGCGCTTGGTTGGAAGAGACATGAAAAATCGGGAGAGAGGAGGTGAAAATCAACAAGAAGAAGAAGACATGTCCCAATTAAGGCCTTAACCCTTTCGATGAAAGTACTGTGCTCTCTCTCTCTCTCACTCACAGACCTACGCGAATTTCGCGAAATTAGACCAAGAAATTGGAGATAATTTGTTTGTTTTTTTTTAAATTTTTGATATGAAAAATATAATTATTTAACTTATATACTCCCATGTTCCTCAAACATTGACTTTTTATATTTTTCACAGATATTAAAAAATAATTATTGTTTACTTTTATCTATTATTTTTTGTTTATTTTTGAATTTAAATTTATTTTTTTCTATTACTTTTTGTTTGTTTATAATCTTGAAAAAGTAATATATTAAATTTAATCCAGAAAATCAATCTATTATGAACAAAAATAAAATCTAAAACATCAAACTATCAGAAACAGAGAAAGTATATGATTAGAAAAAATATTAATCTGCATTTTTTAATTGGTTTTTTGGTTTGGATTTGTACCAGTTCATAAATTAATTTATTTTGATAAAATTGTAAGACCATATATATATTTTCCAAAAATCTAACAACATAGATATATGGTCCAAATCCCATTGTGGGTTTTGTCGCCGGTATCCAGTTTTTGTGTTTCACCTTCCTATTTCAGTTCGATTTTAATATTACATCTTTTTTTGACATCAAAGGCACCATATATTAAAACTTATGATCCGAAAATATTTGGCTCGGAAGCCATCCATCTTGGAATCTGAAAGTCTACATGGGAAAATACATCGCCTCGCAGCCGAGCTCCTTTCGCAAGGTACTCAGCGCGGACATTCAAAACACGAGAAATAAAACGAAGCTCAAAATGATGAAAAGAAGGTTTAATCGTAGAAAATTCCTCTAGTTCTGGATCTAGTGTCGGCCATTCTTCTTCTTCTTCTATCACTCTAATGAGTTGCTGGCAATCTGTTTCAAAGATCATCGATTCGAATCCTAGATGGGCCACCAACTTCATTGCCCAGATCAAAGTATTTGCTTCCGCATGGAGAGCCGAGAGTACATTTTCTTGTGCTAGTAATCCGTACCTCTTGCTTCCATCCTCGAGCTCCGAGACCATACCCCCTCCAAAGACCTCTCCAGCCGCCGTCCAGGACCCATCTATCTGGCATCTTGGTCTCGTTTGCTCGTCTGTCCGAGGATACCCCAAGGAAGCCTCCTCTCATGTCTCCTCACACGCTTCTGATACTATTTGGGCTGTTTTCCACACCCCGGCTTCTTGTTTTGCTGTTTGTAGAATATCCAGGGCGGTTACCTCTATATTGTTGAAAACTTTATCATTACGTGCCTTCCAAATGTACCAGATGATCCATGGGAAAACTTCTAGAGCTAAATCAGAGTCTCCCTTTTCCTTTGCTCGAGACAGCAAATGATCAAAGTTCCGGTACAGGGAAGTACTCGGGAATAGGTCCGGAGTCGTCGTGATCTCAGAAAGGTTCCACGCTTGACGTGCCGTCGGACATTCAAAAAGAAGATGGTTTATTGATTCACTTTCCGCCCCACACCTGATACAGGTACGATCACTTCCACAATGTCTATCCACCAGCTTACTTTTGACTGCAACACACCCCGAAATCGATTGCCATAAGAAATGCTTGATTTTCTGCGATGTTTTCAGAGATCATACTTTACTCTTAATGGAAGTAGTACTTGGTTCTAACACCATCTGGGGACCGTTCGCATCCTTAAGCTCATTAGCTAATGCATATCCCGATTTGACCGTATACGCTCCAGATTTCGTATATGCCCAAAGGAATCCATCGGTTTTAAAACCTCGACTGGGTTTCAGACTTTTGATCAGCGTAATCTCTTCCGGAGCAAACAGCAATTGAAGTTTATCAAGAATCCATTCCTTAGTGTTTATGTCAGTCAGATGACTAACAAAAAGGTGTGGATCTCGGACTCCCCCATTATCTAAAGCTGTTCTTGTAGGGGTCACTGGAATCCAGGCATCACTCCACACTTTCGTGTTAAAACCCGACCCAATATTTTTCCGGAGACCCGCTTTCAGCAAATCTCTGGCTGCCATTATGCTTTTCCTTGATCACCTCCATTGGGTTGGAATATCGAAAATACCTTCCTCGCAAAAATTTTGAGTCGGATTTTGAATGATTCTCCACAGTTGTTTTGCTAGGAGGGCCATATTGAAGTTTTTGAGATCCCGGAATCCCAATCTTCCCTTATCTTGGTCCACACAAATCTTATCCCAAGCTATCCAATGGAGACCTTTTTTATTGAGTTTGGAACTTCACCAGAATTTGGCTATCACGCTCTGCAGTTTCTCGATAATCTCTTGAGGGAGGAGAAAGCATGACATAACGTAAGTAGGCAGTGCTTGAGCCACCGATTTAATAAGCACCTCCTTTCCTCCTTTTGAGAGTAATTTTGCTGACCATGAATTAATCCGGCTATTCAGTCGTTCTTGGATAAAAGCGAATGCTTGTTTCTTCGATCCACATATCTTCTGCGGTAAGCCCAAGTACATTCCCATTCCTCCCTCTTTCGAGATACCCAAAGCTCTTTTAATCTCACCTCTTTGAGCCAGTGGGACTTTATTGCCAAAGAATATAGAAGATTTCGATTTGTTCAATTGCTGTCTCGACACTCTTCCATAACAATTGATTATCTTCACCAGCTCTGCACATTGCAGGATATCCGCTTTACAGAAAAACAAGCTGTCATCCGCAAAGAGGAGATGAGAAATCGTTGGGCTCGCCTGCGCGATCTTTAACCCTGTGATACGTCCTTCTGCTTCTGCTCCCTTAATCTCAGCAATCAACGCCTCCGTTAGGATGATGAATAAGAACGGGGAAAGAGGATCGCCTTGTCTTAGCCCTCGCGATGGTCTGATATGTCCACTAGGTTCTCCATTAATCAATACTTGATAAGAGACTGAAGAAATACACCACTTAATCCATGCGACCCATTTCGAATCAAAACCCAACTTAAGCATCAGAGCTTCTAAGAAGCCCCACTCCACGCGGTCATATGCTTTACTCATGTCCGTCTTTATGGCCACAAAATTTTCTTTACAGGTCGGGTTTGTTCTCAATGCATGGAAGGCCTCTCGCACAATTAGTATGTTGTCTGTGATAAGACGTCGAGCTACAAAAGCTGATTGGGTCTCCGAGATGAGTTTCGGGAGATACTTTCTAAGCCTTTTGCATAAGATCTTAGAGATGATTTTATAGCAAACGTTGCAGAGGCTTATGGGTCGGAATTCTGCCATTTCCGATGGACGCTTTATCTTAGGAATAAGACAGATATTCGTTTGGTTGAGTCGAGGATCAAAACTCCCGGTTTCGAAAAATTCATTCACGGATTTTATGATATCATTTGAGACAACCGACCAGAATTTTTGATAGAAAAGACTCGTCATCCCATCCGATCCAGGAGCTTTCTCCGGATTTATATCAAAAAGGGCTTTCCGGATTTCTTCTTCCATTGGCATTTTAGTCAGAAAAGAATTGATCTGAGGGGAAATCTTCGCGGTAACATACCGTAGTGAGTCATCATAGTCATTTGACTGTGTTGATGTGAATAGGTTCTGGAAATATCCCGATGCCACCGCCGCAATACCTTCTTCGGTCTCTACCCAAGCTCCCGTTGGTCCCTTAAGCTTTATAATCCTGTTTCTAGCTCTTCTTTGCTTTGTTGTAGCATGGAAAAACTTTGTATTCCTATCCCCCTCCTTTAGCCATGTCACCCTACTCTTCTGTTTCCAGTATACTTCTTCCTCTCTAAAGGCTGAGCAAAGATCCCACTTAAGGGCAAGGATATCATTACTGGATGTAAGGTCATCTGCTTGTGCTAGCTCTAACTGAGTTTTTATGGCTTCAATTTTCTTTGCAGCATTTGAGGGATTTAATCGTTTCCAACTAGATATAGACTTTCGGCAATTGCCTATCTTAACAAAGAGATCTTCTCCTTCTGCAATCTATGATATCCCCCATCCTTCTTCTATTGCTTCCTTCAAACCATTGTTACCCAGCCATCTCTTATCAAAACGAAAACACCTCTGGATTTGTTGATCGTGGGAACAAATCCTAGCTAGTACTGGTCTATGGTTTGAGCCCCACATTTTTAAATACTCTACATTCGTGTGGAAAAACAGATGGTGCCACTCTTCATTGCCTACCGCTCTATCCAGCCTACAACGAACCTTTTCGTTGCTTCTAAATCCTAACCAGGAGAAAACATTTCCTTTAAATGGGAATTCTATCATTCCACAGTTCGCCAGCATTGCGTTAAAGGAGACAAAGGAAGTAAGAGTTTGTTTCCTCCCCCCCCCCCCCCCTTTTTTTTCATGATTACCCCTGATTTCATTGAAATCTCCAATCTGAAACAAACCTCCTACTCGAGAGAGACTGGTATGTGTAAGCCAATCCCATACTTCATCGCGGTATTCAGCAACCGGATCACCATAGACAAACGTCATAAACACCTTCTGCCCTTCTATGGTAGCTTCAATGTCGATCAACCTCTCATTTGAGAATAAAATATTAACATCAAAAGAATCTAAATAAAACAAAGCAAGTCCCCCGCTTCTCCCCTCAGGTTCCACGGTGAACAATTTAATATAACCAAAAGCAACTTGAAAGTCTTGCATAAAAGAAAAAGAATTTTTTGTTTCAGAAAGAAAAAGAAAAGAAGGAGAAAAACAAAGGTGCAACTCTCTTAAGTGATGTTTAGTCAACTCTGCTCCTTGATGTAATCATCAAACCGGTGGTTGAACCAGAGCTCCATCAAACATGCCACTCAAGCCACCAAGGGTCCGACCAGGACATGTGTGACTATAATGNAGTCAGTGTGAGGACAAATTACATTCACAGGCCAATGATCAGTTTGAATTTTGGTATTATTTGGATTTTGAGCCTTGTTTATTATAATTGTTTAATGGAAATTTTTTTTTAATACTATTATCGTCGCCCGACATATGGTTTAGAGGTTAGAAAAAATATTGATTAACCGTAAATTTACGGTTATTTGTTTTGATTCGATTTTAAATCCGGATAACCATAATTTTATAAAGTAAAATAAATATTTTCAATTTTATTATATAATCTGACAAAATATTGATTAACCGTAAATTTTTATGTTTCAAAGTTAACATAATCTGACATTCTAAATATATCTATTAGATTTTGATAGTGTTAAAAATTTATATTAGTTAGACTAACATGTACTAAAAAAAGTTATCAGCAAAAGTAAATAAATAAAACTGAAAAAAAAAATACAAAATATTAATTTTCTATTTATTTAGTCAATAAAACAGAAAAAAAAAATGTAATATTTCTATTTGAAATGCAAAACTGTAAAAAAAGAAAAAATAAAGAATTAAGCATGTAAAAATTAAATTTATATTTCTCACAACAACAAAATATTTATTGTATTATATTATGCAAAGTATACTGTGAATTTTTTTATTTAGGTTTATCATTATGTTGAACCGAAAAAAGTTTTGTGTCAGCTCTTTCAATCCTATTTTTTTAAGTTCACAAAAGATCTAAAATCGTTTTCTACTTTTTCGTTTTTCATTTTCATTTTACAGGTTATAAAATAGTAAATTATAAACACATGTATACACAATATCATAATATGGATTAAAATAAACATGATTCATATGAGTCCATCGATTAGATTTTGACACGTATAATATAAAAAAAAATTAATTAAAAAATTAAATATGATAAACGAAAATAATTGGAATTCCAATAAAAATAGTATAACAATTCGTCAAAGTTTTATGATAAATAAATATATAAGTAGCTAGATCATTAGAAATAAACAAAATTCATCTAGGAATATATAAAAAAATATTTAGAAATATGTAATAGATTATATTTATAAAAAATGAGAATAAAATTAAATAAATAAATTTTAGATTTCTTTTTATGTAGTTTTGTTTTGTTTTTCGTAATCTTATTTTATGTTTTTTACTGGTGATTCGATTTTGATTTTGAATTTTTTTTTTCAATTATTTTTTTTATGGATTTTAAAATATATTATTATAAATTTACTTATATCCGGATCCTAATCTAGTTAAATATATGTTTGATGTGTGTAGCAAATAAATGATTCTTTTTTGGCAAATCAAACTATCAATATTAAAATTTAAAAATTTGGATATTGGTTTTGGAAATATAAATACATCAACATATGTGTGTATCAATGCATAATTTCAAGTAAAAACCCATTTTTAAGTTTCAACCTTTCTATTTTAGTGTATTAATTAGAAAGATACATTTAGTGTATTATTAAGTGGTAAGATAGAATTTTTAATAAGTTTATTAATGTGTGAAAAACTATAAAATTACATTTTCTATGAAAATAATTTTGATTTCTAAAAACATTTATCCATGTTAGAATCATAATTATGATGTAATATGTGATAAAAAATTCGAATTTTATCCTATCTCCAGATAACTTATATCCAGCTGATTCCGCTCTATCCGAACTATCCAAGTCCGAGTTCTTGTTCTATCATGTGTACGACACCTTGACACGGAGTGAATGGTTATAATGGAAAGATATATGTGTATGAAATCATGTAAAAAAGCAAAAATAGTTACTAAAAATATTGGTGTCAGAAAGAAGTGGAAGAGTCAGAAACGTGGGTGCGTGGTCTTGAAGGATTTGATACTGTTTCTGCAGTCTTCCACAGTTTCTTCTGCTCCTCTTGTTTGTTTTTTCTCTTTTCTTTTTGGTTTTTAGGTTTCATGTTTCTCTGTAAGGATCTCTTTGATATTCATCAACTTTTCAGAACATATTGACTTTAGTTATTTTATAAGCAAATCACAAACAAAGAAAGTATAATTTTCTTTGAGTGAGAAGATTCAAATCGAAACATAATAATTCAATTTGATGAGAATGATAAGTCGTCTTTCTCTCTCTATGAGTCAGAGCAGAAAGCTTTTTGATTGGGTGTGTGGCTTTTCCAGACCTGACCAAAGTCAGGGAACAGAACTCAACTCAACTCAATGCAAACCTGCCTTTTCTCATCACTCTTCTCTCACTGCTCACTCTCACACACCTTTTTCTCTCTCTCTCTCTTTTGTTTTTTTGTTTTTTCAGTTATCTTTTTGTTTTTTCATTAATAGAGTCTAGAGAGTTCCTCCTATTGCCCATAATCTCTTTGGACCAATATATTTCACATTTGCAAACAAAAGAAAATCATCACTTTTATAGAGTTATATTAATTACAAAACAATAACAGTAACATAATTTATGTAAATAGCAACGGTGTGATATAAGTTTTCTTTAGACAAATGCATAACAAATTGAAATGAAATTAAATGACTGAATTACATAAATTACATAAAACTCCTAATTAATTAAAAAAGTGAGAAATTTTGCATTACCAACTTAATAAGAAACAGAACATTAGCAACCACACACAAAAACAAAAGATGATCAAATCAAATAAAGAGAGGTAGAAACTGAAGATTTAGAAGAAGGCCATTCATCAAGGAACTTATAAACTCTCTTACTCCGTTGCTCTTCTTCTTCTTCTTCATCATCATCATAATCTTTGTCTTCTCTTTGTTTCAGCTTCCCCTCAAGCATCAATGGCCTCTCCCGCGTCCCCAAGTCAGTGCCAAGGATGAAACAATGTCGTTCTGGTTGCTTCTCCCTCTGTTTCAGAGATTCATATCCACAAGAGCCATCATCATCTTCCACTGCTAAGCCTGATGAGCTTTTGATTGACCCTGAAGGTTCTATGGAGAAGAAATCATCCATGTATCCACTTCTTTTACTTCTTACCCTTCACATTAAGAGCAAAAAAGGCTCAAGCTTTGTGTTTCCATTAGAGTAAAAAGAGAGTAAAACAGAGGAGGGTTTGTGTCCAAAACCTGGAAGAAGAGAGAGAAGAGTCTAGAAAGAGACTTCGTGGGGAGGAAACAGAGAATTGAGGAGGAGGAAGAGGAGGAAGAGGCTTTCTTGATGAACGGTTCTTGCCTCTGTGCATATGCCTCTCACAGTACTTAGAATCTGGTGAAGCTTCTTTCGAGCATCTCCATTTCTTGCCATCAGTTCTTCTGCATCTTCCTGGCTCTGCATCTATCTTTCTTCCCAGTCCCATCTCGTACACATTCCAGCCAACTGCTTAAAACACACACAACAAAGTTAATGTCTTTACATCATCACCAAATCAACCCTAACCATACAGCCTTTATACTACAATTGATAACCATATAGCTAGAAATCTCTCATAGTGGTAAAAAAAAAGAAGAAAAGAGAGAAAGTTTGCTTACAGTGTGGAGATAGGAAGGTGGAAGGTGAAGAAGAAGAAGAAGAAAAAGAAGAAGAAGAAGAAGAGGAGAAGAGAAAGGGTCTTCTAATGAGGAAGAGAAGATGAGGTGGAACCGGAACATTTGCAGCTAAGTACTTGAAGACCAGAGCTTGATTTTCAAGCTCTTCCCATTGTGACTCGGTGAAGGGAATCCTAGTAGCCATGAAGAGATATAGAGAGAGAAATGATGAAGAAGAGGAGAGATTAAAGAAGGGGTTGTATTGCAAAACTGCAGTGTAGAGAGAGTAGGTATGTTTTTATTGATAAAGTGTCCATTGGTCACCTGCAGTCTGCAGAATCTCTGTGCTTCATGTCCTCTTCTTGTTAATTATTCCTTTTTCTTCTTTTTATTTTCTTTTCATCTTGTTTTGGTTTCATCTTAAGCAAGCACCAATTAAGTATTTTCTTTCTTAAAGCTAGATTTTTGACAAAGGGACATATCTAACTTAAGTTTAGACTCATGATAAATTTATTATATTATATTTATGAGTTTTTAACTTTCGTTTTGTTTAGAAAAAGGATTTTATTGAAAAACGAGAAAATTGGTAACCGAAAAGAGAATCTAACAAGTCATGAAACTAAGTGGCTAAAGTTATACAAATTTTTAATGAAGTTAAAATCAGCTCTATTATTCATCATTTGTGAGAACAGAACGTGTACCTTACTTGTTTGATTTAATTCTGCTTCCGTCTTATAGTTTAGATAGATTCAATTCAAGCCTTATGACACAAAAATGTAAATTTTACAGACGAAAATAAAATATTGATTGAAGGCCCTTTTCAAAAAAAAATAATAATAATAAAATAAAATATTGATAAATTTGTGAAAGTAGTCTTCAATTTAAACCCTACAATATTTACAAGGCATTTATTTATGATCCTCAATATAGTTCCTATATAGTCAATCGAAGGGATTTATGTCCGTCATTTATTTGTGAAAGTGGTCTTGAATTTTTTTTTTTTATTGTTTTATCTTTTTTTAATGGGTGAATTAGCCCAATAACCATATTGGATACTAAAATTAAGAATATAGCCATATTATGTTCAAAACCTATTAAATAACCAAGCTTTTTTTTTATAGGACAAAATTATCCCTCTGGCAACATATATTTATTTTGTACTACTTTTCTATTATCAGCAACATACTATATGAATATTACCGATAGTATAGAATCGAGATTATTTGAGAAATAATTAGCAATGTTACTTAGTTTTAAACAAATTTATTTCTTATAATATACTATATAATTATAAAATAGTATATCTTCGAAA
Source organism: Alliaria petiolata (assembly GCA_020283515.1). Lineage (NCBI taxonomy): Eukaryota > Viridiplantae > Streptophyta > Magnoliopsida > Brassicales > Brassicaceae > Alliaria > Alliaria petiolata. Next base: position 11,143,520 of record JAHZTW010000003.1, on the reverse strand, counting down.
TTAAATTCTACACCCTAAACCCTAAACCATAAACTATAAAATCTAAACCCTAAACCCTACCTAAGGATTAGTGAACCCAAACTGATTAGTGTAAAATTTTTGTATATAAACCCTAAATCCTTAAATCTAAACCCTAAAACATAAAATCTAAACCCTAAACCCTTCCTAAGGACTAGTGAACCCAAACTGATTAGTGTAATTTTTTGTAATTAGTGTTATATCATCATGTTTTTTTTATAATAAAAAAAAAAAATTTTTTTTTGTAATTAGTTATATCATCATGTTTTTTTTGTAATCCTACACCCTAAACTATAAACGCTAGTTTCTTCGTTTAAGTTTAAGATGACTTTGTTTTAACATATATCGCGGTCAAAGGCATTAGTTTCCGAATTGACTCATAATCATAATCACTCCGATATATTATCAAATGTTTGAAAAATCTTCAATGAAAAGGCTAATAAGATAATAAAAGAGAAATTGCATTGGAAAACCATAACGTAAGATGAATTAAAGAAGTAACCATAGCAAACATATGGGTAGAATATGTATAAGAACACCGAAAGAATCAATAGTACATACCAACACAACCAATACATAGAATAGTCTAACGTACATATAGAATAACACAACAATGCGATTAAGAGATAATGTGTTCGATGAGTCATGTCATCAACCAACGATTCAAGATCTCTTGACTCATGAAGAGATTTGAAGAGGAATTGTCGACGACGATGGGGGTTTGCTCCACCGCCACAGCAAAGCTTCGGCGAGACAGCCGGATCTCGGATATATTTTCGAAGCTTCCGATGATAAGCTGAGGTTGCCTCCCCTGCCACCACCGCAAAGCTCCGGCGAGACTCACCCGGATCTCGGATATCTTATTGAAGCTTCCGATGATGAGATGAGTTTGCCTCCGCCGCCACCGCAACCGCGACTCGCGAATCGATTCAGATCCGGTGATCTCGCTGATCTCCGACTCTATCTCCGAACACTCCATCGCAGCAGACCTGTAAGCGACGGCGCGTCAATCGCGTGACTTCTTCCGATTGATATCACCGCTTTCCTTGGCATCGGCATAGTAGTCGGTGCGATCGGGAGAGAAGAATCCGATGATATTCACTCGTTCCCGACACAAAGAAGGAATTAATACATGTTGGAGTAGTTTGGGAATTAATACATATTATACATGCTGTATCGGATGCCAATTTTTTTATGGTTAGATAGCTAATATCGAGTGTCAATATGGCTATTGATTGGTATTTCCCTTTTTTAATCGACTTATTCTTGAATGTTTTGAATTCCCACAATATTCTTCTAAATGTGGTTATAATTTATAGATATAAAACCATGCACGCAAACTTAGCATATATAACTGCAATTATGACAGAGATTATAAAGGCCTTATTAAACAAATACAGAGAACAAAAAAACTCGTCATCTAATTTAAAACATATCTAGTATCTATAGTATTACAAGAAAAAAAATTATTTGTATCCGATTACTATTATTATCAATCAAATAAACCATATCTTTTAAGTTTTAACTAGACATCCTTCTTTGTAGAGCATTCTCTCTCTTCTCTCAATAGAATCCTCTAGAGAGGATGCTCTTCTTTCTTTTTGTTTTTGATTCCGGTTAAATTAGATTGTAATTTCCGATTTTGTTTAGTATGTTTTCCGATTATGTTTGGATTTTTTTAGATAAGTGTTTTCTTTTTCTTCCCTTTTCGTGATTGTGGTTGATTTTTCAGATTTATCTCCGGTTTGACCAAATTTTAATAGCTTATTAGAAATGCTTTCTTTTGTCAACGTTTTATGCTCGATCATTTTTTTCACCAAATGATGACAAACGAAAGCATTTCTAATAAACTAATATATTGGGCTTCAATGGTATGTAGTTTTGTTTTTACGTTTTCAAAACACTGAATACATATAATTCACAATAATAAATACGGATGGCTAAAAAATAAAAATTAACAAGTTATTTTCAATCCATCTCGCATGTTTTAAATTTATAACTAGTTTAGACAAAAAAAATCATTCATCTAATAGATAGTATATTTTTTAGCGTTTAATTTTATTTAGTTTTCACTTTTTCCATCATATTAATTCTGCTACTTTATTATTCAGCTATTACGCTATTTTGCTATTCAATTGACATATCAATCAAACTCATTGTGTTATAAAAATATGTCCAATATTATCTAAGTTAACATTTCTCAAATCTATATATATAAATGAGAATAAAGTCTCTTCTTATGATGCCACCTCATCAACACCTATCTTAAAATTATGACACATCATCAACCAATTTTTATTTGATTTATTATGTTTTATGTTATTTAATCTTTCAATTCTTATAATAGCTAACATTCATTAATGTAATAGATTCAAATAGAATATGAAATTTAATAAATCATAAAAGATAGTTTATATATTGATCTAAAGAAACTTTAATATAATAATTTTAATTATATTATATTTATAGATTTTAAAATATATTTCTTAGTTAAATATTTTTAAAATTTTAACGAATTAGAATAAAAAATATTTACTATAAGTATGTTATACACTTATAACAGTTATAGGGGAGAAACAAAAACATGTATTTTCATGGTTAGAAATCAGTGTTTAAGTTAATGGAATTTTAAAATATATGAGAGATAAAATATGTTATCCCAAATTTTTAACATGTTCAACACAATCTTCGAATAAAAAATGGACAAAGTTTTATAAAAATTCTACAACACATAAATTAAAGAACATAGATTGAGACTGACGAGAGAAAGAAGAGTTATGAGGAACATAGTGAATGTTAAGTTAAACCCGCAGCAAAATAATAGTTGTAGTTCAATATGTTGCGTTTGTGAGAAAAAGAAATAGAGAGGGAGGAAAGAGAGAGAGAGAGACGGAGAGATTAATGTATCTTGCAAATACATCGATCACATTAAACATTTATGAAAAAATTATTAATATTGTTGTAATGTAGCTAAAAAAACATTAGATGTTTATGAAAGGGAAGGAGAGATGAGTGACACGGAGAGAGAGAGAAATATTAGTTCATCTTGCAATTACATCGATCACTTCAAACGTTTATGAATTTTTTTTTAATATTGTATATAATGTATCTCAAAAAAACATTAGACATTTATGAAAGAAGATTAATGTTTTATGAATGAACATCCGGTTCAAATTTAAGAAAAAAGAAATGTAAATATAATATTAATATATTTTTCACATCTAAAGTTAATAAGTGATATCAATATTAGAATATGTGACTATTTAATTTTTGTTTATCAATATTTATATTCAAAAGTTCGATATGTAATATTATTTATGAATCCAACATTTCTTTGAGAAATTTTAGCTTCTATAAACTTCATTCAATATATTATACGTTTTCAATCAATTATATTTTATTAACAGTATCAAAATGCTAATAACTAAATAAAATAATATTTTATATTACTAATACTAATTTTTTTATAACTATATTATTGAACGGGATGTTAAATTCTTCGTGAAGCGCGGATCATACACTAGTTTTGATATTTATATATGGTTTAAAAATTATAATTTATTCTATTGTTATAATATTTGAAATCATATAATTTTATTTTTTATAAAAAAATCTTTTAGAAAATAAACTATCGTCGTATAAAAGCTTCGTAGACTCGTTGCACAACACGTTCGACAGATATTAATAGTAATAATACTATACATAATAGTAAATTGTTTGAATAACAAAAATAATGAGAAAATAATTTAAAAAAAAAATTGGGAGAGAGAGAAAGGTAGATGAGTTAGAGGCAAATAATAGTGAGTCTGCAGACTCTGATAACTTCTGCACTTTCACAGCTCTCACTCACTCCCATACACACCAATCACTCATGCCACATCTCATTCTCTCCGTCCATAGTTTCTAAAGAATTTTTTAAGATATATTAAACAAAAAAAAAATTATTAAAATAATAAATAAATTTCTTAAAAACTTAGGAAACTCACTCAAGTTTAATATATCTTAAGAAACTCTTTAGGAACTATGGATGAAGATGCTCTTACATACATATTTTGGATGTTTCACGTCGGGGATATAATTTAAATTTAAAATTTTATATTATGGCTTATGCAATAAATTTAAAATATCTAATTTTACAGTTAAGTATTATTAACATAGTTCAATTCAGTGTTTAACATGTTTTGGTTAAAAAAAATAGTGTCTAACATGAAACATAGTAAAATATGAATGGTTTATTATGATTTGGGTTTCAAATTTTAATTAAATATATTTTTTATCTTAAAATAAATATAGATTTTTGATCATTTTTTAGTTTGTTTGAATTTGGATTAGAGCTAGACGAGCATATATATATATGATATAACCTATGAAAGTTGAGCTATAAAGTTTTGTGAATGCCAATCGAACTTATATTCATCGCATCTTTAATCTTTTAGTCCGTGAAAGTTGAGTAATTAGGTTATTACATATACGTAATTAATTCCACGAAAATAGATTAACTATTCATCCATGTTCGAGTTTTAGATCTCATCAAAATTTTATTTCTTTATTATGTGTAATTTTTTATTTGAATCAATCCTGAATTTGATATGTGTGAGAGTTTTAAACCTAAAATGATATTACAAAGAAAGCTGTAAGTACACAGCTGTAGTTGTAATACTTCAAGTATCGAATCCAATGAGATTTAACTGCACAATAATTCTTAAATCGAAACTAGTGCTAAGCTGAAATATGAGTTTGGTTTTGATACACACAAAGGAATAAAATAATTTAAAACTTATAACTAAAACATTGGGTATTAAGGAAATTCTTGCGGGTTCACGGTTTAAACTATTCAGAATTCATACACTAGAGTTAATCATAAATCTTTTTGTTCTAGAACTCCAAACACGAATCTTTGATAATCCCACTCTCGTGGTGTAAACAACCTAACCTAAAGACTATAAATCATACTTTTGCAGTAAATGAAGTCAATATGAAAGTGATGACAATCAAGTTTTGATATGTTCATGATAACACCCATATTTTACACTTTTTAAATATAATTTCAAATTTTTTTTGCACGTGTTCAGTAGTTTTCAAGCGATTTACATATTTTCTAGTTTTAAAATTTATTTCAGGTAACTAAGAAAAATGACCTTTTTTGGAGCTTTTTTGAGCAAAACCGCTTTTGAACAGATTCTGACCACTATAAGTTTTTGCATCCGATGAAGATCTTTTACAAACTCTCTATGGCTCATTTTTGGACAAAAGAAACATAATTGAGTTAGCTTCCTCGAAGAAGTGGTTTTAAGGAAATCCCATGGTTAGATCTTCATATATGCTCGTTTTACTGAAGACATGTCCTGCTGCCTCGAAGATGAAGCAAGCGCATAAGTCAGAGACAGACAAGAGCCATCCTCCGCACTACGAACCACTCCTCACGCAGCGTCTTTCCCTCCAAGTTGAGACCAGGAATGTGACGTTTTCATCAATCCCAAGTTCAAGCCCATTTGTTTCCAGAAAAAGACAAGACAACCCCTGACTCTTGAAAACTTATAAAAGCCGAATGTTCTAGAGTTTTTCAATCATCATGAACACCAAAATATCCCAACCAAAATTCATATCTGCCGTTCATGAGAATCTAGGCATTTATACTTTTGTGTTTTTCTAGTTCTTAGTTTTTGTCTTTGCTACTTCAAGGGAGCGTATCTCTACCTTAGTACCTCGTTTAGAGAAGATTTTGACCCCCTCTTTATTTATATTAATGCATTCGCATATTACTATCTTTTTCATGATACTTTTCGTTTCTCTGTCCGAGTAGTTATCTAGTTGAATTTTAAGGGTTTTCGAAAGGGTTTAATCATGGATCTTAGATATTAGATTGATAAACTTAGGATTAATATAGGTATCTTCACTTTATTCTTGTTCTTAATACATATTTGCTTGATTGATCACCTAGAAAATGAATCTATGATTAACAAAACTATTAACGTGCTGAATTTGTTAATCAGAACTAGAGTAGACGAGCAATTGCATCGTAACATACAAAAAGTGATGTGTATGTAAAATCTTACCCAAAATATTTCTGATGAACTACCTGCAAGTGCACAAGATGCTACTGTAGTACTTAGGGATCGAATCCACATAGATTGATGGTTGCACTATGAACTTTGTAAAGAAGAGTTCAAGCTAGTACGGAATATGAAAGTTGTTTGTTGTCTAACCGAAATGAAGGCAAAGCGAATGAAATCAAATGAACTTTAAACCAATAAACTAAAACGTTCGAGTTTTAGGGAATTCTCAGGGGTCATGGATTAAACTATTCATGTGGTTAGGAAGATAAATCTAGTGAAAGTTTCCAAACTCGAATCCATTCTCATATATGATCAACAAACTCTCGCATCTCTTTATCTATCAACCTACAATGATACCCTCGTACCTCGATGCAAGATGACAGCAAGCAGTAATGACAAGAGTCAATATGTTAATCCAATTCCATAACATTCAAGCTTTCGCTAATAATGAAAATGAACTTTTCTATGCTAGATCAAACCGATACTCAAGTGATGTTCAAGCAATATCGATATAGGATCAATCACTAACCGGCCGAAAAAGCAATATGCAATATTATCAACATAGACAAAGAACTCCTAGTAAACTTCTAAACATAAATCATTCAATCCTATTTGTTAAGCCATGATGAATCCCCTTTGAACAACTCTAAACCCAACAAATGACTACTCAAAAATATGAAACCACACCATAGCAACAAAGACAGTAAATTGCGTAGATGAAAAAGGATTTAGATAACTTCTCTGTAGAGAGATACAAAAGTGGAACTTTCTCCCTATAACAATAGTAGCAAAACCAAATAATCTATGAAACAATGAAACTTTTGGTGGCAATGAAACTCTTTGGTGGCTCTTTGGCTGCTCTCTCATTTTCGTGGCTCCTCTGATGCTTATATATGTGTAGCAGTCTACTAGGGTGAATTTTTGGGCTTCAAGACGAAATCCCCACAGAAATAGAAATTTTCAAAAATAAATCACCACTGATCGATTCAAGTCGTCTTGGGTCGAATGGTGGGTCGATTCATATATTCTAGAGGCTTATGCTCTGGTTGGATCGATCAGCTGTTTGATCGGATTAGGTCGATCAAGCTGCATCTATTCAAGGTGTAACTTCTCTACTTGCATTATTTCGTCATCAGCCATACCAATATTCAATAATTTGAGCATAACTTTTGATCCGCTTGATAACACCGATATTTTGCACCTATAAGCTATCATTTCAAGACCCATTTCAGGTGTTTTAACTCGGTTTTCAAAGGTTTGCAATTGATTTTCATGTTTTATACTTTCAAAAATCCTTTTAGGTATTTCGGGCAAATATGACATCTTTTGGAGATTTTTAGAGCGAAAAGACATTTTGGACATATTGAGACTACCATAAATATCAGATCAGATGAATGACTTCCACAAAATTCCTCTGGCTCAAATTTGGAGAAAATAATAAATTTGAGTCATGACTCGTAATAAAGTTGTTTAAGTCAATCCCACGGTTAGATCTCCAATTATGCCAAATCATTGAAAACATGTCTTGCAGCCGCAAAGGAGGAATGCATTGAGAAGCAGAAGACCATTGGCCGCACCATCAGCCTCTCATGGTGTGGCATGTTCCTCCTATGGTGCGCACAGCCAAGGCGGCAAGAGCAAGCCCAAAAACCAGGCCCACTTCAACGTTAAAGACTTTTGATCGTTTTAAAGCCTTCTCCGCACTTGGACAACCTATATAAACCACATCTTAGGGTTGAGAGAGAAGGAGACACGGAGAGAGAGAGAGAGACGTCTTGGAGAGAGCTGAGAAGCCATCCTTTACGCACAACAACTTTCGAGTTCTTAATTCTGTTTTTCATTCCTTTGTTCTTACATCTTTGTTTTTCAATACTTTAAGGGAGAAGCTCACTTCATCAGCAACTCTTTGGATGAAGATGTCTCTCTGAACCATCTTTAATGGAGACATCAGGTTTCTAAATCCTCTTTTCATTTTAATACAATCTCAATTTTCAGATACCAAATGATGTCTCTCGTTCCAATGAGCGAGTAGTCCTCTAGTTGGGTTTCCAAAGGGGTTTCGAAGGTTTTAATCATGGATCAATTTTGCTAGATTGTTAGAGATAGGGTTTGTATTAGGATTCTTCGTTTATTCTCGTCTTTAATGCATGTTTGCTTTTCCGATCAGTTCAACTGATATTAGGATTGATACATCCTTTAACTTGTGATTTTATCGATCCGAATCTAGAGTAAACGAGCGGTTGCGTCGTAGGGTGCAAATTGTACACCTATGGAGCGCCGTGAGTGTGTAGAAACCCGCACAATTATTGCGTGTTTTGTTACGTCGTGAGATACGAATTGTATACTCATGGAGTAGCGTAGATATTGGTGATTAGATCTATTAAAGTAGGGTAATCATAACGAACCGTTTCAGGAACCTAGTCGACATAGTCGCAATTAAATATAGTCTATCGCTTGTTTGATCCGATCCGTGAACCCCGAAGATTTCCTTTAAACCCAACACCTTTTATCTATTGATTTACAACCGTTTAATTTTCATCTCTTGCTCATTTGCATACTACAAACCGTGACACACACAAACCCCTACCTCTTCATTTGGTTTAGAGAAGTTAGAGATCTATGATTTTCACAAAACAACACTCTACCTCTTTATTACAGTAAGGGTAAAACTTGAAGAACAAACCCCCACAAAATCACCACTGTCTAATTCTACCTCTAGACCGCGTTAGTATTCAAGTTTTTTTGTTTATTTCTCACGATTTTCTTGTGTCTCCTTTCCTTGTTATTTTAGGTGCATGACCACTAGGAGAAACGCTTCTAACATCTTGCATGGATACACCAAGATCGATGGGCGCAAAAAAAAATCCAAAGGATAAGAAAACAACTAAGGATGGCTGAAAACAAAACAGCTCTTGAAGCTCAACGAAACCGCGTAGAAGTCCTTCACAACAACAATCTAGAACCGCGAGTTGCTAGAGAAGGAGATCAACAAATCGATGAAGATGGAAACCCCATCAATAATGAACCCGTGATTGACACGGATGGAGAAGAAGACCAACGCTTGCCGCGATAAAGGCAAGAACCTCTAGGGAGAGATGGCGTTAACCACAACAATCCGGTGATTCAACCCGGAAACCAAGGAGTAGTGCAACCTTTACAAACGAGAGAGAGAGAGAGAGATAGAGAGTGCGAAAGCGCACCATAGCCGACCACGACACTTTTCACCAACGCTTTCAAAACCGAGCCGTGATCCGAGTTAACGTTCCTCACGAGAACGAGTTCAAGATTAAGCCGCAAATCATCTATTTGGTGAAACAAAATCAGTTTCACGGAATGTCTACCGAGCACCCGATGGACCACATCAAGTTATATGAAGAGATTTGTAGCACAACAAAGAAAAATCAAATCCCGGTGGACTACTTGAAATGTAAGCTCTTTCCATTCTCTTTGAGAGATAAAACTCATAGATTGTTGAAGATTTTACCACCCGAATCGATCACTACATGGATAAAATGCAAATCCACTTTTCTCAATCACTTCTACACGAAGTCGAGATCCAACTTGTTGAGAAACAAGATCCAAGGTTTTTAACAAGGCCCCGTCGAGTCATTCTTTGAAGCATGGGAGTGTTTTAAGGAGTATGAACACGATTGTCCACACCATGGTTTCTCCGGTGCTAGTTTACTTAAAATATTTTACCGTTGTTTGCAAGGTAAGTACCAACTCTTAGTCGATACGGCTGGAAATGAAGATTGCACCACAAAGACGGAGCGTCAAGGACAAGCTCTCATTGATAATCTCACTATAAGTACTAGCAACAATTGTCTGAATTACGATAGAGGTTTGTGAACCAGAGACTCCAATTCTAAGAAAATCGTCGGGCTCAAGAACATGATGGGCCAACTTCTCAAAGGTCAACAATGCACACTGGACGCATGTGAAGCTACAATAGGCGGTGAAGATGACTTTCACCAAGATAACGAAAGCAAGAATCCATACTTCTAGAAGAAGAAGTGAATTTTATCGGAGGTCAAAATTCATATCCAAACCGGAACTTCAACAACAACTACCAGAACAATAACCTTTCCTACCGACACCCAAACGTGGAGAACCCTAGAGATCAAGTTTATCCATCACAAGGAAGACCTTCCCAAAGTAAGTTTCAAAATATGGAAACTTTCAACCGAGGCCACCTTTTAACGCTCAATCCGCGCCCTTCAACAACCAACAAGGAGCACTTCAAACCACGCCTAATGCACCCATCAACAACCAACAAGTAGCACTCCATCTCGTGCCACTGGTTTATGTTGGAAATTTTAAGTTAATCGTTGCAACCGTTAATGAACCATTGCTATTGTTTAAATGAACATTTGCAACCGTTTAAATGAATCATTGCAACATTTGGGTTTATGGTTACTACATTTGGTGATCAACCATTGCAATATTTGGTCATTAACCATTGTAACCTTTGGTGATCTATAAAAGTAGTTGTGGGCATTAACAAAACAAAAACAACAACAAGAAATAAACATAAAAAGAAAGAGAGAAAGAGAGAGAAACTCAATACTCTAAAGAATTAAAAGATCTTTGCAAAAACACATATTAAATGAACTCAAACCACTTAGAGTTGAAAGATAGTTGATCAGGCTATCTTGACACCAAAATTCAGCTTGATCTTGTGGTGGGAAGGTCTCCATTTTGTGCTAAACTTTTGTCAAAAAGCTCATATTCCGAAAATATCCGTTTTGCTCCGTTTTGCATCCTTTTTCCTAAGATTACCTGAAAAGAGTCTTGGACACACAAATACTCGAAAACTACTAAATATACATTAATACCTTAATGAAATGTTTATTAAAGCATACACTTTTGATGGTAAAAATGGGTAAAATATGCATGTTATCAACTCCCCCAGACTTAAACCTTTGTTTGTCCTCAAACAAAATAGAAATCTAAGTAAGGAAAAGAGGCTTAAAAACCTGGAAATTCACCAATACTTGAGAACTCATCAAGTCTAGCAATCGACATGTTTGAGCCACGTAACTCGGAATTCAAACTCAAAGCGTTTGGGTCTAGTTACCTTGAGCTTTTCACCCGTCCCGGATACGTTTCATGGTCCCTCTGAGTATTTCGAGCTCTCTCTTGTTCACTCCTTTAGTCATTTAGGCATGTGGTCTCATTCGAGGGAGTATCAGTCGACGAGACATTATATTCTTCTCTCCCAGACATCTAGGGTATCATTTTATTTTTTCTATCGACTTTCTTTTTCTATTATTATTTTTTTCTTCTTAACTTGAGAACGATCACTTCTTCAAAGCTTTCATGATTTCTGCGAACTGTCATTGTCCTTTGAGGAACTCTGGTCGCCGTTCTCAAACTAAGACTTTTCTTTCTATATATTCTTTTTCTTTCTTTTCTATAATAAGGGAAGATCAAGGAGAGGTTGCATTGCATCTACTTAGTCATGTTAGAGTTTAAAATAGGAGCAAAGTTCGAAGTACCTCAAGCCCCTTGACGAGTAGTTTTGATTCATTAGGTGCGGAGTCAATGCAAGATCCTTCGAGTACTCTAGAGATTAGAACTTTCTCCGTTGGAACGATCCACTCGCAGTGTTCAACTTAATAAACCTTGCTTCTAAACCCGTGAGAATGGTCATTAAGGTTCCTTGTTCGAAGCGATTTGTACCTAACAAAGTTCATAGTTTCCGACTAAAAGAAAAAAGTTTTGACTCTATAAAACGACTCGATAGATGATGCAAGGATGCTTAAGACTCATCATATCAAAGCATAGTTAGTAATATAAGAAATACCCGCAGACTTAAATCAAACTGTTCCCAATTTGTTTAAATCGAGTTGAGGTAAAAAAGATAGGTAAATTCAAGTACAAGCTTGTGAAGCAAGGAAGCTTACTTGAAAGTGGCGATGGGTTTGGTATGGGTGGATGGGCGTGTGGTATGATTGAGCTAAGGACTTAATCATTCTCCCTATGTCCCTGCTTAGAATCGATTTAATTGAACAAAAGAAATCAAAAACTTAGCTCGAAAGGAAATGTGATGTGCGGTTTAAGCTTCCTTGCTTCGTTTGGTGATGTTCTCGGCTGATGATGATGATGATGATGATGATTGGGGTACACCTTTGTTGAGAAGAACAGGTACTCCGGTTGTTGGGTACTCGTCATGGATCCTTGACCTTTGATAACACCTTTACTGAGAGATGGAAAATCTTATGTCCTTGCGTCTTGAAGATTGCACCATCTCAGAAACTTGAAGTTTGGGTCGATGCTGGCCTATCCGGTGATGTGTTCGGGATCCCGGAAGACAGGTATTGCTAGTTCGAACTTCAATGACATATGAAATTCTTACTTGGCTTCGGTAAAGGTCTTGGTCGCAAAAGAGAGAAGTTAGTCTTCGGGAACTTTTCTCTTCCCCGTTTGGTGAAGGAAGTTGCATCTTCTTCCTTCTGGAGCTTTCACAACGGTTATGGAGGATGAGAACGTTGCATTCGTCTTCGTCTTCATGGATACAGGTCCGTTGAACGTGCTGGAAGAAGTATGTAGAGAGATGAATCATTGACTTAACTTGACTTGGATGGAGTCTTGTCTTGTCTCGCCGTCTTTGATGCAACAGCAATGTACCGCGGTTGTTGAAGTAGTATTGCGGTATTCAGGACGTGTTCAAGTCTTGAATCAAGATGGAAACTAGCAAGACTTAAACAGCTTGAAGGAGGTCCGGTTTGGTGAAGTTCGGGATGGAAAAAGTCGCGGCCACGACCAGGGGTGTCTTCTCCGGCCCATCATGGCTCGTGGCGCGGCCAAGCTCCTTCTGGCCGGCCCACGGGCAGCTCGTCGCCCGGTGAGTGTTCTTCGAATCTCCTTCTTCATATTTTTGGTCTTTTCCTGTTTTTTGATTTTTTTTTATGCTTTTCTTGGTTTTCTGATATTTTTTTTGGCTTATGGGGTTTATGTAAATGATGTAACTAAAAAGAAACCAAAAGTAAGAATTAGTATGGTTAAAGAGATGAGAAAGAGAATACCTAAAATGGGTTGTCTCCCATTGAGTCGCTCTTGTTTAGAGTCTTTTAGCTAGACTTTGGTGAAGTTTTCAGTTGTGAACAACTCCAACTAAAGGAATCATGGCTCCTTTAGCTTCTCGGCACTCCGCACTTGTTGGCTTGAGACATCTTTTGTTCAGCGTTTGATAGTACTTATTGTTGTCTCGGAGGACAAATGCATCGTTCAGCTTTCTTCTCTTAAGTTGTTCGCCTTTCTCTTCTCGGTTCGGATGGGTGATGAGCTCGAGCTTTGGAGAGGATTTTGAGGACCTTCTAAGCTTCACCTTAGATTCTATTGGGTCTCCATCACGTTTTATATGAGTCAAAGTCGAACCTGGATCATATGGGATCTCTTTGCGCTTTGAATTCCTCTGTTTGGTGCTTTCCTTGAGCGTGTTGGGTCGATCTCCTTCTAGGATGTTTTTGTCATCCTTCGTGCTTCCTCTAGGGTCTAATATGGGTTCATTTCCACTGCATATGGTCGTGGAATTAGTGCTCCTAATGGGAGTATCTGGATAGAAGGCCCGCTTGTCGATTTTGGGCAAGCACACTTGTTGGTTCGGCTTGTCAATCAAAGCACTTACAGGTGCTGCGAATGAAGAACCAAGGAACAACAAGTGATTTGTGTTCTTCTTTGTCTCCTTCTTAGTCTCCACAGTGTGAGAAACAATGGCCACGAGATGGTCTTCAACCTGAGGCAGCAAGTTTGGCTTGAAATCAGACAGATTTGGTGAAGGAGGGTCTCCGTAGTGAATTGATATCTTTGAGAGTTGAAAGCTCGAAACTCATATGCCTTCTGCAATAGTCTTAGTCATGAGATTGACATCATATCCTATATCATAAATAGAGACACGAAAATTTACTCCCTTGATTAAGCATGAAACGGAAAATTTTCCCGGATCCTTTGTCTTTGTTGGTTGGACTTTCGTCTTCAAGGTGTTGGGGCGGATCAGTAGAGATGAAGTCTTCTCGAGGTGCAGAGAGAGAAGTAGGAAAAGAAGGATAGGGAAAGAAACAGGTCCTTCTTTTCCTTGATGTTTGACTTCAATAGCATGAGTAGGAGGATCTGAGAAACTCAAACCTAATGACCTCTTTCGAGAATCATTGTTTTTGTCTTCCACCTTGGTGTGAAGAGTCGTTGCACTCTTCTTTTCGTCTCCCGGAACTTCATGCATCTCTTCTGTAAGCTCATCTTCTTTGGTGGTAACGTCGCTCTGCTCTTCGCGATCTACTTCATCGTCTTCTACGAGGGAGCCATATATGATGTCGAGCTTCTCAATGAACTCCAATTCGGCTTGCGTTCCGACGTCGCATAGACGAAAGACTTCGTCAATGTCCTTTAACTCATTATTGAGCTGAAATTTCTCGTCGGTAGATGATAGCATCGTCAATTCGAACATCTCGATATTACTATCGGATTGTAGATATGCAGCAGATATGAGCTTGTCATATTCTTCCTTGGAAGGAGATCCAATAGGATGTAGTATCCTATCATAGTTGGTGGAATGGTTGCGGATGGTCGCAGCAAGATCGTTGATCAAGGTGCAGGCTTTCTTCATCTCTGAAAGAACAGAAACAAAAAAGAAATTACAGAAAAAGGATGTCTTTGAGTTGTGATCATGATCTTTATTTTAGACAGCGGAACGCAGACTCCCTGGAAACGGCGCCAAAAGCTTGATGGGGTCTAAATAGTCGTCCGAAATTAGAGAATTTTTTTAGGGACTCGTCGAGCTTTGAATTTGTAGGACCCTAAGCTGCAAGTGCACAGCGTGCGTTGTAGTACTTAGGGTATCAAACCACAGGGAGGAGGGCAACTACAAAACAGAAAATCAGGACGAGGAAAGTCGCAGAGAATTGGGGGTTTGTAAGATTGTGTCACGGTTTCAATGGCTATTGAATGCAGGAATAGAAAAGCAAGGTTATATAGAGCTGGTTTTCAATCAACTCTATATCATACGGAAATCAAAGCAAGCAGTGCAGGAAAAGTAAGTATGGAAGTGCATAAATCTCGATTAAAAAGTAGATGGGAAAACACGTTGGGGATCTTCTCGGGAAATCTATGGGGTTCTAACTAGAAATCAAACATACATCGAATTAGACAAACGAGATTAGGTGATTTTCCCTAAACTGGAATTACTGGTTTTAACGACCTAACTATCTTGAGCAAGATCGATCTATGCTATGCAAAATTAACATGTATACTTTCGTATCCTGCGTCCTAGGTAAACACGCAGTAATGATTGGGACAATAAACGTTCACGACTTCTTCTTAGGTATGCATGAGCATCCCAGAAGCGTTGCGCTCCACCAAACTAGGTTCGAATCTGAAATTCAGCAGGTTAAAGGTTTTCAAAGATCCTAAATTCTGACCCTAGTTCGTGACGCTAGAATCATGCAATAAGAACAAGTTTGATAAGAAATAAAACCCTATTCTACGGTCTAAACAATCGGATCAAGAACAGTTAATAAAGTTCTCCATATATCCCCTTTAAGAACACCCAACGAAGGTGATTACTCAGACATAGAAACGCAAATCAGAATAATAGATGAAGAGAATTACATAAAATGAAATCAGAGTAGTGAAATAACTAGGGTTCAAGAACAGATCTATCTCTCTTAGAGAACGAAGAACAAAAACAATGAAAAGTATGCTAAGAGGCGGCCGTGAGGCTCTCTCTAAGGTTGCACACCAGTTACACACGAAATTAGGTTGTAGAATAAGAGTATTTATAGGTCTTGAGGTCCTCTTAGGCGTCATTTAGGGTTCCACCAAGTTTGGAGGCTATCAGGCTTAATTTGGGCATGAAAACGGGCTCGGGAATCGACAAGTGTTGTGGCCGCGCGAGCGACTTGTCATGGGCCGGCCATTGGTCTTCTGAGCTTTCATGGCGCGGCCAAGATTCTTCTGGTGATGTCTCTGACGGGCCTTCTTGCTTCCTTCATAACTTGAGATCCAACCATGGGATTGAACTCAAACCACATCGAGGTGAAAGATAGTAGATCCGGCTATCTTGACACAAAAATTCAGCTTGATCTTGTGGTGGGAAGGTCTCCGTCTTGTGCTAAACTTCTGTCAAAAAGCTCATATTCCGAAAATATCAGTTTTACTCTGTTTTGCATCCTTTTTCCTAAGATTACCTGAAAAGAGACTTGGACACACAAATACTCGAAAACTACTAAATATACATTAATGTCTTAGTGAAATGCTTATTAAAGCATACACTTTTGATGGTAAAAATGGGTAAAATATGCATGTTATCATATCTTTGGCACCAAACTTAAACAAGTAGATCTTACAAAAGCGTTTTTGTCATCAAATTTTGCCATGAAAGACATGGGGGAGGCGGATGTGATTCTTGGAATTCGAATCAAGCGTGAAGGCAAAAAAACTATCTTTGACACAATCTCATTATATTGAGAAAGTTCTTAAGATGTTCAATTGTGAGAATTGTTCTCCAATGAGCACTCCCATGGTTGCAAGTGTGAAGCTTATGCCTAACATGTGTCAAGCAGTGTCACAACTCGAGTATTCACAAGTAATTGGCTGTTTAATGTATGCCATGACGAGTACCAGGCCGAATATAACTTATGATGTAGAGAGGTTGAGTAAATACACTAGTAATCCTAGTACTCAACATTGACAAGCCTTAAGACGGGTGCTTAAGTATTAGAAAAGAACCATAAATTATGGTTTGTCTTATGACAAATTTTCTTCGGTTCTAAAAGGGTATTCATATGCGAGTTGGATTACCAGCATCAAAGATCATTCTTCTACAGATGGTTGGGTGTTCTTGCTCGAGGGAGGTGCCATTTCATGGGCTTCTAAAAAGCAAACTTACATTACAAGTTTGACTGTGGAATCATAATTTGTAGTGTTAGCGGCTGCCAATAAAAATGGAGAATGGCTTAGAAATCTAGTTTACGAGATTCCATTATGGCCAAGACCAGTATCACTGGATCTTTCCCCTGTCTTCGGCGCCGATCAAATCGAGCGTGAGACCTACGGGTAGGTAGCTTCTTAGTAGGTCCTTCTTTTCCACGCGGCGCCTTGGGATTGATCTCCGTAAAACCGATTCCAACAATTACCTCCGACTTCCTAATTTGTCGAAGATAATGTAGGGAGTCAAAATTCCAATGATCGTGATTTTCTGAAAGAATATACATAGTCAATTTTTGTTTCATATCAGAAGGGCTCATTTAGGTGATACTGCCTCGAGGATGGCTTTCCCATCCATTATAATATGCGTATTGGAATAGGCTGAGACATTCCTGAGGCGAATCCCATTTACACAACATGTCACCTAAGTAATTTGAACCCGCCCCGACTGACCATGCATCCCGGGGGAGTTTAAGCCAGTCTGAGAATTTAAACTAGAGTACCGCTTCCGGAGAAAGATACTTGATTGCCCGAGAGGGAGATTCTCCGGAGGGATCATATAGTCGGCTGCCCAATGATCGTGGGGGCGCCTTGAGAGGGGGAAAATATTGTCTACGTGCGCAGGTTGTTAACACAAGGGGGAGCCATTACTTTTGGTGCAACATGTGTGTGTACTAGCTTGTGGGAAGCATGACATTTCTTGGAGTCATTACCCCGACTCCCGAACTGCAGGAACAGTCTTCATGTTGTGCTTACACATCAAAATTTTGTTCTTTTGTGAATCGTGTTTTGACCTTCTATGAAGGGAGGGCTCGGAGACGGATATAGGAAGTTCCAAGAGGAAGCAATTCCTGATTTTTGATGAATGAGACCCACAGGGTGAGCAAGTCCACAGGAGGAGCAAGCTAAAGAGAATCTTGAAGGCTTTCGATATGATTGTCCTCAGAAGGAGCAGGTAAAAGAGACCTTGATGGCGCACTGGTCGAACAGGTGGATTGAAACCCAAAAGAAATTAATGACAATAAGACGAGTCCTCGAAAGGATAGATGAGCATGCGTTGTAGGCAAATAGCCCAAGTAGAGCTTATGGAGGGTGTATATTCTCCAGAATGGTCGAACATCGGGTCGCATATTCGTTCACTGGGGGTGAGTAGTACTCGGTGCATGGTGTTAGTCTTTCGGACTTGTAACCACTAACAAACGGGTGAGGCGGAACAAGAGGGGATTTCCTTCCGAAGGTTCTCCGACGCTCAAGTCAAACGTGCACAACTGGAAGCATATACTCGGGAGGGGAAGTTTGAGAGGGTTGAGTGAAACGCGATGTTCGTAGATCATGGTTTCTATATGATAGTTTGGTGAGAAAACGGGCTGCCCCTTAATCGGTATGAGAGTGGATCTAACAGTCCTCCTATCGAGCTAGGAAATTGATGAGGAATTCAATGACCTGGATCGGTGTTTTTGTGTGTGTTACCAAGTGATTACGATTCATTCTAGACGGGTCTGATGACGTATGTGATATCACGAATGGTGAATACTGTTTTTAGTAGTTCCGGGGAGCCTCGGTATGCTCTTTTGGGCTCGGCCTCCCTTTTCTTACGATCATCTCCTCTGTTTATATACTTCTGGCGGCTTCTTTGGCTCCGTCAATCTCATCGATCAGTCTCATCTTCTCCTAGAACCAATAAAGTTTTGTACCGCCGGATCTTTTCCTTCACTTCTGCGCCGACCAAATTGGGCATGAAGTCTACAAGTAAATAACTGCTTAGTAGGTCATTTTTTTTATGTAACGCTCCGGGATTGGTCCCGTAAAATCGGTCCCAACAATTATTTTATCTACAAAATCAAGAGGAATGTACGCTGGATGTTGGGTTTTGTTATTGGTACCCGGAATGCTTTAGTCAAAAAATGAGCTGTTAGTTATATTTCCCCAAAATAACATATATCCTCAATGTAACAAGCTGGTCATTTACTATTAAGTTATCAGGTATATATCATAATTAAGTCATATTTATCATTTCTAAAAATGTTCGACTTTGAAATCTCTTATAATTAAAAAAATATATTTTGGAGAAATGATTTATTATGAAATAAATTATTACTTTTAAAATAAAGAAAATTTGAAAAACATACTTTAAAAGAAAGTAGAAATACATTTAAAATTTATATTTTAAGTACTTAAAACATCATTTTAAGTGATATTTATCTATTTTGTCAACAAAAAATGATATTCATCTATTTTATTTTATTTCATCATCTAAAATCCTTATTTTTCTGTATGAGAGATAAATGACATTTTTTTTCCTTTTACACAATACTGCATAATCTAAATGTTTGAGTAGTCATGCGTTTGAAAACTTTTAAAGTTTGATTTTTAGTATGTGACATTTATATAGTTTTCTTAATAATATATATCAAGATTGTTCCATTTTTTTTTTGATGACGCTTAATTAATAATTAAGCTCCATCTTTGGAGTGGTATAAACTATAAAGTAGAGCTAATGATCGTTCAGGTGAGAAAACTTGTACGAAACACTGCAATGCATTTTCACAAAACTGAAGTATGTACTGGGCTTGAAGCCCATAACTTTGTCCCGGCGCAAATTGTTATTCCATCAAAAGTTCGAAAACGAGACCCGTGGAGTACATTCTCGTCAAAAACCGCAAACTACATTTTTCTATAAATACCGCACTAGGATGAGGAAATGAGGATCCCAAATTCCAGAGAGAACCCCCAAATTTCTCGATTTACGATCTATACGATATTTTCTCGTTGTATTTTCGACTAAGTCTTTTCGACGATTTTTGGCTATGTCTTTTCGACAATTCCTTTTGTAATCTCCGATTTCAATATTTCGTATAAGAAAGTTCTCGGACCCATCATTTTCACGTATTTACGATAACCGGATTTCGGTATCAACATTTGACGCCGTCTGTGGGGAGGGGAACATTTCTACACTTTAAAAAAAAAACCAAAAAATAAAAAATACGTTCATCGATGACAGAAGGAACGACTCCCGCGTCCACAAAACCAACCTCTTTGACTTCAGCCGCGACAACCGCCACTGCCTCGGGAACGACGATCTTCGGAACATCGACAAGGCCAACCCCCACCGGGTCAGAAATGCCGATCTCATCATTATCGGCGATGCCAACTTACGGCACATCAGAAGCACCGACTCCAAGAACGACAGC
This sequence comes from Alliaria petiolata, assembly GCA_020283515.1. NCBI lineage: Eukaryota > Viridiplantae > Streptophyta > Magnoliopsida > Brassicales > Brassicaceae > Alliaria > Alliaria petiolata. The sequence continues at coordinate 11,123,332 of JAHZTW010000003.1, read as the reverse complement.
AAGACCGACCTCGATGGCCTTGGCATATCGAACTTACACGCCACCGACGGAACCGACTTTCCTAACTGCGACAAGGACATCCTTCTCCGATCCAACAAGAATGGACAGGACGACCGCAAATCTGAAAGACGCCACAAGGACGGAAGCACCCGCAAACAACACGTCAGCGCAATCCACCATCTCGGCTTTACTCCAGACATTCTGATGTAAGATTGGAATCACACCAAACTTATGTTCACGAGATGATCAAGAGTTGACAAGCTTTTTGGATAGATGGAATCAAATAGCTGGCTGTGCAACTCTCTCTATTTAATCGGTTGATGAAGTCGAAGTGGATGAGTGTGGGATCCCATCTGCTGGATATGCAACTCTCTCAGAAAGGATCAATGGATGAATGGATGGGGGTGGATCGAAGAACGCCACTCAAGGGTGTGAAAGCCCCTGTGATGAGTTCACAAACCTAGTCTCAAGGAATCACACACAAGAGACATAAATTCAAACGTTTACTAAGTGTAGAAATCCATCTAACTTAGATAAACAAAACAAAGCCTAAGCTTTAGAGAAAAACTCTCGTTTCTATTTCCAAAAATTTCAATGTGTTTTTACAATGAGAACAATTGAGCTTTTATAGCTCTTACAAAGAATCTTTACAATAAATTACATTTAAAGAAAGTTATACACATTTAAATAAAAATTATACACATTAAATAAAAAGAGCAAAATAAGCTAAAAATCTTCTTGCCACCAATTTTGCCTTGAACTTGAATGAGGATCTTTGACTTTGTGAAGTTATGAGCATGATATTTTGATAATAAATCCACATATTGAATACCTTTGATTTTATGATTTTGGATATTGTATCACACTCATCACCCAGATAAACGATAACACACGCGGGACTAACGAACGATTGGACTAATTGGCCACGGCTCAGCACGTATGTCATAGCCGAATTGACGACCTCCACAACGCTAAAGACAGGGGCCAGATGCCAAGGCAAACCACCTACTCCCCGCGCCTACAACGAGTTCTGTTCGGGGACCAGATCGCCGACCCAAATGACCAGGGCGAACTGCATCCCCCGATAGACAACCAAGAGCGAAGGGATCAGAGACGACCGGCGAACAGCGACCACCAACGCCAAGAGCACATCGAACGGCCAAACGATGCCCTTAATCGTCAAAATCAAAACAGCGAACTCGAGGGCATCAAAAAACAACTAAAACAGATTACTTCGCGAGTCCACCAGGCAACGAGCTCGGCGCCAAAAATAGATCGGGTACTCAAGAAAGCGCAGAATACCCCATTCACAAGCAAAATAAACAACTCGACAGCCCGACATCCGGACAAGATCAAGATCACGGCCTACGACGGGACGACAGACCCTATGCTATTTATAAGCGCATTCAGCGTCGCGACTTGCCGAACCCAGTTCTCTCCCGAAGAACACGACGCAGGGTACTGTCAACTGTTCGTGGAAAACTTAACCGGCGGGGCTCTAAGCTGGTTCACTAAACTCAAAGCGAATTCGATCAATAGCTATGAAGACCTCACATTGGCTTTCGTGAAACACTACTCCATATACATAGAACATGGAGCATGTGAGGCCGACCTATATACGTTGAAGCAAGGCCCAAAGGAGTCTCTACGGTCATACATTAGCAAATTCAAGAACATTGTCTCGAAGGTGTCGATATCAGACAGTGCATCGATTCCAGCACTGCGCAACGGGCTCTGGTATGAATCGAGTTTCTACGAGGAGATGAGGAAAAACAAACCACATACCCTGGAAGACGCGCTACACAGAGCAACAGTCTTTATCGAGATAGAGGAAGAAAAAATCGAGAAAGGGAAGAAGTATGATGTCCCAAAAGCACAGAGTCCGAAGGAGAAGCTGAAAGAGGACTATTACGAACCACGCCAACACCTCGACGGTAACTACCAAAGAAACAGCAGAGGCATCAGGTCGTCTACTTTCGTCATTGAGGACGCACAATTCAACCAGCAAGGTGGGCGCTCCAACAAGTATATCCGACCAAATCGCCACGATACATCCATCGGATCAAGACCGTATTGTACTTTCCACAAGCGCTACGGGCATTCAGACGAAGAATGATGTCATCTACAAAACGACCTCATGGCACGCTATAGGAGAGAGCTCCAAGAGTCAGGTGGCAACCAAACACCGAGACTGAACGAAAGGTGCGAAGCCCCGCAACCAAGAAACGAGGGATAACGATTCCGACTCGCACAAGAAGAAGCCCGGCGACAACCCGCCGTCATCGCACCAAATCCGCCGGTTGGACCTATCAAAGCACACATGGCACCTCCAAAACGCGAACCCGACGACCAAAGACAAGGCAACGCCCCAGCTCCGGCAAGACGAAGAATCAACATGATAATGGGAGGACTTCCCACGTGTAATGACTAGGTCTGATCAATCAAAAGATACGAACGAAGAACGATGGCAGCTAAACCATGGAAGCACAATGCCAACGACGAACTTAAAATCGGCCATGACATATCTTTCACAGAATACGACCTCGATGGAGAGGATACGCTTCACAACGACCCTCTCGTCATCGAGCTCCGAATCGGAGATTGCGAAGTTACCCGCGTTTTGGTTGACACCGGGAGCACAGTGGATCTCATCTTCAAGGAAACTCTCCAAAGAATGGAGCTCGAAGGTTTCGAATTTAAGGCAAGTATGAAGCCACTCACAGGATTTGCGGGGGACACCACAATGACAATCGGAACCATCAAACTCCCGGTCTATGTCGGACGAACGACTAAGGTTGTCAAGTTCGTGGTCATCGATAAGCAGTCCCGTCAATCTATCACCAATGCATAAAATTCCCAACCTCGAGCAGCATCTTCACGGTTAGAGGAAACCAACGAATGACAAGAACTTGCTTCATCACCGAGCACAAACTGCGAAAGGCGGGGCAAACGTATCTGATCGCAACCCAAGGACCAAGCGAACTCCCTCCCCCAGACGATCAACAGCGCGAAGAAGTTGTCAGAACCAATATCGACATGCAAAATATGGAAAGATGTGTCGGCATCGGAACAGAACTAAGCGACGACCTCAGTGACAAGCTCACTGATTTCCTACGAGAAAACGTTTCCACATTCGCATGGAAAACCGACGACACGAAAGAGATTCCTCCCGCCCTCGCTCAACATGAACTTCAAGTCGATCCAACCGTTAAACCAATCAGGCAGAAGCGACGAAAGCTCGGCGCAGAGCGCGCCAAGGCTGTGAATGATGAGGTCGAACGGTTATTGAAGGCCGGCTCGATTACAGAAGTCCGATACCCCGACTGGCTGGCCAATCCGGTGGTCGTCAAAAAGAAAAACGGCAAATGGCGAGTGTGCGTTGACTTCACGGATCTTAACAAGGCATGTCCCAAAGATAGCTTCCCGCTTCCGCGTATCGATCGTTTGGTAGAGGCAACTGCGGGAAATGAGCTATTATCTTTCGTGGATGCTTTTTCGGGCTATAATCAAATAATGATGCACCCCGACGACCGCGAGAAAACTTCTTTCATCACTGATCGAGGAACATACTGCTATAAAGTCATGCCCTTCGGCCTGAAAAACGCGGGAGCAACTTACCAGCGCTTGGTAAACAAAATGTTCGCCGACCAGCTTGGGAAAACGATGTAAGTTTATATTGACGACATGATCGTAAAATCACTCAACGCCGAGGACCACGTCGAGCACTTGCGAACCTGCTTTAAGAGTTTGAACGACTACGACATGAAACTAAATCCGGATAAATGCACATTTGCCGTCAAATCAGGAGAGTTCCATGGATATCTCGTGACTAAGAGGGGAATCGAAGTCAATCCAAAGAAGATAACCGCAATCCTCAACATGCCATCCCCGAAGAATACTCGCGAAGTTCAGGGACTCACGGGACGAATTGCCGCGCTGAATAGGTTCATCACCCGGTCAACGGACAGATGCCTCCCTTTTTACCAACTACTTCGCGGCAACAAACTTTTCGAATGGGACAACAAGTGCAAAGAATATCTATCAACACCGCCAGTCTTAGTAAAACCAGACCTCGGCGAAACTTTGTGCCTTTATGTGGCTGTCTCGCACTCCGCCGTCAGCGGTGTCCTCGTCAAGGAAGATCGCGGCGAACAAAAACTAATATTCTACGTAAGCAAGTCGCTCGACGGTCCGGAAAGCAGGTACCCAACGATGAAAAAACTTGCACTAGCCGTAGTCACCTCAGCACGGAAGCTACGACCATACTTTCAATCACACTCGATCACCGTTCTCATGAATCAGCCTCTGCGGACAGTTCTTCACAATCCAACTCAATCAGGACGAATGACAAAGTGGGCGGTCGAACTAAGCGAATACGACATCGACTACATAAACAGGACTTGTGGAAAATCCCAAGTACTAGCGGATTTTCTCGTCGAGTTACCCTCGGATTCTGCTAAAATCGGCACCCCTCTCGAAGAAAAATGGCCTTTGTACATCGACGGCTCCTCGTCTCGCAACGTATCAGGAGTTGGAATTCGGTTAATATCGCCAACCGGCGAAATCCTCAAGCAATCCTTCCAACTCGAGTTCACCGCATCAAATAACGAGGCGGAATACGAAGCACTCATCACCGGCTTAAGATTAGCGAAAGCAATCAAAGCAAAAAAATACAAGCTTTCTGCGACTCGCAGCTCGTCGCTAGCCAGTTCAACGGAGAGTACGAAGCTAAAAATGACCGCATGGACGCCTACCTAAGGGTCGTCAAAAATCTCGCCGAAGGCTTTGACAGTTTTGTCCTCACCAAAATCCCGCGAAGCGACAATTCGTCCGCCGATGCCTTGGCCGCCCTCGCATCGACGTCCGACCCGGCCCTCCGCAGAATTATACCGGTGGAAAGCATCGCCAATCCTAGCATCGAGCTATCAAAAGGTGTATGCGTCATAACCGAACTTGAAGAAGGCATCGATGACGCCGACAGGACAGATTGCGAGCCGAAAGACAGGACTACCGAACCCATTGAAGTAGATTGGAGGAATGAAATCAGAAAGTACTTGGCCGACGGAGAAGTCCCACCGGAAAAATGGGCTGCCCGTCGTCTCAAGGCATGAAGCCCTCGTCGAGGACACCCTCTGCTCTCGTCGAGGACACCCTCTGCCGATGGAGCGCTTCTCGGGTCCTGCTAAATTGTATACACGGACAAGAAGCGCAAGACGTCATGAAGGAAACGCACGAAGGGGCAGGCGGAAATCATTTGGGTGGACCAGCCCTAGCCCTAAAGATAAAAAAGTACGGCGTGTTCTGGCCAACGATGATTACGGACTGCGAAAAATTCGTAGCACGATGCCACATGGGCTATGGATATTGTCGGCGTGTCCACGGATCCTTATCCTTTCATGAGATGGGCTATGGATATTGTCGGTCCACTCCCGCGATCCCGCCAAAAAAGTTTCGTCTTAGTGATGAAGGATTACATCACAAAATGGGTAGAAGCGGAGTCATACGCCAAGATCCACGCCCTCGACGTTCAGAAGTTCGTGTGAAAATTAATCATCTGTAGACACGGACTCCCTTACGAGATCGTCACCGATAACGGCTCCCAGTTTATATCAACCATCTTCGAAGAATTTTGCGCCCGATGGAAGATCAGACTAAGCAAGTCAACTCCCTGCTACCCACAAGGCAACGGACAAGCCGAAGCAACTAACAAAACAATCCTCGACTGTCTCAAAAAACGCCTCGATGCGAAAAAGGGCGCTTGGGCAGATGAACTCGACGGCGTGCTCTGGTCTCATCAGACTTCGCCACGCCGATCGACTAAAAGAACTCCCTTCTCGTTGTCGCACGGAGTAGAAGCTATGTCACCTGCGGAAGTAGGCATCTCCGGACTTCGACACACAATGATCGCGCAAGACCCGATGATGAACGAGGAAATGATGAAGGATCAACTCAACTTGCTAGAAGGCAAACCGGATCAGGCACTGCTAAGAATTCAAAACTATCAACAGCTCGCAGCCCGTTACTACAACAAGAAAGTTCGAGGTCGTCACTTTGAAGAAGGCAATCTTATCCTCCGGAAGGTCTTCGAGAACACGCGCGAACCAAACGAAGGCAAGCTCGGCGCAAGTTGGGAATGACCTTACATCATTTCGAAGATCGTCAAACCGGGAGTATTCGAACTAACAACCATGGCAGGAGAGGCGATTCCACGGTCATGGAACATCATGCATGTTAAGCGCTACTATTATTAACGAAGAAACTTCATCAACCAACAGCTACCCGCAAAAAAAAAAAAAAAAAAAATTATCTTCTTTGTAATGCGAACTACGAACGGCTTGATCCCTGCTTAAGGGTACGTAGGCAGCCTTTTTGGAGGTCCAGCTATACTTTATAAAAATTTATATTTTTATCGTAAACTCTTCCACTTCGATACGCAGTCCGGCTGCCCGAACACATTGACGCCCTGGCCAGGTGATCAATTTTGAAACGCGTTCCGCACGAATGCAGTGGTGAAATAATCCACCCCTTCGAAGCATAAGCCTAAAAAACTTAGCTCGTCGGTTTTAAAAGCCGAGCCCAGTCTCGCACGAATTAAACGGGGTAAGCCGAGCCAAGTCTCGTACCCAAGATCAATAAAGCCGGACTCCGATCCGCACGAAGAGGTCGAAACGAACAAATAAGCCGAGCACCTCGCAAGTTACGATTTCGACCTCGGAATAAAAAAAGAAACGTTATTTATACGCCAAGCCAAGCCTCGCACAAATCGACGAGATAAAACCAAGCCAAGTCTCGCACCCAAAATCAATAAAACCGGACTCCGGTCCGCACGAAGAAATCAAAACAAACAAACAAGCCGAGCACCTCGCACATTACAATATTCGAGCAAAACTCAGCTTTCCATAAAATAATACGCTGAATTATCCAAAAAGAAAGACACGATGAATTATCCAAAAGAAACGGCAAAACGATTCGGTACGTATCCGAAAAAAAGATCCCGAAATATAAAAGTCCACATACGGACCAACCGAACATAAGCAATAAATAAAGGTCGGAGGCTAAAAGCGACTAAGGGTCCAAAGCATCGTCCTCCCGAATAGTGGCAACAACCGCATGAGTGAGTTGAGTCGCGTTCGACCCATATTCGTTGATAACTGGAGCCGCCTCCTCTGGACGCGTCAAGCGCTCCCCCCAAGCATCGACAAGAGTAACGACAAAATCGCTTTCCACGAAATCCTCGACATGCATAGCCCGAGCCTCTCTATCTCTTTCAGCTAACTGCTCCTCCAGATTTAAAATCTTTCCCTCGGGAAATTGGACACCTTCCCTCGCGGAACCCCGAAAAGCTTCAAGAACCGCTTGCGCCTGACCATAAAGACTAAGAGCTTCTTCCATAGCCTTATCACCATCGTAAAACGGCGAAACTTTTTAAAGCACTCTTGGTACCACGAGGTGACTGCCTCAAGAACACGACGCCTCTCGTTTTCAACCTCATGCGCGCCTGCTATCAATGCCGCCTCGTACTTTCCCTTGTACTGTTCGCGTTGCTTCCTATAACTTGCCGTCGCCGCATGAGAATCTTTCGCCTTTTTCTTTAAGATTCGAGCTCTTTGAGAACCTTCTCCTTAGCCACACACTCAGCATCTCGCATGAATTCTCCATCCAAAGCCTTTTGGTACATCTTACCGATATTCTTGCGCAACACGTGATCGAGTTTGTTGGTCGAAGCCGCCAGCTAAAACAAAAATAAAAGGGGGTTAACAAAGAGAGAACGAATAAAACCAACGTGGATATTATACGAAACTCACCATGAAATGGTATGAAGCGATGCTTTTCAAGATATTCACTCCGCAAGAATCATCATCAACCGGGAAAAGCTCAGAATCGGTATGTTTGATCTTCCGGTACAACTCAAAGCTAGCCTCTTTGTCATGAATGAGCAACTCGCTCCCTGTGTGCTCGAACGAAAACGTGTAATTCGGAGCATCCACGTCAACCTCTTCCGACACCTCCTCTTGTCGAACCTTCTTCACCGAACCAGCTATATTTTTCAACCCAAGCACGACACTCCGAGTCTCCTCTGTAATGTGATTCTCCCAAAAATCGGCACTCTAGAGTTGGTAAGGGGATAAGCTTTGCATCAAAGAAACCGTGAAGTCTCAAATATCAAAGGATGTGGAGCGAATGGTCACACTAAGGATGCGGAAAAGCCTTAGATTCACCGTGGAGCGAATGGTCGCACAGAAGCTGCGGAAGACTTCTGATTTACCTCTCAATACTCTCAGATATTACACACTAAAAGCATTGAGGATTTCTTTGGATATTACACACCAAAGAGATGAATCTAACTTAAAAAGGTTTTTAATAAAAAGATAGATTGATTTTATTCATAGAAAGGAGCCTCTATATATAGAGGAATTACAACAATTTCGTCCATAATAGTTGCTAAACATGCAGAGCATCTAGAGAGATGAAATCCAAACTCTAAAGTGCATGTAAGAGAGAGAAATGGACATAATTAAATGCTCTCATTGCTATAGACGAAAATTGATCTTCCTTGGTTCTTTTTGGGCTGAATCCACTTTTCTGGGCTTCTCTGATGGATCAAGATTGTAGAATGAGTCGTTTTGTAGCTTAGTTCATTCAGGCCTGGTCGGAATCCTTCAATGAATGCACACAGGTCCGAATCGGGTAAACCGGAAATCACCTGATTTGTAAATTGAATAACTTCTTCGTCCGAACTCCATTTGATGTGATTCTTCTTCGAGGAGTTCCGTGATTGAGCTGATCACATTTTCCAGGTAGTTTCATGCATTGAATCGTCGCGATTAGGCAGATACGCTTCGAACAATTCACACATGTCCTGATGCTTTCCATGATCATATCATTCTCCCTCTCTTGAAAAAAAGATTTGTCCTCAAATCTTGCTCTTTATAGAAAGAACAAATTGAACACAAATGAAAAACAAGCAGATTTTTTTATATCTTTGCTCTTTTTTTTTTTTTTTTTTTTTTGGACAAAAATTACTAAATAAAAACAAAAATAGAAGAACAAAAGATGAAAAGGTAGAAGATGAAAGAAAGAAAAATGAAAAGATGAGAAGATGAGAAGATGATAGAAAAAATAGATAACCAAACTCAAGAGTGTGCTCTGATACCAAATAATGTGATTCTCCCAAAAATCGGCACTCTAGAGTTGGTAAGGGATAAGCTTTGCATCAAAGAAACTGTGAAGTCTCAAAGATCAAAGGATGTGGAGCGAATGGTCACACTAAGGATGCGGAATGGCCTTAGATTCACCGTGGAGCGAATGGTCGCACAGAAGCTGCGGAAGACTTCTGATTTACCTCTCAATACTCTCAGATATTACACACTAAAAGCATTGAGGATTTCTTTGGATATTACACACCAAAGAGATGAATCTAACTTAAAAAGGTTTTTAATAAAAAGATAGATTGATTTTATTCATAGAAAGGAGCCTCTATTTATAGAGGAAATACAACAAATTCGTCCATAATATTTGCTAAACATGCAGAGCATCTAGGGAGATGAAATTCAAACTCTATAGTGCATGTAAGAGAGAGAAATGGACATAATTAAATGCAGTCTTTGCTATGGACGAAAATTGATCTTTCTTGGTTCTTTTTGGGCTGAATCCACTTTTCTGGGCTTCTCTGATGGATCAAGATTGTAGAATGAGTCGTTTTGTAGCTTAGTTCATTCAGGCCTGGTCGGAATCCTTCAATGAATGCACACAGGTCCGAATCGAGTAAACCGGAAATAACCTGATTTGTAAATTGAATAACTTCTTCGTCCGAACTCCATTTGATGTGATTCTTCTTCGAGAAGTTCCGTGATTGAGCTGAGCACATTTTACAGGTAGTTTCATGCATTGAATCGTCGTGATTAGGCAGATACGCTTCGAACAATGCACACATGTCCTGATGCTTTCATGATCATATCACTCTGTAAGAGACCCCAACAGAGCTTCGGAAGAACACGCAGCTCCAACATGAGCCTTTCCCGAAGTCTTACCTGAGGACGTCTCGCCAAATGTCACCTTACGAGACGGTACCATGGCCTTTTCCACAAGAATCGGGGATCTGTCCTTTCTACTCGTCGTCTCTCCGACCTTGCGGCTGGCTTGACCAATACCGGAGGATCCGGCCTCGGAAAGCTTCGGAGTCACACGAGGAGACGCCCGAGACTCCGAAACACAGAGAAACTTAGGAACTTTCTTCATCCGCTTATCCATCTCTTTCGGTCGATCAAAATTCACTGCAAAACAAGGATTTGTTAAACTGAGTCTAAAAAATAAAAATAAAAAATTACCTATATACCCGGGAACACCATCTCTCTTCTCCCAAACCGAGATAATAGTCTACCACTTTTGGGCAGCAAACCGCTTGATTTTCCCGAGATCGTCTTGATATCTCTCAAGATACGATTTGCCGGTCGGATTTTGGATTGCAAAAAATATTCAAGAAAAAAGGGGTTAGACGTTTCATTCACCATGACAAATCTCGAGCGAATTGCTAAGTCTACCAAGACTCGTGCTCCAACGACGTCTAAACTCTTTGCTAGCATCGGGAACCGATGCTTTGGTCACCCGAACATAGAAGTAACGCCTCCACCAGTCGTACTCTTTTTTTTTCGAGAAGCATAAACAATCATGCGTCCCGGTTTCATATTCAAAAGAACGGTCCCCGTAATCCCTTGAGTATTCCATCGGACGTCCGATATCGCTTCGAAAAGGCGAACACTCATGTTGGCTCCACACTCGGGCGCCAAGAGAGTGGACGCAACAACGTTCCGGATCGAGCCCGAACAAAGTTGAGAAAATGCTATTCCCCTAGCTGCGCACAAATCCACCAAAAGTGCGGGCAACGGAAACCACAACCCGCAATGAGTAAACCAGTACTCGTATAGACAAATCCAACCCGGAGCATGGATCCAAGGCCGCTCGCCCGCACTGGGAGACCAAAGCTCCAAACCAAGGACCCCGTGAAAAGACTCGAGATTTTTTAATGACTCTGAATCCGACAGGGAGTCCAAAAAATCGTGGAGGATGTGAAATAATAGATCCCGGGTTTACACCGTCGACTCCGAATCAGAATCGTACTCCTCAAGACTTTCTACGACAAAAAGCTCGATATCAGAGACCGGCGCATTGTCGTCGGCAATCTCCGTTTCGTCCGGAAAAGGTAACCCCGTCTCATTCTCCGCCATTGCTCTATCAAGAGCAAGACGCATCGTCGTCCGACATCGAATATCAAGCGACCAACGAAAACTCGATTGAAAAGAAACGCTACCTGAAAAGAACGGAAACTCGGATTGTCAAAATCGTAAATGTGAAACAAATAAGCAAAGCTCGGCCAAAAAAAATAGAAGGAGTCGATCCCGAAAAAAATCACGAAATTTTGACAACAAGCACCCACCAAGATATCACGGCATCCTCACAAAGACTCGAACCAAAGCAACGTGGAAACTCGCGATGTTGACCCACATAACAAATGGCCTAATAACAAATGGAGTCCACATAGCACCAGAAAAATTTGAGACCGAGGCGCCACAGAGATCCCACCAAGAGCTTCGTGCGTAACAAGTGGAGCCCACTCCTTCGATGCACACCTTTTTTTTTTAAGTTTCAAGATCCCATGCTTTTTCTAAGACAAGTGGAGCCCACACTTCATCCTCTTCACGTTCTCAATTTTCTGGTTTGCTTAAGATGAGAACGTACGTCCGAGCTTAAGATGATTCATTCAGATTTTTAATTAATCCCCCTCCATCAAGTAATTCAAGCAATCAAGAATCAACTCCTCCACGCACGGCAATACCGGCGAGATCCATCCGGCGAGACTTCATGCACGGCGACGCACACACGGCGACGGCGAATCAAACACGGCGATATCAACCTTCACCACGCCAGCCGCGAATCTCCGTCACGGCGATCCGCAAGCTCCACGCTGTGGCCCGAAACTCGCCAACCTCGCCGACCCGGAGACACCGTGTGGAGAACCAGTCCGGCGAGCTCCATAATCGATCTCGCCGTGTGGAGAACCAGTCCGGCGAGCTCCGTACGACGATACCTCCGGCGAATCAACAGCACCAATCCGGCAAGCTCCGCACGACGATACCTCTGGCGAATCGGCAGAAACCATTCCGGCAAGCCTCACGGCGAGCTACAAGCTCAACGGCGACGTCAACGCCCACCAACGCAGGCTCAGCAAAATCGTTACCCCACGGTAAGCATCGAAGCACGAACCAAAAAAAAAGGAGATAACAAGAGCCAACAAAAAAAACAAGCAAAAGAAAATGGGGAAAAGAATGTACCCACTTCGCATCACTATGCGAATGAAGAAGAAGACATGAAGTGGTGAATTAAATCAAAAGAGGACTTGATTTATAGAAAAAGAAAAGGAAGATGGGGAAAAGAACGTACATGCTTTCGCACCACTATGCAAATGGGGAAGAAGACATGAGTGGAGAATTAAGTTAAAAGAGGATTTGATTTATACAAAAGGAAGATGGGAAAAGAACGTATCCACTTCGCACCACTATGCAAATCGGGAAGAAAACAGGAAGTGGAGGATTAAGTCAAAAAAGGTCTAGATCTATAGAAAAAGAAATATCAAAATAATCCCATCTCTAGACTTAAGATTTCTCGAAAGTCCGCGCAACGGCACGAAATTCGTCAATGGAGCCAAACTCAGATTTATGCCGGACCAACAAATTCGAAGAATCCATAAAAATTCATATAAATATCTACATTTTAACGAACTGGGGGGGGGACTTACTGTTGGTACTGGGCTTGAAGCCCATAACTTTGGCCCGGCCCAAATCGTTATTCCGTCAAAAGTTCGAAAACGAGACCCGTGGGGACCATTCCCGTAAAAAACCGCAAACTACATTTTCTTATAAATTCCGCACTAGGATGAGGAAATGAGGATCCCAAATTCCAGAGAGAACCCCCAAATTTCTCGATTTAAGATTTATACGATATTTTCTCGTTGTATTTTCGACTAAATCTTTTCGACGATTTTTGGCTAAGTCTTTTCGACAATTTCTTTTATAATCTCCGATTTCAATATTTCGTATAAAAAAGTTCTCGAACCCATCATTTTCACGTATTTACGATAACCAGATTTCGGTATCAACAGAATCTGCTCATCTCTCCTTTCGTCTTTAAATTGGCTGAGAATGGTTTCTTCTTATGCTTATTCGCTAGGCTTCTTATTATCATTTTAGTGAAGGTTGTGCGGTTTTCGTTGTTGTTTATTTGGCTTGTAATAGATTAGTTTGTTTTTTTCTTTATGTTTGTCTTTTAAGCTTCTCTGATCTTGGAGCTATGTCTTTGGAAATTCGAGTCGTGCCGGTTTTGTATTCCAGAAAAGCAATACATCCTGTATTTTTTTGTATATTATGATAAATGAAATCTAGAGAAAATTTGTTATTTCTCGATATCTAAAAATTTAAGGAAAAAAAAACGTCAGAAAAAGAGGAAAAAAATAGAGAATTTTGGCTCGGTAGCCATAAGAAGTGTGTTATTTAACAATCTAACCATTACAAATTAGGTGCTATGATATCGTCTGTATTTTATGTATTAATACCAAAATGTCCTTATTTGAAAAAAGAAAGGAAACGTGACATTTCTCCTTCTTTTTCATGCCATAAACCAGTTAATCTCATCTCTTTCTTCTATGTCTTTTTTTGAAGCTCGATCGCCTCTTTCCATGGATCTTCCTCAATCAGTGAGCTCAACACTGTTTCTGCGAGATGGTTACAGTCATCCACGTCGACGGAAGCGAGAGCGGTGGCCCGAAGATCTCGTTCATAAATCTACCCAAAATCTTGTCTATTTATTAAAGCTACACTCAGCAACTCAATTCCTCTTTCCCTTTTGTGAGTTTCCTCTCTATTCTAATTTTCAATTTCGTGATTTTCAATCATCTGTTTCAATTGGGTTGATTGCGTTCTATTCATGTAGGACGTACTATTACTATTTTATATAAAATATATAGTATAGATTTCGAACAGGATCAATGAATTAGAATTGCGGATTTAGTGGAATTTTTATAGGCCGTATAGGCCGTCGGTGCCGCTTCCCATCCGACCTTTCTTCTCCGACGTCCTTTTTATGGCTTTCGCCAAAAAAAATTTCCCCAAATTGGGCATCGATTAGATTAGAATCTTACTTTTCTATCTGAGATTTGCTAACTATGTTATAATATATTGATTAAGTTTTGTACTTTACTATTTTTTGTTTAGAAAATTGCAGGTTGTTGGGGTCAAGGCAAACTGTGTGACAATCCCTTCAAGGCTCCCAACGAGCCAGACTCTTGTGACAATCCCTTCAATGCACAAGAAGCATATGATTTGATCAAAGAGATGTCTCTCGAGCCAAACCCTTGCGTCTGGGGGGATTAACTAAGTTATACTATATTGTTTGTGTTAAGTTTTGTACTGTACAATTTTCTATACTAGGTAACTATGTTATACTATATTGGTTGTGTTATGTTTTGTACTGTACTATTTTGTAAATATTAATTTAACTATGTAAACTATTTCTTATGTTTAGTATATACGTAATCAACGAAAATGTTAGGTAAGCTGATTCCTTCTTCGATTAGTGTATTAAAAGCTAAACTTTCCTAAATTCAAACAAAGAAAATGTAAATCGATCGGCGGTTTTGTTTTTTCGTTCTTGAAAGGAATGTTTATCTATAACAGAATCACCACATGTGAAATATTATTCTATATTAGTGTATTGAAAAATATAACAGAAGTTGACAAAGACAAAATAGCCTATTTTATAATCACAAAATAGTATAGAATTACCGATTTTTTCTTTACCCAGCGAACAATTTGGTCAATAAGAGTATTTTCGTCTAAAAAATTAGAGAATCTAGAGTTTTTGGTTAGTTTCTATATTTCAGATTTGTAATGGCTATATTTCAGATTTGTTATGGATATAAGCTTAATTTTATGTCCCAATATAATTATTCAACCAAAAGATCCAAAAAATATCTGAAAGAAAAAAAAAATATCTCACGCGGACCAAACTCTTTTTTTTGTTTGTGTGCAAATGCGGACCAAACTCTTATTTAATCAAATCAGCACGTGAAAAAAATGGTCGGTCCCGTCCAAGATGCCGAGAACTTTCCTTCTCCGTTCCAATAACTAACCTTTTTGTGTATATAATAACAATACCAATCGCAAGTCCACGACACCAAACTTTAACTATTCCAATTTCTAATCTATTTACACGGTAAACTCCTCACAGATTTTGTTACTCTCTCTGCATCTATATCGTTGTGTGCGTATGTGTATGTGTAAATATATTGTTGTTGTACTTTGCGTTATGAAGATCCCAGCTACCAATCACTGTTTTGTTTTGGCCGTTTAATATCTCAAATCTGAGATTTATCATTAATTGTAAATTGTTTTTCGATCTCTTCTTCTCCAGATCGGCGGAGAGATGACGGCGCAGAAAAACTCCACCGATACTCTTTTCTCCCCTTACAAGATGGGCAGATTCGATCTCTCTCATCGGTGAGTTATTTAAACTGATTTGGTTAATGATCTTAAATTATGTAGTGGTATATGATCGTGAATCCCTCATCAAGCGTATACGCGTTTGCGTTTGCGTTTCAGAGTGGTTCTGGCGCCGATGACACGGTGCAGGGCGTTGAACGGCATTCCAAACGCGGGGTTGGCGAAGTATTACGCTCAACGCACCACTCCCGGCGGTTTTCTCATCTCCGAAGGCACCATGGTCTCACCCGGATCTGCAGGGTAACTTCGTCATTTCAATTATTTTTCACGACCAATGCTTTTTAAGTATTTAGTACCGACAACGCTTTTTTCTCTCCGTTTAGTAGTAAAACAAAAGTAAATTACACATGACGCCAAACTAAATAAGTATTGGAAAAAACAAATCTTTTTGAAATGCAATTTTTTAAATTGAAAATGACAAATAAATAAGTATTGAAAAATAATATGGAGATCCAAGTTTTGTAAAGATGTGATCGGTTGTTAATTTTGTAAGTTTGGAAGAAAATCAGATTTGTATTCTCTAACCAATAGTACTTTTTGTTACTAAATTATTTCCATAAGCCAACTCTTATAATTTTTTTTTGTTTTGTCTGTAGCATCTACTTTATTTATATATATAATATTTAAGGTCACATAAAAAATACAAAAAAACAATAAAATTACAAGATTTTGAAAAAATAATAAACAGAGAATAAATTTTGCTATAATTTTTAGAGAAAAAATTTAGTCGCATCAATATTCTCATTCCATTTGATGAGATCTTCATCTTGGGTTATGCACATAACCATTTTAAATATCATTTTTTGTTATATAACATTGGCTAATTCCCAATTTAAACATCTTATAATGTTTATTATAATTAAATATATAAAACCAACTCATTTCATTATTATTGTTCTATTAAAGCCTTTTATTTATAAATATTCTTTTCATGTTAGAAATTGTACATATGAAATCAAAGCGAATGACCAATTAACTGGTTTTGAGTTGAAACCATGAAACTTAACATACACCACTAAAATGATTTATTGTCACTAAAAAAAAATGATATAATGTTGTATCTGATATCACTTTAAAGGAAAAGATTTATAATTATTTGACCTTTAAAGGAAACGTGTGTTTTTGAGGCAATTGTGTTGTCATTATTCATTAGTGAGGAATGTGGATGACCGGACCCACCGATAGTTGAGTGCCGATGGAGAGGTGTTTTGATTTAAATCTCAGCCAGAGAAAATGCAACTAATTAAAGAATTATTATATTTATGAATAATTGGTTGACACATCAAAAAATCCAAAGCAAATGTTTTCTTTGCATCTGTTACAATACAAAATTGGGTCAATCACGTTTATTAGAAGTGGACAATAGAGTGGTTGTACCAGCCAAAACTCATCTACGTATTATTGTAACATCTGCTGATGTACCTCATAGTTGGGAGACTTATATAAATGTTCAATGTATGCAACTTATAGGTTCCCACATGTACCTGGAATCTATTCGGAGGAACAAGTAGAGGCATGGAAGCAAGTTGTGGAAGCAGTTCACGCCAAGGGAGGCTTCATCTTCTGTCAATTATGGCATGTTGGACGAGCTTCTCATTCATGTATGTCTCCTTATGACTCAAATCTTTTTGAGAAGCAATTTTTACAAATTTAACATTTTGAGTCTTGTTTTTAAAACAGTGTATCAACCTAATGGAGGATCGCCAATTTCGTCAACGGACAAACCAATCTCGGAGAGGTGGCGAGTTCTATTGTCCGATGGGTCACATGCGAAATACCCTAAACCGCGGTCTCTAAATGTTTCTGAGATACCTCAAGTGGTGGAAGATTATTGCAAGTCGGCTTTAAATGCAATCCGAGCTGGATTCGATGGGATTGAGATCCACGGGGCGCACGGTTACCTCATTGATCAGTTTTTGAAGAATGGGATCAATGACCGTAATGACCAATATGGAGGATCAATTTCAAACCGGTGCAGATTCTTACTTGAGGTACCAACAAAGTCTAAGTTGGGAGTGTTCAAATGTCACGATTTTTTTAATTATGTTCTTTATATGTAAAAATGTTTTTTAAAACAAATTTTCACAAAAAAATATAAAATATTTCTATAAAATGTAAACCCAAACAGAGTTTTTTCTAATGTTTGTGTTCAAAATTAACTAATTTTAAACTCTATAATCTAGATCTTAAACCCAAAAATGTTTGTATTTCATTAATTTTGATAATTTTGATAAAATTCGTCTGCCTTTTCTTTTAATTTTTAAATGTTTTAAACAAAATGAAAGGTTGTAGTTGAATGGGAAAACAAATCAATATATTATAAAATGTAAAAGCGTACACAAATATTTTGTTCATATTAGCCTGTAATACTAAAAAAATTTGGATTGTTGCAGGTAGTGAAAGGTGTGGTTTCAGCCATAGGAGCTGGTAAAGTTGGTGTGAGGATATCACCGGCAATAGACCACCTCGACGCCACTGATTCTGACCCATTATCCCTTGGACTAGCCGTGGTTGATTTGCTTAATAAGTTACAAAATGAGAATGGCTCGAATCTCGCTTATCTTCATGTAACACAGCCTCGCTACCACGCATACGGGCAAACTGAGTCTGGAAGGCAAGGCAGCGATGAGGAAGAAGCTAAGCTAATGAAGAGCTTGCGAGTGGCTTACAATGGGACATTTATGTCTAGTGGAGGATTCAACAAGAAACTCGGTATGCAAGCTGTTCAACAAGGGGATGCTGATTTGGTTTCCTTTGGCAGGCTATTTATTGCAAACCCGGATTTGGTTTCGCGGTTTAAGGTCGATGCGAAGTTGAATAAATATGATCGGAAGACGTTTTACACTCAAGATCCAGTTGTTGGATATACCGATTATTCCTTTTTGGCACCTTATTCTCGCCTATAAGCTTAAGAAATGAGGATAATATTTATAAATATCTACAACAGTTATTGATGTTAATGTTATTTATTGATGTTGTAGAAAACCAATAAGTTATATGTATAATGATAAGAGATTATGATCCAGACAAATCTTACTATGTACGTTTATTACTAGAATGACTTCGCGTTCGAAGCAGGAAACCAAAGTAACCTTATAAAGTTGTAAAAAGATATAAACACCTATAATCTGGTTTATATAACGAAAGTGTCATTTTAGTAAACAAGGGGAAATTGTTTTATGTTAATAGAAATATATTTTAGGTAAAGTAAAAAGTAGAGAAAAAAGTTATCTTCGAGTGAAAAAAAAAGAGACGTCTCACGCGACGGCGATTAGGTCAGATAAGAACTAGGGCAACTTGTGCACTTTTTAGTTGGCGACGGATTTGAAAGCTTTTCCGACATCGATTGAGTAAGTTTGATCTTAAATGGCATTTATTTAAGTTTGTCAGAGATTTTCGGTAACTGAAAGTGTAAAAATCTGTAATGGAAAGTTTCGGTAACGGCGTTTCGTGAAAGATTGGGGGAGAGCAGTCGAAGTGTTGGTCTGGAGTGAGAAGGTACTTCCGTTCTTGTAGAGAAAACCTAACCATAATTTGAAAATTTTGCAGACACCTGGTGTACCCACTGACGGAAGAACCGGAGAGTAAGTTCGTCGGGAAGAATATTCTAGTGAGTAAGGTAAAAATGTGAAATTATTATGTTGTATATTTGTTGGGAGACGTTTTACAAGTGATAGAGAGGTTAGTTAGTTGATATTTTATTGTGTTCGTGATAGAGATGTTTCGGAGTATTGGTAGGTTAATTTATTGGTATAAATGGTAGATTTGTGATAATATGTTTTCCTTTATTTACGTGGTTGAATTGTGATTGACTTTGTGGTAGGTTTAATTTTTTTTAAAGGTAGATTTGTAATTGACTATTGGTGATAGATTTATTTGGAGTAATTGGAGATGATCTCTATAAGTTAAGGTAATGGAGTTAATATATTAGACGGTGGTAGATATGTATTTGTATATGATTCATTCATGGTCGATTTGTGTATTTAAATTTGAAGGTACATGTTAGAGAAATTAACTATGTCTGGTCGACTTGTTATGCAAATATGAACAAGTTGTGGTAGAGTTGATAGTAAAATGTGTTTGGTTTTAAAGAATTTTTTACATCATATGTGTTCCATTTGTGCAGAACTAGGGATGGGTTCAAGTAGTAAGAAAACAGATTACCCACCAAAATTGTATCCGGCGAGAAAGTCTCCATTGCAGAAGAGGAGTATGCATCATTACTGCAGCTTGAGTGATTTTGGGATGATGTTGGAGGTGGTTGGAGAGGGAGTTTACACCGATATAATGAACACTTCTCAAGTTGGGGTCATTTTGAAGCTTGCATTGAAGTGTTATATATGGGCTGCGCAGACTGTCCATAATTTCTTAACAAACCAATTGTCTGTGGACCGGATGCACGAGATGTGGTCTGTTATTGGTGGGCGTCCATTGCGGTTCTCACTTCACGAGTTTGGTGAAATAACCGGACTCAACTGTGAGCCGATTGTGGAAGACAATTGGGATATTGATCACAGAGAATTATGGGATGAGCTTGGTGTTAAAACCGGGGTCGGTCCATCTTGGAAAGAGTTAGTTTGTGCATTTGAAATATGCAGCACTTGGAGCTACGTGAAGAAGAAAAGGCTTTGCTTGCTATTCATAATGCATGTAGGAATATGGGGGATAAATCGGAATAGTAGAATTCCATTGAAGTGCGCAAAAAGAGTTATGATCCTGAAGCTTTTGAGAGTTATCTGTGGGGTCGTGAAGGGTTTAATTCCTTAATTGATTCCATCAAAATTGTGTGTTACGAAGGAAATAGTTATACTTTGCGTGGATGTGTCCATGCCTTGCTGATTTGGGCATACGAGTCGGTCCCAGTATTGGGCGAGAGGTTTGGAATAAAAGAAGAGAATGACCAAATTTTAGCATGTCATCTACTTCGGTGCAGGTCGTGTAGGACCCGATACAATCTACATAATGTATTGGAGGAGGAACAAAGCAAGACAGAGGATAAGAAGGAAAGTTTGGTAGAATATAAAAAATTTTCCATTTGATTTGATTTTGGTAATTTGACAGGCGGATAAATTTTTGACACGGTATTATTTTGTGTAAATTGGTTTTCTATTATATGTAGATTCGGGTGCGACATCTATTGGAAAAGCCTCGGGCAGAAATATATCCAATATGGCCAGACGAAGAAGAAAAACGAGATGTGGATAAAAAGGTGGATAATATGATCAACGATATTCTTAATGGTTTCTTGGATGAGACATCATGGGAGATGGAAGAGGCGTTTGTTAAGGAGTCAAATAAGAAGAAGATGAAGGATTTGAAGGTGAAGAAGGCCTCAGATGAAATCAGGGAGAGGAAGCACAAGACGCAGAAGAAGGATAAGAAGGAGAAGGATGTCGTTGAGGAAAGTGATGATGATTTTATTGAAAAGCCTACAAGGAAGAAGCGTAAGAAAGACAGTGACGATTCTTGCTGTCCGAAGAAGAAAGAAAAGGAAAAGTGTGATGAACAAATAGATTCTAATGATGAGGATAAGAGAAAGAAGAGGCATGAGAAAAAGAAGGGAAAGAAGAAGGAGAAGTTGATGGAGGAGTCGGAAAGTTCTGAGGAAGGGGACGAATTTGAAAGGAAAACCCCGCTTGTTGGTTTTGTGAAGGAGAAAATAAGAGATAAGAAGATAAGAGAGAAGAAGAAAAGAGAGAATGAAGAGAGTGGTGGTACTGGTGGAGATTCAAGCGCAACGGGTGAGATGAGCGCGGTGATGAAGACAATAAAGGATATAACTACCAAAGTTGAGGCAATGGACATATAGGTTGTTGTGGGACTTTCTGAATTAGATAAGAGGATGTCTAATATGGAGGCTAAAGATGACCTGCAGAAGAAGGCTGCAGCAGCAGCCGAAAAGGACGCTCCGGACTTGGCTGGAGATGCTGAATCCAATGCCTCTCTACAACCGGGTACAAAGGATCTGGTACGAAAGTCTCTATTTTAAAAATACAAGTAACTTAGCGAAGTTACTTGGACACAAACAATATCTTTTGTGACAACTTCAACTGTGTTTCTCATAAGCTCGATACACTTCTAAAGATCGTCAGCTTCTCGTTTGGCCAACTCTCTTCCTCCTCTTGATCACCCATGAATCTCCATATGGTCCTCCAAACCTGCAAAACACCTAATAAGGATTCAATATGTACAAATATGCAATAATCTAAGCTAAAAACTCACTAAACTCTAATATGGATGCAAAAGGAATTAAAAGTGAATAAATGAATGAATAAATGGATGCAAAACTACCTAAAATGAATGCTAAAACATGCTAAATTATGAATCTATCACCGTCTTGTTATGATATGATAGTTTTAATTTTGTTTTTCTTTTGAGTTTTTTTATCTTTTTTAGGATTATTATGATTTAATTTAATTATTATGAAATAATTTAACTATTATGAAATAATCCAAAAAGGTTTAATTAATAAATCCAAAAAAACTAGAAAAATGATTATGTTTATATGTTCTTTTTCCCACTAAACCAAGAAGTAGAACTACCTAACGCTATTAGGGAAGTGAAAATATATTATAATATAATATATATAGTAGAATAACAAGCACTTCATAAACTACGAAACTTAATTTTGGCTTAAACAACAAAAAATAAATATATACTTTTAAAAACAAAACGCCAAAAGAAGAATATATTATTTTTAATTTTAAAATTAAAAAATTAACTAATAATAAGATAAACCAAAAATCTGTACATACGGTCATATTCTAATCTTATTATATAAAGTTGGATGCATCAAAATTGTTAATTAATATGTGACACTTGTTAAGTTAATCGACTAGATTTTAACTTGTGTCGCGATTTAAAAATAAAATTTTAGTTAGAGAAATTTTACACTCAAATATTAGTTATAAACAAATAAGAAACAACTTTAAAAAGAAAAAAAAATATATTTCAATTAAGAAAGGAAAAAAAATTGACATAATAGCGACATATGGCGATTTAATCTACAAGATTTTTGATATGTGTTGTCATTTAAATTTATTTAAAAATACAATTTTATGAAAATAAAATAAAAATGATATATTTCAATTTGGAAAAGCAAAATAAAAAACACAGAAAAAAATAATTTTAATTTTGGAAAGTTGATATTCTAAACCTAAAAGAAAAAGAAAAATACTATTCACATATCACATAAAATATCTCATAATTTTTCACCAAAAACAATAATACTACTTAGTTTTAATTTATCAGTATAATTTTTCTTCTTTTTAATTTATTATTATTATGTACTTGCACTTTTTTTTTTATCTTACGTACATAATGGTTTCTTAAGGTAATAGTATTATGTAATGGGAACATTACTTCTACCTTTCTTCTTTCATAATTATTATTCAGATGTATAATATGCTTCATGATCACGACTGTTTTTTTAAAGTCTAATTTTATTATGAAAACATAATAACGTATTTTTTTTTTTAATTTTATGGTTTTTTTGGAATTACTAACTTCTCTTCTAATTTTAGTTTTGTTTTTTAAATTACAGCATAAATATTATCGAAGAAACAATGAGTTCAAGTTTTCAAATTAACAAGAACAATTATTTTTTTAAATAAGTCTTTTGATAACAAAACACAAATAAGCAAAATTATTAATTTGATTTATAAAAAGTATCTATAAATTTCAGTTCTGGACTTAAACTAAAAACAAGTGCAACACACAAATCCATATCTAGAAATTAACATGATCGTGACACGTATCAAATTAACTGATAATATTTTGACACATGTCACAATCATTATTTATTTGTAAATAAAATATTAATTTTAAAAATATACAATCAAATACTAATTATAAAAAATGACTAACATTAATTTTTTTTTAAAAAATGATATATTTCAATTTAAAAAAGAAAATAAAAATAAAAACGAAATCAGATATGATTTATTACTTATGTGTTAGGTAATAGTAATTATACACTAGGTTACACGAGGATAGATTAAAATGATCGTAACACATGTGAGTTAGTCGATATGATTTCATCTAAAACAAATATGGTAAAACAAAATATCTAATTTTAATAAGAATACATAAGATAATCAATTCATCAAAAGTTTTGAGAATATTAATAAATGAATAAGTTTTAGTTTTTTTTTTAATTTGATATTTTAGTTTTATTTTTTGTTTTTACACGGATGATCCAATTTTGGGCCCGATTGGCGTGATGACTGTAGAGATTTTAGAAGATTTTACAGCCTCTACAGTTAATTTTAAGGCAATCATACTTTTACTTCCTTTTTTTTCTCCACAGTCTCAACTGGCCACTGTTTCTTTTTTACTCTTTGAATCTTTTTTTTTCTAAAGTCGCGTAAGTAAGACTTTTGAGTGGCTGTGACATTTTTTTTTTGTATTTATTACAATTTTTTCAATGAAACAATTTTTGTAATAATGAAATTAAACAGCAAATGTTCAAAAAAAATAAAATAAACAACATTGTTATTAAAAAATATATATTTATCACAATCAAAATAAAATCAAGTAAAAAGCCTACACAGTTATTTAGATTAGATTTTGTTGTAAGAAAATGGTATATTATTTTTGTTAGTTTTAAACAATCAGTTTTTGCTAGGTATATTTTTACTAGTTAATAAATTAAAATCTATAGTTAATTTAGTTCAGAAATTTTATATTTTTAGTTATTTTGTGTGTTGATTATTCATAAAAATATTTAAGTATGTTATTTTTATTATTATTAAAATAATTTCGACGGTGATATGTAGCAAAATAATTTGATCGAGTTCGTTTAAAATATCATTACATATATTCAAAACTAACATAATATATATTTTTGACAAAAATAATATGTAATATAAAAATCACAGTTTTTACATATTTTTATCACCAATCAGACTTTAAAATTTTTTCAAAGCAACAATCACAGTTTTTACAGTCAAAAGTTTTACGCCAAAAATTTACAGTCACAGCTTACATTCACAGTTCTTACCAATCGGACCCTTTATCTTTTATTTTTTATTTTCAATTGTTATGAATAACTTGTATTCTGTGTATTATTATTGAGGACCAATGGTCTCTTTATATAGTGATTACATCAAGGAGAGAAAAGGAAATTGTCCTTTTACTACTCATACAAGGAATATGAAAACTTCTACTAATCCTATTGGTATTAGGAAAAGGAAATCCTATCTCTAATAGGACTTGGTCTTCACGCCTAGACTAGACCACGAATTGGGCCTTATGGACTGAGCCGGTTATGGACATCCAAACCTCAATGGTTTATAACACTCCCCCTTGGATGACATAACCGCATGTGATGATGATGGGATCTCAGTAATACGCTTGGGGAATGCTGCCTCATTAAAACTTTACCAAGGAAAAACCCAGTGGGACAAAACCTTAGTGAAGGAAAAAGAGTACAGCACGTATTACTCCCCCTGAAATGAACATCACTGAAGGTCCTTCAATTGGCGCATGCNCCAGTCCATTAGACCATAGGCGGCCAGGACTCCTAAGTCCAATAGGATTAGTAGATGTTTTCCTTTTTCTTGTAGGAGTAGTAAAAGGACTATTTTCTTTTCTATCCTTTGTGTAATCACTATATAAAGACACCTTTGGTCCTCATAATAATATACACAGAATTCATTCGATTTACAACAAGCAGCACCAAAAGCAAGTTTGGTTCAATTGTGTGCATGCTTTTACAATCTAGCAAACCTCGAGTCACTGAAGCTTTTTGCTTGCGGTTTTGATCCAACATGGAGCGCGAATCCGGGTACGCTAAAAGTTATCTCTTTTGGTTGGATCCAACTCAGAAAATCATGTCTTTGATATCAAAATCTCATATTCTCGAGAGTCTAAGCATTCAAAATTGCTGGGAGGTTGGTCTAGAAGAGATAACCGGATTTAACAACCGGATAAGAGAATTGGTATTCGAGAATTGCGATTTGGCCACAGCCTACTCTACACTCGACTTTCCAAATATTCAGATCTTCAAGTACTCGGGAAAAGTTCATTACTTTGAGTTTGTAAGAGTGAATATGATAATGAAAGAAGCATACTTGGATTTTGGGGCGGAGAAACTAACAATATGTCCTTTTCTCATTCAACTAATCCAAGATGGTGAGGATCCGGTTCGATTGCAAGCATCAATGGAAACACAACATATGTTAATGAAGACGAATCTGCTTCCCAATGAGTTCATTGGCATTAGGCTCGTGTGTTAGGATTTTGATGAAACACCTTTATTTCTTTCTTAAACCTTTATTTTACTAATTCTTTCTTTCACTTTGATCTTTGTCATCTCTGTGATTTGCGATGTTTTGGATACAATAAACCTTAAGCCTATAGGACGCTATTTATAGAGTTATGATTCTAAACAAGAATAGTAAATTGATAATTCTTATTGTTACAATTTCCTTTCTCATTGTTTGCATTTTCTTCATGATTTTCTTTTTGCCAAATTTCCTTTGTTACTTGATTTTCCTTTTGCTTGTTTTCCATTTTTTTTATTTTTCCATTTTACTTGGTATTCTTTTCCTTTTACAGAGAATGGATCTATTCCAACATTCCCTCTAGATTCGTTTTCTGTAATTTCTATTTTCTCCCTCTTGCTTGAATCATCTTCATTTTCATTGTTTGTTTTTTCTTCTTCTTTTATCTCTATTGATGTGTAGCAATCTTCTTTAACTGGAAATTTTGTGATTAACGCTGATCCTGCATCTTCAATCTTTTCTGGTTCTGTCTTCTTTTGTTTCTCTTGCTTTTTCTTTGATTATCTCCCATCTAATAATGAACTTCTAATTGTTTTCTTGAACCTCTATTAGCTTCTTCCAGGTTTTATCCATGATTGTACATGTCTTTTCATCGAACAGAACTTTATGACCTTTACCCAATAATTGTTGCACANAAATAAATAAATAACATGTCATATTGATTCATTATATGTAAGTATTGTCTCACGCAATGCATGGATATTTACCTAGTTTTAACTAAAGTAAAAAAAAACATAATAATTTGCTCAATAGAAAAAAATACTTTTGACAATAAATTTTAAATTTAGGTAAATAACTAAATGACAGACATGTAATTAAAAAAAAAAAAAAAGATAGTCAACTTTTAAATTTTTTGTAGATGAGTAATAAATTATATGTCATATAAACAAATCATCTTATTGTTATATATATTCAAATTTCGCGGGTAAATTTACTTGTGTACCTTAAAAGAAAATCCGCACAACAATCTTCTCTGAATCTTTTCTTTTCCAAAACCACAAACAATGGATCCAACAAAAAACACAGACAAGTTATCCGGTTTACCCGATTTCTTTCTGATTCTCATCATCTCTAGCTTGCCCTTAAAGGAAGCTATGATGACGAGTAAGATCTTGAAGCACTAGAGGAATCTCTGGTTTAAAATGACCAACATCACTTTCAAAGAGTCGGAATTTGTAAAATGTTCTGTTTCAAACGATGAGGAACCCAAAAGGGTTGCTAGGGTTTCGTTTGTTTGGTTCATGCTTAAATGGGTTTCAAAATTTCCCGGTAAAGTCATCAAAAGTTTCGAACTTTCTCTATCGAAACCGTTGGGTTTTGAAATAGAGATCAAGTCACTGATCGAATACGCAGGCTCGAAACAAGTCAAGAATCTAGTTCTTGATTTCTCAGATCCTTCTTGGATTACTAATAATGAAGCAGCACCAAAGCAAGTTTAGTTCAATTGCGTGCATGCTTTTACAATCTAGCGAACCTCGAGTCACTGAAGCTTTTTGCTTGCGGTTTTGATCCAACATGGCTCGCGAATCCGGGTACACTAAAAGTTATCTCTTTTGGTTGGATCTAACTCATAAAAATCATGTCTTTGATATCAAACTCTCCTATTCTCGAGAGTCTAAGCATTCAAAATTGCTGGGACGTTTGTCTAGAAGAGATAACCGGATATAACAACCGGTTAAGAGAATTGGTATTCGAGAATTGCGATTTGGCCACCGCCTATTTTACACTCGACTTGCCCAATATTCAGATCTTCAAGTACTCGAGAAAAGTTCATTACTCTGATTTTGTGAGAGTGAATAGTATAATGAAAGAAGCATACTTGTAATTTGGGACAGAGAATCTAACGATATGTCTTTTTCTCATTCAATTAATCCAAGATGGTGAGGATCCGGTTCGATAGCAAGCATCAATGGAAACACAACATATGGTAATGATGACGAATCTGCTTCCCAATGAGTTCATTGGCATTAGGCTCATGATTAACAGCTGTCCAGACTTGAAAACTCTCACTTTCCAAATGGTTGCTCCTAGACCTGTCTCAACGACAGCTTTTGGGATCGATCCATAAACTTATTGGATGTTTGAAATCAATCATAGGTGTTTGAAGAAGACGTTGAAGGTTGTGGAGTTGAGTAATTTCAGTGGAAGCTTGAACAAGTTACATGTGTTGCAGCTTCTGATTCGGTGTGGTCATGTTTTAGGAAGGGTTGATCTTTACCTGCCCGATGGAATGAATGAGAGCCAAAAGATGTTGGCACGTGCTGCTATTGAGATCATTGGGACGACCTTCGAGACAGCTTCTGAGTGTTTAGGGATTTTTGTGCACAACGATTGAAAAAATTTAAATCTTTTTCAAGATTTATTAATGCTATCATGTGGGTGCATTTTCGGTTATTCAGTTGTTTTTCTAATATAAAAATATTGAATAAAATAAAATAAAATAAACCTTATGGTCAGGCTTTCATCTTCAATTCAATATATTGTTTTAGAAGACCTTTCCGCTACAAATACTCTTATACATTTTTTATAATTCTATTTTGTGATTGATCAACATATATATCTAAAGATCTTCTTAGGTTCATGTAAATTATGCTTACAATATATCATATATATTAATATATACATTATCATATACATAACCTTATATTTACATTATATTATAAATTATAATAACATTCTTATTTATTTAAAATAATATTTTTATATTTTCTACAATAAATACATAGATTTACTATACGTTACCAATCAAACTTTTTTATTTTTTTAGAGCCAAAATCCTACGGCTAAAACAATAAAAAAAAAAAAAACCTAAAACCTATATAAAATGTACAACAAAAAAACATAGAGAGGTACTACTTCCTTAACAGCAAATCCGGGGTTGAAATGTATTCTCCTCCAATTGCTTGTGATCAGTCAATATGTGGAATTTCCACAGTGTAATTAAACGTATCAAGATTTAGCTTTCTTTTATTTAATATGTTGTGACATTTTTTACAGTTCAGAGTTTGGATTTATTGTTTAGGCTTTAACATTTAGAACATAGGGTTTAGCTTTCTTTTATTTAGCTTAATTCTTTGGAGTCGCATTGTTTACTGTTTAGGGTTGGGATTCAACAATTACAATTTTAGCGTTTAATTTTTCTTTCTTAGGTTACTCATATTATGTGCCATTGATTACGTTTTACAGTTTGGATTTTGATTTTAAAGTTTAGGGCTTTGATTTAGCATTTATAATGTAGGATTAACTTATCCTGATTTAGGATATCAAAGGACAACGACTTTTTTTAAAAAAAGAAGGAGAATATCTCCTATAGAATATGAGAAATTGTTAGTGATGTATACAAAAAAAAATGATAAATGAAAAACAATTGTTTAAATTGACATAAAACAATGCGTCTTAAATTGCAGAAAAACAAATAAGATGAAAGTTAATCATTAAGAAAAGAAAAATCGAAGTAGCAAACAAACTTTCGCAAGACACAGCCTTAGTTTACCCAATAACATGAATCACAATTTCATAAAATTATATGAAATATCGACATATGGCCTTTTCGATAATTGATACTATTACTTTGCAGAACTCAACAACATATAGACTCCATTAAAAGATACATGAAGAGAGGTTCAAAAAAAAAAAAAAAAAAAAGATACATGAAGAGACATATTTATTGGTTACCTTCTTTAACTTAACAAACGAAAAGGACTACTAGCTCTTTACATTTTTTTAATTAAACATTTATTTGTTTTTTAGAACAGATTTTCTATTACATGCAATATACCGGATATAACTTTCATACCGGGCTTGTGTCTTCTTCTTCGTAAAGGAATTTTAAAATGAATGATTCTCCCATCTTTACGCCATTAGCCTCACAGAAGTCACTCCAGCCATATCCTACAGCTATTGGTTAGCTTCTTTAACTTAACAAAGAAAACGCTGGTTTTTGAGTACTTGTACTTAGCACTTTACATGCTACAAAGTTGGGTTTCTTAGTTCCGACAACAAAGCCGGTCTTCGTATGGTGTTGAGATTCTCTGTCCTCGACGCTTCGTTTGTTGTTGTTGTCTTCTTGTGTTCCATCATTGATAGATTCTGTGGGATCTTGTGGAAGACACTGCAAAATAGGGTTCAAACATTTTTCAACATCCCTCATGACACCAAGCTGTAGAACACTTTTTTTAAGTGTCATGACTCATGACTAAAAAACTGAACAATAACATAGCAAACGTGTAAAAACAGTTAGTTCCTCATG
>JAHZTW010000003.1:10850723-11050769 GCA_020283515.1 Alliaria petiolata | reverse complement strand
TGATCAACAGTATTTTTCGTCTTAAGTAAACAGAAACGCGGGTTCAATATCGGTGTGATCACACCGATACGTCTGACCGATATGAGTATCGGTGTGATCACACCGATACATCACACCGATACAACTTCATTTTTGTCCTTCGCGAGTTTTGTTGCATGTTTTCCTTCTGTTCTTCACCTTCTTGGCTTTCTTGCTCATTCATCATCCTCCAAATAGCTTCCTCTAGCTCTAGAATACCTGAGAAACACTTCAAATGCAACACATATACAATGATCTAAGCTAAGACTCACTAAACTCTAAAATGAATGCAATCTAGCCTAAAACTATCTAATGAATGCATGTATGGATGCAAAAACTATCCTATATGAGTGTTAAAAAAATGCTAAAATGAGAGACTATCAACTGTACAAATTATATATGTTGATAATCTGATATCTTTGGCCATATTAATCTAAAAAAAGTTCCTAAAACATTCCACCAATATCAACTAGTATGACGATGAAAACCAAAACATTATCACTTGTTATTAAGTTATACATATGATCCGAGTTATCGATATTCCACATAAATTTCAATATAGAGATGCCCAATCTAATCTCAAAACTGTTTGGCAGTCTCCTAATTAATTCCCAAATACTAGTAAATTTTACGAGAAAAAGAGTAGTATCTTCATTCCTATTATTTGAGAATCCCTTTTAATGAAAAAGCTGACTTGTCGGCTCCAAAATCAAAGTTAGTGTATTTTTTTGATTACATGTAAATGTGACATGTCAAATATCCTAAAATAAACAAAATTTTTTGATTGGTTGAGTTAAAATTAAATAAATTATGAAATTAAAAAATGAATACACTAGATTATAATACTAAAATTAATAAATTTAAATTAACGAAAATAATAATTACTATGGTTTCAATTTGTTTTTATATATATTCATAATAAATTGCATAAAATATGATTACAAAAATTTTACAACCAAAATATATTATATTTTTATATAAAAATAATAATATATTATGAAATAGAGTAGTAAATCCGTTGTACCATTTTTTTTATCTCTTATTCTTTTTTATATAAATAAAATTTTTATATCATACTCATATACAGTCTCATTGTGGATCGAGAATTTGAGATCAGAAATATAATGAAATGTAACTGGATGAAAAAATAAATTATAATAAGATAAAACAAATATGAATAAGAAGTAGAAGTAAAAATAAAAATAAATCTCTACAGTTTTGTTTTTTCGTAACATTCTTGTTCTTTGTTTTACGAAGTCATTTAAAAATCTTAAGAAGAAAATTTTATAATAAACGCATGTGCGGCTCAAATTTTATAATGAACATATGCGTGCATGCTAATCAAAATAAATTTATTTTCTTCATCAAAACAATTTCTCAATATCGTTTAAAGAGATGAGCGGAGAGCTACCGGAGAATTTTATAAAATATGATTTCACAAATTTTATAACAAATATTTATTATAATTTTTATTGAAAAGGAAAATTACTTATAGATTATCCAATATACTATATTTATTTCCATGATAAAGTCAAATATTATATTTCAAAATTTTTAAAAACATTCTTTGTAATTTTTGTTAATATTAAATGAAAATTTTAATTTGAAACCATATATCATAAAATGCTGAAAATATGAAATTTTGATTAAATAAAAAACGATAGAAACGGTTTTCGTGATTGTTCTTAAATGGCAAAAAATGCATCGTGTAAAAACATAACGTTTGCGAAAAATATCAGAAAACTAACCAACACCTAAATATTACAATTCACTTATTTTTAACTCATACTTACATGCATAAATATACATATTTATTTCTTTTTAAAATTCAACCATATATTATAAAAATATATATTATAAAACATATACTTTGTTATTTTTTTTTAACACATTAAAGCCATACTTCGATTTTTCCACAAATATGCATGTGGATATAAATATTAATTATGCAAAAGTCAAAGTCACATGCAAACTTGTCATTCATGTATTTTGTTAACCTCGATTACAATCCAATTTTAATTTTAGTTATTAAACAATTTATATATATATTTTTAAATCTCTATATTTTCTAAGAGCGGTGAGGTGGTTGATACGCACGAATGTGTGGGGCAACCATCTATCCGCTCTTATGATAAGTAAAGATTGTAAAACCCATTTTGGTTTAATTAGCAATAGGTCAAAGAAAAATATATACTTAAAATATATATATTGGCAAGATTATATTGTGTAAGGAGAAAAAAAAGCATAATATAGATAATATTCAAGACATATTATAAGAATTTAATTATTATGTAATATAACTTTTACATTTGCAATTATATGTTACTGTAAACGGTAGAAAAAATTAAAAAAAATAAATCAGTTTCAAAAGACACAAAACGATATGAAACGTTTGTGTGATTGTTGTTAAACACTAAAACTGTATACGTATAAAAATATAACGTTTACATAATATATAAGAAAATTAATCAGTACTTTAATATTATAACTATTTATGTCTATAAAAACAAATTATACTTGCACATGCATGTAGACCAACCATAAAAATTAAAAAAATTATTATATGTTTTAATATTTTTCAGTTTATTTAGTTATCATATTTACACTTTTTGTCTAAGAAAGTATTTTAAAATCTTGGTTAATGGCTTTTTATCTTCAATTTCTATTGAAATTTATAACATTTTTCATTTGATTTATCATTATTTTTATATTATTAAATATTCATATAATGTTATTATTAATACATAATTAATTATGTACGAATAGATCAACTTTAATATACAATATAATTATATATTGAACATATAAATTATTTTATAGCTTGCACATGGTGCGGGCCGATCACCTAGTAAGATAAGAAAATTACAAGTTGATATAATAATAACGAAGAAAATGACATATTCATGGAAAAAAAGATTGATTAATGCAGAATTCATGCTTGGTATGCTACTTGTAGCACACTTCAAATATAATTCAGGTATATTTACCGTACGCTTATCAATAAAAATCTTTAACTTCTCTTTTTTTTCTTATAAAAAAAATCTTTGATGTTGATTACTAATTTGTCATCATCTAAATTTCTTTGCACAAATTTGCAAGAAACAATCTTTTTAGATGGACACGTACCTAGTAGACCAATTCCAGTAGTGTATCGGACCAGTGACTAATTCCGATGTACGATATATCTTACACACGTTCTCTAGTTATTAAGGCGTCATGGCCTATTGAAATATTTTATTTAATATTTAGAAGTTGTACATTGACTAGTTATAAGTGTAACAATGATGAAAAAAAATATTTTAATAGTTCAAAAAACAAATACAGAACTAGAATCGTAAATGTCATGAACTCATAGTGTTAAATTATTAATTCTAATTCTTAAAGAAATTTTATATATCATCAGATCTAATTTTTTTTTAATATTAAACAAAATACATAATGGTTAAATCCGGGTTGATATGTGTCCTTAATACCAAGAATGCACTAAGTGTGCTAGAGACACTAAAGGAATTAGAGGGTAATCGGCTGAGTTAACCCAAGGTCACGTGCGTGTCATATGCGCATGTGAATTTGAATCTCTTAGCTTATACAATCGGCTAAGTATAAAGCTGTATCTCTCTTCTTCATTAATCCCAATCGATCAAGATAAGATCATTGTAAAAGGGGTTCTTGAAGCGAGAGAGAGTGATTGTAAGGAGAAAATCCGAAAGCTCGAGTTTGAGCTGATTCTAATGGATTCACCCGCTAGAGCTTATTCCGGCCCCAGAGAGACGTAGCCATCCTCGCGGACGTGAACTCTGGGTGAACAAGTGTTGTTTGCCGTTTTGTTTTCTTTCGTGTTCAATCTCTTTTCCTTTTCTTTCGATCCGTTAGATTCAAGGCGAGCTAGATTCTTAGGTGGGAATCGAAGTCATAGTTCGTACAGTTTGCATATCATTTTTGACTGAAAATCATTTTTCATTTTTTCTCATTTTCTTCGATCATCATCATCTTCTTCTAACGGCAAAATAAAAAAAGGACTGATAAATTCACTATCATTTTTGTTAAGTTTTCTGAACTTACAACTGAAAACCAATTGGCAATGAATGAATTGGGTCAAGTTACTTATATATTAGTCAAGGTCACTCACAACTTCCGATGTACGATATATCTTACACACACTCTCTAGTTATTAAGGCCTCATGGCCCATTGAAATGTTTTATTTAATATTTAGAAGTTGTACATTGACTAGTTATAAGTGTAACAATGATGAAAAAAAATATTGTAATAGTTCAAAAAACAAATACAGAACTAGAATCGTAAATGTCATGAACTCATAGTGTTAAATTATTAATTCTAATTCTTAAATAAATTTTATATATCATCAGATCTATTTTTTTTAATATATTAAACAAAATACATAATGGTTAAACCCGGTTTGATATGGTTTAATGGTTCACCGGTTTCTGGGTTTTTGCTGGTCGGAGCCGGTTTTTTAACCAGTCTAACTCTTTTGGATTTTATTGATAACTCAACCCGGAAATGTTTTCGGTTCATGGTTGAACCCGGCTCGACCACCGGGTCGGTCCGGTTTTAAAAACACTGGCTTTGGCGCTAATGACAGAATCCTCGCTAAATTTGTTTTTAACCTATTTTAGTATTTTATGATGTTTTAACTCAGTGAATACTCCCATGTAGGGATGTTAAAAAATAGACATTTACTCCGAGGGTATTTGAATCCCTTCCTAAATTCTAAACCCATAACCCTAATCTTTTTAAATAAAAAAATGAAAGATGAAAACGAGCGGATCCTGTTTGTGAAGGATATGTGTCCTTAATACCAAGAATGCACTAAGTGTGCTAGAGACTCTAAAGGAATAAGAGGGTTTAATCGGCTGAGTTACCCAAGGTCACGTGCGTGTCATATGCGCATGTGAATGTGAATCTCTTAGCTTATACAATCGGCTAAGTATAAAGCTGTATCTCTCTTCTTCATTAATCCCAATCGATCAAGATAAGATCATTGTAAAAGGGGTTCTTGAAGCGAGAGAGAGTGATTGTAAGGAGAAAATCCGAAAGCTCGAGTTTGAGCTGATTCTAGTGGATTCACCCGCTAGAGCTTATTCCGGCCCCAGAGAGACGTAGCCATCCTCGCGGACGTGAACTCTGGGTGAACAAGTGTTGTTTGCCGTTTTGTTTTCTTTCGTGTTCAATCTCTTTTCCTTTTCTTTCGATCCGTTAGATTCAAGGCGAGCTAGATTCTTAGGTGGGAATCGAAGTCATAGTTCGTACAGTTTGCATATCGTTTTTGACTGAAAATCATTTTTCATTTTTTCTCATTTTCTTCGATCATCATCATCTTCTTCTAACGGTAAAATAAAAAAAGGATTGATAAATTCACTATCGTTTTTGTTAAGTTTTCTGAACTTACAACTCAAAACCAATTGGGAATGAGTGAATTGAGTTAAGTTACTTATATATTAGTCAAGGTCACTCACAACTTCCGATGTACTATATATCTTACACACACTCTCTAGTTATTAAGGCCCCATGGCCCATTAAACCATAATTATCCCAATACCCCCCCCCCGAGATAATGGCTCTTCTAGCCGTTAATCTCGCTATGACCATCAATTTCGGGTCGCGGGACAAATGCCACTTCTGGGCCGGACAACGAGAGTATGTGAATCGGCTCTGATACCAGTATTAGATTAGGTAGAGATTATGGGACATAATCTCTAGAGAGTATGTGTGAGATATGTCACACATCGAAAGTTGGGAAGAACCTTAACTAATATATAAGAGACTTGGACCAATCGATTCAGTGCCAATTGGTTTTGAGTTAGAAATGAAGGAAACTTAACAATTTTCGTTTTGCAGTAACACGGGGTCAAATATTTAAAGCCTAGGTTCTTAAAACTTATTTACCACTAGGCTAATCTATATAGCATCCCAATCAACTATTAATTTGATTCAAAAGTATTTAAAAAATCAGGAAAAAATTATGATCATCTATCTTAATATTGCCATTGATAATAGTTTGACGAAAATGTGGTCCGTTTGAATCCGTAAAATGACTCCATAATTTATCTACTCTGAGACATTTACGGTAACTAATCTAGCATGTATATATATTAATTAATATATATGTTTACATTTAAATTGTAAGCTAGATATGTTTATATTTAGATTGTTAGTTTTGATAAGCTTTCATCATTGTTTTTAAGTTTTGCAAAAAAAAAAAAAAAACTTTAAAGTAAAAGGGTAAAAAGAGTGGGTGGAGAGCTTTTACATATCAAATTAGCAAAACAGTCCGGAATTTGTTTAGAACTAGACCCATTCAAATCAAAATTTAAGAAGGTATATAATATGGCTTAAATTAGATGATTTTGTAGTGTATATAAGTATACGCTGTTCTTTCTTTTTCAAATTTCTAAAACATCATCAATTCATTTTTATCATCACTATGTAAATTTTTCAAATTTCTCCATCACTATGTAACATNTTTTGTAGTGTATATAAGTATACGCTGTTCTTTCTTTTTCAAATTTCTAAAACATCATCAATTCATTTTTATCATCACTATGTAAATTTTTCAAATTTCTCCATCACTATGTAACATTTCTCTTTCGGGATGTTAAAACGGCGGGACCAACTTATTTAGGCCCAGCCCAGTTACTATTTCCTCCGATCTGTGCGTTTTCATCAATAGTAATTGTTTAGATACATGTTCTTTCTTTAATCATCTGAATCCGACATGAAATCTTGTAAGATATTGGATATCATAGAAACTGATTCGGTGTCCCATGAAACTATTCAATATTGTTATCTTTAGAATATTCATCATTAATTAGTAGCTCTGACCACACTATATACATGACTTAATGCGATTTACAGCTATTCATGGAGACATGTTACATTAATGAGCATTTATTATATAATATGGTTCGTCCTAGATTTGCGTTAGCCTGACTATCAGTATCATTCGTCCAAATATAAAATTACCGTTTTCTTTCTTAAATAAATAAAATGTGGGGCCTTTGATTAATTGAACCAGTTGGCCACGAGATTTACATGGCCACCATTGCAGTTGACATAACTTAAGAAGAGGAAGCCAGAATAAGACGATAGAGCCTCTGAAATTTTTTGTTTCTTGCACCCAAAGTTTCTTCGTTCCTTGTAAAAGAAAACACATGGAAAAAGTTAAGCATTATTCTAGTTCTGAACCCACATGCCGTTTGTCCGATCCAGCTCAGCCGCACAAACTTTGCCGGCGATATGATCCACCAATCTCTGTCTGCTCCGCTTGTAAGAGCCAAGACTTGGAGAACAAGAGGTACTATTACTATTGTCCTACTTGCGATTTAGAATTTCACAGAGGATGTCATCAGCTTCCACCAGAGATTAGACACCCTTATCACTCTTCCCATCCCCTCACCCTCATCTTTTCAGATCCTGATAGTTGTATTTCTCAGCTCTCTTATAGATCGTATTACGATACCACCGATTCAGAAGTTGCTTCTATATCCGATGATGATTCTGTCTCTTTATCTGATAGATGTTATGGTCTATCTATATGCAAATATTGTCAGAAACCTCTTCAAGACGCATACTATCATTGTTCTATCTGTAGTTTCAGCCTATGCGAGTATTGTACGAGCATCCCACCAAATCCATCTATCACACACCCAAAGAGCCACAATCACACCCTCTCTCTTTTTCCTAGACAAATCCATTTGCCATGTGATGCTTGTGGGCTGTCTCTAGACAAGACCAATGATATTGTTTACACTTGTCCCCCTTGTAACTACATGGTCCATAGATCATGTATCTACTTACCACGTCTCATTAAAATTACTCGTCACCCTCACCGTCTCTCTTTTGCTCCATCCCTTTCTTCTGGTGATTTCTCTTGCGGAGTTTGCCGCAAAGTTGTCAACATCAATTACGGTCAATACTCTTGCAACGCAGGTTGTCTTTATGCTGTCCATTCGAAATGTGCAACAAGAGACGATGTGTGGGATGGGATAGATCTTGAAGGAGTGCCTGAAGAACCAGAAGAAGATATCGAGCTATTTGTGAATATTGATGACGAGACAATACAACATTTTAGTCACGAGCATTATCTAATGCTTAACCCTTACCATGAAAACAAGTTGTGTCAGGCATGCATCCTTCCGATACTAGTCAATGACAGTTTCTATAGTTGTATGGAGTGCGATTTTGTTCTTCATCAAGCATGTGCATGTCTACCTCGGAAAAAACACCATCCCATACACAAACACCCGCTTAATCTCTACCCATCTATTTCTGAGCCCTATGAGTTACGGTCAGATGTTATTATGGAAGGCATGTTCAGATGCAATGGTTGTCGCCTAGAAGTTTCTGGATTTGTATACAAATGTGGCGAAAAAGGTTGCAAATTCGAAGTAGATGTGAGGTGCGCATCCCTTCCGGATCCGGTTGTCCATGGCAGTCATCCGCATGATCACCCGCTTTTCTTCAATTTAAACAGTGGTGAATGCACGGGATGTGGGTATCATCATTGTTCATCTTATTATCTAGAATGTGTTCTATGTTATTTCTTCTTGGGCCTTAGATGTGCCACTTTGCCTAGTATGGCACATTACGATCATGATAAGCATCTAATGACTCTTTGTTATGGCAAAGAGGAAGATGCTAGTCTTCAACATATGTCGAAGATGTTTTGGTGCGAAATTTGCGAATCAAAACTAGATGCAAAGACATGGTACTATGCATGTGAGGATTGTAATGTCACTCTTCACGTTGGTTGTTTATTGGGGAAACGGATCTTCCTGAAGCCTCGTAGTATTGTGAAGATAAAAGGCTGTGTGGTTGAAGTTTCCCGCAACATTGGCAATTCTCGACCAATTTGCGTTGGATGTGGCTGTCGTTGCATAGACACTTTGATATTCAGACGGTTAGATAGATCTTTCTGCTCTTTGCCTTGTATGTGGACTTCAGCTGGGCTAGAAGAGGAATACAGCGATTCTGAAAATGAAAATGAAGTTATTATTTTACCCCACCTATGGGCTTGTTAGCTGTTTTTAAATTTTCTTGTTTTTAACATTTATTCTATGTGATTTCGGTTTCATATGTTGATTGTATTTTCTTATATCATTGGAAAACATAATTTTAACAATGTGAATTCTTATTTTAGCATAATATATATGTTTTCATAATGAGTTATATTTATTTCTAGCACTTTTACACCGGAAAGAGAAGGGTTATGGGAAATATTCTGGT
Source organism: Alliaria petiolata (assembly GCA_020283515.1). Classification (NCBI taxonomy): domain Eukaryota; kingdom Viridiplantae; phylum Streptophyta; class Magnoliopsida; order Brassicales; family Brassicaceae; genus Alliaria; species Alliaria petiolata. Next base: position 11,041,504 of record JAHZTW010000003.1, on the reverse strand, counting down.
ATATGTATTTGGTTAGACTCTCAGGGTACTATTAACTTTAACCACTATTTGTTATTGATGATTCGTCTTCACCAGTAACTCCTGATTTTGTTTTCTCAACATACAACTCAAAGATAGTCATTTGATGACTTACTGAGATTTGAATTCAAGTCTCCTTTTTGTAAGATTTTCTCCATCACTATGTTATTGGAACATTATTCTTTGTTTCCTTACCTTTGATGAAGAATACGAGTATACTCTTTAATCAATTTTTGAGCATATGCGTTGTTTTCTGCATCAGCACCAATTAGATTTCTCCATTAAATCAGATTTGCGATAGAGTTGTGACAGAAATGTGGAAAACAAAAACAAATGAGAGGCATGCGACTGAAGAAAACAAAACTAAAATGGTTGGGGGAGTGAGTGAAACAATCGAAGAAGAAAACAATTCAGTCCAAAATCCATTACACACAAAATATAATCAAAAACCTTGTGAGTGCTATAAAATAGTGTATTCATATATCATAGGACCCTATTTTATAGTGGCCCGTTGTGAGCACTATATCATATATCAAAAATGGAGTTCTCTAGAAATAAAGATCCAAAGTGCTTGTAAATCTTAAAATGTAATATTTGTAAAATGTCATACATTAAAAACCTTGAGTACATTTAGTGTATTGGAGAAAGGAGATATTCGGACCGAAAAAATCAGGAGTTAGCAAAAAAAAATTCTTTTGGCCCAAAATTCTTTTAGAATTAAATTGTTATGTTTTATTTTTAGAATTAAATTGTTGATTAAGTCAACAAATATCTCTATTTTAATTCTTTTGTTTGTAACGTCAAAAGTCAACAATTGAATTGGATTCTTATAACCTAAAAATCAATTCACGCCAAAGAGTTTATGATGAGAATCAATTCTCATTACTTTAATTTATTGATATCGTTTAAGAACTTGGCCATAAAAGCAAGTCGTCCTCTCCTTCTCATAATCCAAATCCATATCACACAGCAAATTCCTCTTTTCTCTTGTTCTTCTGGTTTTTTTCTCTCAAGAGTACTCACATAGTTTACATACGTCTCCCAATTCTTTTTCATTGCATTGATTTTGGTATTGTATTTTCATATATGTTCTTTAATTTTCCATATAATTATCAGTTGCCTTGTTGTAGTAATTGAGGTTTAATGTAGGACTCCAAACAACAAAGAAAAATGAGTTTTTTTTAAAAATAAATATACAAATATAATAACCTAATTTTATAATTTACAACATTAGATACAGATGAATCGGTGCCTCTAATTTTTCTTTAAAATAACAAAAGGATGATTTTTAAGTGTTGAATTCAATACTAGTACGTATCCACAGAAAAAACGAAAAAATATCATGTATAAATTTTTTCTTCAATAATATTTATTTTTTCAGAGGAGCTTGCAGAAATAGTCATCATAAGTCTGAAATCTCACTTGCTTTCTCCTAGAAAAAACAACCAGAGTACATTGTCTGCAAACCAACCACAAAACAATACATGATCGTACCAAAATAAAAAAATAGGTATTTACCAATCGTGCTCGGTTGGTTGGTTTGTGGTTGGTTTGTGGTTGGTTTGCAGACGATGTACTCCGGTTGTCTTCCTCTAACGCAAAGCAAAATCCCATGACTTATGTCACAAGCTTCAATCTTTACTCTGTTTTCAGACCTACTAGAAATGTTTCCATGATCTTTGAAAAAAGCGGAGTGAAACCGAGAAAGAATATTAGTGAAAATATATAATCAAATCGATAAGTTGAGAAGGATGAATGTTGGTTTGTTTATTCTTGGGATTACTTACAACAACAAATAACATCTCAATATAGTAACGTAGTAAGTAATAAGCTTTGCTTCGGTAATCCATGATAATATATGTTATTTCTGTGATTTTTGATAGTGTTTAAAATTGGTTCAGTTTGGAACAAAGATAATGTTAATTTGTTGAATTATGGATGAATTAGAGTCAAAACGAGTAGATGAGAAATTAACGTACGAACGGTAGTGAATCCATGACTTCCGTTCATGTATTTAAAGTTTGTTAGGAAACTTTATTGTGTGAGAGTATGCTTACACTTTTTTTTTCAACCGAGTTTTATTTTTCTTACCGGAACTCTAACTTTTCCATAGGTTTACATTTAGTATAGTATGTTTATAAGTTTAAAGTACAAGAAAAGATTTGTGAAGATTGTGGAGGGGATATCTAATATGTCCAAAGGAATTACAATTGGCGTGTAATATATTTTGTTTTACACTAACCTACTTATGATTAGTAATCAAGTATATATTCATGATTTTATTGCATTTTCATTAAGAAAACATACCAAAAACTACAAAATTAGTGGGTGTTGTGAACTTTTAGATGCTACCTAAAATAGAAAGATCAGTAAACATATGAACATTGTGTTGTCTGCTATAAATGCATATGCACATTATATGTGTACATGTAGTATATATGTTATATGTATATGTACACATGAAAACGTTACACATCCATATATATATGGCATGTTCTTAACACTATATACAGGCCTGACCCTGAGCCCAAGCAGGGCAAGTCCATGCTTGTGGCCCTATTTTTATATATAAATTTTTCGGTCTTCATTTAGTAGAAATTGTTTTTACTCTAGTGGTAGGTGATACTCTTTTATTCCTATAGGTCATGAGTTTGAACCCCAAATATGTAAAATATTTTTTTTAATAAACTAAACCAACACATTTTTGATTTGGGCTTGCGGCCTTCAAAATCCCAGGGCCGGCTCTGGCTATATATACGATATGTCTCACATCATGTTATGTATATGTATACCATATGCTTAAAGTAGAAGAAACTTACATATATACGTTTATCCGAAAACAGTATATATATATATATATATATACCTAAAAATGTACCCAAAAAAAAATATATATATATATATATACCTAAAAATATGCATATGTTCTTTTCTTACCAATCAAATATGCATATGTTGCTTTGGATATCTCTTAACCAAACATAATTAGGTCTTACCAAGTCTGAATAAAATCATTGATATATAAATATGGGACAATTTGGTGCAGAGTGAAAAAATGGAGAAAATTTAAGATTTAGGCAATGACAGAAATGGATAGAAGGAATTGACAAAAGGGATCCATCCCATAAAAAATTTGTAAGTCAAATTACGACGTATGCCATCGCTAGTGCGCGTGGAACATACCTTAAATGTTCTTGTTGACGTACAAGTTGGTCATTAATTTGGCCAATTAAGATATTTGTGTGATATGTCTTAAATGCAATATAATTATGTTTAATTTATCTCGTGACTTGTTATATATAATTATGGACTGATATAATAATTTATGTTTTTGTTGGTATTGGAAGAAGAACGGTGAATGTGACTTATCGAATAACATTTGCCTTGACAATATTATACAATAGCCACCAAAGTGTAGACACGAGCTACAAATATCCAATTATGCTAGGAAATAAAAGTAACATACTGCTCGCAGACCACAAACCAATAAGTTCTTCAGGCATCGAAGCTCCCCATAGCATTATTTTCCATATTTTTCGCATTGGTCAATCGCTTTATGTAGTTTGTGAATATCTTAATCAAAAGCGGCTTTCAATTCTAAAACGTCCTTCTCGTAAATACTCCTACCTACATGGAGGTTCCCGATTTGGCCTTCCATAACACACCCAACCGATTGTCGGAATAAATAATATTATATTGTGTGTAACTAAAAATATAGTGTTAAATTTTTGGTGTGAAATTTGCGAATCAAAACTAGATGCAATGACATGGTACTATATATGTGAGGATTGTAATGTCACTCTTCACGTTGGTTGTTTATTGGGGAAACGGATCTTCATGAAGCCTCGTAGTACTATGAAAATAAAAGGTTGTGAGGTTGAAGTTGCCCGCAACATTGGCAATTCTCGACCAATTTGCGTTGGATGTTGCTATCGTTGCATAGACACTTTGATATTCAGACGGATAGATAGATATTTCTTCTCTTTGCCTTGTATGTGGACTTCAGCTGGGCTAGAAGAGGAATACAGCGATTCTGAACATGAAAATGAAGTTATTATTTTACCCCACCTATGGGCTTGTTAGCTGTTTTTAAATTTTCTTGTTTTTAACATTTATTCTATGAGATTTCGGTTTCATATGTTGATTGTATTTTCTTATATCATTGGAAAACATAATTTTAACAATGTGAATTCTTATTTTATACTACAAGAAAACAGTTTAATACCGACGGATGAATCCGTCAGAAAACCGTCGGAACTTTTTCCGACGGATATCATCCGTCGGATCTAGGTTGTCGAAAAATAGAATTCCTTCGGAAATACGTCAGAAATTTCCGACGGACAAAAACCCGTCGGAAATTTCTGACGGGCTTTTTCTGACAGGTTTCCGACGGTATTTTTTCCGATGGATTTCCGACGGGTGATAGAATACTAATACAAAAAATTGATTTATAAAATCAAAAATAATTTAAAATTAAAATTCGAAATTAAAATGAAATTTCCATACAATGACATATGCATTTTATTTTAATAAATTAGACTTTGTAAAAAATATTGTAACATTATATATTTTCATATGTGAAAACTGGTGTAATTTAACAAATATTAATTGAAATTTTGATTAATAAATTAAAAATTATATATTTTCATATCTGAACATTGGTGTAAAATTTTTACAAATATTAGTAGATGTTATGTAAAACTCATCTTATATATAATAACTTCTTTAAATTATTAACTATTTAGAAACAAATTATATAATTAGGTTTTCCACAAATGTTAACTTCTTTAAAATTTATATAATTATGATTTTATTAAATATTATATAATAAAAATGTTTCGATATATTAACCATTATTATTATTTTTATGAAACTAACATTTATATTTACAAAACAATTATAAAATTAAACAAACAACTACAAGATTTTACAAAATTAAAAAACCATATATAAATCTAACAATATTAACAAAATCCTAACAATCTTAACAAATTAAAAAACAATAAAGTTAAAAAACCTAAATCTAAATACCATAAATCTACAAGTTATATCAAAATCATTGTTCTTAAAACCTTAAATCTAACAATTATACCCCAAAAAAAATCAATCATAAATCTAACAATTGTGAATAGATTAACCTAGATTTAGAATCTAATATCTCAAACAATCTAAAAAAAACTAACAATTTTGACAAGCTAACAACCTAACTACACAAAACTACACAAAATGAGAACTTACATAGTTCTTTAGGAGATGAGAAAGAAGAAGGAGAACATCATCAAAGGAGAGAGATTAGTGGCTATGGCGGCGGCGAGAGGAGGGGCAGAGATCGGCCAAAATCGGAGGTAAGGGAGAAAAATTTTGGTTTTTTTTCGCTAAGGGTGGAGAAGAAAGGGGAAGAAGATGACTAGTTATAAAATAAAATTTCCGACAGCCAAACCCGTCAGAATCCCGTCGGTTATTATTTTTTTTTTTTTCTAATTTCCCGAGGCGCGTAAATGTGGCGCCTTCTAAAAAATTATCGCGGGCAAAATATTTTCAACCCATCGAAAATCCGTCAGAAATATCCGACAGATTTCAGACGGGTCAAAAATATTTTGCATGCGTTCTAATTGGCCAGTCAACCTATGATCCAGCCAAATTTTTTTAACTACCCGTCGGAAATTTCCGACGGATTTGAGGTTTAGGGTTTAAAAACTGATTAAAATTGCTGTTAACCTAATCATTATATTATTTGAAACATAATTCTATTTTTATCTTAATAGTTATCATCATTTACATCAATATCTTTCAAATTTTCTAAAATTTTAACATTCACTATACTTACACATAAACATACTATAGCTTATACTACTAATACATCAAATCATAAAATTCAAAATAAGTCACTAATATAAGCTTAGTATTTGAAAGTTATTTAAGATGATATAAGATAGTACATAATGATGATGAGGGATCTAAAATTTTGTGGTTTTAAGCCCTAAACACCATATCCGTAGAAAATTTCCGACGGGATTACACAAAACTTGTTACACATGTTAAATGTGATGTCCATTAACAAATACATATAAATATTTCGTATCCCGTCGGAAATTTATGACGGATTTCCGACGGACATGTGCCCATCGAAAATTTTCGACGGGATTCCGAAGGATTTTGTTGCTATTTGAAAATTTCGACGGGAGTCTAACGGGAACATAAATCCATCAGAATTCCGTCAAAAATTTTCCGAAAGAAACCGTCAGAATACGCTATGTTTTCTTGTAGTGTTAGCATAATATATATGTTTTCATAATGAGTTATATTTATTTCTAGCACTTTTACACCGGGAAGAGAAGGGCTATGGGAAATATTCTGGTATATGTATTTGGTTAAACTCTCAGGGTACTATTAACTTTAACCACTATTTGTTATTAATGATTCGTCTTCACCACTGACTCCTGATTTTGTTTTCTCAACATACAACTCAAAGCTAGTTAGTGCCATGCTTCATTTGATGACTTACTGAGATTTGAATATTCAAGTCTCTTTTCTGTAAGATTTTCTCCATCACTATGTTATTGGAACATTATTCTTTGTTTCCTTACCTTTGATGAAGAATACGAGTATACTCTTTACTCAATTTTTGAGCATATGCGTTGTTTTCTGCATCAGCACCAATTAGATTTCTCCATTAAATCAGATTTGCGATAGAGTTGTGACAGAAATGTGGAAAAAAATGTGAAAAAAAAACAAAACAAATGAGAGGCATGCGACTGAAGAAAACAAAACTAAAATGGTTGGGGGAGTGAGTGAAACAATCGAAGAAGAAAACAATTCAGTCCCAAATAGTGTATTCATATATCAAAAATGGAGTTCTCTTCGAATGAGAAATATAGGTCCTCTATTTTATCAAAAAAAAGAAATATAGGTCCAAAATTCGGGAGTTAGCAAATCTGCAAATGTAATATTTGTAAAATGCCCTACATTTAGAACCTTGAGTACTGTGTATTAGATAAAGGCTGTCTCTTATACACATCTAGATGTGTATAAGAGACTTGTTGTAGAGATTTATGTTCTTTATTTTTCCTTATAATTATGTTTTTGATTTATGTTCTTTATTTTTCCTTCTGGTTTAACATTGTTTTCTCCCAATTCTTTTTCATCGCATTGATTTGGTATTGTATTTTTGATTTATGTTCTTTATTTTTCCTTATACTTATCTTGTTGTAGAGATTTATGTTCTTTATTTTTCCTTATAATTATGTTTTTGATTTATGTTCTTTATTTTTCCTTCTGGTTTAACATTGTTTTCTCCCAATTCTTTTTCATCGCATTGATTTGGTATTGTATTTTTGATTTATGTTCTTTATTTTTCCTTATACTTATCTTGTTGTAGAGATTTATGTTCTTTATTTTTCCTTATAATTATGTTTTTGATTTATGTTCTTTATTTTTCCTTCTGGTTTAACATTGTTTTCTCCCAATTCTTTTTCATCGCATTGATTTGGTATTGTATTTTTGATTTATGTTCTTTATTTTTCCTTATACTTATCTTGTTGTAGAGATTTATGTTCTTTATTTTTCCTTATAATTATGTTTTTGATTTATGTTCTTTATTTTTCCTACTGGTTTAATGTAGGACTCCAAGCAACAAAGAAAAATGATTTTTTAATAAATATAAAAATATAATAATCTAATTTTATAATTTACAACGTTAGATACAGATGAATCGGTGCTTCTAATTTTACTTTAAAACAACAGAAAGGATGATTTTTAAGAATTCAATACTAGTCTTTGATATTTTTCTTTAATCCGCAGAAAAAACAAAAAAATCATGTATAATATTATTCTTTGATAATATTTTTTTTTTTTTGGCAGAAGAGCTTGCATAAATAGTCATCATAAGTCTGAAATCTCACTTGCGTTCTACTAGAAAAAACAACTGGAGTACATTGTCTGCATACCAACCACAAAACAATACATGATCGTACCAAAATAAAAAAATAGGTATTTAACAATCGCGCTCGGTTTAATGGTACTGTTTTGTGGTTGGTTTGCAGACTATGTACTCCGGTTGTCTTCCTCTAACCAGACGATCATTAACGCAAAGCAAAATCCCATGACTTATGTCACAAGCTTCAATCTTTACTCTGTTTTCAGACCTATAAGAAATGTTTCCATGATCTTTGAAAAAAGGGGAGTGAACCGTATTTTCAGTGTATTCGAGGAAGTAATCGAAAAAATGAATTAGTTCTTTTGGAGATTGAGTTTGAGAAAGAAAGAATCATAGGTTCTCTTGTTACATTCTTTGTTAAGAGTCTACACTTTTCAAACACCGAAGTAGGAGAATGAGAAAGAATCTCGATGATCATGTATGTTCATTTTCCATGATCGTTAAAGCCGAGAAAGAATATTAGTGAAAATATATATAACCAAATCGATAAGTTGAGAAGGATGAATGTTGGTTTGTTTATTCTGGGGATTACTTACAATAACAAATAGATCAATATATAGGATTTTTTCCTACCCTATTTCCTTTTAGTTTTGATAAATCCTATTTACTTTTGTTTCATGATTTTTTTAATAATTGCAAGAATAATCTCAATCCTAGCGATTGGGGTGGAAGTATGTGTTGCAAGGAGGGGGCAGTTGCCCAATAAATTTTGTTTGGGGGAGGGGGAGGGTGTTTAGAGTGATTTGTATATAAAAAAGACAAATCTTATATTATTTTTTAAAAATGTTGTGTTATTGAACTAGTGATTTGAAAACGTATATTCAAATCTATTATTATTGTTAATATTTTAAGCAGTAGATTTAAGAGAATTTTGAGTGATTTTAAATGGTTTTGTAGGAGTTTGTTAAAAATATAATAATCCAAATCTTATAGTTTTAGCTGAGATTTCACAGAGTTTTAATAGAGCTCATTAAAAAATTTAAAACCCAAATCCCTTTAAATCCTTAAGATGATGTGACTTTCTTATGTAGGATATGAAGCGCCCATTTAAACAGATGAAGGAACTTAACATGGAAGAGGTCATTACAGACATCGTAGAGAGGGTTAAATGACCAGGCTGCACCGTAGGTTCTACCAAAATGCCGAATCTTTTGTATCTTTCTCGGCACTTGGCATAATCAAATAGGCTTCTCAGCATCTAACTGTCTAGAGCAACAGCAGGATTTTTTAGGCTTACTTTTGATGTTTTGGTGAAAACCCTTTGAGCTCGGGTTTCATCATTTTTGCAGTGCTTAATCTGTTTGTGCAGTTTCTTTGCATTAATATATTTGGTTTATTTGGGACTAAGTCATTTCTATAATGCTAGTTTGAAGGCAATTCGTTGCACTTATTGTTGGATTGTGTATGGTGTTAATTTCCTTACGAATTGGATGAATGAGGATAAAACATAAAACATATAATACATAGTTACAATTTCAGTTTACTGTCCTCTACTCGCTCTGTCTTAAAACATCTTAGAAACCAGCAAAGCTAGCCACAAACCCGATAACAAGGACAGCACCAAAGCTCAAACCGGCGTTAGAAGCAGAAGTAGGTGGTTCAGCCTCATCAGCTGCTGCCATCTTCTTCTTACCAGCTTTCTCTGGAGCCGGAGCAGGAGAACCATCTTCCGATGGGGCTGATGCAGGTGCGGTTTCCGGAGCTGAACCAGGAGGAGCGTCTGCGTAATCCTCTACCTCAGCTGGTCCAGGAGCTGGAGTGGCTGCATCCTTCTTGGGAGATGGAGCCGGTGGTGAGGACATTGGTGGTGGTGGAGGAACCTTTACCGGAGACCCGAGTCCAGGAGCCACAATGGGCATGCTGATTTGGACCACAGAGAGATTGTACGGGTTGCGGAACACGGTTGTGATGTACTCAGCGGTTTGAGGAGCGCCTTTCACAGCAGAACCGAATTATATCTTCCCGTTAGATTTGGAGCAGTTTAGGAAACCGTTTTGCTGCTGGCCCAAACCGGTGGATTGGTAAAGGGTGGTGAGCAATGTGCTCTTGTCCTTAAGAGCCTTTAGCTTGAGCTCATCGTAGTAGTCAAGAACCACATGGTTCATGAGAATGTTCTTAAGCTCCTCCTCGGGTCTTCCAGAGATGGAACCTATTGCATCGTTGCTAAGAGCCAACACTGTGATGGTCTGACGTTTGTTGATGATCGGTGTGAGCTCGGTCTTGGCTAAAAGCTCGGTCATGGTGCTGAATTCAGGGTATTTCTCGAGTGCTCGGGTTATGTTAACCGCTGATACAATGGAGGAGACACCGAGTAAGATGGCGAGACAGAGGAGAGAAGAGGAGGCCTTGAGACCCATCTTTTGGGTGTTTTTTATTTATTTATTACCCTTATTTTTTTTCTATAGTAAAAGCCAAACCTCAAAGCCTGAGTTTGCAATAAGAGGATCTGGTTGGGTATATATACAGACCTTGAGAGGAGCTAAAGATTAAATGGTGGAGAGACATTTTCTAAGATTATGTTTTGGCTAAATTTGAACTTGTGTTTGTTGTTACCTCTATATTTGGAATTACACTGTTTTGTTTCTTACCCTTAGTTTTAGGGTTTGCAATATTGAGATTTTTTTTTTTATTCAAGAATGTGAGATTTTAGTGACATAAAATAGGTGGGATATATAGTCAATTTAGTTAGACAAGTCCATCCTTATCTTTTATTTAGTCAGTTCTTCAACAACTTGAGATCCCAAGCTCGAATCCGGAAGTAGTGACAGGGTGTGCTATACTGGTTTAAGTCGGTAGAGCCGTGCCTATTAACAAGAAAAAAAAGAAACCACCGCCTACGGCATCATCATTTGATGTAGAACTGAGAGAGGCGTACAAACATATGTATAATTAAATGTACATAAAAACCATTAAATTTGAATTCAACTATTTAAAAATTATTATAAGTAGAGAAAATTCAAATTTAATTTTAAAAATAATAAATAAATAAATTTAATATAATACATTTAAAAATATTATTATATTTTCTTTATTATTAAACTTTGGTAAAAGGTGAAAAAAATGATGATATTAAATAAATTGAGAATTTAACTCCAACCTATAAAATTTTGAGACACAACAAAATATGCATAACAAATGATATAAAAAATATAGAGAAGAAAGAAAAAAAAAGAATGGATACAAAAATATACAAAAATTTAAAATATGGACAAAGACATGGATTCAATGCACGATATGTAAAAAAAAAATCCTTAAAACGATATATTGAAAATATTAAAATTATGATAAAATTATGATTTAGACAAATGAAAAGAGTATGAAAATTGAATAATAAATAATGATTCGTTAAATAATATATGAGATTGCACAGATCATTAAAAAAAAGTAGAAAATAAATTTTTTTTAAAAAGAAGATAAAATCAATAGTCAAAATATAGATTTAAAAACATATTATTTAAAACTTAAATTGAAATAAAATCTGCGCATCGCGGGTTCTCTCCTAGTTACAATAATTATGAAATAATGTAAATATTAAAACTAAATCTAGCAAATATTATCTGTTATGCCATCTATACTATTAAAAGAGAAAAACACTTAAAAATAACATTTACCTACCATAGTATTTACAAAATATGTCATTGTATTCTCTAGACAATTGACCTAATAGACCTTTATAAGTATAATGCACTCCCATGCATAGGATTATTTAGCTTAGTTTATTAATCAACTTTTTTGATATTGTGATACTAAAATTTTTTGTTAATATTCTATCACTATAATTATGGAACAAGCTTTCCAATAATAGATTGAATATAAATTTAATTTGTTAGTTAGCCCAATATTTTGAATACACTCAATTACACAAAAAATGAATTATATGATTAGCAAATTATTAGCATTTATTACAATTATTAGCAGTTATTAGAAATTTTAAAATAAAAAAGAATAAACTTACGAAAAGAAAATATAAAAGCATAATAGCTTAAATCGGATTTTTATTTTTTTTAAAATACAAATTCAGAATTAAACTAATATCTGGTACGAGATTTTCGTGAATATACCCAACTAATTAGAAGAAAAAAATAAATATTTCGGCCAAACTTGATAATCCCCTTTAAATATGTTCTTGAACGTGTGGGTTAAAATATTTATAACGTACGGGTTAGAATATATCAAGAGCAAGTTAGAAATTAATAATGGTTCCCGGGTTACAAAAAAAGTTATAACGGAAGGATTAGAATATGTACTTAAAATTATTAACACTTCTCAAACCTTACACAAATATACTTTTTCATACAAAAATATTATTACAAGCGGGTTTGAATCTATTCTTAAAATTATTAAATAGATAAAATCAAATTTAAAAAAAAAATACAAATTCAGAATTAAACTAATATTTGGCACGAGGTTTTTGAGAATATACCCAACTAATTAGAAAGAAAAAAAATCAATCAATATAAACCAAACTTGCTAATCTCATATAAATATGTTCATGAACGGGTGTGTTAGAATATTTATAACGGGTAGGTTAGAATATTTCAAAAGCGAGTTAGAAACTAATAATGGTTGGCAGGTTACAAAAAAAATTATAACGGATGGATACTTAAAATTATTAACACTTCTCAAACCTTACACAAATATATTTTTCCAAAAAGTTTATTACAGGCGGGTAGAATTTATACTTAAAATTATCAACACATCTCAAACATTACACAAATATATTTTTCCATGCAAAATATAAAAAACATAAAAATTAAAACAAATAAAAAATTGCTTCTCGTTTTCATGGCGGATTAAAAATTTAGTAAAATATATAATACATTTATACCAAAAATGAAACTGTCAATACATCTCAAACTTTCACATCCACAAATATATTCTGTCTAAAACATATAACTAAACATTTGATCTAAACAAATTATTATATCTGCCCTCATAGATGAATTGATATGAGGAAAAAAAATTGTTGGCCTTCCTCAGAGCGGATTAAAATCTTGACTTCAAATTATAGACGAAAACAAAAAAAATTATAATTGGCGGGTTATAATCTTTACTTAAAATTATTAACATATCTCAAACCTTACACAAATATATTTTTTCATACAAAACAATTACCACGGACAGGTTAAAATTTATACTTAAAATTATCAACACATCTCAAACATTACACAAAAATATTTTTTCATACAAAATATAAAACATATAAACGAAAACAAATAAAAAATTGCTTCCCGTCCTCATGGCAGGTTAAAAATTTGTAAACGATATAATACTTCTATACCAAAAATGAAACTGTCAATACTTCAACTTTCACATCCACAAATATAAATTTTCTAAAAAAGAACTAAACATTTGATTGTTTTTAAAAATATATACTATCTTCGCTCTCCTAGATGAAATGATATAAAAAAAAAATTGTTAGCCATCCTCGAAGTCGATTAAAATGTTGATTTAAAATTTTATACGAAATCAAAAAAATATAACCCGCATATGGCGCGGATTCATAAAATACTAGCCTGTCAACAAATATTAACAAATCAGATTAAAACATAATTGTGGAGTGGTCCAAACAAAATTTGAGATATAAAACCCGCGCAAGTGCGCAGGTCCAAAACCTAGTTATGAAGTATAATCGTAAAACAAGAGTTAATTTGAGAGTATTTGTATTTTTATGTTATGTTATTAATGATCTTTATATTTACAACTTACAATGTACTTTTATACATCAATGTTAAGTCGATCTCAACTAGAATTAGGATTTCTATATTATCCTTATGTACATATCTTTAACAACTAATACTTCCTCCAACTTTGGAGGGTGGAGATCTAGGGTACAGACTGAAAGTAAACAAATGGAGTGTTTATTCTACGACGTTAAGACTCAAATACATTATAAGATGATCAACACTTCATCTTCTCCAATTCAGTTTTTAAAGTTCTTATCTCAATTATAGCCATACGAATCAGACGTCTTTATACGTTTATTCGAATGTTTTACCTCCCTTGCAGTGGTGATAGACCATTTAGTGACCTCCATGAATCATTTCGGGAACAGGCCACCAAAATACGTGAATAGATCATCTCCAATATCATTTTGAGATATCAAAATTTTCAACTTGCAGTAGTGATAGACCATTTCATGACCTCCATGAATCATTTCGGGAACAGGCCACCAAAATACATGTATAGATCATCTCCAATATCATTCTGAAATATAAAAATTTTCAATATATTTTGCGGTGATGTCTTGTGTTTCTAATTGCTCGTACCAAGTGTATAAGACTGCCATCATTGTAACTTGTGTAGCTTTCGATCCTTCAGAAAAGCAGAGCATCTAGCTTACCTTTCCACAATTTTTCTTTGGCTCTTATAGGAACAATCTTTAGTGGACGACACCCAATAACCTTGTCACCAACATTCACTAAGAACCCCTCCTTTTCACGGGAACTTGATGTATTGTGTTTTTAACGCATTCTAACCAACATTTTCAAGGATTTTTCGAGTCTTTTCTGTATTTTTAGAGTCTTTTCAGGTTGAAACACGTTTGGATGGAGTCTAAGGCATGAGGGGAAGAAACGAAAGCAAAAGAGCAAGAAGTGAGCATTTCCGCAGGCTGGATCGATCGTCATCCAAGATCGACGTGCCGACATGAAGTATTTAGATTGATCGTTCTTTAACGGATCGATCGTTCCACCTTTGGATCGATCGTTCCATTCATAGATCGATCGATCTAATTGTTGAAGTCGTCCATAAGCTTTTTAGAGGGAAAATTAGAAATAAAGGATGTTTTTTGTATCATCTTGTCCATTTACACCTTTATTTTTGAATGTCAAATTGTGCCTAAACTACCCCCAAAATCATATAATTTAATTTTTAATTTATTTGGAAATTTTGTTTTTATGAAAAAAATATTTATTTAAGGAAACAGATAATTTCTATTATTCCAAAAACGTAACAAAAAATATTTACAAAATATTTTTCGATATGTTTTGCGACATTCAAAAGGTATCTTCTGCGGATTATCTATGATCTGATGAGTTTTAGAACGTGTCTTATGTGCTTTCTATATTTTCTGCGACTTTGTAGAATATACATTCTGCATAATGTACGTATTCTGTGATTCCGTAGAATACATTCTGCATGATGTACGTGTTCTGCGATTTCGTAGAATATACATTCAGCATAATATGTGTGTTCTGCAAAGCTTAGAACATGTAATCTGCGGGTTTTGGAATTATAAGAAATATGATTTTCTTTATCTTTCTCAATGTCGTCTTCTTAACTATATTCTATGTTTATGATTCTTTTCAATCTCTAAAATCAAAGGTATAAACCAAAAAGTATTGAATAGATTTCACATAAATCTTGTGAGAGTATTGAATTTTTTTTTTGTTTTACCACAAATTGATATGTGCAAATCCTATTTGAGATAATTGACTAAAAAAAAAAATGATTTATCATAGATAAATATGCTGAAAATTTATATGTTTGGAGATCATTTGGCAACAACGAGTGAAGTTCATTGTTGATCAAGAAAAACGTGGTAGATTACTTACTTTGGAATCGACTACTACTGATACAATATCAAAAACCATAAAATCAAAGGTCTTCAATATGTGGATTTAGTATCAAAATATCATGCTCATAACTTCACAAAGTCAAAGATCTCCATTCAATGTTTAAGGCAAAATTGGTGGCAAGAAGACTATTATTTGATATAGCTTATTTTTCTCTTTTTTGTTTAAATGTATATAATTTTCTTTAAATGTAATTTATTGTAAAGATCTCTTCTAAGAGCTATAAAAGCTCATGTATTCTCATGTGTAAAAGACACATTGAAATTTTTGGAATATAAAAGAGATTTTTCTCTAAAGGTTAGGCTTTGTTTTGTTTATCTAAGTTAGATAGATTTATATACTTAGTAAACGCTGCATCTATGTCTCTTGTGTGCGATTCCTTGAGGCTAGGTTTGTGAACTCATCACAAGGACTTTCACACTCTTGAGTGGCGTTTTTCGATCCACCATCTATTCATCATCATCCGACCAGCCTTCTCGAGAAGTGACTTTAGTCCCTTGAAAAGGCGCCATCTTTCCACTTCGACCATGTTCCATTCGACCGGCTGAAAGAGAGTGACTTTAGTCCAGCTTTCAGCCTCCATCTTCCCCCAAGCGAGCCTCAACCTTTGAGGATCGTATCAACTACTCTTGAAGAACTAAAGATAATGGTTTCAGAAGACTATGGAATAGAACAAAGTATGGTTGATATGGAATTCACTTATCTACCTAGCGATTTGGTTATTAACTTAGAATCTTCGTGAGTTCTTATCACAAATGATCGAACAAGTGAAAAATTTGGTTGGGTATTTAAGGAAAAAAGTTGTAATACAGTTATGTGTGAAATGAAGAAATAATTAATTTTAAATTTTTTTTGTTCAATAGAATAAGTATATCAAAATTAATTAATAATTTGGAGGGTTGAGTTGGATTTCTATTAATATAAAGCTTAATTCACCGATAGTGACTTAAGAAGGTGTAGATGGACAAGAGGATACAAAATACATCCTTTATTTCTTATTTTCTCATAAAAAATTTGGTTTTTCCTATTTTTGTTTGGTTTTGCCATAGATTTCGACCAATAACGTGTTTAGACCATATATATCTATTTTTTAGCCATTGCTGAGGCTACGCTTTATTTTTACATTCAGACTTTTGGCTTTCGCAACTTGTAAGCTCTGGGGAGACGAATCTCTGACTGTATCTCTTGAAAAGATTTCTGAACCCCTTTAGATTTCTATTTTATTTGATTATGAGTTTTTTTTTCATCTCCTTGTTGTTTTTTTTTTTTTTTGAGAAAGACATCTCCTTGTTGTTGCTCTGTAATTATGTTTGAGTAATCTCCTAGTTAGGTTTAGGTTTCAAGGAAATTTCTGAATTATTGAATTAGACATAGATAGGAATTTATCAATTATTGTCTTCACCTATCGTTGTGTTCATTGCTTAGACTGGATTGATCACTTAGTCTATGATTTTATCGGTCTAGGAGAAAAAGAGCTAGGGCGAACCTCCTTTCTAATTCTCCTTTTTGAAATATTCAAACTTATGTGTCTTGTATTTGCAAGAATATCATTTGAATCTCAATGCATTCTTACGATGCTCTATCTTTCCTTCTTTTAGTCCACTTCCTCCAAGTCTGCCTTCTTTCTTCTTTTGTTGGTCGGTGGTCCAAGTTGGGAAAGTCAAATTTTAAAAAATAAAAAGTTGATTGAAAGTATATGAGACCCCATTTAGCTCGAATGGTTCAAAAGTGGAATCCAAAATTGGAGGAAGAAGTTCAAAGTTTTAAACTTTTTAATGTCGTCAATGAGTACGTCATGAACAGAGCCGTGCCTACTACACAAACAAAGAACTTTCGCCTACAACATAAGTTTTAATTTATAGTCATTTGTTAAAATAGTCTGTTTCACAATTTTAATATGAAATAAGGACTTGTCATAGAGGAAAATTATAAGAAGGATTTCTCAAAAAAATTATAAGAAGGATCCATTAATGTGACTTAAGTTTGTCATTAGTTTGCATTTACTAAGCCTGCTCTAAGTTGTATAATGAATTAGTATGCCATTATAATGCATTTAATCTACTATTAATCTGGAATAAGAAAATAGTTAGAAGGATAGCGCTGATATTTATAAAATAGATCTATTTCTACAATTTTCCGGGTATATGTTTGACATTATTTTCATTTTAGGTCATTTCCTCTTTAATTATTCCAAAATTAGCTTAAATTTTTATATAAAATTTTGTTTTTTTTTTGTTTAGGGCATCAAATATTCTAGGCACGGCTCTGGCCATGTAGAAAAATGCAAGTTGGTGAGGTCCATGGATGCATTCACAATGACGTCGACGTCCATAAGACCAAAACAAAAACAAACAAAAAAAACTTTGCTTTCCCACTAATCAATGTGTATATATTTGTGTGCGGATATATCAATATTCTTCCACATTCAAATTGTTTAAACAGAAAGAATCACAGAGAACAAATCCCACCATCGGAAATGGAAAACACAGTAACGAAACAGAGCATCCCTCTCCTCACGCCCTATAAGATGGGAAGATTCAACCTTTCCCACAGGTATATATATGTATAATACTATCTTCTTCCTGATGAGCTTAAAACTCTCATCCCTACAATACAAGCAGAAGCTTGATCAATTTTGGGCAATGATTCATTCAGGGTTGTTCTTGCACCATTGACGAGACTGAGATCGTACGGGAACGTTCCTCAGCCTCATGCTGCCTTATACTACTCCCAGAGAACCACCCCTGGAGGTTTTCTCATCACTGAAGCCACCGGAGTTTCAGATACAGCTCAAGGGTAAACTAGTAGTTTCTTCCCATTCTCTGCTCAGATTCGTGGGTTTTTGATCTGAGCCACATTTTGCGTGATCTGATTCTTGAAGGTATCAAGATACTCCAGGGATATGGACTAAAGAGCATGTGGAGGCGTGGAAGCCAATCGTGGATGCTGTTCATGCCAAAGGCGGCATCATCTTCTGTCAGATCTGGCATGTTGGCCGCGTTTCTAATCGAGGTTTGCCCAAATCCAAATCCTTCCAACGAAACTCAATTAGTGTACTGAGAGAGAGAGACATGTTATTGTTTTTGTTTGTGTGTGTTTTCAAGGTTTTCAGCCAAATGGGCAAGCTCCAATCTCTTGTACGGACAAGCCATTGAAGTCTCAAATCTTCGACGAAAGCATGTTTACCCCTCCAAGACGCCTAAGCACCGAAGAGATCCCAACCATTGTCAACCATTTCAGGCTTGCAGCAAGAAACGCTATGGAAGCTGGTAGGCAAATCCCGTTTAAAAATTCAAGAAGCTATTATTCTCCTTAAAGAGTTGTGTCCTTGAGAATATGTTGTTGATGTTTGCAGGCTTCGACGGAGTCGAGGTTCATGGCGCAAATGGCTATCTGATCGACCAGTTCATGAAGGACACGGTGAACGACAGAACCGACGAATACGGCGGATCGTTGCAAAACCGTTGCAAATTCGCTCTAGACGTAGTCGAGGCGGTGACGAACGAGATCGGGCCTGATCGTGTCGGGATCAGGCTCTCTCCGTTCGCCGACTACATGGACTCAGGAGACACTGACCCGCAAGCGTTAGCTGTTCACATGGCGGAGTCTCTGAACAGATACGGGATCCTCTACTGTCACGTGGTGGAAGNTTTTCTTTTGTTTGGTTATTGTTCGCTTCCCAGGAATTTGATTTACCTCATCATCTTCGATTAGATGAAGTAAAGCACACTGAAATCGTACTCGACTACGTAAGGAGCATTCACCTTCGAATCTCACTACCAAACTCTGTCTCTATCGCCTGCCACCGTGCCACGCCTATATCGTTTTCTCTCTCACTTGCGTTTAACGTGTTGGGGATTTACGAAATTTTAGGGTTTATGATGAGAATTTTTCTGACTTCTAATCGCAAACTTAAAAACACACTTCTTGTTGTTTAGTGGCAACCAAACTTCGTGCAGTTTTTATTGAAAGCCATACTGTTTATGTGCTAAACTCAAACACCTCGTCATTCTATCACAAAAAAACAACACTTTATAACTATAGACAGAAACCGTTTAGGGTATAAACATTTTAATAGACGGAGGGTTAGCTATAACAACAGATTTTTGTTGAGGGTTTTCTTTATCAAAAAAATAGTTGAGGGTTTAAAAATGGATGGATCCATAGTTGAGGGTTTTTGTCATTAAAATCCCTTATTTAAGAAGGCACATTAGTTAAAAAAACTGACTTGTCATTTACACAATGAAAGTTAGTGCATTCTAATGTTACATGTAAATGTGACATGTCAAATTTTCTAAAATAAATGAAATGTTTTGATTGTTTGAGTTAAAATTAAATAAATTATAAAATTAAAACATGAATACAATATATTATAACACTAAAATTAATAAATTTAAATTAACAGAAAATAATAATTACTATGATTTCAATTTGTTTTTACATATATTCATAATAAATTGTATAAAATATGATTACGAAAATTTTACAACCAATATATATTATATTTTTTATATAAAAAATAATAATATATTATCCAATAGGATAGTAAATACGCTATACATTTTTATCTCTTATTATTTTTTAAATAAATAAAAAGTTTATATCATACTCATATACAGTCTCATTGTAGATCGAGAATTTGAAATCAGAAATAAAATGAAATGTAACCGGATGAAAAAATAAGTTATCATATTTACACTTTTTATCTAAGAAAGTATTTTAAAACATTGGTTAATATTTTTTTATCTTTAATTTCTATTGAAATCTATAACATTTTTCATTTGATTTATCGTTATTTTTTATTATTAAATATTCATATAATATTATTATTAATACATAATTAATTATGTACAAATAGATCATCTTCAATATACAATATTAATCATATATTGAACATATAAAATATTGTATAGTCTGCATACGGTGCGTACCGATCACCTAGTATTAAAGAAATTAAAAGAAATTAGGAGATTCGCAAGAAAAATGAGCTAAAAAAAAAAACCTCGTATTGTAAGAATTATGTATTTCTTAATTAATGGGTTGACAAATTACCCGTAATTGTAAACCAAGTGGTAAATCGAATCTGTAGATTTATTATTAAAAATTGTAAGCATGGTGTATTGTATGGATGTTGAGCGCAGCGTTCATCCATTCAAGATATATTAGCCTGTATCGTAAATAGATGTTAATCTTCATTTGTTTTTCTTTGTATCGTAAACGGTGTTTTTTTTCTTTCTCATTTGTGTTCCCTTGCACATTATATAACCTGTTGAACAAGAAATATACATCATCAAACTTGTTGAAACTATGTGTTTCCAATTAACTTGAAAGAAAAAAACGTTTTATACTTTTTGACTATAACTGAATCTTAAATCCCTGTAGCTATTACAATAAAAGTTTATGTGTTTTTTTTGTTTGCCAAGGATTATACTTTTTGACTATAACTGAATCATAAATCCTTTGGTTAATTTCTAAGTTCAGTGCTCTCATATGAGTTCAGGCGGAAAAAGATAGATTAGTTTACACTTTACGGTAATATGTACTGCAAACTAATTATATATATATATATATTGATAATGAGGGAAGTAATGGTATTAGGGATAATACTGCAAACTAATTATATATATTGATAATGAGGGAAGTAATGGTATTAGGGAATTTTAGTGTTACGCAAGTCACCACGAGAACTCGGAATTCGTAGGCATGCAATTCTCATTGTTGCCTATGGAAGGAGGAAAGATGGAAGACTCTTGTTTGTTTTGCAAAACTCATGGGAAATGAAATGGGGTTAAGGGCTACGGGAGGATTATTATTCAAAGTGGTTGGGACATCTTTCACTACAAAAAAAAACAGGATGTTTCCAGGCAAGGGTATTAGTAAGAAACCTGAAACTAATTGGAAACGGTTTCCGAAGACTTTCCGATGAAATTAGTCGAAATTCGGCTCTCAAAAACCCGAGTTTTATTCAGAATTTACTAGGAAAATTTTCTCGAAAATTTTTCGGAAAGTTTTCTTGAATATTCGTCGAAAAGTTTTGAGGAAATACCAAGAAAAGAACTTTGTCGAAAATAGTCGGAAAATTTTCCGTCGAATTTCCGATAAAGCATAATAAAAAAAATTCCTCAGAATTTCATCGAAATATTTTTCGAGGATTCTCCGAGTGTACAGAAAATATAAAAAAAAACAAAAATACTAAATATTAAAATTAAAATTAAAAACTAAATGAAGTTAAAAACAGAAATTGTACTCTATTACATGCAAAACAGGAAAATAAAATGTAAAATTACTTCATAAATAAAAATTTGGAAAATTATATAAATTAGTAGTGCCGCCTTGCATTTTAACATCCATTGTGTAGGACATGATCGTGAAAACACTGGCTCATAATGCTATTCCAATAGGCGGTGTCTTGGTAATTTGTTTCCAATACTTGAATTTTTTCCATTTGCCTTACCCAACAATTCTTGCGTTTGAATCAGTTGTACATTCTTGTGTGTTACTTGGATCGGAATCATCATAAAAAGGGTGATACAATATCAAAAACCATAAAATCAAAGATCTTCAATATGTGGATTTATTATCAAAATATCATGTTCATACTTCACAAAGTCAAAGATCCTCGTTCAATGTCTAATGCAAAATTAGTGGCAAGAAGACCATTATTTGATTTAGCTTATTTTTCTCTTTTTTGTTTAAATATATATAATTTCTTTTAAATGTAATTTATTGTAAAGATCATTTGTAAAAGACATATTGAAAATTTTGGAAATATAAAAAAGATTTTTCTCTAAAGCTTAGGCTTGTTTGTTTATCTAAGTTAGATGGATTTCTACACTTAGTAAACGTTTGAATCTATGTTTCTTGTGTGCGATTCCATGAGACTAGATTTTGCGTGTATACTAGCTTGTGAGATTCAAGTTATTCTATTCGTGGTTGAGTGTGGATTCATTCAACAACCCCCATCGATTGAGCGAGTCAATCACTTTCATCTCCATCTCTACCAACGACCATCTTCCGCAACAAAGCTTGTAAACTCTCGATAATCTCGTGAACATAACTTTGGTGGATTCTGATCTTATTTCATTTTGGTATCAGAGCTAAAAGCTCATATCTTCTATCTTTTCATTTCTGTTTTATTTTTGTTTCATCCTTTACCGAAATTTCTATTAAAAAAAAAAAATTGTTTCCATTGGTTTTGGAGTTTTTTCGATTTTTCTGTAAAAAACAAAAATTGTTTCCATTTGTTTTGGAGATTTTTCCGATTTTTCTGTTAAAAACAAAAAAATTGTTTCCATATGTTTTGGAGTTTTTTTCGATTTTTCTGCTAAATAAAAAAACAATTCTTAAGCTTAAACGGTTTTGAGGACAAAATCATTTGAAGAGGGAGAGGATGATACAATATCAAAAACCATAAAATCAAAGGTCTTCAATATGTGGATTTATTATCAAAATATCATGCTCATACTTCACAAAGTCAAAGATCCTCATTCAAGGTCCAATGCAAAATTGGTGGCAAAAAGACCATTATTTGATTTATCTTATTTTTCTCCTTTCTGTTTAAATGTATATAATTTCCTTTAAATGTAATTTATTGTAAAGATCTTTTGTAAGAGCTATAAAAGCTCATGTATTCTCATTTCTAAAAGACACATTGAAATTTTTGGAAATATAAAAGAGATTTTTCTCTAAAGCTTAGGCTTGTTTGTTTATCTAAGTTATATGGATTTCTACACTCAGTAAACGTTTGAATCTATGTATCTTGTGTGCGATTCCATGAGACTAGATTTGCGTGTAGACTAGCTTGTGAGATTCAAGTTATTTTATTCGTGGTTGAGTGTGGATTCATTCAACAACCCCCCATCGATTGAGCGAGTCAATCACTTTCATCTCCATCTCTACCAACGACCATCTTCCGCAACAAAGCTTGTAAACTCTCGATCATCTCGTGAACATAAGTTTGGTGGATTCCGATCTTATATCAAAGGGATCGATAAAATTTTATCTGCACAAGCTATGGAAGAATTAAGACGTGAAGATTGTTCTTTGTTTGTAGAGAACACACTCTATTAGTAACAACATAATTAATTAACAAATGTGTGGTGGCCTAGTGGTAATGCAAAGGAGATGGTTTTTGTGTGCTTCTTATTAAAATATGAATTTTCAAAAGCTATATATGGAATGCTGAAAGAGATTATGGGACGAAGGTCCATAACTCCTATGGTCTATCAAAAAAAAACAACTGAATTAATAAAAAAATTTAATAATTATTATCATAGATTAATCTACCTACATACACTAATTAGATATTCTAAAAATACATTGCATGGTTTAAACGCAGCGGTTGCGTTTGCAGTTGTGGGAGTTTGCGGAAGCGGGCGATTACAGTTAACAATGTTACAAAGCGGTTTCTACGACTGGCACAACGGTTAGAAAGGGGTGCGTTTGCGGGATACTTACGACTGGTTAACTTGCGGGTGCAGTAACGGTTAAACAATAAATTAACAATATAAACATATTTTATAACTATAAAAAACATCAAAAACCATATTATTATTAAAAACCTATAAATTATTAATTAAACATAATTAATTATAAAAATTATAAAAATAATATGTGTATAATACTTACGTTTATTTCTTTTCTTTTTCAGTTTGGATGAAAGTTATGATTTCAATAGAGAAATTGATTTTTTTGTATGAAGATATTAAATAAAAAGAATTGTAGTTATTAGATATATATATATACACTAGTGATAGAGAGAAAATTTATCAAAATAAATTAGAGTTTAAAGATCTTATACATATAAAATTATGAAAGATTGTTAATAAATATTAGTTAAAAAGTGTCAAATTTATTTATTTATTTTTAATTCTAATATTCAAATCTTATTTTATTTTCTTTAATTATTATATATATCTTGATTTTAAATAAATTTTGTGATTTAAAACTTTTTTTAAAAAAATATCCTCCCTCAACCGCAAACGCTAGCTGGAAGGAGCTTTTGATTTTGAGGGTTTAAAAGCGGTACGAAGTGGTAGAAAACGTTTTGCGTGATTGTTATCAAATGCTAACGACCGCTACCACCCGCAAAAGATGCGTTTGCGGATGTTAGCGGGAGAACCAATCAAGCTTGTAGTGATAATTGAACGTAATTTGCTACATAGAACCATAGATCGTAGATATATCCAATTGACTTCGGATAACATTTTTAAAGATGGAAGAGAAGCTCACAAACCCTAATAACACCAAATATATATATCTACTAAATTTACAGTTAAAAAATTGGGAAATTTAAATATTCCTAAACAATCAGATCCTATTTAACCAAACAAAAAGAAACAAATCAGATTATAATTTTCGTTCTTTTTATCCAAAAACTTTAATTGCTTCTTCAAATTTAAACCAATAAACTATGTTAAACCGAGAAGCAATGGCAAATATTACTTGGTTTAGAGTCACGCACATCCTAATTGTACCACATTAAATGACAGTTAAATAAATGCTTTTAAAAAAAGGAAATAACAGATGACAAAAAAAAAAAGAAGGAAATAACCAGAGATGAGAATATTACACCTATAGGCGCTTTACCAAACTCCAATTACATGTAGAGACACTTCTTGCTACTACGGTACTTTGAGTAAGGTTAAAACTTATTCTATCCTAAACTAAACATTATCATCTAACTTACATTTTACACACATATAACTCTCATATTTTATTTCTTCCTCTTCACGTGAAAATCATCTCTTCTCTTTTTCTCTCATCTCTCTCTCTCTTTTACTCATGATCTCAGCTTCTCTCTTTCTCTCTCTCTTTCTTTTACTCTCATTTAATATTTTTTCATGGTTGCTATCTTCATTTTCTATTATCCTCTCCACTCTATTTTTTTATATCTTTCTATTTTACGGACACTTCGAGCTTTGTCACTGACAAAATCCGCCAGATCGGAGAAAATATTTATCCTTAAAACATTTGGGCGCATACTACAAAAGACGCGTGCAAAGTGTTCGACGAAATGCGTGAGAGAGGCATGGATGTCCATTTAGCAATGAACATATATTCTATACAAGATGGACGAGTTTTTGTGGAAGCATCAAATGTGGTCAAAAAATTATGTGGACAAGTGAGCATGGACATCTTATTGGGTATACGCTCAATTAACATTATCGTATCTAAAATATTTGTGGATTAATCATGGATACGAACGAGTAGACACATAAGCATTTTGATAAAATATGTGATCAGATACAGATATGTGGATACAATACGTATGGACACAATCTTATGGACAACAACGTCTGTATATGCATAGTGTTGATTGGGGATATCGTTGATTGGAATTGATCTTTGAAGCCTTTCGACATTGCAGAATTTGGAGAAGAGTTCGATCACATCTTCAGAGTAGAGTGCAATGTTTTTGGGAGCTTATTAGTGGAAGGAATTGTTGTCAAGTGTACTATGGATACATAAGCATGGATAGAAACTAGTGGACATAGAAACATGGATAAGAACTAGTGGAACCATACATGTTCATGACTATCTTCTCCATTTGTTTGTGTCATTGAATTTGTGTCCACGAGTTTGTATCCATTCATTTGATTCCATATATAAGTACATACATATGTTGAGAGTATGTTTGCTTTGTTTATCATGTTGAAAGTATGTCTAGTGTGTTTATCAATTTTTGGAAAAGACATTCAAGTGTGGACATGAATTCGTGGACATGATGGTGTGGACATGACGTGGTGGATATGGTGGCGTGGACAAGATAACATATGCATATTTTGCTCGAAACAAATGTGTCCACACAAACGCTTTAAACTATCAAATTATGTAACATGCAAAAATTGTCCTTCAGAAATGTGTCTTCATTTTGATCTTTTAACTAAATGAACAACGAACTAAAAAAACAAACTTGTCTTGTGTTCACAACACAAGCATCCACACTAACGTATTCACATAAATGTCCATGGAAACATGACAAACATTCATTAAGGGTAAAATCCGAAAACCAAGGCATGAACAGTAAATAAAGTGCTCCTCCCTTGGTAAGTGCCTTATTTTGTAAGAAAAACTCAAAAAGTACCTTTATATGTAATTCACTCGAGATACGTTTACCAACAGATATTTCTCAGATTCCAAAACTTCGCACCAAACATTAAAAGATAACAAAGAGATACGGTCAAACATTAAAAAAGTGACCGTTAAAGGAAATGACCATCAAAAAAATGCTTTAAAAAAGGAAATAACAAATGACAAAAAAAAAGGAAATAACAGAGAAAAAAAAGGAAACAGAGCATTTCAATTACGCGTATAATGGGTTCTTAAAAATATTTTAATCATAAATTTTGAAATTTTTGAAGTTAAGAACCTTATTAAGAAAAATTAAATTGGATGGGGCCAATGGTAGAAGCCATATGAAGTTCTTTTTGAATAAAAAAAATATTATTTTTAAAATTAAAATATTATAAGTAGAAATTATTTTGTTTAAATTATTGATCTATTAATATCTTAAAAATTATTGCATTTTATAAAATTTTAAACAAACATTACATAAAAATATATTAAAAAAGAAGTACAATAGAAAGAAGATGGTTTTTTTTCCCTTTTCTCTAAAAAAATATTGACTAATAGAAGAAGACACCTATCAACTCTAAAGTCTCCTTGTTCAGAACCTATTGTCATCTTTTATTTTGTTTTTGATTTTTTTTTTTCTTTTTTTCCTTAGAAACCCAAGTTTATAATCTCCATTGGAGGTGGTCTAACCTTCTAGCCCTTTTTTTCTTATAAATACCATTTAGAATATGGGAAACCGTTTTTGTGGGAAATCGCTTGTTGGGCCAACCTTGGGCTCTGATACCATATTAGGAATCATGGGCTTCCAACTCAAAACCAATTGGCAATGAGTGAATTGACCCATGAACCTTATATACTAGTTAAGAAATGTTCCAACTTCCAATCCAATGTGGGACATTTTAACATTCTAATAAGTTTCTTCTCCATCCTAAGACGAGCAAAACGAATGCAGATTATCCTCCTCTTTCGAGCGTCTTCACGAGATCATCCATGATGATGATAAAACCAAACTTATCATCAGACTCTGGAAGCTCATTCAATTCCTCAGTATCGAACTTGTTTTCATAGAATCTCGATGTTCGTATCTGACTGCTATTTTCTTCTCTCGGGGAATAGAAAAACAAAACAGACTTTTTCTCTCTCTAACAGCGACTTTGCCAACCCATTTCAAATCACTAACGCCATTTCACGCATTTCAATTTTGGATTCGGAGCTTCTAAATCGAACTAGAGTTCTAAGGATTTGAGGATTTCTGGATTTGGGGATTTCTGGATTTGGGGATTTTTTTTTTTCTGATTTAGGGTTTACAATTTGGTGTTTCTCTCTAAAGGGGTTCAATCATTGGCTTAGGCATTTGGTCGGGTCATCAATCGGTTACCCATATGTAATCGGGTCATAATCGGGTTTAGTTTCGGTTCACCGTTGGTTAACAGTTGTTTACAAAATAGTAACCGTCTAAAACCGACGTTTATGAGTTTGTAAGTTTCTCACTTTTATTTTGTGGGATACAAATTTCAAACTTTGGTTTCGAGACGAAGAGATATCTAACACCGGATCATAGTTTGAGGTGCATATTATGCTATATAATAGTTCTAGTAGAGGGTTCGCCCTAAAAAAATTTCTCATAGGCACATCAACCAAGATAGCCGCTTCCGCCATCGACAAGCTCCGATTTTGGGATGAATCTCTGTCACCGGCATTCTCCTCCTGAAATCGAAGCTTCTCCTCTTTCCCGGATCCCTCTCTGGTGTTCGATGACTTGTTTTAATCTCCGCCTGAGTTTTTCGCAAGCGAGATCTATTTTAATCTTTCCATCTTCTCGGCCGACCTGTTTCTCCGGTGGTTCTTTGATGGTGGCTGCAGAACTTTCGAGGACTGAGTTCCCGTCCCATTCTCTCATTCCGTCGGAGCTATCAGCTCGTGTGCCGCTCATCTCTCACCTTCGTTTGTCTTCCTCTCCGGCTCAAGTGCTTCTGGCACCGTTGAGATCTGTTCGAGCAGTCTCGATTCTTGACTGTGCTTCATCTCTGGTGGGCCGTAGGGACAGACCCATAGAGCTCTTGAGGACGGGGCTCTCATCTCTCTCCTTCACCCCCCGGAGCGACAGTTTGTTCAACGAATTCTTCTCACCTCCGGGTGTCTCCGGCGATACCAAATCCTCCGCCGAAACCTCCGGATGGTCCGTCACTTTTTGTGTCGCTAGACCGACCCCTCCCCAATTCCTGATGCACCGCCAACCTCCTCTCCCCAGATCCACCGCCTCCCTTTGTTGCTCATGCATTTCTCGCCGGGATCGTTCTCTGTTCCGGCGGAGTTAGCGGCGACTTGCAACAAGCGGGACTCTGGTTTTGTATTCGGCTGTTATCAGTATGGGCTTGGTCCATTAACCTTTTACCCATACATATTCCTTTTATCCTCCATCAGCCCACCTGTCATAATGCTCAATTGATATGGGCACGGCCCAACTTGACCATTAAGGGTTTTAAGTCTTCAAATTGGTTTTCTTCCGACCAAGCCACAGAACCGGTTCGTCTTCTGGTTGCTCGTGGTGTCCGAAGCTCTTTAGCCGAGATGTTTTTGTCCACTCCTTTGAGGTGGATGTTTAACATTTCAACTTCCTCCATTGGCATAGAGAGATCTACTTCATCTTCCATTCCTAATGGGAAGATAAATTTCCCGCATCCTCCCTTCTCTCAGAGAAGTGGATTTTTCCTGGGCTCAAAACCGAGGAAGCAACCGAATTCGTTTCAACGAATTTTGGAGGTAGGAATTGGTATTTAACATCACATCCCAACGTGACTAGGTTACATCATTATGGCTCAGTCGGGAAGTCTCTTCTAACGCATTGGAGCTTTGCTTTTAATTCGCTGTCGTACGAAGACCTATCTTTCTGAATTTTTATCTTGTGTATGCGTTTGTGTATTGTCCAACTAGGATGGTTAATTCCCTATATGTGTTGTAGTCTCCAACGTTAAGTTAATAAATTAAGAAGTTGAACAAAAAAAATAGTTCTAGTAGAGAAATAGATCTTATTCCTGAAATATAGGAAATACTACATCAAACATTAAATGACCGTTAAAAATGCTTTAAAAAAAGGAAATAACAGATGAAAAAAAAAAGGAAATAACCAAAATACGTTTACCAACAAATCTTTCTGAGATTCCAAAACTTCGCACCAAACATTGATTAAGGCCTGTTCGTTTCTGTAATTGGATGCTACATCTGTATATTGCATTGGACGCTGCATCTGGATGCTGTATTTAAATACTTGTTCGTTTTTGATTTTGATGTTTACATACAGATATTGCACCTCAAAGCTATTATGTTCGTTTCTGATTTTAGAACAGCATCCAGATGCAGCGTTTGAAATTAAATAATTAACACATTTATGGCTTTGACGAGAAAACGTGATTTTGCGTTTTTGCAATTTTAACGGGAAAACAAAATTTTATGTTTTTGTCGGAAAACGCGATTTTGCGATTTAAGCGTAAAACATAATTTGATGGTTTTGTCGGGAAAACGCGATTTTGCGGTTTTGGCGAGAAACACACAATTTTACGGTTTTGGCGTTAAAACACGATTTTGCGGTTTTGGCGGGAAAACATGATTTTGCGATTTTGTCGGAAAACGTGATTTTACGGTTTTGGCGGAAAAAGCGATTTTGCGATTTTAGCGAAAAAAACACAATTTTACGGTTTTGGCTGGAAAACTCGATTTTACTGTTTTAGCGGGAACATGTGATTTTGCGGTTTTGCCGGGAAAATGCGATTTTACGGTTTTGGCGGGAAAACGCGATTTTGCGGTTTTGTCGGAAAAACACAATATTACGATTTTAGCGCGAAAACACAATTTTACGGTTTTGGCAGGAAAACGCAATTTTGCAGTATTGTCGAAAAAACGTGATTTTGCGGTTTTGTCGGAAAAACGTGATTTTACGGTTTTGGCGGAAATGTGGTTTTGTCGGGAAAACGCGATTTTACGATTTTGACAGAAAAACATAATTATGCGTTTCTGGAGAAAAAACATGATTATTCGGTTCACCGTAGGTTAATAGTTGTTTACAAAATAGTAAACCGTCTAAAACCGATGTTTATGGGTTTTTAAGTTTCTGACTTTTATTTCTGAGATACAAATTTAAACTTTGATTTCGGGAAGAACTAAATTTTTAAATTTATTGAAGAGATATCTAACATGGGATTATAGTTTGAGGTGCATATTATTATGCTATGTAATAGTTTTAGTAGGAAAATAGATCTTATTCCCAAAATATAGGAATACTATATCAAATATTAAATAACCGTTAAAAAAAAAAGGGAAATAACGAGAGATACGGTCAGAGATACGGTCAGAGATACTAACAAATCTTTCTCAGATTCCAAACGTTAAATTCACTCCAAAACTTCGCACCAATTGATTAAGGTGATGAATGTTTGTAGTTTTTGAAAGAGTTTTTGGCTTTTGTTTTTCAAAAACCATTTTATTTGCCAATCAAGTTTTTTGATAAATAGATTCCCTAAAATTTAGGGAAACTAGTTTTTAAAAATAACTTCCAATTTGTAAGCAAAAACCAAAATCTATATTTTTGGAGTTTTTCTCCCAAGTATTATCAAAAAACCAAAATCTAAAAACTAAAATCTAAAAACAAAAACCAAAATCCAAAAACCAAAAACCAAAAACCAAAATCTAAAAACAACACAAACATTCATCACCTAAATAACAGAGATACGGTCAAACATTACAAAAAGTGACCGTTAAAGGAAATAACCACGGTCAAACATTAAATGACCGTTAAAAAAACAAAAAGGAAATAACAAATGACAAAAGAAAAAAAAAATGAAATAACAGAGAAAAAAAAAGGAAAAGGAAAGATAGCATTTCAATTACGTATAACCAACCCTCTCGCCCTTTTTTTTCCTTATAAATACATAACCTAATCACTCAAGAAACACACTTCTCTTTTTTGTTCACGGCAATCTCTCTCTCTCTCTCTTACGACACAAACCCTATTTCTCTCTTTCTGTTTTTCATCTGATTTTGTTGATTTTCATCGACAATGGAGGAAACTCAAACAATCAAGGTACAAGTCAGTGCAAGTGCAACGGCTCAAGGTCCGTCTTTAGGGTTGTTAAGCACGGTGTTTGTAAGTCTAATTCGGGAAATCGAAGAATTTATGATAGACGAAGGTGATGATGGTCGTATCTCGAGTCTCGGTTCTTACAAGGATTCCTCTTTTCCCGATCAACAAATCTTTCTCAGGCTCCAAAACTTCGCACCAAACAACGTTCATCAACATGTTCATAACAAAGTCCACGATCGTGACTTGTCCCGGCTTGTAACTGATCAGATCGTTGTCGAATCCCAACGGAGAGACTTGGCTCGTCAAGGATCCTTGTTCGTGAAGGTATTCGTCAAATTCACCCGGAAAGAATACATCGTCATGCCTTCTCCTTCCACGACAACGAAAGTAGAATCGGATTGTTGTTGTGCGATATGTCTTGAGGATATGTGCGAATCGGAAAACCTCTGCCAACTGCCTGATTGTGCGCATATGTTCCATGAAGATTGTTTCATCAAGTGGTTGGATCGAGACAGAGACTCGTGCCCTCTCTGTCGCCAATCGCAAAACCCGTCAACGAACAAACCGAGTGAAGCTTTGGAGAAATTGAGGCAGGCTTAATTAGGGTTTCAAAGTAATGGTTTTGTTCTAAAAGTAATGGTTTTGTTAATCCGTGTTGGAAGTCTAAAATTAGGGATTGTGATTTAGGATCATTTTTTGTCGTACAATTCTTTTAAGAGGCTGGTTAATTAGGGTTTCTGATTGTTTATGTATCGATCTCGTTACTATTTTTGTTGTCAAACAATGTAATGCAGTAGATTTTAATGAAATTTCACTTTCACTCGTCTTAAAAGTTTCAACATTATAAATATCATTACAAGCTTTGATTCTGGATTTTACTTCATCAGATGCATCTCAGATTCTCCATCACAAAATAGATCAGAAAGTTTACAAACTATGATTGAAATTGAAATACTAAACAAAGAACATAACACGCTTAACAAGATGGGAGATAAAAAGAAACCAGGCATCAGAATCCAATATCAATCAATTTAAGCAAGTAAATTGCACTCAAAGCTCGACATGTTTGAAGTGATACTCATCGATTGTCGAGTATATAAGACCATCGCCTTCCAGTGACTGAATCACACCCCTGTTGAAGAAGACACCAGAAACATAAAGCAAACTCAGTAAAAGATCAGCAACTCGTAAGTGTAGAGACCAGAGATTATGATTAGAAAGAAAGAGCATACTCTAGCTTGTTCTTTGGGATCTTCAATTGCTGAGCAATTTCATCAATGTGTATACCCTGTTGTCTTGCACTGCAGTGAATACATATAACAATTATCAGATCAAATTTAAGTGTGGTGCAATGGGAAAAGCAAACTCAAACTCAAACTCACGTGCAAGCAGGTTGCTTTAGATAGTCTAGAATCATATCATCTACGTTCTTGCGCCCATTTCCATCACTGTTCTGAGAGGGAACCACCTACAAAAGAGCGACACAGATCAGATTCTAAGACACATGAAGCATAAGTCATGTAGATAAACAAAAACAAATGGGAAATCTCATCTTACAGGGTTCAATGTGGTTGCCTGGTTTGTGTTAACTGATGAATTAGCCAAATGGGATTGAGTGACATCACCACCAACTTGCTGTCCCAACTGAGAAACCACTCACACATGTTAGAGATGATTGATTACAAATTGTGAAGTTACAACAAGACAGTTTAATCTTTTGCTATGTTGAAATTTTCTTTACCTGTGATTCAGAGTTCTGGGAATAGAAGTGTATACACTCAATGTAGTGAAAGGTAACCTCGTTGAAGTCCATAATAGGTCTGCAAACCAAATCAATCTTTAATAACTCAAAGACGATTCCATAGCTTATCTAACAAAATTATTACCAAAAACTAAAGGAAACAAACATTTCAAAGTCAAGAGGTAATAACATAAACATAAACATACCTCACAGAGAAAACAAGAAGCTGCTTTTTCCCCTGAAAAGTCTTCAAATGACCATTGAGACGCACATAGGTTCCATCTCTGCTTCACCAGCTTTAAACCATAAGAAAACAACTTCCAAAATAAATGTGAATCTCACCAAATATCAAACAAAAGCAGAAGATACTCACAGCACTGACTCCATTTCTCTAGCGTCGAAACTTTCATTGACCCTATAAGAAAGGCACAAACATTGTATGTTTCATCTCTCACTTCGTACCTAAAACAACTGTTGAGTTTATCAAAAAGGATGTTTGTGATATACCATCTTTTACAGTCGATTCGTCCTGTTCCATCATCAAGAGTGAACCTAACTTCAGTGACCTTTGACACATCTTTCTCACACACTATCCCAACAAGTGAGACCTGAATATGCCAAAAGATCACAACAGTTGAGTAAACTTCAAAATTGGGGAACAATGAAAAACGGACAAAATCTGAAATGGTTTTTTTTTAAGAGATTGTACGTTTGTTACTTCAATCCCATTGATGACGAGCCCAGATTTTTCACCGCCGGACTGAGAAGCTTCGGTTATTTGCTTCACCGTCACTGGGACAAGACCCTGAAAGTCACGATTCTGCATTCCCAAAACATAACAAGCAGATTCACCATCCCAAATCGACAAATCGAGGGCAAAAAACGAGTTTTACAGAGGAACGAATTAGCTATCGGACACTAATCGACGAAGAAGAGATTGGATTTACCTTAGCAGTGGAGGAGGAGGATTCATAGGCCTGAGACGGCTGAGAAGACATGAATCCGCCGCCGGAGAAAGCGGAATTCGGCTCGAATTGACTGTTGGAGAACATTTTCGAAGGCGAAGCGAAGCTCACGAATCGAGAACTGGGAGAGAGAGAGAGAGAGAGAGAGAGAGAGAGAGAGAGAGACGAAAGTTGTGAAGTGATCGAAGAAGATTGTGAGAATTTCAAGAGGGGATGAAATAATTTTTGGGGATTTTCCCTCCAATTTCGATTAAGCTTCGCGCCTATTAGGGATTAAACCTAACGAGTCAATGCCGAGTGGTGTGACTCGCTTTAATAATTAGTTTAATTAGTCGAGGTTATTTTTAAGTTACTTTTCTTTTTTTCATGTAAATCAATTGATTAAGAAATTTGGTGTTGTTTATATTTGAGGTTAGATGACAAATATGATGCACACAAATATATACATTCATATATCTAACAAGCAAAAAACCATTATATATCATGACAATAAACATAGTTTTTATACTTGATCTAAAATATTTTTGATTGAATAAACCATAATGTAACTCATTATTTAGAAAATAGTTTTAACAAATCGTTCGGTAACAAAAGTAAAGAAGAGACACAATTCTTAAATTAAAACAATACAACTTGAATGCAATAGAATATAAGACTGAAAAATCAGCAAAGTTAAGCGACAGCGAATTACAGAAGCTACCCGGATACGTCAGCAAATAGTTCACGGTCAAGCCGGAATGAATTAACTTAGTCACCTTACATTGTGACGTTGAAAGATTGTTTCTACCTTCGAGTCTCGTCGGAACAAAACTCGTTGCATCTTTTTCCCGGCTTTGAAACCTCGGAAATTTTTCTTCTCCTAGAGAAAGAAGGAAGTTTATCCAAATAGATTCTCCATAAAGGAGAATTTGGTTGAATTAGTTTACATTCAAGATTCAACTGAAAAAAAAAAATACTTTGGATTTTGTACAAATGACTTCATAGTCTTCATATGTTAAAAATAAGAAAATAATGTGTTATATTTAAAATAAAATGTGTCCAAAATAAACTAAACGTATCATCAAAGTCATTTTGCAAATTAAGGAAAATAGTAGGGTCATTTAGTATATATTATTTAATTGAGGCCTATTTGTTTTTTATTACTTTGAAGTTCGTTTGATTTCTAAATTGCACTTAAATTAGTTCGTACATTGCAAAACAGCACCAAAGTTCTAAGATCATTCCTTGCTTGGGGTCTTGTAAGATCTTCTGCTCTTTATCCTTTCTCTTTTACTATTAAGTTTCTAAAAAATTGTTTTATTCTGGTCCACAAAAGCATACAGAGTTCCTCCATAAATAGCTTCTGATTTGGAGGCATTTCTATCGACTCCTCCTTTTAAACTCTTCTTGTTTGTTTTCTGGTAGTCATCGATTTAAATCTCTTGTAGCATCTACATTTTATTTTATTTTGCTCTTCTTGCTAAATTGTTGATGTTTATAGCTGATATTAGTAAGCTCATATCTAACTAGTCTATGCATTTTTGGGAAAGTTTGATCTTTCTTCGGATAAATGGTGGGTTTTTTTTAAAGAGTTCTTGCGTATTGTTTCTAGTAGGTAATACCAATCTTGCAACTCTCTGTTTTTAGTCTTGTAGGGTTTGGTTTAGGGTTTATGCTTGAGCTTTAAGATTTTTTTTTTTAAAACTTAGACCCGCACCTAAGTTTGATCATTTAAAAAAAAAAAAGTGAAAAACTTGGATCAAAGTTAGTGTCAAGCATCTGATAAATCAAATCTCATTGTATTTGTATCTAATGATGTAAGAGTTTATGATTTGATCTAATCATTGGTACATTTTTGTACTCTCGTGTTCTTAGGATATCTGGTCCAGCTTTTAGGCTCTTTTGAGAGCCGTTGGTGTCAAAACGCATTGCAAAAACTTATTGGGGATCATGGCAAAGAAGAGAACCATCGATGGAGGAGAAGTTGTTATCAATGTTCCAGATAAAGATTCAGATACGTTAAGCAGTGCCACTCCTGAAATTCCAAGTCCTAACAATGAAGGTGTAGCTCGGAGGAAATCTTTTTCTAGGTCAGTTTACTCCAAGTCAAATTCAAGGTTTGGGAAACAACAGTCTTATCGATTCGATGAGACTATAGTAGAGAAAAATGGTGAAACTCCTAGGGAACATTCATTTTCAAGGTCTTCTTTCGACGAACCGAATAGGACCGTGGCCTCAGAAGCACTGAGTGAAGTTGTTGAGGAGGAGGAAACAGATGAAAACGAGGAAATCTACAAAAAGGTTAAGCTAAACCAAGTGAAGCGTCGTAGAACGAAACCTATGGCTCTGCTTCAATTAGCAGTGTTTGTAGCCATTTTGTGCACTTTGCTTGTGAGCTTAACCGTTGGTAAGGTGAAGAAGCATTTCGTTTGGGGTTTGGAACTCTGGAAATGGTGCGTACTTGTGATGGTTACGCTAAGCGGCATGTTCTTGACGAATTGGTTCATGCATTTAGCGGTGTTCATCATAGAAAAGAACTATCTCCTACGGAAGAAAGTGTTGTACTTTGTGCATGGTTTGAAGAAGAATGTTCAAGTCTTCATTTGGTTCTCCTTGATTCTTGTTGCTTGGGTGTTTCTGTTCGAAGAGGACCATAGACACTCTCGTAAGACCAAGAAGTTTCTCGACTTTATAACTTGGACTATTGTCTCCCTTCTCAACGGATCAATCCTTTTCATGGTGAAGACATTGGCCTTGAAAGTCCTTGCTTCAAAGTTCACCGTCAGAAACTTCTTTGAGAGGATTCAAGAATCTGTCTTCCACCAATACGTTCTCAAGAGCCTCTCGGGACCTCCGCTTGTAGAAGAGGCAGAGCGCGTCGGGTGCAAGCCAGGCACGGGACACCTTAGCTTCACGAGCACGGAGGATGGATCGGTGAGAGGGAAGAAAGTGCTAGATATGGGAAAGGTTCACAAGATGAAACAAGAGAAGGTCTCTGCTTTGACAATGCGTGTTTTGATTGAAGCCGTGGGATCTTCAGGTCTCTCAACTATATCTAACACTTTGGATGAGTCTCACAGTGTGAAGAAGAAAAGCTATAAAGAGATAACTATTGAGATGGAGGCTGTGGCTGCTGCTTATGATATCTTCAACAATGTTGCTCATCCGAACCACAAGTGAGTCATGACACAAAATACTCTGTTTTCATCTTGTTTTTTCATCTTAATCATATGCAAACTTGAGATTGCTTTCCTTTCCAGTTACATAGAGGAAAATGACCTGTTGAGGTTCATGATCAAGGAAGAAGTAGACCTTGTACTCCCATTGATAGAAGGCGCCGAGACCGGAAAAATCACACGCAAAGCTTTTACTGAATGGGTGGTAACGTTCTTCAAACACTTTTTCAAATATGAGTTCTTCTTACTTTCATGAGTTCTTACGTTCTTTAGACGCTATAGCTTGGAATAAGTTTTTGTGTCCATGCCTATTTTGGAAAAGTTGTAAAACGTTTATGTGTAAGTATTTGTTGCCAATTTTTGTTTTTGGACAGACTAAAGTTTACACAAGTCGAAAAGCTCTAGGACATTCATTGAACGATACAAAAACAGCGGTTAAGCAGGTGGACAAACTTATAATCGGAGTCTTGACCGTGGCCACATTTATCATTTGGTTGATACTTCTTGATATAGCAACGACCAAGTTTTTGGTGGTCTTCTCCACTCAATTCGTGGGTCTTGCTTTCATGATCGGAAGCACTTGCAAGAACATCTTTGAATCCTTTGTGTTTGTGTTTGTGATGCACCCTTATGACGTCGGTGACCGTTGCGTCGTCGACGGTGTAATGGTAATTGACTTTTCGATTTTTTTTTTCCTTGCTCATCACTAGTACTCATTTTAGGGGTAGAATTATTATTTTTTCTGTTGCTTTGTAGTTGCTGGTTGAAGAAATACATCTTTTAACAACCGTGTTCCTCAAGATTGACAACGAGAAAGTGTTCTATCCAAATGCGGTTTTAATATCGAAACCAATAAGCAATTTCTACAGAAGTCCAGATATGGGAGATTTTATAGAACTCTCCATCGCATTCTCAACACCAGCCTCGAAAATCGCCACTCTCAAAGAAAGAATCAAAGAGTAAGTACATTAGGCAATAATAATAACTGTGTTTTTCTTAAAATCTGCTAGTAAAATCATTCACTCATTCACTAACTGTGTGTTTTCTTGGTCAGGTTCTTGGTGCAGAACCCACAACATTGGTATCCAGAACCTATGTTGATGGTGAAGGCGATTGAAAACGTGAACAAACTGAAAATGAACCTGCTAGTACAGCACACCATCAACTTCCAAAACTTCGCAGAGAAGAATGTCAGGAGAACTCATCTGTTCATCGCGCTCAAGCGAATACTCGAGGAGCTTGAGATCGATTACACCCTCCTTCCTCAAGATGTTCATCTCACCGGTCGCAAGTGATCGTTTCCTTCTTCCTTTTGGCATTTTATTTCTCACTTCTTACTTCTTGTTAACTTCGATTTACTTCGGTTTAATAATAGAACTCATAAAACTTGGTTACTAAAAGTAATTGTGTACTTACCAAAAAACAATAGTATACTTGGCTCAAAAATAAACATTCTCAAGGCTCTAAATCGCACAAAATCGGACCAATGTGCTTAAGAGACATTGGTACTAAAGAAAAAAAACTGGCGAGACCTTCAAAATGCATTAAGCTCATATAGGTTCTGCACTCACTCACCAACACAAGTTCCATCAAACTTTGGTTTGTTCAGATCTCACAATACAATGACCCGTTACAGAATCAAACAAAAAGTTTTCGCAGAGAGACTAATACGTGACGTTATTGGGCAGATTTCTGATGACGTTGCTCTTCATCCCGAGCCTAACACTCATTTTCGCTCCTCTTTTGTTCATCTCTCTCATCACCTTCATCCTCACTATGTCCTCCTTGGACTGCACCGTCGCCAGACCCATGCTCTTGTACCTGTGATTAAACATCCATTGAAGTCAGATTCCACAGAGAGTGAGAGAGAGAGAGAGAGCAAGAAAGGTGATCTCTGATGGGTCAAAGACAAACCTCGAGGCTAAAGAGTTGACAATGTGCTTCTGAGAAGATGGTGGTGGCTTCTGTTTGTAGTAGCGCATGAATTCTCGAGACCCGAGAGTCCTAGACGTTACTTTGTTCTCGGCTCTCTTGGTGATCACAAGCTCAGACCCACCAAAAAGCTCTACAGTGTTCGCTGATTCGCCGGATACAACCATCTGATTTTCGCCTTCGTTGACGTAGCTGTACAAACATCCAAAAGAAACAACAATAGTTCAAGCAAAAACGCAAGATTCGGTTTATATAAGATAATCAAACAGTGGTGAAAGAGCAAGAAGAACTGACACCTGCTGCTGTAGTCATAGAACTCTTCTAGCTCTGCATCTTCTTCGTCACCACCATCACCGTAATGCACTTTGCAATGACCCTTGGCTTCCATATGCTTCCGAACAGCTTCCAAGCTGCTGAATGGATGGCACAGTTCGTTGCAGTACAGACATATGAAGTCCCTCTTCACCTGGAACAACAACAACCATGGAAGCAGAGCAGCTAAGAAAACGAAAACATCAAACACCGTGTACACCGAGAACTAGAGTGATGAGAGAAACTACAGACCTTTAGACCGAGGTAGGTTAGAAACCCTTTTGGATCCTTGAGGTACTCGATATCGGGAATGAAGAATCCATGGTGCTTATGCATATGAACCATGCACTTCTCAATCGTCTTATGCTTTCTATCACACATCAAACAGCAAGTCGGATCCAACTCAAACTCGATCTCATCCTCATCCATATCTTCACCGGAACCCGACTCGTTCTCATCCATCTCTTCACCAGCCAAATCCTCGTCCGAATCAACCTCAACCCATTCATCTTCTTCGCTCTCTTCATCACTCTCTTCATCAATCGAACCCTTAAGCTGAGCAGGGTCGTTCTTCTCGACGCGGCGAGGAGGAAGCTGCTTGATTATCGCTTTATCCTCTTCTCCGTTGCTCGTACCTTGCGAAGAAGCCTTAAGAAGGTGGCTCTTCGACTTGAGATGCTGCTCGTGAGCCTTGGGACTCCTGTTACCTTTACCACAGATTCCACAGCTTTAAAGCATAGGTGCTTCAATAGATTTGATCTTCTCCTGAGCAATCGCAGCTTGTCTAGCTTCAAACAAAGCTTCTGTAACTCCAGGAACACCAGCAATCTAACATTTCCAACAATTTCAAAGCTATGTAAACCAAACTGATTCATCATAATCACAAGAACATAGAAGAACCAAATCAAATAAACAAACAAACTAAAGCTTTTTCTTCTTCTTCTCAATAAAGCCTATATCACGCGCTAATAGGATTTTCCCGAGAAAACAAACAACCGAGTAAATCCAATTTAGGGCAAAATCAAAGAAACGCAATCAAAAACACAAGAGATTCACTAACCTTGCGCTTGAGATTGTAACGGTGCCATTCGGACTTGTAATGGAACTTCTGCTCAGCGTCGTCTTCGAACTCTTTGTTACACGAATTACATGCTAAACCTGACATCTCTCTGTATCTAAGATCGATTGAAAATGAAGAAGAAGAAAAATCAGGATTTTGCTGAGAGAGAAGAGTTTTGAGGTTAGGGATGATGGTTTTATATGTGTTTGCGGCGACGGCTCTTAGGTCGGTCGAGGGAAGAAGGTAAAAGCGAAATTTGCTAACGACGACTAATCCCAAAGTTCAAAAATTTGTATGTGCTTGCGTAAGCGGGTGATGTGTTATGGGTCGGGTCAAGACCCTATCGGATTTTAAATTTGGCCCAATCGAAAGTTTAATCAGCTCTTGATCCAGGCCCGTTTCTTATTTATACCCTAATGTTTTTATTTTTCCAACTCAAAATC
Organism: Alliaria petiolata; assembly: GCA_020283515.1. Classification (NCBI taxonomy): domain Eukaryota; kingdom Viridiplantae; phylum Streptophyta; class Magnoliopsida; order Brassicales; family Brassicaceae; genus Alliaria; species Alliaria petiolata. The sequence continues at coordinate 11,000,212 of JAHZTW010000003.1, read as the reverse complement.
TCAAATTTATTATACTCCTTCTGTTATTCATCAATAGACTTTTTGGAAAAAATTACACATATTAAAAAAAACTAATACTTGATTTTTTTTCTTTTAGAATATTATTATATCACAAATTATGAGATAATTACAAAAATAACTTTTTTTGTCGACTACAAAAATAACTTTATAACAAATAATTTTATTCGTTTCTTTAAAGATTTATTACATACAGTTTTACTTGCATTACATTCATAATGGACATTTATATCCTTAATATACAAGATTATAAATACATTATTTTTGTTACTAAACAATTTCTCATAAATTTAAATCGATAAAATTTCAATAAATTCAATTCTTTTTAATTAATAATTTTTGAAATTCATAATTTATCATCATTAATTAATAAAAATATATAAAATTATTATTAATTAATAAAAATATATAAAATTATTATTAATTAATAAAAAAAAATTATAAAATTATTCTTTTACAAACACGCTAAAGAATAATACAAGTTCAAAATATGTTATCTAGAAGAGAGTAATATGAATTCTGCTAAAGAGGATGGGAAGCATGATACCTGACAGAAAAACTCTTCAAAATCTTATTGATATAGTATTAAATTGTTTTTAGACATGTTCATCTTGTTGAAATTTCTTCTCTCAAAAATATAATGGAGGATGCTACCATAAAAAACTTTTCGAAAACATAGTATAAATTTTAAAATAATACAAATAGGATTATGGTTTATTCAAAACAAAATTAAAATAATAAAGTAACATGGATATGAAAAAAGAATGTATGTTATAGATATAAAAACCATGAATGTTTGTAGGAGAAAATAGAGCAGATTCTGAAGTTTGCTTTGTTTTTCGGTACAAACAAAGAATAGAGACCCGTAAAATCGAAGACCTAAATCGGATTGTCTAAAGACCGATTTCAGATATTAAGGGAGATTATGGACCGAATGCCTAGAACTCCCACAGTTTAAAATATAAAAAAAAAAAAAAAATATCCAAAACCTCTTAATTATCCAAAAATTGTATAAGAATAATATGTCTTGATATTAATTAAAATAAAAAGAGGAGGACTTGAACAATGAACTCCAAAACATAAGAAATTTGATGTAACCACATGGCATTGCATTGCCACGATCCACGAGCATCCAGTGCCTTTTCTATATGTTCACATGTCAAGGAAAAGCTCGATCTCCCTTTAATTTGGGCCTCGTGAATGTATTTTCTCTCTAATTTATTTTCTGGTCGAACCCATATATTTCCTCACATCATCATTAAATTCATATCCTGATGGGACCAAAAAAAGTTACTATATTAGTAAATGAAAAAGACATAAGTCAAAATCATCAAATTAAAATCGATTTTCTATTTCCATGGCACATGAGATAAGAATAAGATTAACCAGTATACCACAAAACTTTGCAGAGGAAATTTTAAAATAGAGATTATACGTATCTATATTTAATATTCTATCAAGTTATTTTTTTTTATACTACTCAACTAACAAACAATCTTTTATAATTAATTAGGGTTTCTTTTGTTGTATATCTTCAGGAAGAATTCGAGAAATTTTGTATCTTCTCGTCTTTAAAGGAAAAAGTTTGCATGAGTGGGTGAGAGAGAGAGAGGACTTGCAAGCAAAATGCATAAGCAGGAAAATTAAAGAAGAGAAAAAGAAAGTTGTTTCTTTCACAAGTTTATATATATATACCACGTAGAAAATGGAAAGAGAAAAAAAAGAAGTGAACTCGTGAACTGATATATATTTACCAGTTCACATTTTTCGTTACGTCTTTGAAGTTTTTACTCCAAATCTCCTGATTAATCTTCTTCATACACTTATAAACATAGTTGTCTTCTTCTCCTCATAAATATAACCTTTATTTCTTTTCTTCTTCTCCTTCACTCTCTTTCTTTCCGGCTTCACTATGGCGACCGTCGCCGGTAAAGGCACCGGGCTCGACCACATCAAGAATGAATCCGTTGATCTGGTAAATACATATGTCTTCTTTGTTTAATCTTTGACCCAAACTAATTCCAAAACGTAAAATGTATATATATTGCAACTAAAATCGCTATACAAATTCCATTTATTTTCTAAAGAATCTCGAAACGTGATCTTATTTCTATTGTGAGACCCACTAGACTTCATAGCATGGCTTTATGGGATTAGAATTTAGAATCCAAATAAAAATTATGCTAGAACATTTTTAAAATGATGTGCTAACATCACGATCCTATATTACCTAGCTATGTTTTTTTTTCTGCCAAGAAAATAAAATTTCAAAATTTTTGTTTTTTTCGTATGAGATCTTACGATCTATATAATAAATACATATATGATCATATTCTAATCAAATATATGGTTGTTCTCTAACTAACTATGCTTTGGCTCAGGACCGTCTTAATGAAAAATCGGGTCTGAGCCTAAACAAAAATTCAAGATTATATGATATTTTTATAAATTTGAGCATTGTTTTGTATTTTTTAAAAAATAATTAGATCATAAAAACTAAAGAAAATTTTACAAATTGTAATTGGATCATTTGCAAATGCACGGTGAGCACATGCTCTAAGCCGGGAATGTCCTGCCTTAAATCTAAGTAATTGTAGCTACGTTTTCAAACAAATCTGTTATATTTTGTCCATATTAACAATAGTAGTACTTGTGTTTGATTTGAAATTATTCAAGCTTAAAAAATGGAAAAACAAACATATATATGATGTGTATAGATTCGAATACCCATAGAGGAAGTGTTCGAAGAACTGAAATGTACAAAACAAGGTCTCACGTCAGATGAAGCTTCTTACCGTCTCGACCTCTTTGGTCCCAACAAGCTCGAAGAGAAGAAGGTTTCTTCTTAATTTTCCTCCTTGTAAAAAAAAAAAATACACATGAATTAATGACACTTCTTTTGTTGTTGTGATTGTGTAACACGCAGAAAAGCAAGTTTCTAAAGTTTTTAGGGTTCATGTGGAACCCGTTGTCGTGGGTGATGGAGGCGGCGGCTCTAATGGCGATTGCTCTGGACAACGGAGGAGGACGGCCACCGGATTGGGAAGACTTTGTGGGGATAATGTGTTTGCTATTCATTAACTCAACCATTAGTTTCATTGAAGAGTACAACGCCGGTAATGCTGCGGCAGCTCTCATGGCCGGTTTAGCCCCCAAGACTAAGGTTAAACCCATTTTATTTCTTTCTTTCTTCTTACTAATCAATTATTTTTACACAACTTTATGATTTTAGTGAAAATATTGTTAGATATGATAGTTTGTTTGTTGGAACCCAATCATATATGCGTTTGACTTGTATAGTAGATGATTATTGAGAAAATAGAATAGTTGAATGATCGGATATCAAAAATACTTTACCTAAATGGAATTCCATAAAATAATTATATACTTTAAAAATGTCTCTTAGTTGATTAATCACTGTTCTTTTTTTGTCTACTTATATTTAATCACGTACTTAGTAGTTAGTAGTACTCAGTGTATAATACAAATATTTTACTCTTTTAAAACACACAAAATGGTATATTATTCATCACAAACTATACTATTTTTATTTTACGGTTCAATTTAGTTGAATTCTAGATTTTTAATAAAGAGTTCAAAACTAAAACTTTTATAAATTTCAAATTGACAAAAATCCTTAAATCTAAGAAACATTTTCAAGATTTTTAGTTTCAGATTTTGGTATAATTAGCTTCAATGTTAGTATAAGAAACCGTTCAATGTTGATTAAACGTTACACTAGTGTGTTAAGTGAGTGATTAATTACGCACTAATTATCGACATGACTAATTACACCAGTAAATTTATAAACCAATTAAAATCCATGAACCCCCTTAGTCCCCTAATTTTATCTTGCAGAATTTCACTTTGAATTATTTTTGAAAAAAATCTTACGGTTCTGTTTTGTTCTCTCGCATTTAATTTCAGCTAGATTTTTTGGTTTCTTTTTAAATGAAGATTTAAATTCATTTCTTGATCAATTATCACTAAACTAAATAGTAATTACTAATTACACACTAATCTAAATTGCCATATGTGTTTTGGTATGACTGATACCGTATGAGTGAAGGTGCTAAGAGATTGTCGATGGAGCGAGCAAGAGGCATCGATTCTCGTTCCCGGAGATGTAATCAGCGTCAAGCTCGGCGATATCATTCCCGCCGACGCGCGTTTACTCGACGGCGACCCTCTCAAGATCGATCAATCTTCTCTCACCGGCGAATCGATTCCCGTCACCAAAAACCCCGGCGATGAAATCTTCTCCGGCTCAACCTGCAAGCAAGGCGAGATCGAAGCCGTCGTCATCGCCACCGGAGTCCACACGTTCTTCGGCAAAGCCGCTCATCTCGTCGACAGCACAAACCAAGCCGGACATTTCCAGAGAGTCCTCACCTCGATTGGGAATTTCTGCATCTGCTCGATTGCCCTAGGAATCATCATCGAGCTCCTCGTGATGTATCTGATTCAGCACCGTAAGTACCGAGACGGAATCGATAATCTCCTCGTCTTGTTGATCGGAGGGATTCCCATCGCTATGCCTACTGTGTTATCCGTTACGATGGCGATTGGATCTCATAGCTTGTCTCTACAAGGAGCTATCACCAAGAGGATGACTGCAATCGAGGAAATGGCTGGTATGGATGTTCTCTGTAGTGATAAAACTGGAACTCTCACGCTGAATAAGCTCACCGTTGATAGGAACTTGGTGGAGGTTTTTGCGAAAGGGGTTNGATAAAACTGGAACTCTCACGCTGAATAAGCTCACCGTTGATAGGAACTTGGTGGAGGTTTTCGCGAAAGGGGTTGCTAAAGAACATGTTATCCTTTTGGCTGCGAGAGCCTCGAGGACCGAGAATCAAGATGCGATTGATGCAGCCATTGTTGGAATGCTTGCTGATCCGAAAGAGGCTCGAGCTGGTGTCCGTGAGGTTCATTTCCTTCCTTTTAACCCGGTGGATAAAAGAACCGCTTTGACGTATGTAGACTCTGATGGAAGTTGGCACCGAGCTAGCAAAGGAGCTCCTGAGCAGGTATCGATGAGCCGAGATTTTGATGTGTTGCTCAAGTTACAGGAATGCTTGCTGATGATCTAAATGATCTTTCTTTTGGCTTTGTTAACAGATAATGAACCTCTGCAATTGCAAGGAAGATGTTAGGAGGAAAGCTTATGCTGTGATTGATAAGTTTGCTGAGCGTGGACTGCGATCTCTGGCTGTTGCAAGACAGGTTTTTGTTCTCGGTTATTTATATATTCCCGTGATGGTATAATCTCGAGAGGTTCTTGTGTCCTTGTGTCTTCGTTGTGTTTCAATATTGGATTTTGTTGGTGCAGGAAGTTCCTGAGAAGAGGAAAGATGCTTCTGGTGGCCCATGGCAACTTGTAGGTCTTTTACCTCTGTTTGATCCTCCGAGGCATGATAGTGCCGAGACAATCAGGAGGGCTTTATTCCTCGGTGTTAATGTTAAGATGATAACCGGTAAGAATCACACAGTTCTTTTGTTTTGATCCGAGTCTATCTGCACTACATTTTGCTTGAATCTATGCTTGTCCTTCTCATTGAAACCAGGGGATCAGCTTGCGATTGGGAAAGAAACCGGTCGCAGGCTTGGAATGGGTACGAACATGTATCCTTCATCTGCGCTGCTCGGACAAGACAAAGATTCTTCCTTGGGTGCACTTCCTGTTGATGAACTGATCGAGAAGGCTGATGGATTTGCTGGAGTCTTTCCAGGTTTATACATTTTAACAGAAGGCTATATCTTTAAACACACATTCTTATACATGTCTATATTCTTATTGATGGATTCTCCGTTGCACGGAAAATCGCAGAGCATAAGTTTGAGATTGTTAGTAGGCTGCAACAAATGAAGCACATATGTGGTATGACTGGAGATGGTGTGAATGATGCCCCTGCTCTCAAGAAGGCGGATATTGGTATAGCTGTTGTTGATGCTACTGATGCTGCTAGAGGTGCTTCTGATATTGTTCTCACAGAACCTGGATTAAGCGTTATCATCAGTGCAGTGCTCACCAGTAGAGCCATATTCCAAAGAATGAAAAACTACACTGTGGGTTAAAACTTATTCTCATGAAATTTTCGTCCATTCACAAACTCACTATGACATTGTCTTTCTGTGTAGATTTATGCGGTTTCAATCACAATACGTATTGTGGTAAGTGTAGTTAGTAGATCTCACGAGATTTCATTTGGTTTAAATGGTTTCAATCCTAATGTAAAGTTGCCTCAATGTCTGCAGTTTGGCTTCATGTTCATTGCTCTCTTATGGGAGTTCGATTTCGCGCCTTTCATGGTTCTGATCATTGCAATCTTAAATGACGGTTAGGTCACATTATAGAGTATTAACTGCATACACTAGTGAACAGTCGATAAAACTAACAAAAGCTTTGCTACTTATAGGAACGATCATGACAATATCAAAGGACAGAGTGAAGCCATCTCCACAGCCAGATAGCTGGAAACTCATGGAAATCTTCTCGACCGGCGTCGTGTTTGGAGGCTACCAGGCCTTGATGACCGTCGTTTTCTTCTGGGCGATGAAAGACACTGATATTTTCTCGGTATATACTCTTTGTATTCTCAGTTGCTTCTCTTGGCCAATTCAAAAAAGCTAACTCTTTTGTGGGTTATGTAGAACAAGTTTGGTGTGAGACCGTTGAGCCAACGTCCTGAACAAATGATGGCTGCTCTGTATCTACAAGTTAGCATCATAAGTCAGGCTCTCATCTTCGTCACCAGATCCCGTAGCTGGTCCTACGTCGAACGCCCTGGTCTTCTCTTACTTGGTGCATTTGTCATAGCTCAACTGGTATCTATATATATATATAGCAAATGATTCCTCTTGAACTCTTTACAAAAAAAGAACAGAACAAGGAAGTTTAAAGCGGTTTATGGCACTCTCAGGTGGCGACATTGATAACGGTTTATGCGAACTGGAGTTTTGCGCGGATAGAAGGAGCCGGTTGGGGATGGGCTGGAGTGATCTGGCTATACAGTCTCGTAACATACATCCCTCTCGACTTACTAAAGTTTGGTATACGGTACATTTTGAGCGGCAAAGCTTGGTTAAACCTTCTTGAAAACAAGGTACAACGTCACATGAATCCTAGAGTAACCTGTGAATCCTTCTGCTTACATATTGTTTTCTTTTATGTATATTTAAAAAAAAAAAAAAACAGACTGCCTTCACGACGAAGAAAGACTATGGTAAAGAGCAAAGAGAAGCTCAATGGGCTGCAGCACAAAGAACCCTCCATGGACTTCAAGCACCTGAGACAAACAACATCTTCAATGAAAAGAACTGTTACAGCGAGCTCTCTGAGATCGCCGAACAGGCCAAACGCCGAGCTGAAGTTGCCCGGTAAATACTCTTCGCACCATCAATTCAAAACTGTCATAATCATACTTGAGGTCAACCCGGTTTTCGCCTGTCTCAATTAGCTGTTTAAACCATTGTTATCCCTTTCCTTACTTCATACCATCAACCAAAACTCTCAGAACTTGATCACACTCGAAAAATCGATCCTTTTTCGGTTGTTCCACAAGTTTTTGCTAGACGATGAGATGTGATTTTGATGATATCTGCAGGCTGAGAGAGCTAAACACATTAAAAGGGGAAGTAGAGTCAGTGGTGAAGCTTAAAGGACTTGACATTGACACGATTCAGCAACATTACACAGTCTAAGTTTGATTGTGGAACCAAATTAATCTACTTTTGGTTATTTTAAAGCTAGTATTAGTTTAAAACCAAAATCAAAGTTGTGTTGACATTTATCTATCTAACTTCCGCTCTTTTGTCTTTTAACTGTCGTAAGATCATAAACTCGTGAGGCCTTGTTTTAATGCTTTTTAGGATCTTTGGCTTTTGTACTGTTGTGTTTGAAATTGTAACTGCTTACCTTTTGTTTATGGAAATTCACAAATATGTATTTGAAAAGAAAAAAAAATCGAGCGTATAAATATGTTTCACCCTTTTAGGATATTAAAATATTCTAGACACTTGAATAAAGTGATACAAACAATAGTCAAAACTTAAAATACTTAACATGTTTCTATTTTTTTAATATTTTCCACTGACATATTAAATGATGAATTTAAATTAATGCAAAAAGGGATGATATTAAATTACAAGTTTTACTCCTTTTTACTATACGACAAAAAAACTCCTTTACTATAATTGGATTAATATAACACTGGTCAACAATTGGATAATAAATTCATGCTTATACAAAAAAAAATATATTCACATATATAAATGGTTATTAAAACAAGAAAAAATGAATAATAAAAGAAATTTGCACATTGTACTGCATAAAATAAGATATGAGTCACCTGACAAGATTTGGATTCACACAATTGGGGAACTAAAATTTGGTATATAAAAACTTAGATTTGGAGCACTTTTTGTTCTTTGTGACATCAGAACCAGATTGGTTGTTGGGTTAAACCGCAGAATACTCTCTCCCAACTCCCAAGTACATCATTGCCAAAAGGACAATGATTCACTTTACAAATTAAATGTTCTTTTATAAAACTGTTTTGTTAAAATAAACTTAAATAAAACTATTTTTTGTCAACAACATCCATCTTTTTCTGTTAATAATATTAAAATTCGATAGAGGGATACATTGTCGGATTGTTTAAGTCGGCGGAAAATAAAATTTTGCCGGATAAAAAAACCAACAACAAATGATCAAAACCCACAATTCAAACAGTGCAATATCGATTTAAACCCAAAATTAAACGCTCACACTAAATATATAAAAATTTCTTTCATTAAATCTTATTTGAGCGACTAACCGTAGAATGTGAAATGACCAAACCCACGATAACATAAACCTTCTATAGCAATTAAAATGTGCTTTTCACATTAAGGATTCCTAACTAAGTTTAATAATCCGGTAAGATAAAACAAGACAGAATATCAAGTTTCTCAATCTTTCTCAAACTAAGTTTAATAAGTTGAAAAATGATGTTTAAACACCTAGATAGAAACCGCTGAAAAGACCAGATCTCGAGTATATATGTTACGTAGAGACAAGAAGCAAAATCAAATATATTCAAGCAGATCCAAACTCAAACAGAGCGAGAAAAACATAAAGATCGAATCGGAGAGAAATCAATCTACAGTATACATCTTCAACTGGTAAAAATATAATTAAGAACATGATTTGACATTTATTATTTGTTATTTATATGTGACAAAAAAAACTTGTCACTTCTCACGTCAACTTTCTATTTTAATCATGCATGGATGTGTTATGTGTACAGTTTTGGATTTGATATAAAAACTCAAAACATTATACTGAAAGACCTCAAGAATTGGATATAATTTTGGGTATTAACATAATATATTTCTAAACAATAATCACTACTATTTATTATTTGTAAGATTCATTATAAACATCTAATATTAACAAAAACTTTCATTTCTATTTATCTAATTTACAATTCAATCTCAGTATATCACAAATTAATCCAATTGTTAACAATATCAACATATCATGAACGTAACTCTCCTTTTTTTGTATCAATATGATTCACCAAATGCCGAAACTCTTTAAATTATAAGAGATTTGAAAACTAATTATCGAAAGTGTGAAGTTCCTAATTAGGATAAAAAGTGGAAAACCTATTGATTATTAATTTACTAATAAAAATGATGAAAAAGAACACGTTTGCAGAGAGAGAAAGAGAAGAGGAAAAAAAGAAGAAAAAAAAAAAACACAAATTAAGACAGAAAAAAGGAAAACTGAGGAAACCCAATAAGCAGCGATCGAAGAAGCTTTAACACAGAAGAGCGAAAAGCTCAGACATTCAAATCCGACCGGGCAATACGAGAAAAACACGAAGAGAATCCAAGATTCTGGGTTATAGAATTGGAGCAATACATACGAGTTCGGAGCGAAGAATCGTTAGGTTGGTCGGAACTTGCTTCTTCTGTCTCGTGTTATTTTGTCTGAAATTCTGGTCAATCGTTGCTTGAGTTAGGTCGCGAATCAATATTTAACACTCGTTTTTTCTGCTTACAAGCTCTCCTCTCGCTCCCCATTGCCTTGCTCCCTCCTTCTCCAATTCGAATTTCAATTTTTTGGTTACCCAATTCGTGTCTTTGCTCTGTTCCCAAAGCTTGGATCTTTTCAAAAACTTCACTGATCTCGATTCACTCTTATTAAATTCCGTAAATTCCCCAAGTTTTTACCTTCTAAATTGGGCGTGACAATGTTGGGTCTTTCTTTGCTGGTGCAGTTTCGTTGGAGTTTGCGAGAGGCTTCGCTGCGCTGTTTCTTCCTCGAGAGGGAAGATGATTTGGTGACCCCAAAAGCTAGGGTTTTTAATTGATACTGGTACTGAATCAGCAGGATTGAAAAATTTGAGGGCTTTTTTGTGAAGTGGCTTGTAGATATGATCTCTAGGGTTTTGGTTCTTGTGGAGATGAGATTTGGTTTTGCATTGTATGGATTTGGGATTTGACAAAGGAAGAGCCTGTGCCAAAATCAATTTAGATTTTGTTTGTGTGAAGGACAACAATAGAAGCTGAGAGAGTGCGTTTGTGTGCACTCTCCTACTGTTCATTTTGGTTTTGGTGTAGAAGAACAATAAGTAATCATGCAACGTTCTCAAGATCAGAGGATTAATCTTGGTGAATTGAAAGGGCATATTGTGAAGAAGATTGGGGTTGAAAGATCGAGAAGGTATTTTTATTACCTAGGCAGGTTTCTGATTCAGAAGCTTACTAAGAGCGAGTTTGATAAGACTTGTTTCAGGCTGTTAGGGAGGGAGAATCTCTCTCTACACAACCAGTTGATCCGTTCGATCTTGAGAAACGCGACTGTCGCCAAATCCCCGCCGCCTGCTCAGGAAGCCGGACATCCGACCAAACCTTTGGTGAATACTTTTCAGAGTAGAGGAGATGGTCCTGAACAAAGTGGTTCTTTAGTCCCTAACCATAATAACCAGAATGATCCTGTTTGGTCCAACGGGGTTTTGCCCATCTCTCCGCGGAAAGTTAGGTCCGGAATGCGAGACAGGAAGATCAGAGATAGTCCACTAGGGTCATCAAACGGGAAGGTCGAACACATGTTGCATCAGCCAGTCTGTAGAGAAGACAATAGAGCTAGTGTTGGTATGGAAAACGGGGATTTGTGTCAGTTTGACCATCAGAGATCAGGCAGATACGCTGCTGACGAAAGAGATGGTGAGTTTCTTCGTCCATTCGAGAAACCGAGGATACCAAGTAAAGATCAGGTGGTTGCAACCGCTGCTGTGAGAGATGACGAAAATCAAGAGGAGCAGGCTAGTCTAGAACTAACAACGAGTCCTCTGGTTGCACCTCTAGGGATTCAATTCTGTTCAGCTCGTAGAACGGTTCCTGTTTCAACCAGCGCTGATGTTATTAGCTGCTACGACAGTGGTGGATTACCAGACACTGAGATGCTGAGGAAGAGGATGGAGAATATTGCAGTAGCACAGGGTCTTGGAGGGGTTTCTATGGAGTGTGCTAATACGTTGAATAACATGTTGGACGTTTATCTGAAGAAGCTGATCAAATCTTGCATTGATTTGGTTGGAGCCCGGTCCACAAACAGAGATCAAACTTTAGAAAAGCAGCAGAGTCAAAACAAGATTGTGAATGGGGTTTGGCCGAGTAACGGCTTGCAGATACAAAATCCCAACGGACCTTCTGACATAACACAAGATCAGCATTCTGTGTCTCTGCTTGATTTTAGAATCGCCATGGAGTTGAATCCACACCAGCTTGGCGAAGACTGGCCAATTCTCCGAGAGAGAATCTCCATGCGGTCTTTCGAGGAACAAGACTTCGAGGTGTGAAAGAAATCTTCTGCATTGTTATATATTGTCCAAGTTCAGCCTGCTCTCGTCCAAAAGGGGACAAATGATTTTGAATGCAAAAAGAGACTGTGTAGTTCCATGTTCTGAGCTGAAAAGCACATCTTTATGATTCTGGAGCAGCAGACTCAGAGTCAGAGCAGGTTAGTAGATTATTTTGAGAACGCAACTAATCCCAAAGAACCGTATAAAGATACGTGTTGTTGGTTGTCATGTTGTAAGATTAGCAGTAATTGGTCATTTCAAAAGAGTTTCGAGCTTTGTGTGTATACCCGAGGCCTATAAGGGAATTGGGGAGAGAATTTGCAGAGAGAGTTTCGAGCTTTGTGTGTATACCCGAGGCCAATAAGGGAATTGGGGAGAGAGTTTTGCAGAGATACTGTGCTTTTAAGTCGGTGCAAGGTACAATGTCAATCATGTAATAGCTGCAATTTACTCTGTATGTAACTTAGGCTTTAGCATTGTTTAGAATTCATCATATCTTAATAACAAATTTGACATCCGTTTTTGTTCTCATTTCAATGGAAATTCTCCCTTTTTTTATTTCTCGAAGTCCACAAAATGAATTGCCTCTTTCCTTACTTTCTACTGGTGGTTGTGTCCTGTCTATTGATAGTGCCTGGAGATTTGATGTTTCGTATATGGAAAGCATTGACAGAAATGTACTCAAGAAGTTGTAGCTATAAATGGAAAATCTCTGATGTTGTAGCTATATCGATTCATGAATCCCTTAGTTGATTTATACTTCCATCTTCGCGTCCTATTAAAGCATTAAATGCTATGGTCTCTTGTCGAGATATTTTGAGATATTTTGCTTTTCATGTTGATGGTGCCCACTTGGGTGAGAAGTAGATTGGATTGTGTTTTTCTTCTTGTCGAAAGATAAATCATAGGATACAAACTTGTGTTGTGTTACATATGCCCACGAGGTTAATGGCTTCGATGTTAGTTAGAACATGTTTGTTCTATAAGTCAATGTCAAAAGCTATCAACGCAGAAGAACTTAGCGAATGAGCTTTACAGGAGTCATCTTCTGGCAAGTCTCACTCGTTGGAAGACAACTTACTGCAATGCATGTTTGACTGATGAAGCGGGGAATCTTTCTGGTGAGTTCTTCTTGAACATTATTACATCTGTTGTATCTTTGTACTTGTGCCACCATGAATAAGCTTCTCAGCTTGCTTAAATTGCTATCATATACCGCAGAATCCCCCGGAAAATAACATGTTTCTAGACTTTGATTATCTCCAGGAAAACCAATTCTTGTTGTTCAAAGAGTTATTACACAAGTTGTTTCAATCCTCTCTTTCAGATAAGTAGAGAATATGCTTTGGGAATATGTTTTCAGAGTTTAGACATGATAATGGCGTCCAGAGATTTGCTCAGCAAATCTCTCTTGGTTTCAAGCAGTTTCCAGAGATTTATGTAGTATTTTTGCTCTTTCTTCATATGAACTGTTCTGTAACCGTTCCTGCTTTTGTCGTTTGCAGAACTAAAACAGGAAATAGGCGAAAAGACTGAAGAAAAACAAATCAGCCCTTCGCTTATTTATGATGAGGAAGAAGATGGCACAGAAAAATGGAGCATCATCTGCAAACCACTCGTGCACATGATACATGTGCTTTCAGTGTAACCTTCCAACTTCATCTTCTTTTTGTATACTCTTCCTCGGAATCATAAAGAACAAAACATCATGTGTAAAGGGAAAAGTAAATGGATCTGACGAGAAGACATCTAAATATATTATGCTGGGTTATAATGTTTCTCAAGATCTGAAATGAAGTAATAGATATGGGATGTTGTTAATGTCTTGGTGTTGGTCTTTGAAGCTGATGTGCCACGCAGAAGCAAAAACCTGTGTGATTGTGTCCATGATAAGCTGTTTTTGCTAATGGGGAGGAAAGTATTGGTTTGAAAAAGTGTGATAGATTTATAAATATCTTAAACCCAGAATGTTATTTAGATGTCTTTGCTTGATCCTATTTGAGTTCTGGCGAAAACTGCAGAAAGCATTAACACCAAAAGTCTATGGTGAATCAGGAAACAAATACAACGAGAGAGGAAGTATTGAGAATCTGAGATTGCTTGATGTTTAGATCCAGAGAAGTCAGCATCAAACTCTCTTCTTGCTTAAAACCAAAACTGGAACTTGATGTCATATGCTCGAGCCATTCCTTTTCAGCTGTCTAAAATTCATCTGAAGGTAAAAAATCATCTGTCTGCCACATCCTCCACTAACACCGCCTACTTTCCCATGAGGAGGAAGATGTAGATTTGCTATCTGAGACAACATGAACCTTCAATGTCTTTTCAAACTTGTATGAAGTCACAACATCGTACCAGAAACATCTTCAACTAATACATTCTTAAGCAAACTCTTGTAAGAATAAGAGCATGTTTAATGCTTAAGATACTTTGAAAGGTTATTAAAAAAAAAAAATATTTGTTTTTAAATTATAACAAAATCTAAACCAATCAGAACATGACACATTAAATGAATCTTTTAAAAGGTTAAAGAACCGGTTCTTACATAAGATACTTAAGAAACTTTTCTTCTTCCAGTCTTTTACTTTTTATTATTTTATTAATTTTTTGGGTTAAAAACCTTTTGTTAAAAACCTCCATTGAATAGGATCAATGGTTAAGATACCCCAGTCAACGCAAAAATAATCTGGTTTGCCTCTGTTATGTTTGTAATTTTATTTGTATTTATTTTTAATTGAATAAAAACGGTTGATGTCTATTTTGTCCCTCAAAACTTAAAAAAATACAAACTAACCAGCGCCACAATTGACGATTATTTCCTAAAACAAAAGAAAAGAAAATATCAAAACAAAACAAAAAATCCTCAAACCCCTTTTTCCTTTCGGTCGTCTTCTTCTTTGATCCTCCATCTTCCTTCTCCAACTCTTTGATGCTCTTTTTTTTTCTGTCTCCGACACTTCGGACACACTCAATTCCAGCGCCACAATTGACGATTTATCGAGAAGGATTGGCTTGAATTTACTTGGTTCCCGTCAAATTTTTTCCTCCAAATTCATCGGCGTCGTAGGCGTGATATTTTTTAGTCCAGTGATACGAAAATGGTTGAAGGATTAGAGTCATTAGCAATGCAGAGAGAATCGTATCTCCGATATGCTTCCTCTCTTCTCTGAAGATAACTCCGACGACGACATCCTTCATGTTCATCATCTTGTTTCTCATCTACCTCTTGATGATGAAGCTAGTTGTACCAAGTGTTACCCAGTATTACTAAAACGCAAAAACCCAGAAAATCAAAAATTCAAACACCCAGAAATTCGAAATCAGAAACGAAAAACAATCCCGAAATCCATAGACAAACACGAAATCAAGTATTAAATCTGAAACAAACATAAAATTTGAGTTACATTGGAGTTTATAAACTCTCTAGAAATATCTTTATAAGTGATAATTTGACGGTTGGGATATGAACATTTAGAACTTATAGTTTGGATGTATTTGTATTGGGTATTTGATGTTTTGTATTTTGGATATTTTTTTTATTTTTAATTGCTGAAGGTATTTTGGATATTTACAGCTTAATGTTTAGATTTTACTAGTTCTTACTAGACTTATTAAGTACTACTCTGACCGAAAAAGTATTTTGATTATTATGTATTATTATGAGCAAGCAAAAAATGAATTTACAAAAAAAAAACAGAAAATATTAAACATGGATCCTACCAAAAAATATAACAAATGTATTTTATTATTTACCATTTAAGATGGATATTGAGATAAATAAGATATTTCATTTAAAAAAAAAAATTAAATACAATTTCACTTAGTTATACCGCATATAAAACTAGTTATATATAGTTGTACCGAATTTGAATAGTGTTCCCCAGAAATTATGTTTAAATAAATGAAAAACATACAAAAACACATGTGCGCCGTCAAATTGACACGTGCACCGTTTTTGGCTTCAGTGTCAGACGCCAAAATTACACTTAGTTATCTAGTTATACCGATTTGCAAGTAGTTGTACTTTTCGGTGTTTTCAATTTTAATTAGTTTTACCTAGTCATAAAATTTATATTTTTAGTTTTATAAATGATTTTAGTGAGCTAAAGTATGTTTCCAACGATTTCATGCATTAATATGTTTTAAAACTCATCTTATGTATCTTTTGCATCCGAAGGTGGTTAATATTAACAAAGTGATCATAAAAGTGTAAGGTGTTTGTTGTGTAAATATTCTAAATAACAAACCATTATGCTATAAATTTATTTTACCTATTTAATATACGTTTTTAACATTTAGTAGTTACTTATCTAACGTAAATTTGTTTGTTTTGTATTGTATGTTTGTTTTTCTAATAAACTTCTTAAATCAAATTAAAAATAAGTTATGAATACTTTTAGTTACACCAGTTATACCTAATATTCCAAGACATAAAGTACACATAAATGAGTTATGAAAACATAAATTAAGCTACAATACTATCATTCTCAAACCACTCATACAGTCTCGATCTTCCTCTTCCTCGGTGTTCTCCAACAAATGGGAACCTAGTTTCTTGAGTTCTTCCTTTTTCATATTCTCCTCTCACCCATTTTATGTCATCACCGTCCTTTGAATAACGACCCCTATAATCGAAACATATGAATGTGCAACAAGTTGTATTCATTGTCCACTGAACAAGAATAACAAATATCATTAGTTCCCCGTAATGCGAGTTCTCTCCGTATTACCAGTTGCTCTCAGTAATACTCGATATCTTAGTAATGCCAGTTGGCCTAGTAATACCCAGTTTTGTCACCCAGAAAAATTTCTATTTACCTACGGATCTACTATGATTTAGTACGATTCAAAATGATTCAGTGCGCATTTAACCATCCTAATTGCCCTTATTTACCAATGTAAGACCCTATCCAATCAATTTAGCAAAGAATTTCAAAAACTCAATGACCCAAAAAAAGAATGACACAATTCACAATTTACTCTATGATTCAATGTGGAGCTATTGTATTCCTTAACACGATTTAGTATGATTCAAAGCGCAGTTAATCTATTCATAAGACATTGCGTCCACAGCTGCAAAAAAACGCAACTTTTCAAGCTTCAATGGAGTTTCAATGAAGCTTCAATGGTGAACGTCGGTTTTTGAAAGGATAGAGGTGAAAAATTAAATAGTGGAGTCCACTAATAGTTGAATTGTTGGTTGAAATAAATAAATAATTTTTTGTTTTTGAATTAAATATTAAAGTATTTTTTAATTGATTTTCGATTTATTTTTAAAGTGAAGAAAGGAAGGGTAAAAAAAAAATGATAAAAAGAGAGGGGTAATGAGATTATGAGAGGAGTAGTGAGATTTTTTTTTTAACAAATAAGGGTATTGTGGCTCTTCACCTCATTTGAACATGCTCTAAGAAAGCCTCCATGGGACTCAAAAGTTCCAACCAAATTGAACAAGAAAATACCCAAGAAGACTCGCAACCTTTTTTTTAATTTGTGATGATGTCTTGATCAATGTTCATCAAAGTTGTAATCTGTACTATTTCCAAAATCTATATTTCGAATGAAAGTGCAGATTTAAAGTGTAGATTCAAATTTAGGCTTGAATGAAAGTGCAGATCTGTACTATTTCTAAAATCTAGGCTTTGAATGAAAGTGCAGTACTATTTCCAAAATCTAGGCTGTGATGATGTCTTGATCAATGTTCATCAAGCTGTAATCTGTACTATTTCCAAAATCTAGATTTTGAATGAAAGTGCAGATTTAATGCAAAACATATGCAAATTATTAAAAAGCAGATTGATCTGCATTTTAGTTGTCATTCACCTATTTTTTGCAGAACTAAAAAATAATACTAAAAAATTAAACAATCTGCATGCAGATCAAAACCTTTGTTAAATTATTATTATTGAGCACAAGAAAGAAAAAAAGAGGTTGGACACATACAAATGACCAATCATGTAATTTTTTTTCTCCTTTTTAATTGCTTATAAATGGTTTTAGTTTTGGTAACTTATTTTATTCATTTCCATACAATAAAAAAAATCTACAAATCCTCTAAAGTTTAAAAATATGATTTGATTTTAATTTTCGTTTTTCCTGTGTAATAATTTTTTGAGAATAAATATTTTTTTAGTGAGATATTTAATATATATATTGTATTTATTTTCTTTATAAATATCAAAAAAATATAACAATGTTTCTATCTAAAAATTATATATATTTTTATTTTACATATTCATAATTTTTATATAATTTCGTTGCAATCATTATTTAGTATTATGCATGTTGATTTTTTATAAATATATTTAATTATTGTTATAAATATATTTACAAACATAATAATTCAAAAATTAAAATTTATTAACTGGTATAAACTAGTAGATTAAATTTATAAATATTATTTTATAAATTATATTTTAATTATAAATATGAATATGGCCGATTCATGTGATACAAAAATAGAAAAAATAGAAGAATGAGATTCTATGTCAAATGTGAGAAAAAATAGTATATACTAACTTTTATTTTTAAACTTTCTACATATTTTGTAATTGATTTTTTTAATAATCTTTAAATTTTTAAACATATTTATTCTCATAATTATATTTATTTCATTTGTATTGCAAATACATATAGACAAATGAAATTATTTTGTATTAATTTTTATTTTTAAAATTTCTATTTTGTAATCGAATTTAATTTTTTAATAATATTTAAATTTTAAATATATTATTTATTATATTTATATGTACTTTTTTTTACTTTTAAATATTTGATTTGTATCATTTTATATTATTATACTATTTAATATAATATAATTATTTACATTTAAGCTGCTTCTTTCTATCACCTTCCTCACAATACTTTTTAAGATTTTCTTGTAAAATATATATTCTCTCTGTAGTCCAAATCTAGATTCACTTAATCTCAATGTACGGACATAAAACAAATCAATTGTTTTGCCTCTACACAGAGACACAAACGTGGACTCATGTGGAACACGAGTTTCTCGAGACTCCTCATCCATCCACTGTCCCATCTCTGTGTTAACGCAATTATGCGAATGCGAACATTGCATCAATCAATCAACTACATTCATAAAGTTTGCATCTTTTTCTCCAAAATTAACATTTACACTTATGTAGAAATCTCTGAAACTTTGTTTGATAACCTATGATTCCTCATTCACACTGAACCTAAAAGTTTCCAGCTTTCCCTGAATCTCTCAACAACAACAATGGCGGAATCAGAGACTACCAACGTTCAACAAGAACAAGAAGAAGAAGAAACTAGAACAAAGCCTCAGCCTTTGATCCCAGGTTTACCAAACGAGATCGCTGAGCTTTGTCTCCTTCGTCTTCCTTACCCGTACCATTCTCTCTTTCGCTCCGTTTCATCTTCTTGGAACAGAACAATCACAAACCCTAGATTCCTCTCCTCCAAGCAATCTCTCTCGATCTCCTCTCCTCACCTCTTCGTCTTCGCCTTCAACAAATCAACGGCCAGGATCCAATGGCAAGCACTAGACCTCGCATCGGGCCGTTGGTTCGTTTTACCTCCGATGCCAGACTCTTTCACCAAGATCTCGTCTCCTCACGCGCTCTCATGCGCGTCGACTCCACGCCAGGGAAAGCTTTTCGTCCTCGGCGGCGGCGATTCCACGCGCTCCGCCGTCGTTTACACCGCCTTTACGAATCGCTGGTCGTTCGCGTCTCCGATGCTGAGTCTGAGAACTTACTTCGTCTCCGGGAATTTAAACGGTAGAATCATGGCCGTCGGTGGGAGTCTGGACGGAATCGGAGAAGCGACGACGGATGTCGAATCGTACGATCCGGAGAGTGACACGTGGAAGGAATCGGCGAAACTGCCGATGGTGTTGGCGAAGTACGATTCCGCGGTGATCGGGAAAGAGATGCTGGTGACGGAAGGATGGGCTTGGCCGTTCATGTTTCCGCCGATGGGACAGGTGTACGATTCTGATGAAGACACGTGGCGAGAGATGAGCGGTGGGATGAAGGAAGGGTGGACGGGTGTGAGCGTCGTGATCCGCGAGAGGCTGTTCGTGATCTCCGAGCACGGTGATTTTCCGATGAAGGTTTATTCCGCCGATGATGACACGTGGAGGTACGTGAGTGGCGAGAAGCTTCCTCGGAAGACGATGCGGCGTCCTTTCGCCGTGACGGGAGCGGACGACCGGGTTTTCGTGGTGGCCGGAGGGCTTAACGTGGCGGAAGGGAGAGTGAGTGAAGGGCAAAACGGGGAATTCAGTGTTGTGTGGAGAGTAATTTCGTCTCCTCAAGCTTGTACTAAATTTTCACCTGCTAGTTGCCACGTACTTTATGTCTGATATTATACTTCTCGTTAATATTTGTGTTTAGGAACAAAATTGACAAAAATAATAAAAAAAAGATTTATTTTATTTATGAGAATTGTTGTTTTGTTTTAAAAAAAAATGGTTGTTTTGTTGTCGACAAAAATATAAAATGTCTTTATGTTATTGTAGTAAGTGAACGTTTTTTATTGATTTTCTAAAGATTTGAAACAAGATTGTTTTAATATTTTTTATTTTTTTGAATTAACTTTGAAAGTTTTAGATTTTAGACTTATAATTAGAGGTGGGAAAAAAACCGTAACTGAAAAAACTAAATCATAATAAATCGAAAAAGTGATATGGTTTGGTTATAGTTAAACCTAAAAATTTATTTGATTATTATTTTTTAAAAATTTTGGTTTAGATTAATTTGGTTAAAAACTGTCGAGCTATCGATACTTGATAATTGAGACTATTTTTCGAACAAAGTGGTATCAATGATGATGTCTTATTTAAGGATGAGGAGGATTGTGTATAGGATTAGAACCACTCGAGCTCTTTCTCTTGACTTCAATCAAATGACGATGTTTTAATAAAAGATGAGGAGGATTATGTATACGATCTGAACCTCGCGGAGGCTTTCTATTGACTTCAATCAAATGACGATATTTTAGTAAATGAGGGAATTATGTATAGGACTGGGATCTCAAGGGACCAATCTCTTGACTCCAATCAAAAATAGATCTTCTTGAATTACAACCATTGATGAAGTCATTAGGAACAAGCTGAGTGATAGTTATGATTAATATCACCATACCCACCTTTCAACTCTCTCTCTCTCTCTCTCGTTTTCTTTTTCTTCTTCTTCGTCGAAAAGGAGTGGTCACATCACTCGTTTAACCCTTCGCAAGTTCTTAAACGACAACAAACTCCGAAGAGCGTCTGTCAAATCCGTCGCTTTCTATTAAATCTTTTGCGTTCAGGAGTCCATTGAAGGCGATTGGGAGAGAGAAGACCAATAGCATCAACAATTATATTGAGGTAGAGGATTTAAGAGAATCTGATTCCGATGTGAATTATATTGAGGTAGAGGATTTAAGAGAATCTGATTCCGATGTGAAGATGGTGAACGGCGAGGATTTGTTGTAGGATGACGAGGAAGTAGAAGAGGAAGAGGCAAAGGTTGTGATGCGTGTTGCACGAGTTGGTCGGCGATTTGTGATTGAAGACGAGGAAGCGAGTGAAGACGAGTTTGATGATGAGGTTGAGATTTGTTCTTCTCCGAATCTCCTTATTCTCTTTTTCTTATTCTCATTCTTAGATTCTCCTTATTTGATCTTTCTTTTCCTTCTTCTCATCATTCTCCATTTCTCTTTCGCCAATTTGGATCAGATTTTTGGATCTAATTCAGGTCTTTTGGGTCCAAAATGCTAAATTCGGGTCCAAATCAGAAAATTTTGGGTTTCTCTCGATTCGGTACAATCTTCTTCGATCCGACCCGACCCGACCCGATTGTCAATCGGGTCCTAACCACACCTATCCGACCTGACATTTTAGTATTTCTCTAAAATGGAATCCAATCATAATAGTTATTATTTATACCTTATGACTTCTCAAGCGGTTAAACGGTGTAAACCAATTGTACAAAATTTGGTTTAGAGTTTATGGTTTCACAGTTTATAGAAATACTAACAATTTCAAATTGATAGGGATTAGAGTTTAGAGTTTAGGGTTAAGGATTTAGGATTTTAAGGTTTAGGGTTTCGGGTTTAAGGTTTAGGGTTTAGAGTTTAGGTTTAGGGTTTATGTTTTAGGGTTTAGAGTTTAGGGTTTTTCTCTACTTCTCCTTCTCTGATCTTTCTTCTCCTTCTCATTATTATCCATTTCTCTTTCTCAAATTAGGATTTTCGCTCATAATTTTGGATTTAATTCAGGTCTTTTGGGTCTAAAACGCTAAATTTGGGTCCAAATCACAAAATTTCAGGTTTCTCTCGATTCGTTACAATCTTCATCAACCCGACCCGATCCGACCCGATTTTCAAACTCTAAAATGGAATCCAATCATAATAGTTGTTCTTTATACATTGTGACTTCTGAAACGGTTAAACGGCATAAACCGAATATACAAAATTTGAATTAGAGTTTAGGGTTTTACGGTTGAGAGAAATACCAAAAACATAGAATTGATAGGATTTTGGGTTTAGGGTTTATGATTTAAGGTTAAGTGTTTCGGGCGTAGGGTGTAGGGTTTACGGTTTAGGGTTTAGGTTTTAGAGTTTATGGTTTAGGGTTTAGGGTTTAGGGTTTAGGGTTTAGGGTGTAGGGTGTAGGGTCGGGTTTAGGGTTTAGGGTTTAAGTTTTTTCGTTCAAAGTTTAGGATTTAGGGTTTAGGTGAAATGTTTAGGGTTTAGGGTTAAGGGTTTAGAGTTTAGGATTTAGGATGTAGGGTTTAGGGTTTACGGTTTAGGGTTTAGGGTTTAGGGTGTAGGGTGTATGGTTTAAAGGTGTAGGGTGTATGGTTTAGGGTTTAGGGTTTAGGGTTAGGGTTTAGGGTTTAGGGTTTAGGGTTTTTGTTTAGGGTTTAAGGGTTTATGGTTTAGGGTTAGGGTTATGGTTTAGGGTTTAGGGTTTAAGGTTTAGGGTGTAGGGTTTAGGGTTAAGAGTTTAGGGTTTAGGGTTAAGTGTTTAGAGTTTAAGATTTAGGGTTTATGATTTTTCTTTCTCCTTCTTAGTTTATCCTTCTCCGATCTTTCTTCCCCTTATCCTCATCATTTGCCATTTTTCTTTCTCCAATTTGGATTTTCGCTCAGATTTTCCGATCTAATTCGGGTCTTTTTGGTCAAAAACGCTAAATTCGTCTCCAAATCAGAAAATTTCAGGGTTCTCTCGATTCGTTACAATCTTTTTTGACTCGACGTGACCCAACGAAGACCCGAACCGAGGAGACCGAACCAAACTAAAATTTTTGATTTTTGGTTATATTTCGGTTTTTTATGTTGAAGCGATTGGCCAGATTTAAAAATTAATTCCACTATTGGTTTGGTTCGACCGAACTGATCGGTTGACCATTTTTTTTTACACCAAAATTATACCGAACCATACTTAATTATACGAAATTTAATTAAAATTTTTTAACCAAATTAACCGAATTTATCTGAAATTAGCTGAATTTACGAGATCTTAACCAAATTTAACCGAATTTGAAACAAAAATCAAAAACATCGGTTAGTTTTGGTAAACAAAATAATACCCAAACTATTCAATACCTGAACTTTTCAATAAAATTTTGTATACCAGAATTATTCGACTACCTGAATTGAACTAACCGATCTATTCGAAGTCGCAGGCTTTGTTAAGATTGATATTATTATTTACCCACCAACTGAAATTAGAGTTTAATCCTTGGAAGAAAACATGATAAAAGATATACGTGGCCACGTTTCAGGTATTCTCAATATTCATATTTTGCTTCAATTTCTATATTTTAATTTTAGATCTGTTTTTTTTAAAACGAACTTGTATTTTCCCATAAAGCAAAAGCCATGTAGTTCATCCCAACATGGTAATTGGTAAGTAAGACAAGAATTGTAGGGAGGTTTAAGGTTAGCAATACAAAATGCATAATTAACTTGGCAAAGTTGAACAATGCATGGTTTCATTCCCAAGTTGGTAAAGTATATTTTTTCAAGTGAAGTTGTTTTTAAATTGCGTCTTCTACAAATAAAATTGCCAAGAAGAATATTTTCCTACTATAAAATTCGAAAACGACTCGCATACTTAAAGTGGATTATTTCATTGGTGTATATATCTCAAAATCCGAACGTCAATATGGTGTATGATATCTAACAAGATTAATAATCTGCCAAAACATCCCTATAGTATACGTAATTTCATATGAACCATATATGAAGAATCCTTCAAGATTTCTCCTACAATTCCAATCTTACGGATAATCTTTAACTTATAGTTCACCATGAAAATTTACAATTTTTTTTTTTTTTGCCGTTCGTTCTCTCTTTAGTTGAAAATTTACTATTTTTTTTTTTTATATTTTTTGGTAAAATTTTTTTATTATTTGTTTACAATCACATATTTGTTTTTCGAATATTTTCTGTTTTTTTTTAAAAAACTTAAATTGTGGCCAATGCCGAAAAAAAAAATCAGGATTTGTTTTGATAAGATGTCGAAGTTGAATCAATGTTTATGAAATTATGGAAGCAAAAAGAAAAATGACAGAGGGAGAAAATAGCTCTACGTAAAGATATGTTGGAGATGATAGAAAGACATTTTCGTGTATACCATTCACCAAATGGCAAATGCCATCTTCTTATTTTGTACTAATTTTATGACATTTTCGTGTTATTTTCTTAATTTTGTACTAATTTTATGGCGGTCTCACAAATTCTCTATAATACTTGTTTTTGTTAAATTGTTAACCACCACTCCACCTGTGATGTGATAATTATGAAGAAGAAGAAGGAATGGTCCTTTGTACTTTGTAGATAGGGAAAAGTCTTAAAGGTGCTACTATGAATAGATTAATAATAATATTCCTAACAAATCAAATCTTCCACCACTGAAACTTCCTCTAATCTCCCTTAAAAAAAAGAAAAAAAAATTCACAAGAGAATAACAAATTAAACCAAGTATCACAGAACACATGTAAACTGATTTGATTATTCATCATCATCACCACCATCATCATCATCATCTTCCTCTTGCAAACTACTTAGACAGAAACAGCTTTGAGTCTGAGCCATCAGATCTCTCTTATTCTTCATCATCATCATCATCTTCCTCTTCTCCAACAACTTTATAGTTTGATCATCACCATCACCGCCCTCATAGTCATCATCATCATTGTGATCCTCTTCGTTGGGTTCTTGGAGTGCAAGTAAAGGCATGGAATTAGGGTTTTGCCAGGTGTAGAAATGCGAAGCCGACAAAGATCTCCCTCTCCTCCTTAGCTTATTAGTAATAAGCAATCTCCTCCTCTTGTTAACTGGATTCTCCGCTTCTCCAGATCCTTGGCGTTCCTGTCGCTCGCTTCCATTAAATTCCCAAACGATTTCAATTTCCCCACGTAATGGTTCGATAATCCTCTCCTGAACAAACAAATATGTTTTCTTCAGTAATCAGTATTTAGACTAAACAAAACTAAAATGTTTCATTGCAATATTCAATGGAGACGGTGCAACTCAATCTAAATACTCAGAGAAAATATCTTGAAAATCCCAAAAGTTGTTTTCTAAGTTTTAAACCAAACCACTGAGATTCACATGCAGTCTTAAATCCACCATAACAGTTGATAGAACTTGGCAAATCTCTTATTATATAAAGTTGGATGCGTCAAAGTTGCTAATTAACATAATCGCGACACGTGTCAAGTTAATCGATAAGATTTTAACACTTGTCAAATAATATTTCTAAAGAAAAAAAGAATTACAATTTTTGCGACAGACTTGCGACGGACCCCTCGCAAGTCCGTCGCAAATCTTGTACATGTAAAAAAATAGACAAAGTCTATATACGTATGTTTTATATATTCATTTGTAAGATGATTACGATTGATAATATATCGTATAAAAATGTTATATATCTATAAAGTGTTAGGTGAGACTTCTGTAAAATGTATTGCACATAATTCAAAACTACTCGCAATTATCTTGCAAATCCGTCGCAATTATTGCTACTGTATATCTCCTCGCAATTTCGTCGCAAATCATTTGCGATTTTCTTGTTGCTCGTTTCAAAGACGTCGCAAATGTTTCGTAAATTTGCAACGAATTTGCGACGAACTCTATCCTCGCCAATTAGCAATGGTTTGCGACGTACATATGTTTTTTTCGCAAACACGTCGCAAATTTCTCAGAAATTTGCGACGGACTTCAGCCGTCGCAAATTTACGTTGCAAAACGAGTGTTTTCTTGTAGTGAAATTATGGAAACAATTATAAGGATATTTTTTAACGAACAAATTAATTATTCTTTAAAGATGCACAATAGAAAGATCCACGGTAGCCAAATACGGAAAAACAGATTTACACCAGTTTATTGAAGATAACCAGATAAGAAAATGACGGACATAAACTATATTTTAATTTTAGATCTGTTTTTTTTTTAACGGACTTGTATTTTCGCATAAATGATAAAGCAAAAGTCATGTAGTTCCTCCCAACATGGTAATTGGTAAGTAAGACAAGAATTGTAGGGAGGTTTAAGGTTAGCCATACAAAATGCATAATTAACTTGTCAAAGTTGAACATGGTTTCATTCCCAAGTTGGTAAAGTATTTTTTTTCAAGTGAAGTTGTTTTCAAATTGCGTCTTTTGGCCTTACAAATAAAATTGTCAAAAAGAATATTTTCCTACTATAAAATTCGAAAACGACTCGCATACTTAAAGTGGATAATTTCATTGGTGTATATATCTCAAAATCCGAACGTCAATATGGTGTATGATATCTAACAAGATTAATCATCTGCCAAAACATCCCTATAGTATACGTAATTTCATATAAAGAATCCTTCAAGATTTCTCCTACTTCCAATCTTACGGATAATCTTTAACTTATAGTTCACCATGAAAATTTACTATTTTTTTTTTTTTTTTTGGTAAATTTTTTTTACTATTTGTTTACAATTACATATTTGTTTTCTGAATATTTTCTGTTTTTTTTTTAATTTAAATCGTGGCCAATGCCGGAAAAAATCAGGATTTGTTTTGATAAAAGATGTCGAAGTTGAATCAATGGCACTAACTAGTTGCTGAATTGAGGAATTCAGAAAAATGTTGCTGAATTTTTTATTTATGTTACCAGTTGAAACATAAGAAAGTATATTGAGGAATTCAAAGGAAATTCCTCAAACAGACCTTTTTACTTAATTTTTTTTTTGGTCAAGACTTTTTTTTTTTTTCTGAAAATATATAGAAGAATGTTGATGTGTTAATATATTTCTAAGAACAATATATTTTTTAATTTTATATGTGTATCATATTTCTATGTATAGACAAAAATACATAATTATTCGGGTATCCATTGGAGACTTGGAGTTCGAATCAGTTTCTTTTGAGTTTTGAGTATTTTGGTATTAGAATATAAAACATATTCAGGTATTTTTTTCAGGTCGAGTTTGGTTCGGTTTCGCCTGGGTTCGGATCGGTTTCATATACTCGAATTACCCGAAACTTATACAAAATACCCAAAACAAATTTTAGATTTTCGTGTATTTCAGTTATTTGGTTAAATTTTGCTATTAAAAATATTTATTTTGACAAAAATAACTATAAATTTTTGGGTATTTTAGTTATTTAGAACTATGTTAATATATTCGGTTTTATAATTGTAACTAATATTTTTAGATATATAATTGTATAAATGTTTATGAAATTATGGAAGCAAAAAGAAAAATGAGAGAGGGAGAAAATAGCTCTACGTAAAGATATGTTAGAGATGATAGAAAGACATTTTCGTGTATACCATTCACCGGGGAGAACGGCCAATTCCTACCTAAATACTGGGTTGCGGTTCTGAGTGTGAAAACATACACATACTTTATATTTTTTACAATTTCATACCTAAATTCTAAATAAGCGGCCAAAACATATATTGACCTTAAATCCGTCAGTAAACCGTTTAATATTGCTGACGTGCCTACGACGTGTCTGCTGAGTCAACAAAAATCAAATAAAAAAATATTAAAAAATGTGATGTGTCCGGCGAATTACAAAAAATAAAATAAAAATAAAATTAGAGATTTTTAATTTTAATAATTAAAAAATGTGACGTATGCCATAAGTCTTCAAAAATAAAAAATAAAAATATTTTTATAAAAATAAAAATAGAATAGAAAGTTTTTTTTGTGTAACAAATATATTCATTTTTTGTAACTCAAACATGTGATCTCCAAGATCCCTATATTTTCGGTAACCAAGGGGCTTAAAGATCCCTACATCTTAGAGATCACATGTTCAATTAAGTTCATTTACGTTGGGAGGGGTCTGCTCTCCAAAAAAGAGTAATATTACATGGTTTGGATCTCGCCCTGGGAGAACGTACGGTCTTTGGGCCCAAAACCTCCTAGTCATTTAAAAAAAAATGCTGGCAGTTTTATTATTGAAAAGTTTAAAACGCTAAACTTTACATATAAGTCTATCCAACTAAAATATTTTTTCATTGTAAATTTACTTAAATAAAAAGAAATCAAAACTATCTATGATATTTATCTCTCTTATAAATTTATATTATATTTTTGAATTAAAATAAAATATAAAAGAAAAAATGAATTTATTGTCGACAAAAAAATGAATTTATTTGTTTGGATAAACAAAACAATTTTATTCTATTTTTAACTTTATAAAAATATATTTTTTTTTTTGGAGACTTATCGCATACGTCACATTATTTACGAAGAAAGTTATATACATATTAAACTGGTTTGATAAAATTTATTATTTATTAAAATTAAAAATCTCTTATTTATTTTTATTTTTATTTTTGTGATTTGCTGGATACATTATATTTTTTATAATTTTTGTTTTTTGATTTTTGTTGACTCAGCAGACACGTGGTACTCACGTCAACAATATCAAAAGGTTGACTGGCGGATTTAAAGTCAATGTTTTGGCTGTTTGTTTAGAGTTTAGGTATGAAATTATAAAAAATATAAAGTATGTATATGTTTTCCACAGAAATACAAGTACGGAGCGAAACTGCAATCTAGTGTTTGGATAGGAATTGACCGTTCTCACTGACCAAATGCCATCTTCTTAATTATATGTCACTTGGTGTTATTTTTTTAATTTTGTACTAATTTTATGGCGGTCTCACAAATTCTCTCTAATACTTTTTTTTTTGTTAAATTGTTAACCACCACCAGTGATGTGATAATTATGAAGAAGAAGAAGGAATGGTCCTTTGTACTTTGTAGATAGGGAAAAGTCTTAAAGGTTCTACTATGAATAGATTAATAATAATATTCCTAACAAATCAAATCTTCCACCACTGAAACTTCCTCTAATCTCCCTTAAAAAAAAGAACAAAAAGAAAAAATTCACAAGAGAAGAACAAATTAAACCCAGTATCACAGAACACATGTAAAACTGATTTCATCATTCATCATCATCACCACCATCATCATCATCATCTTCCTCTTGCAAACTACTTAGACAGAAACAGCTTTGAGTCTGAGTCATCAGATCTCTCTTATTCTTCATCATCATCATCATCTTCCTCTTCTCCAACAACTTTATAGTTTCATCATCACCGCCCTCATAGTCATCATCATCATTGTGATGAGACTCTTCATTGGGTTCTTGGAGTGCAAGCAAAGGCATGGAATTAGGGTTTTGCCAGGTGTAGAAATTCGCAGCCGACAAAGATCTTCCTCTCCTCCTTAGCTTATTAGCAATAAGCAATCTCCTCCTCTTGTTGAATGGATTCTCCGTTTTCTCCAGATCCTTGGCGTTCCTGTCGCTCGCTTCCATTAAATTCCCAAACGATTTCGATTTACCCACGTAATGGTTCGATAATCCTCTCCTGAACAAACAAAAATGTCTTCTTCAGTATTCAGACCAAACAAAACTAAAGTGTTTCATTGCAATATTCAATGGAGGCTCAAACTAAATACTCAAGAGAAAATATTTTGAAAATCCCAAAGTTGTGTTCTAAGTAACCAAACCACTGAGATTCAGTCTTAAATCCACCATAACACTTGTTGGAACTTGGCGAATACTAAATATAAAAGATCAAGAACATAGTAAAAGACATTTATAGAAACTCTTTTGGTGAGTTTTATACAGATTGGTCATATGAAATCAAAATCAAAATAATGTTTTTGCAGAGAGGCGAAATAATTTAAATCTGATTTAGAATTTCTGTTTTTTTTCAGAATTATATAAATTGATGAAGGAAAAGGAAGACGTACTTAATCGGCAGAGAGTCTTCTAAAGAGGAACTAAATGAATCAAGCGCTCCTCCTCCTCCTTGGAACGAAACGGCGTCGTCTTCTACTTCCTCCTCCTCGTTTTCGCTGCTCTCTCCGATCGACGATGAGCTATCCTCCGACGATTCCTCCGGCGATTTAGTACTAACCCTCAATCCGATCCCGATCTGCGATCCGCCACCGCGCCTTGATTCATCCGCCATAAACAGAGCCGCCGGTACGGCCTTATCCTGCGCCGATACGGCGCCGCGATCCCTAACGTACGCCGCCATGCCGATTCCAAACGACGAACCCACCATAACTTCCATTCTTAATAGTTTCCGATTTTGTCCTGATACGATCTCTTCGCTAGAATCTAACCGACGGGCTCAGATATCAATCAATCGCCGGCGATGTGCGCAGGTTAAGAGATTTAACCGGCGTAGGTTAAGGAGTATTTCCTCGAAACGATACGAAGAAGAAAGAGAAGAAAACAGAAATAAAAGGAAAGCTCAAAAGAACACCACTGATCGAGAAAAAATGGAATAAAGATGGAAAAAGGATCAATTCTCATTTATACAATGACAACTATCGTATAAAATACGATTTTACGTATATATGATACGTATAATTATACGTATTTTAGTTTATTTATATGAGGAAATAGGAAGACGCACATGTTCTAAATATGGAATAGTCCGAGGCACGCTAACGGTGACTTTGACGGTTTGACACGGTCTTGGTGACGTGGCGTATTTTTATTAGTTGTTTCTCGGACCTTTGCCGGACGTTTCGGGTTACTGTCTCCGTTTAATCCGATCATGTCGTTGTACCGAAAGTTCGGTGGTCGCTATCACACCATATCTCAACCTTATCCAAATGCAGATGATATTTTCAACTATTTAGTATTTAGTATTATTTACATGTTTCTTGATTTTTTTTTTTTTTTTAATTTTAAGATCTTTAGAAATATAGGGGAAAGGAAATAATCTTGAACAGATCAATTTGATCGGATCATCTTTTGGTTACAAATAAGATGCTGATTTGCATAAATAAGTCAAAAGATATACAAAAATATTCGTGTACTCTTGCTTTATATTTTTTTAAATGGAAACTACTACATTGAAAATATACTTAAGTATCTGAATGATTAATTTAGAACAAGTGGACAAATTAAAACCTTATCCCGTTTACTTTTAGTACAATTAAAACCAATATCATTAATGATAAGAAAATATATTAAAATGAAGAAGATTTGGAAGAGAGTGCTAATGCTGGATTAGTGCGGAAGCAAGAACTTTGACTGGTTCAAAATGAGAATATGGATTATTTAGTATTAATTAGCAAATTAATTTTGCTGAGTTTTTTTTTTACTACTTTTGCTGAGTTATGTTAGATAAAAAGTATTAAGCACGAAGCTAAAATCGCTAATTTGTTTGGTTTGCACTTTTTAAAAAAATTAATATGTCACTAAAATAAGATTTTCGGTATTGTTATTTTGCGTTTTCTCTTTTCCATATATATTTAAAATCAGCACTCGACAATATATAAAAAAAATGGTTTAGCTTTTTGATTGTTAAAAAAATTGGTGCAGTAATTGATAAAGAATTGGGTGAATTTGTTGTATAACCATAAAAAATCTAAAATTTAGAAACTAAACAAAATGCTTAGAGAGAGATAGGAAGAGATAGAGAGAGAAAAGGGGAAAATTGGTTAGTTTTTAACTTATAGTTTTTTTTTGGTTATTGAACCAAATTTCCATAAAGAATTTAATATTTTTTTTAGTTCGATTTTGAAAAAAAATGCAATTTTTGTATAAAAACTTAACAGGAGGTGGTTCCAACATGTTGGCGTGTTGCAGGTAAAATCATTTGATATAGTTTTGTATGTTAATTAGAAAACAATACATCATAAATGTGGTGTAACGACGTGTAAGTAGAACTATCCACCATAAATTTGGGTGTTGTGGGAAGAATTTTTGTTGTGGACATCTGTTGTAATCGCATGTACTGAAAGTTTTAAATTAAATTAGTCCGTCATAAACACTAAATTATCTCATTTATGATATAACAAAATAAAATATTTATGATGGTAATGTAGAGAAGACAAATAAAAAAACAATTTCTGTATTTAAATTTTATGTGATCCAATCCTAAACTTTTCAAATGTTGGTTAAACTTTTCAAATGTGGGTTGTTTATACATTTCAAAGCAAACCAACATTTGGATATGGAGGATATCATTGGACCAGTTAGAAAAACATACTCCTTATCTCTTTTAAGTGATAAGATTGTTTATGAAATGTGGCTAACTTGAGTCTATTAATTACTTCTAAAGGGTATCTTCCTCTTTTGCTTTACCTCTGGCAATTTATTTATAAAAAAAATCAGTGGTGGACTATCAAACATTTTTTAAGATATTTTTTCTTGTCTCCCTATCTTTAATTAAACTACCAAAATATATTTAACTCTTAATGTTAATGACTTTCCCATGTTTATAATTATGTTAATGGATTAAATCTTGACAATATTGAAAAGAATTGGTAGTTTGACTCGTATTATTCGAAATGTGAACTAGCTGTATTTTTGTTTGCTAGTGATTATGATTTTTTTTCCGTGCTTAGTATTATTTACTAATTTATTTTAAATACTTGATATTTAGATATAAGGATCTGTACAATGATCATGAGAGTATGCACGTTTACTCTTCTCTTCAATTAGTGTATGTCTATGTTAGCAAATATACAGGTCAAGAGTGAGTTTAAGCTATAGTCGTTGAAAGCATTCAATATGCACATACTGATTGTATATATGAGTTCCCATATAATCTTGTATGTTGGAGTTGTGCATTTTCGGTCTACTTTCTTGGATTCACTTCATTCTTTTTGTGGTAATTCATGTTTTTGTACGTTTGTTTCGAACGTAGTTCTATCATATGAATCTTACACACAGAAATGCTTTCAAGCACGAAATTACTATATTCGTTATCCTAATGTGTGCGATTTATTGAAGTTGTTACTTAAAATGTTCCCATGAGGCCATGACGACTGTGTTTGCGTATCATTCTAAAGTAAGCTTTACCTGATCAAAGCGAACAAGGTGATATTGACGAAGAGTGGGACATTTGTCTTCACTTGGATGATGAAAAAAAAACTGATAAGAAAAATCAGGTAATTTTGTGGCTATAACTTCATTCTCTGTCTTTTTTTTTTGTATTAATCATTACTCTTCGTCAATTAAATGTTTGTAAAAATCATTACTCTTCACTATTTGATTTTTTGTATTAATCATTACTCTTCACTATTTGATTTCTCTTAATTAGAAGTTAGAACCATAGCTGACCCTGAATATCAGAAGGCTACAAATCAAAAAAGAAAAATAGTTGACTATTTTCATGACTAAAAAAACATACTAGTTCAATGAAGAACACCATTGTGATATGCAAATGCAGCATGACCGTCCACAAGTGATGAATGAAGCCTTTGATATGTCTTCGAAACCAGTCTGATGACGGAAAAAAAGTTCTTCTCTTTGATTGTGATCAGTTTATCACCGAAAGGTCCAAAAGTATATGTAGATTTTTTACTCGGAAAGTGTAACGTCTTTGAATTAGTAATATAGGAATAGAGAAGCAAAATCATCTTTCCATAGTTGGAATATAATCCCATCAGAAGTACTAACAAATGTCATCTTTATATCGATGGACCTCACGTTTATCTCTATACCTTCAACACCAACAATGATAAGATAACAAATGTCATCTTTCCATAGTAAGATAACTTTCTAACAAATGTCATCTTTAAATCGATGGACCTCACGTTTATCTCTACTTTCAACACCAACAATGATCATGCTACATAGAATTTGTTAGAAAGTTAGAAACTGGGAACACTAAAAAAAGGTAGATTGTATCGCTTAAATTGTACCACAGATACTATTTTGAATTAGTTATTTATAAA
This sequence comes from Alliaria petiolata, assembly GCA_020283515.1. Classification (NCBI taxonomy): domain Eukaryota; kingdom Viridiplantae; phylum Streptophyta; class Magnoliopsida; order Brassicales; family Brassicaceae; genus Alliaria; species Alliaria petiolata. The sequence continues at coordinate 10,966,153 of JAHZTW010000003.1, read as the reverse complement.
TGAAACAAATATACATGGCTTAACATCAATTATGATATTTGATGTTATAATTAACTAATTTGACATCAATTCAATAAAAGTGATACAAATTTTATTAGTTTGTATCACTTTTAAAAATTGATATTAAAATATAATGTTACATCAATTAGGTGATCGATGTATTTATTAATTTTTGTTAACATCACTTCTAACAATGATGCAAAATTAGCATCAATAAAAACTGATTCTAATAAAAACTACACTAATAATATATACATAATTATTTGAATTAGCTTCAATTATTAAAAATGATGTAACTGTTTCGTTCTTTAGCATCATTATAACAAAATCGATACAAAATTATAAATTTACATCAGCTAAATAATCGATGTAACTAATGATTTTGGTTAACATCATTTAGAAAAATGATATAAAATTTATATCAGTTAAAAGTGATGTAACTAACGTTTTTTACTTTATCTCACATTGCTAATAGATGAAGAAGTTAAAGAGAAACCATCTCTATATATACTGAAACTTACATATCTAATATTCATATTTATTGGTGAATAAAATTATTTTTTTTATTTGGTTTTAACCAATAAGATTAATTTTCTTTTTGGTTTTATCCAATAAGATTAATTATATAAAAATAAATAACATAATTATTACAATCAATTATGATATCTCGCATAAATTTAACATCAATTATATACAAGTGATAGTAATATTTTAAAACATATATTTTAAATGATACAAATATTAAGTCAGTTATAATAAATGATACAACTATTAAAATCACTTATTAAAATTGACGCTAATTTTAACATCAATTATTATAATCGTCACAAATACTAACATCACTTTTAAAAATTGATGTAAAAGATAACATCAGTTTTTTGTAATTGACACATATTGAAATCAATTATAACAATCGATGCAAAAATAAAATATATTTGCATCGGTTGATAACTAACTGATGTTAATTATTTGCATCACCACAAACAGAGTCACTTTTCTAAGTGATGTAAGATTCATTTGCATCAATTATAAGTAATGCAAAAATATATAATAAATGATACAATCCAACTCCATTTTTGTAGTGGAAGTATGTGAGCTCTTGAATTATGATGTGATCTGATCTGATTTAATCAAAACACACGATTGCTACATGTTGGGCTCAGTTCTTTCATTGGAGCCCAAAACCCTTTTAGTCTTATTTAAACTCTGAGTTACGTCTTCGTCGCTATTCTTCTTTGTGTTATAGACGTTAATGCTTCTTCAAGTGAGGAAGTTGAATGTATGTAGATAGTGAAAAGATAATATGTATGTTTCAAATGTAAATGCAATTTACTAAATATCGTGTATTTTCAAATTAAGTTTGGTTTTAGATGGTTATCTTGGTTTAGTTGGTTGCATTTAAGAATTCTTGTATCGTTCTGTTTCATTAATGAAGGATTTACAAAAATATTGAAAGGTACCATTCGTGTAGACCAAGTTGAACAAACCGAGAACTCTAGATGTTTATTGTTGTGCCAATAACTACGAATCAACCTTGCAATCGAAACTCACACAGCTCAACAATACCGCAATCCAGGCTACTTTGGAACAAAGAAATTTCTTGGAATCACAGATCCCAAACCCTTTTGGATAATCTTAGCAAGTTGCTCGATCAGAAAAGAACCAAAGTTAGCATTATAAGAAACATGCAAGTCTAAAGTGAAGTTCACCAGAAAAGATTTAGGCTTTCTTGACTTTTCAAACGCTCACACAATCTGATATTGGATTCAGACGCAAATAATAAATCGCATTCTTATCAATTACACTCATAATTTATAATCAGTTTAAATTTCCATTTGCTAATATTTATTCTATATAAAAAAAATCATTGGTTAACTTTTACATATTTCCTCTTTTAATGCATATCAAATAAAGAGTGTTAGTGTATTGCTTCTTTAGACTCTAACTGGTGACCAAATGAATGATGAGAATTAGTGGATTCCCCTTTATTCCTTAATTTTTTTACCATTTATAAGTAAAAAAATTTCCAACCATTCCTTCCCATTCCTTATTCTAAAAGGAATTATAGAATAAAAACATTCCTTATCAAATTTGAGGAGGAATAAAACATGTTTCTTTATTTTCTTTTATGTATTTTTTTGTTGTTGTTCAACTTCCTTTTATGTATTTCATTCCCACTCATTCCTACTAATTCATTCATTTCATTCTTTTCTTTTTCATTCCTATTGTTCCTTTAATGATCACCAGTTAGAGCTTTAAGTTAAAACCATATACAGTAAAATGATTTTGATAAGTTTACTAATAAAAGTAAAGTAACGTATTTTTTTTATCAAGAGCAACGCATATAATTTAACTGGATTCTACAATCTTATGTGTCCTGGTTTTATACAAACCAGTAGCAGCATTGTTATTGGAGATACCATTACTTCTTCCTTTAGAGAGCAACCAATTTGAAATCACTATTTTCGTATGAAAGGTTAGTTTGTTTATTTTTTAAAACATTTATTTTACTTTACAAATTTTATAATTTTTCAAAGAAAAAGTTATACTATATATCATTGTTGATAAATAAATTAATGAATTATGTAGGATCAAAAATATGGAAACTGGTGGTTGAGTTTAGGTTCCAAACATTCATTGGTTGGATATTAGCCGGCTGAAATTTTACAAATTTAGCTTATGCAGACGAGGTGCAATGGAGTAGTGAGATTGTGAACTCGCACAGTTTCGGCCGACACACGACAACACATATGCGCTCTGGTCACTTCTCCGACGAAGGTTTGGGCAAAGTTAGCTACTTCCGCAATCTAAAGATCTTAGATAACAACAATAATTTTCAGCCGGTTCAATACGTAAAAGTAAGAGCAACCGACCCTAAATTCTACAATATCAAAAATATGTTTAGAGATGATCGGAGTGCTTATATTTTTATGAAGAACATATGCATTCATGAGTCTTTTCTCTAGCATTGAATTTGTTTTTCTTTTATTTTAGTTTCATCATTTAATTTATTTTTATTTTTTATTTTTTATTTAACACGAGATTATAAAATAAATGTTACATAGATTTTAGATTTAATTTGAATCATAGAATTTAGTGGAGTAAAGTAAAGTTTGGTTACAAGGTTGACGAATTAGTAATCTCTTTGCACTAAAACAAATTCAAATCTTGTAAAAACTAAATTAGTAAAATTTAACAAAAATAAGCAAAATATGAATAAAATGTGAGCAAAACATAAGCAAATTGTGAGCAAAATATGAGTAAAACATAAGAAAAAAACAAAAAAAAACATAATGGATAAATAAACAATCATCTTTCTCAAAACATTTAAAACCCCCTAACTTTGGAAGGATTTAATTAAAACCGCACCTTTTGATAAAAGGCAAAACAGTTCACAGCATTATTCCAAACCCAAAAGCGGATGATCTACTTTGTTAAAACAAAAAAAAAAACACACATAAAAGAGTCTACGACACCCATGATTTCTTCTGCAATATTGCACAAATGACCACTTAACAATAATATACCCAGAAAAAAAAATATACTCACATATGTATAATTTGTTCAACTTTATATCTAATAACTAAAATCCGCAAAAATATTTCTTCAATCCAAAATTCTATAGATGGACATAGAAACATAACAAAATCAAAGTTCATTAACCCAACACCAAACTGAATTTCATAATAACTTGAAATGTAAAAAAAAATATTATACATAAAAACCCAAACTATAAATATAAAAGGGACAAGTTATCATGAGGTGTTCGAGTCAACTGACATGATATTGTTTATGTAAATTCGGTAGTAATTAGGATTTTGAACCGTTATATATGTATATATAAAGTTGCTGATAAAAAAAACAAAGTAAAAAAAATTAGGAATTACTATTTTTTTTTTTCATAGGAATTACTATTTTATATTAAAAAAGTGTTGAGATAAAGCTTGGATCTTTAACTTGTTTTATGCGGAATCTCTCACTTTTCTCTTAGCTTGATTAATCACTCGTGTGTTTAAGAACAGAAAAGTAAATAAGACACAGAGTTTATCCAGTTCACGTTCCAAACCGGAAACGCTACGTCTCGCCGAGATTAACTCTCGGAAATCCACTAGAAGGCACTTGGTTACACAAACCCTTAGAGACTTGGTTACAGAAACCCTTAGAGACACTCTTGCCTCTCTTGCACACTCTTGCGCACTCTCTCTTCCCTTCTTTCCCTAATGTCTCAGCTGAAGACTCCTTTTATACAACTCTTCTTAGCCACGCTTATGTCTCTCTCTCTCCGTACTTTGTTTCTTTAATTACAGAGGAAGAGGACAAAACTCACTCTGCTTTTGGCTCAAGGTTAATTACTCCTTTTTGCCCTTGGTGAGTTGTAGAACAAAACACATAAACGCTACTTGTGTTTCCTTGCTTCTTCAAATATCTGAAACCTTCTTATTGGTTTAGAGTCTTCTTGACACTAAGGCAATACTTCACAAAAAGTATAGTACCGGATGCATATATATCTATAAAAATAGATAGTTCAATACACCACAATTTCTAATGTAAACGAAATTATGGGAAATGACTATGTTTTGAAAAATCGTGGGAATCGTATGATAGTGGTCGTGCTTGCGGAAATAGAGATGGTAAACAGGAGAACAATAATTTATAATCAAAATCAACTTACTTCATCCCAATTAGATGTTGAAATCGAGATTCCAACACAAACAAAAATCCATCACCAAAAGAAAAATAAAACGCAAACTCAAAATTTGGGAAGAATAAAAAATGAATTATCAATATTTTTTCTTCAAATTTTCTTTAACATTATGAACTGTCTTACCTTATCAAGATCAGAATTTAAAAACCTTAGAAGCAAAGGGTTTGTTTTTAACCTTTTGAGCAAATGTGAGGGTTTGTTGTCTTCCAACATCATGATGATTTCGTTGACCCGATTCCTAATCGGCTTTAATTCGCTTCAGATCATTATTCAACCTCCGTATCCAATTTCTCCCAACTTCATTGAAAACTCTTTTGACTTTCTATAATTCACACAATAGTCAAACATTGCATTAACAACACATTCCAATGTCTAACCTCCACTAAATCTACCATCACTAAATCATAACCATATCAAACAGTATAATGGTGGTAATTAATTTTACTAACCATAAAATGGTGCTACAACTTTACATACCATCTGCTTTTTTTTCCATCTTGCAAGGAAATAATTTAAAATATATACACATGCTTTTGTAGTAAGATATTTTTTGTAGTCAACTTTCTTTTTTGGTAGCAAGATTAAAAATCCATTCAAAGGACTAAAAAACTAAAACCTAATTTAGTTTAGAACAAAATAAAATACAAATCACCCCCTCTATTTCTCAAAATATTACAAAGTCTACTCAAACTAATTAATTTAACCATCCTCTCTTCTCAACCATTCAACCCGAGCCAAATACCAAACTTGGAGATATGTTCTCCTGCATCGCCGACTGGTGGTGACGGTGCTCTCCTTCGTAAGTCACAATCAGCATCGTTGGATCATCCAACGCTCGTTCCACGTGTTTCCTCGCTGGACACCCTCTGAACGTACTACACTTGTAATAACCCCTGAATCATAAAACAAAGCACAATCGTTAGATCTCTAGAGATTTATTTAGTCAATTGAAATCAACGGTGGATATAGCGAGGGTGTACGATAGTTACCGTGGGTGTGGTGAGCCCTTGATCGGTTTTTGTCCGTACTTCCTCCATGAGAACTCGTCCGGTGGAATATCAGCGATCTTTGAACTTATCGCCGGTACTCTCACGGTTCTCTTCATCCGATTTTTCCTGCTGTTAATTAAATAAAATAATCGTTATTAATTGAAATGATAAATGATTTAACGTGCGCATGCTAAGCTAACATGAACAACGGTCAAGCAAAGACTTTTTAAATTTTAACCTTCCCTACACTACACGACAACACCACCACTAACTAGTCATCGTCAAGCGTGCATTCTGGTTTTAAGTTACTGTCGTTGATTTTCACTAAAGTACGTTGACCATTAGTATTAGACCGTACCAAACCGGTTTAGCAAGTATTAAACCGGAAATTCTTCTTTGTCATTTTACTGAAACTAATTATAATCAACAAAGGGGTTATGACAAATTGGTCTTGACCATACCAAACCGGTTTAGAAAGTATTAAACCAGAATTTTGGAGTTTTTTTTTACCGAAACTGGTTAATTAATGAGACTACTAGGTTAGTCAAAAGGGATTATGAAAATTGAAAGTAAATAATGTAAATATTTATGGAGTTGCTAAAACGACTGTATGCTGACGTAACAGTACCTTTTCTTGCAGTGGCATTTTCCGTTGCCGGAGCCGGAGATCTTCCCGGAAAAGTCCTCGGAGTGGTCATGCTCAAAGCATCTCTTTCTGTAAGGGAGACCAGCAAGCGGCGGCTTCGCGGAGGAAACAACTGGCGCCGCCGGAGCGAGGAATATAGAAGAGCCCTTAGACACGCTTCCGTCGCCGGTGATAACCGAAGACATGAAGGAAGAGTTGGAAGATACGCTAAAGCTCTCCTTAGCGAACTCCACAATCTCCGAGCTCTTGGTTTTGGCGCCAAATACGCTTGGTCTGGTGAAATCTAGCGTCACGCTTTGCTGATGTGACTGAACGAAGCTCACCGGAGTAATTATCCGTGCCGGAGCAGGGATCTGAGAAACAGGCGTCGCCTTCTCCGGCTGAGAAACGGTCTGTTGAGGATGAGCGGCGGCGGAGGAGGAGGTAGATGAAGGAGGGGAATGAACCGGTCCGCGTCTAAACCGGGCGTGACCGGTTCGGTTAAGGAGAGAGATGACTTTTTTGAATTTGGAGACGGTGAAATCTGTGATCTCGGAGCAGTCAACGTTATGGTCTTCAGGACGGTTAGAGAGGACACGGATCAGGTGTTCCATGCTTTTTAAGCCTTGCGATGCAGCTTCTTGTATAGCCGTTTGATCTTCCATCTTTGGTATACGCATGATATCGACGGTCATGATGAGAAATCAGAGTGAGAGAAAACCTGAAGATCTGGAAGAAATGAGAGAGTTTTTTTTTCGTTTCTTGGTGATGAGAGAGCGAAAGTGGAAGAAGAAGGAATGGCGTGATATATGGGGAATGGAGTGGAACCGGGTGACCGGGTGATTAGGTCATTGGTGGAATTTAGTCAAATCAGAGTTTTTGATCTAACGGTTGAGATTAAAGTTGAAGATTTCTATGGAATAAAGCAACCAAAAATATTGGTCTCCTCGAGTTTGAGGTGAGTGGGGTCCTCTTTTGTGCAAAGCAAGAATTTTTAATCGTGTCTTCAAAATAAAGGAATCTGTGCGTTAAATTGAATTTGGAAAAAACGTAGTCAATGAATTTTTTTTATGTAAAATAAAATTATTTCAAAATATAAATTCATTCTATTTACATTATTTTTAGTATTTTTATCTATATAATATGTGCTGTTTGTATATTAGCTGTTACATAATATATTTTCAGCTAGTTATGAAATAATTTTAAAAATAAAATAAGATTTTGACTTTTGATTATATATTTTCATTCTGTTTCTTCTATATTTTATTTGTATTTTTTTCCATTCGAATATATAGATCAATTTGCTTAATAACGAAAACAATTTCTTTTGTACAAAGTAATCAAAATGTTAGAAAGAAATAGAAAGAAGTAGAGAGATAAATTAGTTATTTTGTAGATTTTGATTTTATTTTATAGTTATTGAGCAAAATTTTTCATTATAAATATAGTAAAAAGTCATTTTTTATCGAATAGTCAAAAGTCATTTTTTATCGAATAGTCAAAAGTCATTCTTCTTGTATTAATTGACAACAAATTGTGGTGCTAATTTATTTTTAGGTATTCTTTTTCTATTAATTGTATTCTTTTATTGTCAAATAACACCACAATTTGCTTTAAAAAAGAAAACATCACAACTTGTCAATGGGAGTATTATATAGCACATAATTTATTCTGTTATTACCGATATGTTGTGGCCCGTTGAAAAAAAACAAAAAAAACACTCATGACCCATGTAAGCACTATGCACGCAGATTTTATTATTTCCAATGTGTTTCTAGAATTATTACTATTTGTTGCAGTGCATTGACAAAACTAAGAAGATAAATAAAGAAAATTTAAATGTAATCGACTCACACTTAACCTTTTGCTGTTTTGTAATTTGCACCCAACTATATTTTCTTAATTACAATATATCAATGGTTTTCACTTAGATAGTGCCTAGTCACTTTTCTTTATTCTACCCTAATTTACTTAATTTAGGGTAAATAAGAGTAATTGTAATGTCTTACTTTTTTCCGAATTAATATTTTCTTATGGTAATGAATAAGTTAATGATCTTTTTTGAGTTAGATAATTTTTGTTGTCAACGAACCGATGTGTTACCTTGTTTATCACACCAAAGAAAAACCTCACTAAAGAGGAGGAGAGTAGACGAACTCCTGATGATGTCAAGATCAAGAGTTAGATATTAAAAATTGACAATTCAAATGAGGAAAATGAGCAGTTTAGAATATTTGGATTAGAGTTTAGGTTTTATAAGTTTTAGAGTTATATATTTTGTATGGTTGTCATAGTTTACATTATTCCATTTAGGTTCGCTATTTTTTATATTCTCCATTTCTCGTATAAAATTTAGTTTTCAACGATATATGTTCTTTATGGTAATGAATAAGTTAATGATTTTATCCAATATGAATGTCAACCATATAGGATTTTCATATTTTACATTATTCCTATAAGATTGTCATATTTAATGGTAATTAATAAATTAATATTCTTTAGGATTATCATACTTTACGTTATTTTATTTAGATTCTTTATTTTCTATATAATTTTTTCTGTTTCAAATATAGTGTTATTTTATTCTTTTCACACATATTAAAGCTCTAATTGGTATGGACTATATGCTATAGGATTTTATATTATAATTTACTGTAGAAATTTTTACTGTTTAAAAATGGATGTGATTTAAAAAAAAGTAGAAGTCAGATTTTATAGACTTAAGAAAAAAACTGTCAATTTAAGAACTAAAATTAAAAAAAATTGTTGTGTGTTTTTAGGAGCAGTTTTAGGACTTTAAAGATTTTAAAATCAATAAAGTTTGATTGGTTAATTTATGGTTTTTTAAAACTTTAACTTTTTAAAAAGTCTTCACAATTATTGTAGTTGCCAATCAGAGCCTAAAAACTTATTAAAATTATGTTGTACTTTTTATTAATACACTAAACAAATTTTTTTTTCTAATTAATATACTAATATAAATATGTTAAAACTAGATTTTTGTGTAAAAAATTATTCGAAACACAAAACGAATTGCTGATCGGCGATGTCATTTTGTTAAAAACATTGCTATCTATGTAGATCATTATCTATTTTTCTAAATCCAATTAGAGTGCAAACGTGTTTATCATTTTGCACTAACGCTATTGCAGTATATATATTATGGTATTCGCGTTTTATCTCAATCTACTAATATTTGAATTAGCTTATCCAATAACAATCACGTTAATTTAAGATGTTGTCAAAAACTTATCCAACGTCTCATAAGAGGGAAAATGATTTTAAAGCGCTAGTTTGGTAGCACTTTTTGATATACGTTACTAAAACATACTTTCTATGTTCTTGATAGTTTGATGTTTTGAGTTTTATTTTCGTTTCCAAAAGATTGATGTTTTTTTTGGTCAACAAAAAAAAAATCTGTGTAAAAAATCTTAACTAATTTGAGTTTTAGAGAGTTAAATGTACTTTTTGTTAATTAATGTTAATGGATTGTAAACTTCAAGAAATCCTAACTAAAAGTATTTATATTCTTCAATTGTTATTGATTAATAGTTATTGAAAAGTAATTAGTATAAACAAATAACTCATTAATAGATAACAGTAATTGTTTCTTAATTTGTGTAAAAAAGTATAAACATCAAACTATTACGAGGAAGTGTATATAAATCTGGTCAATATAATATTATGCAAACCTTTAAAACAAGTCACTAAAACGTAACAAAAGTTTACACACTACGGAAATTAGGAAATTAGGATATGTTTTGTTAGACCTTTTGTTTTTAATTTTTTTTAAAGGTTTTGTTAGACTTTTGACTTTTACTTTTTTTTTTTTGGTCGGTGAGAGGAGACAATTGTCTCCCATACTTTATTTTATAGACTAAAAGAATTACAAATGAATCGTACGTGGGATCTCTTCCCCAGTAGCATTCTCTAACATAATCAAATGAACTATATATATCAGGACAAGAATCAAAAAAATAGAATCCTAACTCTAACGTGAATCAAATGAACGCATAGTTCGCTAATCCATCAGCTAGACGATTAGCCTCCCTATACACATGACTTTTATTTATATTTACAATTAAGATATTCTAAACAAAGAATTTCTAACCTGTCTTAGCCTTCTAGAAAACGTCTTGACTGGGAAAATTAGTAAATGAAAAATAAGCCTTTCTTGACTTTTAATTTACCTAATTAATCTACACAGATTGTGGAACAATTAACAATCATTATTAGATGTTATAATAACAGTTACCATCGTTGACTATTTCGATAAGTTTAGTCTACTAAGTCTTCTTTGGTTGAGAACAGCTAGCTATAAGAGAATAACGACAAAGTAGGAAAGAAAAATAAAGCTGACTAAAAAAATATCAAAATAAAAGTGATCACATGGACCCATTTCTTTAAAAAACACAGAAAACTATTGACCACCTCGGTAACCGGATGCTCCCGGTTACCTATTATCTGGACCATTGATAACCCAAAGTTGGATCCAACGGTCGATCTGTAAACTGTGGAGTTGACTCTACGATACTTTCTCTTTAACTTTTCTTTTTATGGGAACCTAAAAAACTCCACCACGACATATGGCCTTCCGACACGTGTCATTTGAGCTGACTCATAAATTGTCACCTGTCCACATGTTTTTATTTTTCTTATATAGAAACAAAACTAATAGTAATACCAATACAGATACAGACTATACACAGTTAGGGGGCAAACAAAACAAAAAACCAAATGATTAAAAAAGAGCAAATTTGCAGCTTTATTCCAACTTGAAGGGTAATTTTCCTGAGTATCGTTTCTCTCTTTAAAAAAATATATATATATGCTAATTTGCAGTTTTTTTTTTTTTTTTAGTTACTTTGGCAAAATAGGTAAGTTAAAGTTAAAAAGTTATACTAGCGTTAGCATGCCATCTAAATTGAATGGCAGAAAAAATTGAGTTTGGACAAATTTTAAACTAGAGTTACTTTATTCAAATTTTATAAGTTTATACTTTCAAACTTCAGATACTTATTCAAAGTTTATAACATTTTACACTTGTAGAAAACAAACAGCGCTAGCTAATTAGAACCATCCGACGTGTTATGTGCGCAAAACAGACCTTAAGGTGTAACTGAAACATTTGTATGTATTTGTCAACGGAATGCATTATAAATTAGTTATGTGGGGATCGTTGACCCGACCGACTAATATATGATTGTCGTGCACGTCTACTTTTTATATTTCATTCTAATTTTACAAATTATCAGGTTTTTTTTTTGTTATTACGTTTTTCTTTTCGTCCTTTCTGTTTTTATAATTCATGAAATTACAAAAAGATGTCTCCTTTATGTCGTGTTATTTCGTTTTATAAATAAACACAAATTAACTCGACGGCATCAAATTCAACATTGCTCCAATCCAAGTTCCAATTATAATTTCTCTTGTTCATTTTGTTTTTAAAATTATTTTTTGGATTTTTGGCCTAGATTGATTAATCTTATGTTAGAAAAGTTTAATGTCAAAAACAAATGGATTTGTAATCGAAAATGAAGTGAATCTTTAATTAGTAAATTATACAAAGTGTCCTAGCGCAGCTAGAGAGAAAAAAAATTTCTTTGCCGTTTGGAGGTTTTTTTCCGGTGGTTGGTGCTTGCTGCTTTCGTCGTGAGAGGACCCTCCCCTTCGTCTTGCTTTTCTTTGTAGTTGTCGTATTTGTGGTGGTGTTTTTGGGTGTTTAATCGATGTCTCTCGACGAGAGGGTAGGGAGCTTTCGGATCTCGGTCTGATTGCGAATTTTCCGGCTGTTCAGGCTGCATGCGATCTCCTGGGGCGTGTTTGGCTTGGTGGAGGTGCGCCTATAGTCGTGGGTGGTGGTTTGAAGCCGGATCTGGATGTGTCATTGGGGTTCAGGTTGCTCGCCTTCTTCTCTTTTGGTTGTTAGGCTTTTAGATATGGGTTTAGATCTGGGTTTCTATCGGTTCCTGGGGTCTAGTTTCGATTTCAAGTTTCTTCTTCTCTGTATATTTGCTTGTGGGTTCGGTGATTAGAGTTGAGTGCGGTTTTGTTCCTGGGATTGGTCATTTGGATGGTTTTCTGTTGCAGAGGCACCTACAAGCTCTTCCCTTTTGCCTTCTGGTTTTGCGGGTTGGTTCTTGGCGATGCAGTGGTTTGGTTTTTCAATTCTTCTCTTGCGAGGAGGTGACTAGCTCTTGGTCGGTAGGTCGCTGGGGCTAGTGAGCGCGAGTGTCCGCGTGTAAGAATTGTGGTTCTTTTTTGGCTTATTCCCAGTCGGAGTTCAAAGTCCTTTCTCCTTGTGCCTTGCTCTTCTCGACCTCTTTGGTTTCTTCAAGTGGCGGTGATGAAGTCTGTTTCTGCTCGCTGTTCTTATTGAGGTCCTCCTTCTGTTCCTGTCGGAGTTGCTGCTGGTTTGAGCGCGGTTGTAAGTTTTCATGTCGAATAAGTGGTAAAAAGTGTTTCCGCTCGTGACTCTTTGTTCTTCGGCTCTTCTCCTTGACGTTTCTGGTTTCTAAGGGCGTTGGTGGTTCTTCTTCGATTTCAGAGATCCAGTTTTAGTTTTTGGTTTCATTTGCTTTAGTATTTCCACGCCGTTTTTAGCCTTGTTTTTATGTATTAGTCTTTGCTTTTCATTGATCGGACTGGTTGTCTATGGGATTTCCATCTTGTTGTGAAATCGCCATTTTTGTGTAAGACCTCGTATTCAGTGGCGAAGCCATAACTTTTTTCTACGGGGAAAAAAGAAAATTATAAAAAAATTTACCAAAAAGTGATTACAAATATACTATACGTTCACCGATAGTTTGAAATTTTTTTTTGTTATATCTTTAATTTTTTGTTTTTGATAAAACAAACAAGACAATCAATTAAAAAACCGATTACCAATACGGTTTTGTATCATTCATTAATAAAAAAAAATTTCAGTAATCGATCCATTAGTTATCTAATGAAAATAACAAAATAAAAATTAAAAATATTCGAATTCATAGATTATATATAAAAAGCTTATATTTTTCTATGAGTGTAAATCATGTCATATTTAATTTAACTAAAACTTAAAACATAATATAAAAAGATTAAAATAAATTAAAAAATATAATGAAATTTAAGGTAAATAGGTGAGATGTTTTACTTGTTTTAATTTTTTGGTGAATAATAAAAAATTAAAAAAGAAGCCATAGATAATGAAAAGGAATGACGAAGAGAAATGTGTAGAATTTGATTTTTTTTATCAGCTAATAAGTAATTGAAACTAATTAAAATGATGAATTATTTTTTTTTATGTAAAGTGGGCTTAAACTAAAACTGTGACCAAAACCAAAATAAAATCAACTACTCAATTTAATTATATTTTTTTGTTTTTTTCATGTTTTTGATATTTTTTTATGGGGTCAACAAATTGTTTTTGATAGAATCATAAATAATTTTAATCAAAAAATATATATAATTTTTTTTAATTAAGTGGCTCTCTCTTTACAGCCTTCGCCCTGCTCGTATTCTACCTTGTATTCCACTTTGATCTAGTAATAAAAATCAGATGACCAAAAAAAAGGATAGTAAATTATATAAATCAAATAACAATTTCCAAATTAGTAATTTATTTGGGTCTTTAAACTTCTTTTGTGAGCAGGTGAAAGACACATGTTGGTACATTGCATGTTGTATCTATCAATTAATACGGTACAAACGAAGCTTCATTTTATTTGTTAGTTTTGCTGTTTACGTGTTCCAAGTTCCAACCACTATGTTATTTATAATGGTACGGATTCATATTATACTATAGTAATATATATATTGTTTCGACTTGAACATTTAGTTATTAGTTTATTACTTAGTGGAGATAAAAAAATAATGTAGAGATTTTATTAAAAAAATACAATATAGAACCATGATGTATAATTATCGTAATTAATTCGAGAAGAATCAGCTTTTATTCAGACCAAAGATACGGTGAGAAGATTTGGGCTTACCTAGCGGTTTAAATAGTTTATAGAAGTCAATGGAAACTAAAATAAAGAAGCCAATGGAAACGTATACACATGATTAATAGGGAAACTATACAAACTTATTTTACTATGATAAAATGCACAAACGAGTTTAGCTCTATGAATGCTGTAAGAAGCTATCTTATGGTTTGTGCATTTGAAAAATATATAATATTGTATAATTATTGTAATTAATTGGAATTTGCATTATTTTTACTTAATCAATATATATTTACACTTATAACTTTATATAATAAGATGTGTAACATCTTTTTGAATTGTTTCTTTTTGTCGTAACCTGTTTTGTAACTTATTACAAATAATTAAATTTTCTGAATTTTGTTTTTTTTCTTATCATAACTTTTTGTTTTACATTCACAAATATATAACCGCTTATTACAAATGAGTCAAGTTTACTAATAATCTACGCGGTTTACAAATGAGTCAAGTTTACTAATATTACAAAGGGAAAATTAGAAATAAGGGATGTTTTTTATACCCTCTTGTCCATTTACACCTTTTTGTTTGTATGTTAAATTGTGCCTAAACTACCCTCAAAATCATATATTTTAATATTTAATTTATTTTAAAAATTCGTTTTTAAAGAAAAAACATTTATTTAAGGAAACAGAAAATATCTATTATTCCAAAAACGTAACAAGAAAATATTTACAAAATCTTTTTTGATATGTTCTGCGAAATTCAGAAGGTGTGTTCTGCGGTTTCTATATGTTCTGCGATTTCGTAGAATATACATTCTGCATAATAAACGTGTTCTGCAAATTTTAGAACATGTCTTCTGTAGTTTCTATATGTTTTGTGATTCCGTAGAATATACATTCTGCATAATGTACGTGTTCTGCGAAATTTAGAACATGTCTTCTGCAGTTTCAATATGTTCTGCAATTCCGTAGAATATACATTATGCATAATGTACGTGTTCTTCAAAGTTTATAATATTTCTCCTGCGGGTTTTGGAATTAGAAATATGATTTTCTTCATCTTTTTCATGTCCTCTTCATAACTTTACTCTATGTTTATGATTCTTTCATATCTCTGCGAAAATCAATGGTGTAAACCAAAAAGTATTAGATAGATATTATATAAATCTGGTGAGTTTATTGAATTTGTTGTTTGTTTTACAACAAATTGATCTGTGCAAATTCTATTTGGAAGAATTTATCAAAACTTTTTTGTTTATCATAGATATATATGCTGAAAATTTATGTGATGTACGTGTATAGAGATCATTTAGCAACAACGGGTGGAAACTTATTGTTGATCAAGAAAAACGTGCTAGATTACTTACTTTGGAATTGACTACTAGCATTGATTTTAGGGTTTTTTTGGTTAAATGATGTGTTATAATTTTTAGTAATTATATTAGAAATAAAATTAGTAATTTAGAGGGTATAATCGGATTTAGATTAATATAAAGTATAGAGAGACGATAGTTAGTTAAAAAGGTGTAGATGAACGAAAGGATACAAAAAACATCATTTATTTCTAATTTTCCCAATTACAAATGAGTCACGTTTACAAATTCTTAACATAACTTTTTGTTTTACATTCACAAATATAAAACCGCTTATTAAATATTAAATATTAATATATACATTTTTTTGGATTTTAGTTTAAGGCGAGTTAGCTTCATATATCCAGTTGACCATAAAATTAAGTAAATAGGAACGAAATGTTGAAAATTAGAAATGTGATAACATTATTACCAATTGTGGTCTATTAAACCCCTACAGAGAGATTGCATCCTGATGCAATTAATGAGGAGAGAGAAATCAACATAGCATTTAATGGTCGAATCTATAAAAAAAATGTTTGCAAATTTTGGTTGTTCTCAAAGTTAATATCAGCCACTTGTTAATTAATAAAAAATCAATAATTTTAGGGAAAATTAGAAATAAAGGATATTTTTTCTACCCTCTTGTCCATCTACACTTTTTTAACTAACTCTCGTGTCTCTATACTTTATATTAATCTAAATCCTATTATACCCTCTAAATTATTAATTTTATTTTTAATATAATTATTAAATAATAACAACACATTACTTAAGCAAAAAAACCTTAAAATCAATGCTAATAGTCAATTTCAAAGTAAGTAATCTAGCATGTTTTTCTTGATCAACAATAAATCTTCACTCGTTGTTGCTAAATGATCTTCAAACACGCACGTCACATATATTTCCAGCATATTTATCTATGATAAACAAATTTTTTTTGATAAATTCTCCTAAATAGAATTGCACAGATCAATTTCTTGTAAAGCAAACAACAAATTCAATAAACTCACCAGATTTATGTGAAATCTATCTAATACTTTTTTGTTTACACCATTGATTTTCGTAGAGATATAAAAAAATCATAAACATAGAGTATAGTTATGAAGACGACATGAAAAAGATGAAAAAACCATGTTCCTAAATCCAAAATACGCATAAGACATGTTCTAAACTTTGCAGAAGACATGTTCTAAACTTTGTAGAACACGTGCATTATGCAGAATGTATATTCTACGGAATCGCATAGCATATAGAAACCGCAGAAGACATATTCTAAACTTCGCAGAACACATACATTACGCATAATGTATATTCTATAGAATCGCAGAACATATAGAAACCGCAGAAGACACCTTCTAAATTTCGCAGAACATATCCAAAAAGATTTTGTAAATATTTTTTGTTACGTTTTTGGAATAATATATATATTTTGTTTCCTTAAATAAATGTTTTTCTTTAAAAATTAATTTTTAAAATAAATTAAATAATAAAATATTTGATTTTAGGGGTAGTTTAGGCACAATTTGACATACAAATATAAAGGTATAGATGGAGAAGAGGGTAGAAAAAACATCCTTTATTTCTAATTTTCCCATAATTTTATAGGTAAGCTAAATATATAGAGAAACTACAATGGATACATATTATATCCTTGCCTTTTTTAATTAATTACACAAATGAGATTTCTTTCTCTTCTTGATATTACCGATGAAGAAATAAGAAACTAGAGAGAAAAAGGAGAAGGAGAAAGAGGAAGAAGAAGAAGAAAAAAAAGATGATTGGTTCAAAAAAAAGAGGAGAAAAAAATAAAAATAACGTTAATGGTGATGGCGGCGATGCACATGATGGCGGTGAAGGTGGTGATGACGGCAGGGTGATGACGACGGCGATGGTGGTGACAACAACGACAGCGGCGACGGGGCGAAGGTGGCGGCGATAGTGATGACGCTGGTTATGGTGATGATGTTGATGATAACAAAAGAAGAAGAATAAAAAAGATAAAGACAACTGATAACAAGGTTGGAAAGTGATTTATCGATTTGCTTTTGCATAAATTTGTTAAGTTAATTTACTTAGTAAATCAATAACTTATATTTTTATGTTATGATAACTGGGGTAACATGATAATTTTGCATGAATAACTGATTTAACATGTATTTTATATTGATAATTGGTTTAACATGTATGAGGAATAACTGATTTAATATGTATTTTTCACAATATATATTTTTCTATGATATGATAACAAGGTTAGCACAAAATATTTTCATGGATAACTCGTTTAACATGTATTTTTACATTGATAACCGGTTTAACATATATGATAAATAACTGATTTAACATATATTTTCACAATGTGTTAACTTGTTTAACATGTTAACTACATAATAAAGTGTATATGTGCGTTATTAATCTTTTGATGAACAGTGTCGCAGCGTTGTGAACAGTGTTGCCGGCGAATAATGAACAGTATTGTCAGAAATTTACACTGCCAATAGAGTTATCATGTCAATGGCATTTTAAGTAATTATTTCAAGTGGGTAAGGGCTTTTATGGACTAAAATTAGTTTCTATTTCCTATCTATTTTATTTACAATCATCTTTTCCCATTTACCTAATTATGAAGTCATTTATATATATTCACTAAAATCAACCAAATATATATACATAGATAACTTATTAATTTCAGCCACTTCTCTTGCTTGGTTACACAAACTGCTACTGGTGTGAAAACTCGATTATCGACGTTAAATTCCGACAACATTTTTAACCATTTGCCGAATACACTGTTCATTGAAGGTTTAAATGGTCGTTGACACTGTTATTAAGCCACTTCGTTGAGTCGCTTAACGTCACAAGCTGTAGGCACTCAGTATTCTCAACTTCCATTAGTACCTTGTATAACCTGTTTTTGGATCTGCTTGCTCTCACCAACAATTTTCCGTCTCGATCGTGTAGTGTGAGAAAATTCTCTCTCATTCTTACGTCGCATCCTGACTCTGTGGTCTGTCCCAAACTTATTATATTGCTTCTTAAGTCAGGTATGAAATAGACATCAGCCAAGACCTTCCGTTCGCCGTTCTTGGTCACAAAGAGAATCGAACCTTTCCCTTTTATGTCTATGCGAGAATCATCTCCAAACCTTACTTTTTCCGTGATCGTCTCATCAATCCTCGAGAAATAGGCTCGATTTCCACTCATGTGATTGATTGCCCCGTTATCTAGATACCACACGTTATCTCCTTCCATATGCGGTTCAAGTTCACTTGGTTTCACGTTCTTTTCATTAAGATACACCACCTCGTGCATCATTAATGTATCTGCCTCTTGCGTATCATCATCTTCATTCTCCTCTATTTCTTGGAGTTTGAGTAACCGATCAGGACAAACTGAAGCATAATGTCCTAACTTGTCGCATCGGAAACAAGTTATCTTCGATGTATCTCTTCCCCCGTTGGATCTTCCACGGCCTCTTCCACGGCCTCTTCCTCGACCTCTGCCTCTATAATCTCCATTATAGTCGTGATTTGATTGACCTGTTTGAGCTTCCATGTTTGCATACATCAGTTTGCCTTGATCCCCTTGCGTATCTTCTTCCTCGGAGATACGTTCTTCATAGGCCTTGAGTCGTCCCACGATATCTTCGAAACTTGTGGTGTTAAGGTCTAACACTTGTTCAAGCGAAGCGACTATGTGAATATACTTATGTCTAGGAAGACTCTTGAGAATTTTTTTAACAAGTTTCGATTCGCCAATAATCTCTCCTAAAGCAGCTGATTTCGAAGATATCTCGGATAGTTTTCCGAAAAAATCGTCAATTTTGTCGGACTCTTTCATCTTGAGTCGATCAAATTCGGCCATTAGCGTCTGTAACCTAGCTTCTTTTACTCTTTCTGCTCCTACATGTCTCGCCTTGATTTCTTCCCATACTTTCTTTGCCGTGTCGAGCTCTCCGACTTGCAGGATAAGTGTCTCGGGTATTGACTGAAAAAGTAGAGCTATGGCCATGTTGTTTTTCTCGGTATCCGGTGGATATCTCTCCGACTCTATGACCTCCTATACTCTATGAACCTTGAGTGTTATCTTCATCTGCATGGCCCATACCGTATAATTCATGTTGTTGAGCATCGAGCACATGATTGAAGACGAACCTCCTCCTTCTCTTGGTTTCGCCACTTCGGCGACGATGTCTCCCATCTTCTCACGATCTTACGCAAGCTCTGATACCAATTATTGTATCGTAAGCTTTGTAACACGATGAGAAACACAAGATTGTTAAAGAATAACTCTCTTTATTAGTTTAAGAAAATAACTCAAAACTTAAGCTCTCACAATCTCTCAAAACTCATAAATTATGCCACATATTGACATCTCCTTATATACAGAAGAACCTAAACATATTTCATTTTCTCTTTGGAATACTTTCTTAATCCTAATAAGAAAACACACTTTTCATTTCACTCTTAACCATAGCTCGGTTTAGGATTAGGAATAGCTTTCCGCTCAAGCTAACTTCAAGCTTATGCCAACAGAACTTTCCCCAAATCCAGCCAGAGAGTGTACGTGTAAAAATAAATAGTCTCGGATTTCACTAAGCTCTCCATAAAAGAGACATGCTTGACATGCTTGATCAAGACCCCCACAAAAGAAGTATATTTTGGTTTAAATGAAGTTACTTGTTTCATTATACAATTTAAGTAGGTTATATTTTTATTTGTATACTCTAATATTGATCTTTTAATTATTATTACTGTAAATCTGTAAATGAATTAGGACGAGAAAATAAAAAGGTAATATCTGATTGCTTGACTTTGCAGGCAAAATGGATTTAAAATAATACCCGAAGCACACTATTCGTATCACGAAAGATTTTGGTTGAGGATTTGATTCTTTTGGTTCCACCAATACATAAACAACATCCACCATTTCTCTTTTTCTTTTTCTTATCGACACACAATATCATATTCCTAAATATACACACCTAACTAATCTTACCGCGCCTTTACCACAAAAACTAATATTATTGTCAGTGCAAAATAAAATATATAATCTAGTAGTGTTATTGAGTCGTATGCCTTCTGAGTCAACCCGACAACCTGTTCTACTTGTGTGTTATTTGTTTTTATTCGAGGGTCAAACTTCGAAATAAATAATTACATGTTTACTAAGATCGAAATATTGCAATGGTGAAATCAGAGTAAGGGTGTTAAGTCCGGCAAAGACAAAGAACAAGATAGACTTAGTATAGTTTTCATTTTATTTTGCAGAGCTTCATGCGCAGAGTGACGTAGTATAGTTTTCACTATAAATAATTTCGCAGAGCTTCATGCTACTGACGAGAACAAAAATTAGTGAAACTGGTTGTGGATAGTATCTACATGTTTGATAATATTAAAGATATGATGTAGACCTACATGTTTGAAAATGATTTTATTCTACATCATATCTTTAATTAGGCCTAGACGACGTGGAACGGATATTCAAAAAAATTAAATATTTATGATTTGTTTAATTTTTACCTGATATCTAATTTTAAGATATCAAATGAAAATAAAATTAATCTATATCCGAAAAATTTACAGATATTTGCGAATATCAGGTTTGCTTTGTTTAATACAAATAAAAACTGAAAATACGTACATTTTTATGAATTTTATTTTTATCTAATATGAACTATCAAATGAAAATAAATGAAATAACTACCTTTATTTTAGAAAAATATATAAAAAATAAACCGATTAAAAATTAAGAGAGTGAAAAGGAGAAACAATATTTCGTATTTTTAAAAAATAATATTAACTACTTAAAATTCTAGTATAAGCTTTTCTAATTTTTCGTGATGTTAATATTATTAACTACTATAGAGTTGTTATATTTATTTTTATCATGCATATTCTTTTTAACAATTTCTGTTTATTAAAAAGATAAATAAATTGTATATAAATATTATGAATATAATCTACGGATCGGAGCGGATATCCGACTTTTCTAGAATTAGTATTTATGATTTTCTTTGTTTTAGATGGATACTATATTTTAGTATTTACTTTGATTTGAATCATTACGGATATCCGAATTTTTTTGATCGAATCGAAGCGAATAAGGAATCAAATTTAACAGATAATTTGCCCCACCATCAGCGAAATATGTTTGATAATATTAAAGATATGATGATGTACATTAAAATTAAAAGTTTTAATCATAATAATACAATAGATACTAGTCTGCTAAAGCCCACAAACTGCCGAAGCCCACAAAATCGCTGAATTTCTCCTATATTATGCAGATTTTCGATTCCGTTGGGTTTGTACTTTGTACAGTATATTCTTAGTTGCTTTTGGTTAAAGATATGTTTCAGTTTTAAAATATAAAAAAACATGTCTCTGTCTTTGGCTGCCTGGCTGGTACTCATGTTCATTGATATATTTATATAACAGTTAAGCTGTGAATAAGTTCATTGGGGTTACACGGCGGATCTAGAAATTATTTTTATGCAGGGTAGAAATAAAAACTATTAGCATAATATCATATATAAACAGGGACATTATTAGAATCTTATAAAAATTACACTAAATTTAAAAATGTCATAGGGGGCAAGTGCCCCTCCCTTACTCCATGTAACTTCGCCCCTGGTTATACATCTCCTTGTGAATTTTTTAGTTTCAGATCACTCTCTACAACGAGAATCATTCCTATTGATCGGTGGTTTATGGTTTGGCTCTCTGTTTCAAAAAAATTTTTGGTCTCATTTGATTTAGATTTGTTTCTGCTCTAATTAAAGACCATATTTGTTTCTTTCAGGCTCTCTTGTGACCCAACAACACTTATGTGTCATTAAGCCTTCATTGCAATGTTCGTAGCCTAAAGCTGAAGTGGCTCTACAATGATGGCTATGTGATGGTTCGTTTTGGATAGTCCGAGATTATGATTTTCACCATTTTTACTATCCCGATTCGCTAATTGTTGAAAAAGACAAAACCATATAATACATTTTTTATTTTCTACAACAAGTTTTTTTTTTTTTTTATTGAAAACTGTTGACATTTTGTAGCCAAATTTTAATGTTTAAATTTTATTTCAATGGGCAAATACCAAGTATCACCTGGTCAGGATACTCTTTTGCATTCCCTTTAGGATTCTCTTCAAACCTCCGGAGACTAAACTGCTTCATCTCAACTTCTCCTCCTCCTGCCTCTCCCTCCGTCGCCAGCTCCGCCAGTATCCTTCCCACCGCCGGCGCCATCTTAAACCCATGACCGGAAAACCCGCCTCCGACCACCACTTCTCTCCCTAGCTCCCCACCGAGGAAATCAATGATGAAATCCTCGTCCGGTGTCATCGAATACATACAAAGCTGAGTCGCCACAGGTCCTTCCGAATCAACCATACCTCCAAATCTCTCCTTAATCCACTCTTTAAGCTCTTCTAGCTTCACTCCTGTCCCCCACGGCCTCTTATCCGGGTCGCACCGGTAACCACCGTGAACCGCCACTTTGATGAGTCCTGGATACTCCAGGGACGGAGTTCCGTACACGTACGGAGCCCCGTAACACGCGAAAGTCGGAAACTCTCCGTCGATCGCGAATTTCTCCTCGTGTCCTTCTTTTATTCTCCAGTAACACACCGTGGTCTCGAGCGGCTCCACCGGAAAATCAATCCCGGCCACCGTTTTCACCAGCTTACCTATCCATGCACCCGCGGTTACAATGCATTTTTTACCGTAGAATTTATCTCCTTTCACCGTGCTGACAATTACCCCTTCCCCGTTTTCACCGTCTTTCTTTATGTTTGCCACTTTGGTGTTGTCTCTCAAAACAGCGCCGTGTCGAAACGCGAGCGTTTGGAACATAGAGACGGCCTTGGTGGGTTTGATAACCCCACCAAGATCCGTCGAGACTCCGATCCAGTTCTCCGGGATATTGATCGTCCCGGAGAAATGTTGGGAGACGGCCTGTGAGTCCATAACCCGGTGAGCTAAGCCGTGTTTACGACAAGTGGCGACAACGGAGAGGAGGCTCTGCTGGTCTGCAGGGCCCATGTCGAACTGTTGAGTTGGGAAATGGACTTTGTATCCGATCTCGGACTGAGCCTGAGCCCATAACCGAGTCGACTCGGAAACCATGGCGTAGTAGTAATCCTCCGGGTAAGTGGCGCGTATGGTACGTGACTCGCCGTGGGAAGAGCCACGGTGGTGGAGGAAGTCGAATTGCTCTAGGAGGAGAGTTTTCTGGCCTCTTTTCGCCAGCTGGTACGCGGCGGAGCTTCCCATTACTCCTGCTCCCACGACAATCACGTCGAATCGGTCGTCGCCGGAATATTCCATGAGGATTGAAAAAAAGGAATCTTAGTGAGAGGAAACAAAGAAAGGGAGAGGGGTTGATTGAGGTCAGAGAAGCGTATGGTTGTTGTTGCTGCATTTTAAAAGCCACTGTGAGATTATAAAAGCAGATTTGTGTTTGACAAGTGGACAAAATTGAAATTCTTATCACGACACTGCCCTTCGCCTGTGTCACTTTCTTACCTCTTCTTCGTCGAACATTCAATTATAATCAAAACTAAATAACGTTATACATGACGAAAAAAACAAAAGAAGCCCTAAATAACCTTGTATATCTTACTAAGTAATAAATCGTCTAGTACATAAACTTATATATGGGACTCAATTTTTTTTGTAAAGATGAGACTCTATTTTTCAATATTTTATATGGTTTGGTATTCTGTTGAATATTCGATTTCGTAAATTTAGTGGCCAAATTTGTACTAAATGAAGCATGCAATATTACGTTCACAATAGTTACTATTTCGGCATGGCTTATAGACTTATAGTGGGTTGGATGAAGTTAATTGCGACGGTCCATATATTTTCTATCTTTATCGTTAGCTAATAAAAGTTATAAAACATTAGCCCTTAACCACAGTAATTCAAGCTACTTCGACAGCTACTAGCCTACTAATCATAGTTATGTTTAACGTCATCACTATCTCCCAAATTCTAAAGATTTCAAGTGTCGATATCTCTTAGTTTGAGACTTTCGTGGAAATTTGATATGTGTTCGAAAGTCAAGTTGCTTTTCTGTATTAATCTCTTAGATTTTTTTTTTTTTTTTTTGGAATTGTGAGGTTGCATGTGAGTTTCAGAAAAATGCAAAAAGAAAATTTGGTCCAAAATCGTATTTCTAACAAGTGTGCCCCCTATGTGTTGGGTTGAATTTAGTTGAAGGATCACAAGATTCACAACCTTCAGTTTATTGGTCTGAACGGATCGTGCAGATGTTTATCCTCTTTGCATAGGGAGCTAAATTTGTTTTGTGTGCTAAATGAGCTATGAAGTGCGTTTTTGCACATGGATTGTTTTTTGAATCGGATTGCCCCAACCTACTAAAGATGTTAAAGGAACCAATCGGATTGATTAGCCTTTTCTATGAAGCTAGATGAATTTTCTTTTCAGAAGAATATGTTTAATAATTTTCTATATGTTTGATTTCACGTTGTAATAATGTATATATGCTGATTGCCTTGATAAATGAATAATACTATCTTTTTTATCTTTCCATTTAAGCAACTTGGTGTCGGAATAATTCTATTTTGAAGCGAATCTATTGCTACGTAGCTTTTATACATAGTCTTTTATTAGACGTTTTAGCTTTTTACATATACTAAAAAATTATTTGCAATTAGTTTTATTAACTGCTATTTAAATTTTCTTTTTAACTAATAAAAATAATATGAGTAAAATAAAGGAAAAAGCAATAATTACACTTAAAAATATAAAATATCTAACCTTTTTAAACAAAAAATATTTAAAACATCTAATAATTTGAAACGGAAGAAATAATTATTAATACATGCACTTTTTAAAATATTTGTATTTATTACATTTTTACCCGTAAATACAAATTTCGGTGTGATTTTGCTACTATAACTGGAATTTTTTTGCTACTAACAGGAATTCAATCCATATATTTCTGATTAGAAATGTAACACCCCGACCGCCCCTACCGGCGAGTCATCCATTCCTCCGTCGGACACATGGGCCTGCTCCTGTCCGACGGTCGATGCGTTATTTTTCTCGGTTGCCCGACCAACTGATTTACTTGTCCCTGCAATCACCACGTGACATTTTCCCGTGTTTTGGCCTCACTCACACGGTTCCGCAGATGACTTCCCGGAAGGTCACCCATCATACTCCTACTCCAGCATAAGCACGCTTAACTCTGGAGTTCTCTTAGGGTAAGTGATCGGAAAAAGTAATTGCACTTTGATGATATAGGTAACCAAATCAATCCATTTAAACTTATTCAAATGGGCCGGGTCTGAGTCGTTACAAGAAAAAAGTAACAATAGATGTATATTTGACATTTCAATTTCACGATCTTTAACAAAAATTAAGAGTAAAATCGAGGGATGATAGCAAAAATAGAAGGATACCATTAACCATTGTGGAATTGTGATTTTGAATTTTTGACTAGTTGTAGTCTTGGGGAATATCAAATATGGTGGAATGAATATAGTCACTTACTTAGTAGTGCTCTTTTTTTTTTCTTTTTTTGGGGCAGAACTTAGTAGTGCTCACATTTCGTTTTTGTCGGAAAAGACAAATCCCTTATCCACTGGTTATTAGTTTATCAACAAAAAATTTACATTTCCCGGAATGGACACTGATAAACGAATATTTAACATTCGTAAAAAACACTCGTACAGTCCAAAATCTACATGTAACTTACTAATCGTTTTTATCCATCATTTAGGATTAGCTAGTTTTTTGTGTTAACGGTTAGTTTATAAAACTTTGAATCTATATTTTTAAAAAAATTATGTGTGAATTGAGCCTTGATGTGATTATTTAAATTCTTTTCTATGAATGGATATACTTGATGTAGCTACCTTTTTATAATTAATTGTCGCGAATAACAATCGGAGATATTTTCCCTCGAATATGTTAGCATTTCAACAAAATATCACATAATAATCTAATATTTAATGAAAGTTTTTGCAGTAGAACTCATGTTTCATGTCTGAGTTTGTCGCCTTGTACTATCAGAAAGGGGATAATAAAATTAGAAAGAAAATCCTATAAATCTCGATCGTCAAAATTTATAACTTTTTTTTTTTCGAGACAATAAGTCATAATTGAGTGCCGTTTTTTAAAAATCGTTAGTTGAGCTTGTCTCCATCTGAATAGAAAAAAGGGGGAAAGGAATAATTGTTGTCGTCATACTTCAAGCTTCAAGTGGATTCTCGACGACATTTCAATAATACACAAAAACTAATCTAATCCTATCACAAAACGTGGACTTTGCTTCAAGAAAGGTGCGCACTAAATAGTAAATAAATAACTATAAATATAATTTAGTGCTTTTAGGATTGATTGGATATTATTGGCTAATCTCAAACTAATCTCTGGATTTAATACATTGTCACGTCATTTTTTTTTTCTTTCAAATCACCGTTAAATGAACTGATTTGAAAACGAGATTTAGAAACGAGAACGTTCGAATTTACGATTTAGCCGCTAGGGTACTTTTCAAACAAACCATTCTATTTCTATCTAGTAGAAGTAGAAGGAGAACCATGATTTAAATGGTAAACGTTTTAAAAACAGGATGACTACATTATCAAAACATATAATTACAATAAGATGGTTATATAAATGCATAAAACATGCAAAAACACAATGAATAACGTTATATAATCAAAACTTTTACTAGAGGCTACTTATTCAATCTGTTACGTCTTGCTAAATTTGGATTAATACAAATACCTAAAATCCTTTACCTCATTACTGACCAATTCCTAACAAACAAAGAGATTTTAAATCAACACCATACATATGGAAAAACACTTCAACTGAATGCAAGCATGTCGGAGAAGCCTCTCAGCCTTACACGCCGAGATGAATGGACTACTCTGGACAATGACGTGCCTCAGAGGTGAGCAGATCACATCAGTTAGAGTCGAGACTGATTATTCGGACCTAATAAAGATGATCGAGAATCTATTTTTTTACTGTGAATTAGACATTATTTGTAATCTTAAAGATAATTTCGAAGAATTTAGCTTATGTGTGATTTTGTGTAGTTTAAATATTTGTGCCGATTCTTTTGTCAAGACCAAAAATGCTCGAGCCCGAGATTTATTTTTCCCATGAAAATCAGACAGAGTCGGTAGATGTTGCTCCTCGAGACAATTGATCTACCAACCAAACATGATTTAATAGACAGAGTTTGTTGGAAAAAAAAAAAAAAAAACTCTTCCGTCGTTTTGTCCATAGCCAAATAACTAACCCTTCTTTGTTCTCTCTAAGAAATAGACCCAAGTCAACGTGGTCTCTTTTATACACTAAGCGATCACATGCACCATAATAAATTCACGTAATATTTAAATGAATATTAAATATTCTTGGACTTATCTCTAATTATAAAAGACAAATGATCCAATCCTCCTCCTTTGTACACGCCATATTAATTAAGCCTCACATCTTCGTTCAAAGTCGTGTGCCATCTTTTGTCCAACGTCTTGACAAGTATCATCATGTACTCTTCGCTTTTCTGAATCCTCGTGCTTTTCATCTATGCCACAATTAATTCTTCTTACAAATTTAGGAGAATGCCAGCCTTTCAGATTAGTTGAGCTTGTCTCCATCTGAATAGAAAAAGAGAAAATGAATAATTGTTGTCGTCATCATACTTCAAGCTTCAAGTGGATTCTCGACGACATTTCAATAATACACAAAAACTAATCTAATCCTATCACTAACGTGGAGTCTTGCTTCAAGAAAGGTGCGCACTAAATATATAGTAAATAAATAACTATAAATATAATTTAATATTGCATTTAGGAGTGATTGGATATTATTGGCTAATCTCAAACTAATCTCTGCATTTAATACATTGTCACGCAGGTTTTTGTTTTCAAATCACGGTTTTTTTTTTCATCCGTTAGATTTCATTCATAGAGAATATGGTTGCAAAATATAAAGCCGGCAAAAAACAAACCCTTTCCGAAGATAAGATCACGACCAACGGGAGGCAGAGACTAATACAAGGTTGAACCATTAGAAGAACTACAAAGGAAAACAACATCAATACCCAGGTAAAACAGAACTCATTTAACTTAAAACCCAACAAAGACATTTACACCAAAATCTGCAAATTTTCACAACTTAAGGGGATCTAAGAACGAGATTTACCGTTGTTGCCCACGGTCCACCGAATGGTAACATCATATTCTTGCAACCAAGAACCGAAGACTTCATAACCCGGCAAGATAGAACCACTAACAGGTTCACAAGAACATTTTCGGATATGATAGCAACGCAAACATGTGCGTCCATTTTTTCGCCTAAATAGAAGACCCAAAGAAAACACACAAATCTCAACAGATCGGGAAAGAAGCGAAACCTAACCACCCAATTTAACCGTTTTCAAATCACGGTTAAATGAACTGATTTGAAAGCGAGATTTAGAAAGAGAACGTTCGAATTTACGATTTAGCCGCTAGGGTCCTTTTCAAACAAGCCATTCTATCTAATAGGATTAGGCAAAATATTCGTTAAATTTGATTCGATCTATTATTCGCTTCGATTCGATTCATAAAATCTGGATATCCGTAACTCTATAGAGTAAATCAAATACTAAAAATCAATATCTGTTAAAAACGGAGCAAATCACAAATACTAAAATTTTAAGAAACGAATATCCGATCCGATCCGATATGTGTATATATATGTATATGTATATAAATAATTACATATATACTGTATAATTATTATATTTATATGTAAAATTTATGAATTTTTATTCATTTCTTAGTTATTTTAACATCAAATTTTAACAAATTAGGAAGAAAAAATTGTTTTTATTAAATATTTTCATTTCTAAGTTAAATTTTGAATTATTTTATTTATTATTTTTTTTTTAATATTTTACGAAACGGATTGGATATCCTATTAAATATTCGTATTTTAACGGATATCTGACTAATAGCAGAGCGGATATGGATCAAAAATGTGATGATCCCGACAGAGCATAGTTGATCACATATACCACCAAAATCCAGGATATGCTCCCTACTATCTAGTAGAAGTAGAAGTAAAACCATGGTTTAAATGGTAAACGTTTTAAAAACAGGATGACTACATTATGAAAACATATAATTACAATAAGATGGCTATATAAATGCATAAAACACGCAAAACACAATGAATAACGTTATATATAATCAAAACTTTCACTAGAGGCTACTTATTCAATCTGTTACGTCTTGCCAAATTGGACTAATACCCCTTAATACAAATACCTAACATCCCTTACCTCACCACTGACCAATTCCTAACAAACAAAGAGACTTTAAATCAACACCATACATCTCTTCCCTCGGTCCATAGCCAAATAACTAACCCTTCTTTGTTCTTTCTAAGAAATAGAAAGACGCAAACCCAAGTCAACGTGGTCTCTTTTATACACTAAGCCATCACATGCACCATAATAAATTCACATAATATTAAATATTCTTGGACTTCTCTAACCATAAAAGACAAATGATCAATCCTCCTTTGAACACGCCATATTAATTGAGCCTCACATCATCTTATGTTCATCTGTGTCCACGTCGTGTGCCATCTTTTGTCCAACGTCTTGACAAGTATCATCATGTACTCTTCGCTTTTCTGAATCCTCGTGCTTTTCATCTATGCCACAATTAATTATTCTTACAAATTTAGGTAGATTTAACATGAAAGATTGCAAAATTAGGAGAATGCCAGCCTTTCTTTTATTAAGTGTCTGATAACCATAGTGTTTTTAGTGATATACTCTTTGTTTTAAATTAGATTAATGTTAGGTTTACACAAGAATATATTAGAAAATAGTTATAACACATTATAATGTCGACAAAGATCCACATGAGATCATTAATTTATTGAAGAGTGAGGCACATATTTGGTTCGCGGCACAATGTAGAGATCAAAGTACAGATTCATAGGATCATGGCCAAACAGCTGCACCCTTAGATTGTGGTGGTTTATGGTGTTATGTAGATAGATCTTGGAAAGAGTCTGAGGTTTTTTCTGGTTTAGGTTGGTACTGTTTTAAAGAGGATAATGAAGAAAGTTTTCTGGGGCCAGAAATCTTTTCAGGAATCTCTCTCATTTACATGTAAAAATAGAAGCATTTGGGCAATGCATTACATGACTATTAATCATAAGAAAGATGTAGTTTTTGCAACAGATTGTTTTGAGGTGGTTAAGATGGTGTTTTATTCAGAGTAATGACTTGCATTTTTACTATATTTGGAGAAAATTGTGAAGAGCAAGGAGGCGTTTATGTTCTTCTCAATCTCGCATATCCCATGCGCAAGGAATACAAAGACAGATAAGTTGGCACGAAGTACTCGAAACTACAAATTCAATATCTCTGGTCTGGATTTCTAAACCCTTCCAGATAGACAAAAAAAAAAAATTTATAACATTTTTTCTATATTTTTTTTTCAAAGATGGAACTGATTCCAACAGCAACATTGATGATATTGAAAAAAAAGGTTGTCATTCTCCTAATTTTGCAATCTTTCATGTAAATCTACCTAAATTTTGCAAACTAATTTTGTTATCGATTTGATTGCGTGAAAAAAAGTTGACCACTGGGCTTACTGTTTTATAATCACTAGAGGCCCATGTTGAGCCCAAAGTAAGGAATGACTTAAAAAAGACTTTAAAGTTGACCCACACCATAATTCTTTTCGGAGATATTTCCATCTTCGCTCTCAAATCGATAACCCTAATTTTCACGACGACCGTCGAGAAGCCGTTTCGGTCGTCTTCGCTCTTCTCACTGCTCGTAGTTTCTTCAGGTGATTCCGATTTCCGTTTTCGCTTTAATTCATGTTTTCTTTCGATATGATCTCTCTCTGATCAATTGAATCTGAAAGTGTTCGTATGTATTGTAAAATCTGAATTGGATCAAGAGATTGATTTTTTTTTTTTTTTAATTGAGGAGTTGAAAAAGATCGTCGTCGGTTTAATTTTCGATAATCTTGTCGCGCTTTCATCAGAGTTTAGATTAATTTCGCTGGAAACAGTAATTAAATTATGCGTTGCTTGAATTTGATCAGGTAATTGAACTAATGTCGCGTGTGTACGTTGGTAATCTGGATCCGCGAGTTACCGAGCGTGAACTCGAGGATGAGTTTCGTGTCTATGGAGTGATCAGGAGGTAAACAATTTGATTCCTTAACCGTTCTACGGTTTGTTTATATGTGAAAAGTGTCTTACTTTGCTTTTTTATTTATATTTTCATTGTTTTATCGTTTGGTGTAGTGTTTGGGTTGCAAGAAGACCACCTGGTTACGCTTTTCTTGATTTTGAAGACTCTAGGGATGCTCGCGACGCCATCCGTGATTTAGATGGTATTCTTTCGTCTGTTGTGGTGCAAAAACTGATGTTGAGATATGAGTTATTATGTGGCTTGAGAGTTTTGATTTGGATATGCTCTGTATTGTGATGGTACTGGTAGGCAAGAATGGATGGAGGGTAGAGCAGTCTCATAACCGAGGTGGTGGCGGAGGCCGTGGAGGAGGAGGTGGTGGTCGTGGAGGAGGTGATGGTGGTCGTGGCCGTGGTGGTTCTGATTTGAAGTGCTATGAGTGTGGCGAGTCTGGTCACTTTGCACGTGAATGCCGCTCTCGTGGTGGCTCGGGGAGGCGTCGCAGTCCTTCTCCTCGTGGTCGCAGCCGTAGTCGCAGTCCTAGATACAGAAAGAGCCCAACCTATGGAGGACGCAGGTTATTGTCACTCTTTCTTTCTGATTGTTGATTTTGTAACTTAAGAGAACCGAGTAACTAACTTGTTGTTTGGTTTCAGGAGCTACAGCCCTCGTGCAAGATCTCCTCCTCCTCCAAGGCGTCGCAGTCCTTCTCCTCGTGGTCGCAACTACAGTAGGTCACCACCACCGTATAGAGGACGTGAGGAGGTGCCATATGCTAATGGGTAAACTCACTTTTGCTCAAGTCCTTTACTCAATAGTTTATTGCTATATGTAACAAGGGCTCGTGACATTATCTACACATGCATATTGTGATCCTTCATATGTGTTGCGTTTATATACGAAAGTCCATGTGGCTGATGATTAGTCTTTGTGTTTATGCAGAAATGGCGTGAAGGATGTGGCTGTGCGCAGAAGCCGTAGCTGAGTGTTGTGGGAGCAGAAAGCAACTGTTTGCTTGTGACGTCAAGAGGACAGCTTATGGGAAACTTTAGTATCTGTGAATTTCATTAAGAGAACATGTTTTAGCTATGGAGGTGGATTCGATATGGTTGCTACTTATGAATTGCTGGGATGCTTCTTTATTACGTTTGGATATGAAGCCGTAGTGTTATCTGCTTTTAGGTAAAGTACTTTTTTTTTTTAAATATTCGTACCCAAGTTTTAAAAGACATAAAACAGAAATTCTACTACTAAAAACCTACGCATTTTCTTTGTTTTTCCTTGTGTTTTTGTTTGATTGATTCGAGGTTTCTTCGGGTTTCTACTACTGCCTCATTGCTTATCTCTGCTTCTCTATTCATCAAATTTTCTCTTTTCATTAACTATTCTCAATGATGGAAAAAAGTTGGCATTTTGCATTTGCAATCCCAATAACTTTTTCCTTCTTTTAAACACATTTCTATATGGGTTGCTCTTTTTTTGTTTTTTGGTAAAATAGGGTTGCTCTTCCTTGTACCTTTATGATATTCTAACTTTGTAAAATAGCATTGTTTTAGAATGGACTTGTCTCTGATTTTTTTTATTTATTGATTTTCAGACAAAACAGATGAAAAAAAAGATATTGAAGTTTCCTTTTTTTGTTCGTTCATGAACCTCTTACTCGATCTCATTGCTAAACCCCCAATATTAAAAGTGGTATTTTTTTTTGCTCATTGGTCCGAGTCCTGACACAGATTCTATGGAGACGATAAGCAAAGCCTAGAAGTAACAGAGAAGCGTATGACATTGTTCAAAATCATCAACAGCTCCATTTATGAAACCAGAGTTAGGAAATCCCAAAGAAGATCAACAAAACCAGTCTCTTCAAAATCCCAAGATTCGGGAGATTCATAGTGTTCCCAAAGCTGAACAAGAGTAAGCAAGAAACAGATTTGGGGGATGAACGAGACGGAACAAGAAACAAAAATATGTCAGATGGACTCATGGGTGTGGAGACTTCTTGTTAAGTTAAAGTAAATACAAAACTATGATTATGCTCAAACGCAGGTATATTGGATCATGGATTTTGAAAGACATTTGAAAGATGATTTTCTAAAGAAGGTGTTGCATTGGTTTTATGAGAGCTTTATCTTCCATGTCCTCTGAGCAATATGACAATAACACACTCCAAAATGGAAAACATTCTGGTCTAAGCACTTATTCATGTCTCTCTAATGGCATTGGTTTGTCTTTCTCAAGATTCCAAATTCAACTAAAAAAAAACACCTGGTTAAATATCTCCCACTGTGACATTGCATAAAAAAAAAGAAAAAAAACTTGAAATTCAAAACTCTGATTCCAAGCACCTTCTATGACTAGTCCAAGCAATGAACCTTGCCGTTTGTATGATCCACTGATCCTTTCTCTCCTGAATCAAATTTTCAAAGATCTCATTGGGACTGTAATGATATTGGTATCTGAAACATGCTCAGAATACTGTTTCTCGAGCAGAGCCTTGTGTTTTTTCCCAAGCTTATGGGTCTCCATCACCTTCTCAGAAAGCGTTGAAATATTACAAGTTTTGCACCGAATGATTATCGTCTCTTTCTTCTCACCTTCTGTCTTCTTCCCCGACGCAATTTCATCCGCTTTAGTGGCTTCAGATTGTGGCACTGTGATGATGTAGGCCGAAGCAGCCGTCTCAGGTTTATGCCTTGCGTAAACATTCTGTTTTTCAATCGCAGCATTATGCCTTTTTCCTGACTCATGCCTCCACATGATTGTTTTACAAAAGGCCCCAACACTACAAACTTCGCACCAAAACGTAAACATACTTTTTGGCTTTCTTACTACTCTTGCAACTTGCTCTCCACTGCCAAGTTCCCCCAAACAAGGAACCGGAACTAGACTTGGAACATACACATTGCAAGGGTTATCGTACAGTCTATGTCTTCCTCTCATCTCAACTTGTTTTTTGATCTCACCCTCACAAATTTCGTAAACATTGGTGTAAGTATACTTCTCCTTGTAATCTACTTCCTCGCACAGGAACATGATCTTATTGGTCTTGTGGATGAAGTATGTCGGAAAACAGCTGCAACGGGAAGTGGATGAGCGTAAGATTGAGGGACGAGGAGTTACATCGAAATACTTGGTCCACGAGACAACCCCATCGGTCAGCTTGCTTGTAACCCACACCTCAATGTTCACATTACTATGATGATCTAACAAAGAAAGCCTATCTCCTCCGAAACCTGACAAGAGTAGTGTATGATCATAACTATTAAAATAATCAGTTCCCTTTGGAACACAACATATGGGCTTGAATGTTTCCGTTGAAAAATCAAAACTTTGGATGAAGATTTCGCTTTCAGAGTTACGCCAGTCCTTTTTAGCAATCCAATACATGTTTCCATTCATAGACACAGAATCCCACAGTGCATTGCAGTCGAGAGTAGTAGCATGATCAACGCTTCTCCAGAGTTTAGACTTAAACTCATATATCTCAATAATCTCTGAAAAAATTTCTTGTTCAATATCTTGTTTGATCCTCAAGATCTTGTAGTTGTCACGGGATACATTGTCGTATCCAAAACCGTAGATATCATATCTATTGTAAGAATTCAAGGGTTCGATCCATGTGACTCGGCTCGAAATCGGATTCCAAACTGCGAGCTTTTTAATTGAATTACCTCTCCCAATCCTACAATTGGATAACAATAGCCCGTCGCAGTGTATTGCTTTTTTAAGAGTATAATTGTGTAACTCGTCTGGGGTTGGTAGACACAATGGAGCATTGGTCTCAGGATTGAAGATTTGAATTGATTTATAACCAGCATCAATTCGTATGAATCTTTCCTGGGAGAGATCCAAGTGTTTGTAGATGAATCTCTTGTCGTTGAAGAAAGCGTACCATTCTTTGCTTGTCGTTTTGAATCGTGCCAACGATTCGATCCGAGTCCTGCGAAATATCTCTTCTACTAACTCCAAAGGCAGCGCAACGACAAGGAGGAAGCCATGGAAGAAAATTTAGAAAACTAGGTCACGTACCAAGAGAACGCAATGAAAAAAAGATTCCCCTTTTATATACCCTAATAGCAATAAATCAAAATTTTCTTAATATACAATTGGATAATTATTGGGCTATATCGGTCACCAAGAGAACGCAATGAAAAAAAAGAAAACTAGGTCACAAGAGAACGCAATGAAAAAAAGATTCCTCATTATACCCTAATCCCCTATATATTAATTGAGAAACATTTTTAAAGACTAAACTTACTTTTTGAACTATTTACAGTAGTGCTATTTTATTGATGTGTCACCACCACACTTATTCTCCCATTATTTTAATACAAATTTCCTTTTTTAGTTAGGCTAATTACATTATATGCTTTAACCATTTATTACTTTTAACATTTATTTTATGAAGATATAATTTATGACTAATTTTACATAATTTAACATTTAATTTATGAAGATATTCTCTTTCTTTCTATTTCTTACCAAAAATATATCATACTAATTATTTTTTTAAACATTATATTTCTTCTCTTATTTTTGTTTAAATTTAGGGTTGTAAAAAAATAAATCATCACAACATCCATAACGTAAAAATATATAGATTTTTTTATGCATGTGTTATAATTCAATTTTTTTTAAAGTGAATATAAATTACTCAAATGATTAATAAATATGCGTATGTTTTAAAAAGTCTCACATTGGAAATGAGTATGGGTAGATAGTTCAAAAATCATTATAAAAAGAACATAAATGATAAAAAAAAACTTCAAAAGCAAGAAGCTTGATTTAATAGTCATCCATATTTATAAATATTTTATTGGTTTAATATCGTTTGTTAATAAAACCATATAAATTAACCAAATAATATAAATATTTAAACTTGATAACAAGTTAGAAATATTATGTCAAAAAGTCAAAATATTAAAATAGTTTAATATGTTAGAAACAAATAATATTATAAATATTTTCTTTTTTTATGAAGAAAACATCATTTAATTTATCAAGATATTATCTTTCTTTCTATTTTTTACCAAAAATATATCATGCTAATTATTTTTTTAAACACTATATTTCTTCTCATATATTTGGATAAACTTAGTTTTGTAAGAAAAAAAAATCATCATAACATCCATATAATAAAAAATATATAGATTTTTTATGCAAGTGTTATAATTCGAATTTTTTTTAAATGGATATAAATTACTCAAATGATTAATAATATGAGCATGTTTTAAAAAGTCTCACATTGCAAATGATGATGTGTAGATGGTTGAGAAATCATTATAAAAAAAAACATAAATGATAAAAAAAACTGGAAAAGCAAGAAGATTGATTTAATAGCCATCCTTATTTATAAATATTTTTTTGGTTTATTATGATTTGTTAATAGAACCATATAAATTAACCAAATAATATAAATATTTAAACTCTACAACAAGTTAAAATATTATACCAAAAAGTTAAAATATTAAAAATAGTTTAATATGTTAAAAACAAATAATATTATAAATATTTTATTTCTTTTTGAAGAAAAAATCATTTAATATATGAAGATATTATGTTTCTTTCTATTTCTTACCAAAAATATATAATAATTATTATTTTTTAAAACACCATATTTCTTCTCTTATTTTTGTTTAAACTTAGTTTTGTAAAAAAAAAAAATCATCACAACATCCATATAGTAAAAAATATATAGATTTTTTTTATACATGTGTTATAATTCGAATTTTTTAAATGAATATAAATTACTCAAATGATTAATATATATGAGTATGTTTTAAAAAATCGCACACTGAAAATGAGAATGTGTAGATAGTTCAAAAATCATTATAAAAAAAAACATAAATGATTAAAAAAACTGTAAAAGTAAGAAGCTTAATATAACAGACATCCATACATATTATTTATATATATGTAAAAGTAAGAAGCTTAATATAATAGACATCTATACATATTATTTATATATATATATATATAACTCATTAAGTTATTATTTTAAGAAATTTCAAAATTATTTTTAATAAAATTTTTTTATTAATTTCTGGGCGCATGTTATCACCTAGTAATCGATTACTTGAAAAATAAAGAGTCAAATTTTAATTAAAAAGCAAAATACTTCCTTGTGTACCCTAATCGATAACTGATAGTGTCGGACCCGACCCTGAGTCCAAGCTGAGCAAGCCCATGTTTACGGTTCTCAAACTTGTCATCTTTACATGCTCGGTTCTAGGCCTCATCCCTATAGTTGTTTTCCCTTAATGGCACTGACTCCGCAATATTCACTGCCTTGGTGTTCATGTTTGCTTCGTGGATGATCGAGTCTTGCAAAGCTGCGTAAACGAGAGTGTTTCGCATGTTGTCTTCTTTCAAC
Organism: Alliaria petiolata; assembly: GCA_020283515.1. NCBI lineage: Eukaryota > Viridiplantae > Streptophyta > Magnoliopsida > Brassicales > Brassicaceae > Alliaria > Alliaria petiolata. The sequence goes on along the minus strand of JAHZTW010000003.1, from coordinate 10,927,977 downwards.
TTCATTCTTTCGCCGGAAGTTGCTCTGCTTTTGCTAAAAGCCTTTCGAGTGTAGAAGAACAACAACAAATCAAGGACGAACTCTGGTCTAGCTGATGTATTTTACGCATGTCACAACTTTTTGGCCTCTTAATGAGGATATTAGTTACGGGAAACATCTTGTTAGACCGTAACTTCGTCAGCAAGATCTCCGATGTCAGTTTAGCAAGATTGGTCCCTCCATCGGTTGCAGACACGGTGACACAGTACCGCATGACCAGTGGCGGAGACACATGGAAGGGAAGGGGGTCAATTGACCCCAATAAAAGTTAATGTTTAATCTGTTTTTAGAAAATTTTGTAATATTGACCCCATTGAAATATTTTGACTGACCCCTATAAATCTAAATCAAACCTGAATCAAACCAAAATCCAATTAAAATTTCTACTTGAATCTTTTAAATTTAATACAATTTCACATTAAAAATCTAAACTATATAAATTGGATTCATAGTTAAGCAAAAAAACATTAAATATGTGTCGTAAATAAGTTGTAGTTTTTTTTTGAAAAGAAAATATGTTCTAGTTGATTATACAAAAAGTTTAAAGAATTGCTGTTTAATTTAGAATTTGGTTTTCTTTCTTATATAATTTTGAATAAATACGTGTAGTTAGTTTAAATAAAATTATGAATTATAAAGGTAATATTTTAACTCTAAGCTACTTTTAAAACCTGGCTCACAAATACAAAAAAAAATTAATAATTTTATAACGTGTATAATATAATAAAACTGTTCAAAAACTATATACAATATTTTTTATAGTATTATTTTAGCATTTTTAGTGTTTATATATTATTGACCCCGGTAGAAATTTTTTCTAGCTCCGCCACTGCGCATGACCTCGACCGCTCGAACGTTCTGTTACATAGACCCGGAGTATCAGCAAACAGGGATGTTGGGTGTGAAATCCGATATCTACTCTCTAGGCGTCATGTTTCTGCAGTTGATCACAGCAAAACCACCAATTGTCCTGCTGAAGATACAGAAGAGTTTGCTAAGTTAGCTCTTAAATGCTCAGAGCTAAGGAGAAAAGATAGACCTGATCTTGCTAAAGTTATATTGCCAGAGCTAAACAGATTAAGAACACTCGCTGATGAATTATCACATTCTGTACTAGTACCAGGACCAGCTCCAAACAATAGCCAAGCTTCTGTGAAACTGGTGAGAAATCTGATAATAACTGAAAAATAAACTCTTGAGTCCACTAAGCTTATGTCTTATTTGCAGGAACAGATTAGTGGTGCTTCTATCTCCGTGCCTCAGTAAAAATGATCTACACACAAGATGGAGATATAACTTGGAGGTTACGGTTACTGAAAAAGAAACTCGGTATTGCGACAAACTTGCCAATGACCATAAAGTTTTCAATCACCGTTTCACTGAGAAACAAAGTGTTTGTGGTTTTGAAATAAAATGTGCAACGGATCATAAGCCTTAAAAGGAACATGTGACATATGTTACTCTGTAACTACCAGAAGATTCTCCTACAACCACAATTAAGATCATATTGACTAAACTGATATTTGTACATATTAATTTTCAACGTCAGAATAAACCACACAAATTAAAGCCTACAAAAATTACAGACAATGTAAGCAAAAGCAGTTGACAATAATAATTGCTCCTCATGCATACAGTAACGAGTAGACCCAAAAGTTCATATAAGACATCTAACCGGAAATATACAAAAAGTAACAGATTGCCATGTGGTATTTGAATGAGGCTATATATAATGATGTTGCTTAGATCTCCCGGTTTCTTCTTGAGAAGATGAAGAGAGAATCGAAAACGTAAAAATTTGAGAAGAAATTCTTTTTGTTAATCAAAAACCGAAGCTCATCCTTACAAAAAATAATGATACTTATACTATTTATTTTTTATTTTTGCCTCAAGCCCCTAAAAACCTTATCACGGCACTGTCTCTACTATGCCCTGAGGCTTCTTCGTTAGTTGGTTGAACAGCAATGGCATCTTCATAATAGTTTTACTTGCTTCTGCTTCTGCTTCTGCTTGCTCTTATGTTTGAAAACTCCTCTGGCTTCAGCTTGCCTTCTTCAAAACTCTTCTGCTTCTGCTTGTTACCTTTCAGGCATTGCAGAAATCTTCATAAGTTATTTGAAAGTATGATAGTGTTTTGACCATTCGCAGAATGTCTTCGTGCTATTTAAATGCTCCGTTTTATGCCTCATCCCTATAGCTCTAACCTCTAGGTGCAAGAGGTCCCTTAATGATACTGTCTCTATCTAAAAGACCATCACTAGCTTCTGCAATATTCACCGCTTTGATTTTCATGTTTGGTTCGTGGTATAGTTTATGTATTTTAGCTTGTCACAACTTTTTGGCCTCTTATAATGAGGTTAGTATATATAGAACTAAACTATGTTGCGATGTTTCGTTTTTGTTTTTAATTAGGAACATAAGAACAACAAATAACAAATATAAGGAAACAAATGTACTCTTTCTTGCTTTTCATGCTAGAAAATCGGTTGACTTTCTTTTTAAGAAGCTGAAATATGAGAACTTCGGAAAGAACACACAATGTGCCACTCCCTTACTAATCTTTGATCGGCCAAACATCCAGATCATGGGGACCATATTTTTCAAAATTCATTGAATCCATCACAAATGGTGATGAGCACCAAGGCTTGTCCATTTTGGGATGAGAAACCATTCTGAATTTCTTGTCCTATTTCTGCAAGTTTAAATAATTACCGAAAAACTGTTTAATTTATTTACACGAGTACGAAAAAGATACGGGAAAAGAACGGATATAAGATGGAATATCCAAACTACCCGTTTAAGAATTAAAATTTTAAAATTAGTAAAAATATCTAAAAATTGTCCAATTTTTTTCAAAATTATATGAAATACATGTTTCAAAGTTGAGACTTACTCAAATTATTGAGAGTTTGGGAATTGGTTTTAGATACCCAAATTTCCCAAACTTGTTCTGTTTTCTAATTTTTTGTCCTGTTTTTTTTTTTTTTTATCGGAAATACTCCAGATTGTTTTTCAATACTTGAATTACCCATTTCCATCATTTTTCAATACTTGAATTCCCGAAATAGATAGGTCTAAGTAATTCTTCCAGATTGTTTAGTATATGTTATAAGCGCGTCATTTTATTAATTAACATTTGGTGCAAATATTAAAACTATTGAAAAAAAAAATGTAAAAATAGTTTGTTGCTTAAGAAGATTTTTTTTTTTTGAACAATTAAGAAGATTATTGAGATCTCAAGGCATCAGAAAACCGTCAGAATTTGATCTCGTCTCCATTTTATACTCTTTTTTTTTTTTTACATACTAAATACAAATTTTTTTAATTTTCTAGTGTTTTTAGTTGGAGTGATTCATGGATCTTATACACAAAACAAAACGAGAGTTACTACTACTAAAGATAATCGTCTTCTCAAATTGTTAGTCATCTGCTTAAAAATAAAAAATAGGCATTAATGGAACGCACGTTCTCTCTCTCTCTCTCTTTCACTCTGTCTTACGATTTCCAATAAAACTTTTTAAAAATAATCACAACAACAAGTAGTAGTAGTCTTTCACTCGTTCTACATCTCTTTAGGCTTAGCTTAGCAAAGCATAAGATGAGCTGTTTCTATTCATTAATCTCTCTCTCTCACTCTTCATTTTTTTTGTTGTTTCACGTGAAGTCAAACTCAATAAATCTGTTACAGCCCATCTCTCTCTTTCTCTTTCTCTCTCTCTCTCTCTCTCTCTCCCATTTTCTGAACATGAAGAAGTCAGCTCGATATCTCATGCTCTGATTCGTTTCTCATTGCCTTAACAAGAACAAGAAGAAGAAGAAACTGTTATTGCTTCTGGCAATTTAAGCTTTACCACACAAACATGGAGTTCAAGAGAGACAATACTGTCAGGTTCTAGATTTTCATCAAAAAACAACTTTTTATAAATTAAAAAAAGAACAAAGATTTTGAATTTTCGTTAATTTGGGTTCTCAATGGTGGAAAAAAAGTTGGCATTTTGCATTTGCAATCCCAATAAAGTTTTGAACTTTTTCTTCCTTTTATACTAATTTCTTGTCTCTGATTTTACTGATTTTCAGATAAAACAGATATTGAAGTTTCCTTTTTTTGTTCGTCAATGATTCTTACTCGATCTCATTGCTATAAACCCGAATATTAAAAATGGTATATATATTTTATTTTTTTTGTTAATTGCTCTGAAACAGATTCTATGGAGACGAGAAACAAAGCCTAGAAGTAACAGAGAAGCGTATGCCATTGTTCAAATCATCAACAACGACTCCATTTATGAAACCAGAGTTAGGAATCCCAAAGAAGAGCAACAAAGCCCGTCTCTTCAGAATCCCAAGATTCGGGGGATTCAAAGTCTTCCCGGAGAACTTCGAGATCGAGAGAGACAAGATTCTAGATCCTGGTGGTGACGTGGTGCTTCAATGGAACAGAGTCTTCCTCTTCTGGTGTCTCGTCGCTCTCTACGTAGACCCTTTGTTCTTCTTTCTGTCTTCAGTCAAACACACGGGAAGATCCTCTTGTATGACCACGGATTTGAATCTTGGGATCGTCGTTACTTTCTTCAGAACACTCGCGGATCTCTTCTACGTCTTGCACATTGTCATCAAGTTCAGAACAGCTTACGTCTCTCGTACTTCAAGAGTGTTTGGTCGTGGAGAACTAGTGAAAGATCCTAGATTGATTGCTAGAAGATACTTGAGATCAGATTTCATCGTTGATCTCATCGCTTGTTTGCCTCTTCCTCAGGTATAAATTACTCTATAACAAATCTTTGTTTTTTGTTTTTGTTTTTGTAAAGTGTTAAAGCCCCACCACAAGTGTTAAAGCAAATGGCCCACTTTGGTTACTCAGCAAAATCTTTGACTCATCTTGTTTCTATTAGAGTTTGAAATGTGTGGTAATAATAATTAAATTGGTGTCTTCCTTTTGATTTTGCAGATTGTTAGTTGGTTTATCTTGCCATCAATCAGAAGCTCTCACTCAGATCATACCACAAATGCTCTTGTCCTCATTGTTCTTGTTCAATACATTCCTCGCCTTTATCTTATTTTCCCTCTAAGCGCTGAGATTATCAAAGCAACCGGAGTCGTCACAACTACCGCTTGGGCCGGTGCTGCTTACAATCTCCTTCAGTACATGCTCGCTAGCCATGTGAGTTCCTTCACCAAACCCGAGAGCGAGAGTTCGATTAGTGAGAGACTCACTAAATGCTCTCTAAGCAACTCCAAAGAGCTGTAAATTCTTGCTTTTATATCATCTCTTAAAGGTCATAAATTTTTTTTAACATTTCTTGATTCGAGCATGCCATTCTTGCACAGAAACCATGCTCATCTTCTCTGTATCGTTCCAATTTTAAGGTGACTTGAAGATCGGGTTTGGTATCAAGATCCTAACATACCAAACTCACAAGAGCAAAAAATCTGCTACATTTAGTTCTAGGCTAGTTATAGTAGGCCTATAGCCAAAGTTCGAGAAGCTGAACTTCAAATTGGGACTAGAATTAGCTCGAGGATCGGTTTTATGTTATGTTCTTCTTATGTTTTCACATTTTCTTTGTCGTTGTTGTTGTGTAGATTCTTGGTGCGGCGTGGTATCTATTGTCGATAGAACGTCAAGCGACTTGTTGGAAAGCAGAATGTCATAAAGAACTAGCGCCTCTGCAATGCGTTACCGATTTCTTTGACTGTGGTACGTTGCACCGAGAGGATAGGAACAATTGGCAGAATGTAACAGTTGTCTTCAGCAATTGTGATCCTTCGAATAACATTCAATTCACTTTCGGGATTTTCGCGGACGCTCTAACCAAAAGTGTTGTTTCTTCGCCGTTCTTGGAGAAATATCTGTATTGCTTATGGTTTGGCCTGCAGAATCTAAGGTAATATATATATATATATATATATTCATTCATCATTCATCTTAGTCGCTTACTGATCTTTTCTAACATGACTTTCTTCTTTAAAGTTCTTACGGACAGAATCTTGAAACAAGTACCTCTGTTCTTGAGACAATGTTTGCTATCCTCGTGGCGATCTTTGGTCTCGTTTTGTTTGCTCTTTTGATCGGAAACATGCAGGTAAAAAAACGAATCTTCTTTCTTGTTATCGGTCATAAGATCGAATTGGAATCGATATTTTCTTGATTTTTTGTTTTGATTAATGTGTTTAGACGTATTTGCAATCGATCACGGTGAGGCTTGAGGAGTGGAGATTAAAGAGAAGAGACACAGAAGAATGGATGGGACATCGTCAGCTCCCTCAGAATCTGAGAGAACGAGTGAGGCGTTTCGTTCAGTATAAATGGTTAGCGACTCGAGGAGTCGACGAAGAAACCATTCTTCATTCGTTACCCGCCGATCTCCGAAGAGATATCCAACGACATCTCTGTCTCGACCTTGTTCGTCGTGTAAGTGTATTCACCACTCAAACAAAAACACATTTCATCAGCTTCTTCTTGCAAGAACTAGAGTTGGACTAATAATCGTTCTTGCGATGATCTTTTCAGGTACCGCTGTTTGCGCAAATGGATGATCAGTTGCTAGATGCGATATGCGAACGGTTAGTGTCATCTCTAAGCACACAAGGGAACTACATTGTGCGTGAAGGTGATCCAGTGACGGAAATGCTCTTCATCATCCGTGGGAAACTCGATAGCTCGACGACTAATGGAGGCAGGACCGGTTTCTTCAACTCGATCACTCTCAGACCAGGAGAATTCTGTGGAGAAGAGCTTCTTGCTTGGGCATTGCTTCCAAAATCAAAAGTAAACTTACCATCCTCAACGAGAACGGTGAGAGCCTTGGAAGAAGTTGAAGCCTTTGCTTTACAAGCAGAGGACCTCAAGTTTGTGGCTAACCAATTCAGGCGTTTGCATAGCAAGAAGCTGCAACACACGTTCCGTTACTACTCTCACCAATGGAGAACTTGGGCTGCTTGTTTCGTACAAGTCGCTTGGAGACGGTATAAGAGTAGAATGTTGGCCAAGAGTCTTAGCTTGGCTGAGTCATTCTCTTCTTACGAAGAAGAAGAGGCTGTGGCGGTTGCTGCAACCGAGGAGTTGAGTCATTTAGGACAGACGCAGAACGCTCTAACTCGTCATCATAGTTCTAAAATCGGGAAACCGCATTTCGCTGCAACGGTACTTGCTTCGAGGTTTGCTAAGAACACGAGGAGGACGGCTCATAAGTTGAAAGATGTTGAGTTACCTATGCTTCCTAAACCGGATGAGCCGGATTTCTCGGTGGATGCAGATTAACATGTTTTTGATATAATCATCTCTTTTAAGTTAGAAATCAAAAACTTTGCTGCTTGATGTTCATTTCAAAAATGTTCAGCAGTTTGTATAAACAAAGACTATACACAATCTGACTACTTTTATTCAGATTCCAGATTTTTTTGTTATATCTTGTGTATAAATTATATTTGGATCAGACAAGATCATCACTAGCTTTCATCTTAGAATCATAATCAACGTGATCAGTTTCATTTGGTCCCATTAATTTTTTCACATTATTGAATCGATGCCATTATTGAGAGATTCAGACATCTTTGTGTTTCTTCTTATTTCTGCCGACAACTTTCTCTCCACATCTTGACAAACTCAGATGAGTTCAAGTTCAGACAAAAGTATGTTTATATCTATACTTGTTTTAGTAAAACATAGAAGAGCTTTAAAGAAAAAAACAGAGAAGAGCTTTAAAGACAAAAAAAAACTTTTTAATCAAGACATTAAGCAACAAGTTCCTGAATTTTGTAGATACTACTATATACAGAGAGAGAGAGAGAGATGTATAAATGTGGCTTAAACGCTAACCTAACAAGGATTAATCACGATGGAGAGATATAACCAAATTAAAAATCAATAAATATCCTACAAACTATGGCTCCAACATTAGGGAATAGGAGAAAGAAACTCACAGAGTTTTAACTGAATCTTGAACCATTATTATCTGCAGCTCTGAAGCTTCTTCTCTTCTTCTTTCTCAAGTCATCTGTTCGCCAATGAGATCGAGACCCACAAGAAGAAAGGTGAGACCTTGGAACAACAGGAAGTAGAAATGCACTCCCTGAGAAGCCAAGAGGCTCCTAACTGCTGCGGTGAGCAGAAGAAAAGCCAGCGCGAGCTCTTTGTGGAATATCTTATTGGTTTTCTTCACGGGAACCGGTTGTTTCTTCTTCTGTTCCTCGAGTTGGTTTATCTCCAAGAGCTCGCTTTCTGAAACTCCTCTGAGCATCTGGCTTGGTGGCATCTTCTTGGATTCTTCTTTATCGGTGAGACCCAAAAGATCAGACTCCGATGATCTTCCTGCTTTCTTCGTTACAATCCATTCGTAAGAGCTACCGAGCTGGAACAATCCAGATACCATCGCGTTGAACTTGGTGACCGACATTGTGTTCTCAAACAAGAGGTAAGGAACAATGAAAGGGAATGACTTTGGAGCAGGAAGGATGTTGAGTAGTGACATGAATATCGGTACATAGCAGATGACCCAAACAGGAAGCTCGGCTTCTGGAACGAACATTGTGATGGGAAGGATTACGCAGAACAATGTGAAGGAGTAGAAAGGAAGTATGAGTTTCCTTAGAAGGAAGAACAGAAGTATCAGGTTTGCTTTCTTCCACATTGCAATCTACAACAAGAGAACACATAACCATTAAATCACTGAAATGATCAGATTACATTACAAAACCATAAGCTCTTGTATATACCTTAGAGGTCAAGATTGCTCGAAGACACAAGCGAAACAGCTGCATAGGTCCCGAGTGCCATCGATGTTGCTGCTTCTTGTATGCTTCATATGACTCAGGAACTTCACAAAGAACCTAAGAGATTGTTTTTTTCACTTCAGTCATGGCTCTTAATGAAACTGTGACAAGAACACAGAGATATATAATAGTACCTTGACATCGTTTAAATATATGAATTTCCAACCATGGAGATGAGCCCGAACAGCTATGTCCATATCCTCGACGGTTGTCCTTTCAAGCCAACCTCCAGATTCCTCAAGGGCTTTGATTCTCCATACTCCAGCAGTTCCATTGAAACCAAAGAAATTCAAGAACACACCATTAACTTGCTGCTCAACCTCGAAATGAAAACACAGGTTGATGTTTTGGAGACGGGTCAACAAGTTCTCGTCTTTGTTCACAAACGCCCACCTAGCCTGAACCAGACCTAACTCAGGCTTCCCCTGAAACAACATTGGCATTTACAAGTTAGAAGCTTCACCAAAAAATGGTTTTTGTCTCATAATAAAATAAACCAAACAGATTTACTAATTCAACTTCTACACAGACCTTGAAATGCGGAACGGTTAGCTTAAGGAAATCCGAGTTAGGTTGGAAATCCGCATCGAAAATCGCAACAAACTCGTAAGCTTCAACGTAATCACAGCTCATTGCGGATTTGAGGTTACCGGCTTTGTAACCAGTTCTAACCAAACGATGCCTGTAAATTATGTTGACACCCTTTTGGCTCCATTTAGTAACCTCAGCTCTAATTAACTGCTGGATGCTTTCATCATCCGAATCGTCTAGAACCTGAATCAGCATTCGATCTTTTGGCCAGTCAAGCTGACACACAGCAGATATAGACTGTTCATATACCTGAAACAAAAATACACAAAAGTAACAACATTGATCTAAATTCAGCACATAACCAATGTAAAAAGGTCAAGAAAACAAGAGATAGATTGATACTTTGTTCTCCATACCTCTCTCTCATTGCACATTGGTATCTGAACAAGAACCATTGGATACTCAGATCCTGATCCTTCAACGTCATCATTTCGAAAAGGCTCTTCATCGATTCTCGGCTTAATCTTTTTAAACTTGATCCAAAAACAGCCTAAGCAAAGAATCAAACGATCTACAGACTGTACAAGGAACAGCACAATGCAAAACTTGGAGAGAGCTTTGATTGGAGGAGCGATATAATCAGCTCGTAAGCTCAACCAACCAACATAGAGCAGATGAAACAAGCTCTGGATCTCAAATTTGCTTGTAGGGATGTGAAGACTAGGGTTCTTGAAGTAATGCCATCCTCTGTAATAAGCAACTAACTCAAACCCAAGGATCACCAATGAAGCAGCTAAGAAGAGCTTAATGGCTGAGAAAAGCCATCTGTCTCTGCCAAGTCTCTCGGAACCAAGTGGGTGAGAGAAACTGAGCCGTCTCTTGACCGAACCAAGGAGAGACCAGAACACTGTAGCTAGCCAAGTGAGACACCCAACGGCTTTGTGAGCTCTAAGAAGCAAAACCCAAGTCACTTGCTTAGCGTTCTTGCCTCTACTCTTCTCCATTGGTCTAAACGCACCGTCTGGTTCCTCTACTTCAACTATTGAGTAGTTTGGATTCTCCATTGTCACCACAACTGGTGTACCTCTCCTCGCTTCCTTCGCCCACAAATCTGAAAAATCAAACCTTGGAGCCATTTTTTGCTTCTCCCCCAAAAGAAGTAGAGATTTCAAAAAGGGACAAATCAGCAGAAAAAGAAGTTGAATCTCTTGATGAGAGTTGAAAGTTAAGAAATTCCTGAAGACCCAAATCTCGAAATTGAAGATTAAGCAAAACCCATCTCTGGGAAACCGAAATGGAGTAGCTTTGAGTGAGTAATCTCTGAGGTAAGGAACAAAAAAAATTGAAAGAAGTTTGAACAACCCAGATCCAAGAACCCGGATATCTAAAGACCCATTTTTGAAAAACAGACAAAGAAGCAGCAACAGCTCAAAGGGGTCATTTACAGTGACCTCCAAGAGAGTGAAGAGTGAAGACAATGAGTGATTTTGGCAAGAGAGAGAAGAGAGAGGAGAGAGGAGAGAGAGGTAGAGATTGATACTTGGCAATGGGAGAAAGAGAGAGAAGCAGAAGAAAGGTTTCTAAGGCCCCTTCCACTTTCATGTGAATGTTTCCTCTTCAGCTACCCTCAATGATGGTTTCAAGATGCAAATTCATCTCCTTTAAAAAAAAAAAAAAAATTGGGATTTTTAACATCTCATGATCATGAATCCTCATAGAAAAGCATTTTAAAAACAAATAATATGCATATTTTTTTATTAAGAAAAGCTAGAAAAGAGGAAAAATCATGGATAGACAAATTCAAATTGTAGTGAACAGCTGAATATAATGATGAGATGGTAATAAAAAACGGTACAAGTTTTAACAAATAATCTCCATATTTTTACAGAGAACATTAACGATTTTAAATAGAAAATGGAAAAGTTATATAGTAAAAAATGTAAATCAACATATATGTTTACAAATTTAGATTTTGTGAATCTAAATATTTTTAAATGATACTTAAAAATAAAATAATTGAAGTATGTCAATTAAAAAATATATATATTTATACATCTGATTTTATTAACTTTATATTAAAAAAAATATCTGCATATTTTTTTCTTAAATTGATAAATGAATGAAAATGGTGAATTTTTTTGGCATCAAATAAGTGAAATAGATTGCTTCCATTTCCATGCAACAAATATGAAACATAGGGGATTACAAAGAAGACAGTAAAACCATGATCGTTGACTTAGTTAGACCAAAAGATCAAAGTTAACTGAACTAGGAAATATAAACAATTTGATATTTGTCTCATTTTAGAACTTTTGCTGTGGAGTTGTCCATTGTAACTTTGTGTATTACAACAGATAGTTATCATATTTTATCAATTAATCTTTTTAATGATGATGTGTAGTTGGACAAAAAAAAAAGATAATAAATTGATTATTGACATTTGAAAAAAAACCTAAGCTTCTAAGATTAGACATTCTGAAAGATTCTTTCGTAATCAGCAGTCGATTGAAAAACATCAGCTATCTCCCGATCACCAGCAACAGTCTAGAAACCCGAACTTACACTCAAACAAAAGTACAAAAAAACTGTTTCTATATCTTTTGTGAAAAAAACAAATCTATTTAATTTTGTTAATTCATAGTCCTTTTAGAATTTAGAATCAAATTGTTCAGTGATAAAAAAAAACGTTTTCAGCCATTTGTAGCTCATTTTTCTTTCCACTAGCATCAATCTAACAAAACATCCACTGATTTAGTATCTTCCTCTACCTACATTAACGTTGAAGCCGTGTTAATAAATAAAAAACGAACGCCATAATAAAAAGAAAACGAAAAAGACAAAACAAAGGCAACTTTTATACTGTCTTTAATTTCTAAAGCTGACCTTGTCGGCAACTTCTTTTAAACCGCTACTTTCGGTTAGAGCAAGAAAGAACTACCATTGTTCTTGCTCTTAGGGTTGCCAATATATCAGTCTCGTTTAGCCTTATTACCAAAAAAAATCCGGATTATGATTATCTAACAAGAAAGATTTGTTGTATTCTTACTTACCTACCTTTTACTAAATCCAGATGAATTATGAAATATTGATAATTGGTTCTATAATTAACTATACAAATGATAATAAATGAGATAAGCAAAGAGAAATTGACTAACGCTTTTGCACTTCCCATTATGGTAAAACTAAATGTGGAGAAACACATTGAGAAACTGATTCCATTCCAAACCAAGCTAAAGCCTAATTTGGTGTTCAATTTAGATTACTACTGTGACCAAAATACTAAAAACAGAAAACGAATTGAAACAAAACACATCAAGTCCAGGGGGATGCATAGTGATTAAAAAAAAAAAAAAAACCTCAAAAACCAAAAATTTAAGTTTGGTTTCTGTATATTCCAAACCAAAATAAACACAAAAAAATTGTCACAGTGTTCATCCATTAATCTTTCTTGCAATGAGAGTACTGGGTTCAATGGTAAAAATCTATTTTTAACAGAAAAATTAACATCAAAAGAATAACTTAACTACGTACTTCCGGATCCTGAAGTTTCTATCTCATGTAACTAAGTACCAATCTTGGGAATTCACCACTAAGAACCCTAAGATTTCTTCTAAATATGGAAATTCCAGGATCCCCCAATTTTCTATAAATATCCTTTAGACACCAGAAGTTGCAGCAGCGTCTAAAGTAATTTTGCCAGCATTATTGTTAAGTTAGAAGCTCCCTTGTCGATTTTCAAGAGCCATGAAAAATGTTGTGATTACCCCCACCAGCCTTTTGGATTCATTGAGCTTCATCGTCCATCATCTCGGTGTCTGAATCTTCTTCCTCTGAGGATTTGGACTCTGTAGCAGCAGATGGAGATGAAGTAGTAATGTCCGAACAACTAGAAGAATCAACAGCCGGATCTTCAACCGCAGGATCTTCTTTCCCATTTGCTTCTTCCTCTTGATGATCTGTTCCAGACTCATGTTCCATGTCAATAGAAGGGTTTGACTCTGAATCTACTGTATCAATCCTTTCGTCAACCTCCTTTACTTTTTCGGAGACAGTTACGGGTGATGATGATGATTCTTTTTTGCATTCAAGGTCTTCTGAATGTGAGATTATGCCGTTACACAGCAAGGAGGACACACTGGTTTCATTTGCTCCCACCCCGGAACTCTCAACAGAGCCATTTTGGCTAGATTCTGTGTTCAATGTATCTGTTTTCTTCTCATCTTGAGCTTCTTCGGATCTAAGACTTGATGGTCTAGTCTGAACCCTGCACCAACCAACATCAGAAAATCATAAACTGTTATAGCTAGTTCTCTTAACACAAGATTCCTTGTCCTAGCAAATTCACAAACTCGGCAAAAAGGATAGATATTCTTCTTTGTCAACAAAAAAAAAATAACAAGTAAAAGGCTCACCTGGTGTAGAGGAGCATGTATGCTCGTTGAGAAAGGACATCTTCTAGTTCTACTTTTTCCACCTGCGAGTATTTTGAGACAGGATTAGAAAATCTCTGAAAATCCCAAAGAACCTTTAACTATAAGCCTAAAAGATAAAAAAAAAAAACAACAAGAGTTGATCAAAGATGATTCTTACCTCAGAATCGTCTATTCTATACCAGTTTCCACGGAAGTCCTTAACGTAGCATATGTAATGGCCGAAAAATGAGGCATTCAACATATCTAAATGGACAATCACAGCGTAGAGTTTGTATACATCTGATCCTTCTCCTCCACTGCTCATGTAAGGGCCAAGATCAAATGTCTCGGGAAAACTAATTCTTTTGTTCAGTTTACCGAATCTTCCACCCTGTACATAGTTTTAGAATTTATTAGGCAACCGATGTCAGAGGAATAGGCAGATGCAAAGAGACTAACTGAGAGCAAAAGTGGGTGGGAATGGAGCTAAAACCTGGAATCTTTTTAAGGCAATTGTAAGAATATTTGGAGCACAACGAATTGAAAGGCGCTTACATGCCTTCACATAGTCATTACATCTGGAAAAGAGAGCATAAACTATGAGAAACACAGTCCAATGAGCATATCAACTTAAGGCTTCAGAAGGAATATAATAAATACCTATCACATTTGTAAAGGTTATCTCCCTGAAGCCACTCTTTAGCTGTGAACTGATCGAGACATTCCTCCAATGATACCGCATCCCCGTGGATCTCAACGGTTAAATCCATCATATTTTCATATTGATCAGAAACATTACTGCAAACAGTGCACTGGACCTGCAAAAGTTAAATAAAAAACGCAGCTAATGAGAGGCAAAATTACATAAAGAGAGAGGACGATAATCAGGATGAACATCACAAATTAGACAGCTAAAATTACTAAAATGACTAAAATATATTTAGTAATTGAGATCATCAAACTCGAAAGGAAAAAAATTGGTAATTGAGATCATAACTACACGCAGACCAGAGTAATCAGAGTCCTAAGATATGGAAACAAGTCTTCCATTTGCTCACATTACAAGCTCTTAAGAGTAGGTGATAAGAAAGATCCAATCTGTCTCGAACTTATTATAATCCAATCCTATAGTAGATTAACCTGTTTTGAACGATCCAATCCAGTCCCTAGCCTAGGCTAACCTATTTTAAACTTATTACCTAGTGGCTCGACAATCCAATCCTAAGACTAACACTATCATGTCTTATCGACACACTTTCCATCATTGTTGTATTAAACCTAACTATACATCACTGTATTATGAAAACTTGCAAACACAGCGCAAGACCTGGTACCGGGATTAGGAAACATCACCTGTGACTGAAGGAGACCGCCAAAAATATACTGAATAAGTGTTGTTTCTTGGGCGCGAGGAGGCACCACTTTTTCTCCACCAAATTCATCGAGGCAAACAGATTGCATCATGTCAATTACAAACCTAAAATCACATGGATTTTGAAAGCATTAGCTGACAGATTGACAGAAACTCCACCCGCTAGGCTTACAACACCAACGAGTAACAATTACTGACCTCATCAACTCATGAGCATCTTCCTGTCTCCCATACCCGAGATTTCCACCAATGTTAGGCAACCGCGAAATAATGTTCATTGGCGAAAAAGGAAACCGGCTTTGGTTTGCTCTGTCGAGATGAGTTTCGAACTCACAGAAGAAGCACCAATCATTGCGCCTACCTGTCAAACAAAACACAGAAGCAAAGTTGAAGCCAAGCGCACACAGAAATTCCAATTGAAGGAGTTGTGAAGCATTAAATTCCGCCTCGAATAAAAAGTTTACATTCTCTCTTGTGGCCTCTCTCCAGAAGGTATGCAACAAGAGGGCGTGTCCAGGAAAGGCATTGTAGAACCACATTAGCAAAACAACTGAAACCAGATTGACATAAGGAAAATCAGACTGAAGTAAACGAAGCAAAAAAATTGCTTTAAAGCTAGACTAGAAACCAGATGAACAAAAACCTGTTTCCGCAATTGATGAGCCCGCAAGGAGCCAATATAGGTTTGTTGTCCCAGTAAAAATACTTGACAAAAGTCTCGTATGGGAAAAGAACCTGCAGAAGATACAAACAGAATCAATCAGACTTTGCACAATCAAAAAAACTATCAAGAAGAGTGTCAACATCAGATGACTAAAAGAAGACACATTACATCTCCTGGCTTGAGGATAGCCTTGCTTTGGCTTAGCTGAGGAACCAATGCGATCTTAGAAGCAGACCTATTCCCAAACAGAGAAGCTTTGCAATCGAGATCATCTCTTCTAACCGGCGACGAGTCAATAACCCGAAACACCTTGCATTTTAGCTTATGTCCCGATTTCCAATCTGACGTTTGGCAATCCGCAGAGCTAGTAGCCAAAAAGGAAACGAGTTCAAGAACAGATGCACTAAAATCCTAAATATCAAAACTTTCAAAAGCAAAATAAAAAAATTGTTTTGTAGAAACATTATAAAACTTGACAGAACTTAATTATCCGCCAATTCAAAACAAGCATTGATAATCTAGAGGATGACTTGTAAGGTTAAAATTCCTAAATATCAAAACTTTGAAATGCAAGATTGTTCAGTGGAAGCACGAGCTAAAACAACTAGTAACGACCACGTTCCAATACTATCTCAAGCTACGTCTAAACCAAATCCAGAAACCCTAATTCGGAGAAATTAGGAATCTTCTTTCTCGAAAGAGAAGGAGGCGATTACCAGTATCGAACGGATTTGCAGCGAGAGCACTTCTTGGTGGAGAGCTTCCCACAGACAGCGCATAAGGCCGTGTCGGGAACCATGAAATCTCGGCGGTGGTCGCTGTCGAAACAACCGGAGCCGCCGACCTCGAAGTACTTAGCCGCCGTTCGTTTGACAAAGAAGAGGAGACCGATGGAGAGGAAGAAGAGCGTCAAAACAAGCTGCGTGAAGAAATTGAGATCCACCGGCAATCCAACTTCATGCATCTAATAATTCCTCGAACATCGATCTCGAAGCTAATTTCGCTTCTCTCTTCTTCTTCTCCTTCGTCTTTCTCAGATTCGATTCGGAGATGCCGAGAATCTCCTCTGCTTTTCCTTTTTTCTTCGTTCGTGCTTTTAGATCTTTTTATTATTACAGTCACGTGAGAGGGACTTTACCTTAATATAAAACTTTCCTTTTTCTTTAGTTTGGTTTAAAATTTTGTTAGTTTAAAATTAGTAGCAACCAAAACTATTTTATAATATTTTTTTTCATGATAAAAAAAGGTAAATTTCATTGATAACTAGACACATACCATTTTGTAGTTCAACTTCAAGATGGTATTAGGTATATAAAAGTTTAATAAATTTAAAATATGAATCTTATAGACAAATTATGAATACAAAAAAAAATATAAATAAAGAACCGGAAATTAATCAAATGGTTAGGTTTCACTCCTCGTTTAGAATTAGACAAATGAGAATCTTATACCTAAAACCATAAGGTAAGTAACAAAAGCAATAGATGTCTCAAAGTCAAAACCACAAGGCTTATTATGGCTTTAACACACAACCCGGAAAGCCAAAGCCGGAGATTTAGAGTCGAGGAACTGCACACTGCTCTTTCTTGAGGCTCTCCAACAACCTTTGATGTACTTATGGAAGAAGGAGGTTTCGCCTGTACGATTGGTGAACAAAACCGAGTTCCCGCTCACACCACAACCATCAGGAAGCTCCTTGACCGAGCATGCGACCATTGTCAAGTGTCCAACAAACAACACTCGGTCTCCCAGATCAGTGACCTCGACCCATCTACCAGCCTCCTCATCTAGCCTACTCACTTTAAACGTTATTCGAACAACGTGGTCGAAGGTTTCCTCGACCAGGAAGAGCTCATCGTCATTGCCGGATGGAACAAGATAGTTTATCGGGTCCTTCGAGGGCCTTAGGGGAGTCACTCTCAGCGAATGAGGATCGATAACGAAAACGTCCCGTTTATGAAAGGCTGCGTAAAACTTGCCTCTAAAAGAGACTACATCCGGGGATGCGTACTCCGGGATGTTCTCAAGCCGCTTCCATCTCCTCTCACAGCTTGTTAACACCAACAGAGTTTTTAAGTAGCTGAGAAGCACGACGAATTCTCCTCCTCCTCCCAGCGGGAGAACAGCCACGCCTCTGTTAGTAGTTCTCGACCCTTCGGGATTCCAGCAAATCATTTGGCACTGATGGCCTATAGAGAAGATCTGGCAGCCAAGCATGTTCATCAAGGTTGGATCAGATCCTTTGATCTCCTCCAGTTTCACTGAGCACTGAAGAGGAGACGGAAGCTCCATACGATCCCCTGGCTTATCTTGGTGTATCCCTCCCAAGAAATACTTAGAAGCCGACGCAGGAACAGGAGCTCGGACTCTAAAGAGGAACAGAGGAACCTTCTCGAGCCTGCACAAGCCAACCTTTTCAACAGGAAACGTGGGAAGAGAATAGGTTGAGCGTAGTAGGCAAGCAGGAAAGACAAATGCGGATCGCCACGAACGGCAAACGGAGCGAGCGTGGACCACATCGAAACAGTTCTCCACTTTCTCGGCGATGACGTGAAGCAGCTCATCAGGGAGCTGAGTCCAATCTGAAATCGTCGACAATGTCTTCTTTTTTCTCGCAGGTTCTTCTGCCATGTTTTTTTTTCTGATTTGCTGCGATTTCGAAATCAGAAAGACTAATTAAGCTTCTAGGGTTTATGAAATCCGTAAACAAACATCAACAGACAAAGACTACTAATCCCATAACATTCCCGAACTGACTTCGCTAGAATTTTCTGCATGCATCAACACAGACTACAATAACAACATTTCCTAAAGGAACATCGAAAACAAACGCTCAGAACCCTAAATCAAATCCAATTCCAGAACCAAAACCCTAAATTCGCCCAGAGAACACAAGATTGTAAACGATTTCTCCCAAAGGTGACAATTTTGCAGGATTAATCTAGAACCCTGTTTACGGAAATGAGAACCCACAAAGGTTTCTCAAAGAACACAAGCATAATTGTACTACAATCATTGTAAGGAGAATGGAAAAAAAAATTGTACCTTTCGATTTCAAGGAATTGCGTTTCGAAGTTTAGGCCCGACGGAGATGGCGACTCAAGCAATACCACTGTGAGCTTCGATTTCAATGATGTGAGGAGCTCAATACATGTCGTAATCGAAAGACTGATGACGAAATCGAGGATTTGAGACGAAATGATTCGACTATTATATGTCCATTTCAGCGAGAGATTTTGAGTGTAAGAAAAAACGATTTACAAACAACGACGTCGTTTTCAGAAAACAAGAAACGATGTCGTTTTCGATAAAATAAGAAACGACGTCGTTCCGTATAGCATCGCCGCCATAGGTTTGGTTTCATCCGGTTTGATTTCGAATTACGTTCATGATTACCATTAAAAGTTACATTTTTGACCAAATTAAAGTCCAAAGCATTCACAAATCTCACACACCATACGGTCCACAACCTCACTCGGATCCTACAACATCTTAAGATAACATACGAGCTAAGCCAACCATTGTTAAATTTGTCTTTGGCACTAACACAAGCTAAAACATTAAACTCAGAAACATTTTCACACTTGGTTGTTCTATGGCTTCACCGTGGAGCAGAACTTAAGGACACAGCTTGTGTCTCCTTCCCAAATCAGCTTCAACATTACCGATTCACCAGTCTTCACACAGTTAGCGTTGAAGAACTCTTTCCAGCCTCTTCTCATTTTTATTCTTCTACCTTCAGAACTAAGTTGCGTAGACCACTTCACACCGTGTTTATCCAACAGACTCATTTTAGTCTCCACAGTAATGCCATGTATCCTTGTGAAGGGTACCGGAAGAAACTGCAACAAAAGATTCAGAAGAAAAATGATCCCAAAACTCAATAGAATGTTAGAAAGACAATGGCTTTTTGAGTGATGAAACTAACCAGGAAAGCTCGTTCGAAGTTATAAGAACTATGTGTTAATGTCACGAATCGGTTTTGGTATGGTGAGGGTGAGGCTTTCCAATATGATCTAGGCTTCTTAGGCCATTTCTCATCTTGGTTGCCCTCTTCTTCGCTGTCGGAATCCGTGGAAAGAGACACTATTTCATCAGCTTCTGAGCACTCTTCTTCTTCGGATTCTGTAGCCTTAAGTAGAACCAGAGTTCCTCCTCTTTTGATCAGTTTGAAAGTGAATAAATCTCCAGCTTTAATCCCATTGGCACTACAGAAACTTCTCCACCCTCGTTTGATGTAAGTCCTTCTTCCACATTGCTCTCGTTTTAAAGCTAAAGTCCATGATGTACCCTTTTCATTCATCAGAACAATCTTTCCACATCTTGTGTCTAGACCATTTGCCCTCACAAAACTCATTGGAAGATACTGTAAATTCATTACAATACAACATGATTTTGATCAAACTCAGATCAAAGATTTCATAACAGCAACAACGAAGGAAACTCAAAGAAAATCTATCCATTGTCTAGCAAAACGATACGATTCGATAGAAAGGGGAACAAAATCTCTTTCAAGAACACAAAAAAGGGATTTAAGAAAGAAGGAAAACAAATAGTGCTTATGCCACTGATTTCTTAGACTTGGCTGCCAACTACTTAAGCACTATTTGTTCAAATTAAGAGTAGTAATACCATTGAGTCGTCGCGTAGGGAGGAAGGAGAGACATTAGCTACAAAACAAGAAGAAGAAGACTCTGGTTCTGTTTTTGGATTCTTCTTCTTTCGAATCTTATCTGAAAAATAAAAAAAGAAGAAAAATCAATCTTACATGTAAATAGTTAAACTGATTCTCTCTACTTACTACTAAATACTAATCCATATTCCTAAATCAGATTCAAAAATTACAGTTTAAACCTTGTTACTTGAGCATATTTCTTAAAGAGACAGAACACAAACTCACCGTGGTTGTTCTTGTCGTCCCAAAAACAAGAAGAAGACTCTGCTTCTCTTTTTGGATTCTTCTTCTTTGGAATCTTATCTGAAAGAAAGAAGGAAGAAAAAAATCGATCACACAGGTACATAGTTAAAACTTATTCTCTCTACTTACTAATCCATATTTCAAAATCAGCATCAAAATTACTTGAGCTAAAGAGACAGAACACAAACTCACCGAGCTTGTTCTCGTCGTCCACACACGATTCATACTGAATCTCGCAGCAGCTTGGTCCAATGAGTGTGACGTGGAAAGACATGTCTTTCTCTTGTCTGAAAATGACAATGTCGCCGATTCGAAGATCGTGTGCGAGAGCAAACTCTTTCCAACCATCAGTGAGTCTCCGACCATCTTCTTCTATCTTCACTTTCCAGGTTATCTTCGACGCATCTGATCTCAGCTTCGCCGTAGTCTTCTGGTCACATCTTCCTTCTATGCACTTTGAGAAGAAAGCCACAGGAATGGTCTGAAGCAACAACATTCAAATACCAAATTAGAGAGAGACGGAGACATTTATAGAAAAATGGGAGAAAGAAAGAGCGAGAGAGAGAGAGAGAGAGTACCAAGTGGTTGTGGAAATCGGGAAGAAGAGGCTGGACGAAATGTTTCTTGGCCATTCTCAGAATCTTCAGAAGCCCTAAATCTCCCAAAGTCTACACTGCGTAACAATCTACTGTTTAGATCCGATCTGGAATTGAGACTACAAGAAGATGATTTTGCCCAACAAATGTTGACAACAGAGAAATCGAATCCCAATTCCCAGAATTCGATAAGAAATAGATTAGAATTTCGAAAACCCCTAAAATCACAGATATCGTCGTCTCCGTTTTCTCTGTTGTTAAAACGAAACCATGGCTGCAACTGGTTGTGTCGTAAAAGAACAAGAGAAAAAATAATTTTATGTTCAACTAGCTTTTTCTAACTTTGTTTCTCTCGTATTTTGTAAAGTACATTTTTTGGAGAAATAAAGCTTATTTTCTTCTAATTTAGTGAAGGAATCCAAATGAATAGATAGTTCTTCTCAATTTTATTCCTCTAAAGTGTCAACCAGCAGCCCATCTGTTGAATCTCGTTCTGGTTCAAGCTCCCACATGTCGTCACTTCAACTGTGGAAGAGCTTCTGTCTGAAAGGGAGGATTCCATTCACACAAGTGACGACTAAGCGGGAGTCACGTGCAACACACGAGGTTCGTTTAGATCATTTTTAACATCATCTTTGTGTTCAAACTTCAAACCATTGTAACTCCATGGAAAGAAGAAGATTCTTGAAATTCATTACAATAACAAAATAAATGTCTCAGGTACTGAAATTAAGATTTCACAGATTAGAGCCGTCGACGCGGAGAGCCACTATAGGAGAAGTGCTGAGGATCGTCATCCAACGATTGAGATCATCTTGTGGCCTTGCTGTATGTACTGATCCAAATTTATAGAAGTAAGTTACATTGCCTGGCATATGAGTGATCAAGATCGAGTTCCCACTCACACCATAACCATCAGGAAGCTCCATAGCCGAGCAAGAGACGTTTCCGAGGTCTCCAATAAACAACACACGGTCTCCCAAATCGCTGACCTCGACCCATTCACCAGCTTCCTCATCTAGCCTACACACTCTACATGCTAACCGACTGAGATCGAATATACTAGGGAGGATTACCTCAACCAGGAAAAGCTCATCATCACCAGACGGAACAAGATACTTCCATGAGTTCACAGGTGGAGATGGCATCAGGGGAGTCTCTTCCAGCGAATAAGGATCGATAACAAAAAGATCCATGTCGAGAAAGATTGCGTAGAATCTGCCTCTAAACGCGACTAAACTATGGCATGAAACCTCTGAGATCTTCTTAAGCCGCGTCCACCTCATTTCAGCACTTCTTAACACCAACACAAGTCTAGTGTAGTTGAGAAGCACGACGAACTCTCTTCCTCCTCCTTGGTCGATTAGCGGAAGAAAAGCCACGCCTCTGTAATCTTTAGGAACAGAACCGATGATCATTCTGTACTGATGGCCCAGAGGGAAGATCTGGCAGTCGAGTATGTTCATCAAGGTTGGATCAGATCCTGTCATCTTCATTTTCACTGAGCATTGAAGGGGAGATGGAAGCTCCTCCATATGATCCTCCGACTCATCTCGGCCTACCCGTCCCAAGAAATGCTGAGCTCCGGTTTTAAAAAGGAACAACGGGATCTTCTTGAGGGTGCAAAAACCTTTGCTTTCGCTAGGAAAATCGGCAAACGTGGGAAGAGAGTAACTTGTGGGGTAATAGGAAAGAAGGAAAGGGGAAGGTGGATCGCCACAGGCTGCAAACAGACCGAACGACATCGAAACAGTCCTCCAGCTTCATCGAGATGGTGTGCAGTAGCTCATCAGGGAGAAGAGACCAGTCTGGCATGGGGAACGTGCGCTCTTTAGGTTGTGACATTTTTTTGCTGATAGGATATAGTCTTGAAACCTAAACAGTTTTGCAATGAAATGGTGTTTAGGATATGACTGAAACATGAAAGAGATAAAGATTAATCGCATAAGAAGAGATTAAATCTGATTTGCCAACAAATATTAAAAACTGAGAATCAAATTTCTAGCAAACATGACCAGAGAAGATTGATCGCATAAACAAAAACTGATCCTAATTGAAACTACAAGAGAATTATTTGCCAAGAAATATTGAAAACATAGAATCGAATCGAATCCAATTCCATAATTCGATAAGGAAAAGTATTTTTCAATTTCGTACCAAACAGGGGAGAAAGAGTCCTTGCCCAAACCCTTGAGCTAGTAGTTTAGAACCCTAAAATCACAGAGAAGAGAAATGTAAAAACCGTCTATGATGTTCAAGCTCCAAGTCATTTATAGGTGTGGGTAAGCTTCTGACTGAAATGGAGGGTTCCATTTACTTGTGACTGTGCCGAACTGACGTGCAACTCACGAGCTTCGTTTAAATCAAATCAAACAAGTAAAAGCCACCAATACCATCATCTCTATACAACCTGCCTTCGAATTACGTTCATGATTAAAAAAGCTACCATCAAAGTTAAAATTTTTGACTAGAACTTAGGTCTAAAAGTTGATGCCAAGGCCGGTTTGAGATTTCTTGCGACCTTTATCTCAATGCCTTTAGTATTTTCTTTTGTGTGTCTCTTTGGTTGTTTTTGTCAGATGTTGAGATTTCTTGAAATCAAAGTGTTCCCAACTAAAGTTGATTTTAACATTCGCAAATCCCACACTCGGATCCTACAACATACTTAAAAATATATAACAAACTACAATAAACTACTGGACCTTTTGAGTTAACCCAACCATTGTTAAATCTTATACACACACACACAAAAAAAGCCAAACAACTTGGGCACTTACAAAAGCTAAAACATGATACTCGGATACAGATTCATTAGGTCTCTTGCTTGACCTTACAGCAGAACTTAAGGAAACAACTTGTGTCTCCTTCCCAAATCAGCTTGAACATGATCGATTCACCCACCTTCACACACTTAGCTTTAAAGAACTCTTTCCAACCTCCTACCAATCTTATTCTATCACCACTTTTATCAGACCGCAGATCCGTAGACCACTTCACACCGTTTTTATCCAACAGAGTCATTTTAGTTTCCTCATTGATGCCATGCATCCTCGTGAAGGGCATCGGAAGAAACTGCAACAAAGATTCTCAAATAAACGGATTCAAGACTCGATAGAATGTAAGAAAGACAAATGGCTTGGAGTGATGAAACTAACCAGTATAGACTTTATGAGGTTGAAAGGTCTAAGAGTTAATGTCACAAATCGGTTTTGAGGTTGTGAAGACGAAGCTTTCCATCTCGATATACGCTTCTTGAAGCTTTTCTCATCTTGGTTGCTCTCTTCATCGCTTTCTGGTTCTGTGGAAGGAGAGTCTGTTCCATCACCTTCGGACTTTGTGGTGNTATTGAAAACATAGAATCGAATCGAATCCAATTCCATAATTCGATAAGGAAAAGTATTTTTCAATTTCGTACCAAACAGGGGAGAAAGAGTCCTTGCCCAAACCCTTGAGCTAGTAGTTTAGAACCCTAAAATCACAGAGAAGAGAAATGTAAAAACCGTCTATGATGTTCAAGCTCCAAGTCATTTATAGGTGTGGGTAAGCTTCTGACTGAAATGGAGGGTTCCATTTACTTGTGACTGTGCCGAACTGACGTGCAACTCACGAGCTTCGTTTAAATCAAATCAAACAAGTAAAAGCCACCAATACCATCATCTCTATACAACCTGCCTTCGAATTACGTTCATGATTAAAAAAGCTACCATCAAAGTTAAAATTTTTGACTAGAACTTAGGTCTAAAAGTTGATGCCAAGGCCGGTTTGAGATTTCTTGCGACCTTTATCTCAATGCCTTTAGTATTTTCTTTTGTGTGTCTCTTTGGTTGTTTTTGTCAGATGTTGAGATTTCTTGAAATCAAAGTGTTCCCAACTAGAGTTGATTTTAACATTCGGAAATCCCACACTCGGATCCTACAACATACTTACAAATATATAACAAACTACAATAAACAACTGGACCTTTTGAGTTAAGCCAACCATTGTTAAATCTTAATTATACACACACAAAAAAAAAAGCCAAACAACTTGGGCACTTACAAAAGCAAAAACATTATACTCGGATACAGATTCATTAGGTCTCTTGCTTCACCTTACAGCAGAACTTAAGGAAACAACTTGTGTCTTCTTCCCAAACAAGCTTGAACATGATCGATTCACCTACCTTCACACACTTAGCTTTGAAGAACTCTTTCCAACCTCCTACCAATCTTATTCTGTCACCACTTTTCTCAGACCGCAGATCCGTAGACCACTTCACACCGTTTTTATCCAGCAGAGTCATTTTAGTTTTCTCATTGATGCCATGCATCCTCGTGAAGGGTACAGGAAGAAACTGCAACAAAGATTACAAAAAAAAGGGCTCAAGACTCGATAGTATATAAAAAGAACAAATGGCTTGGAGTGATGAAACTAACCAGTATATACTTTTTGAGGTTGAAAGGTTTAAGAGTTAACGTCACAAATCGGTTTTGGGATGGTGAAGATGAAGCTTTCCATCTCGATATACGCTTCTTGAAGCTTTTCTCATCTTGGTTGCTCTCTTCATCGCTTTCTGGTTCTGTGGAAGGAGAGTCTGTTCCATCACCTTCTGAGCTCTCTTCTTTGCCTTCGGACTTTGTGGTGGACAAACGTAGAACCAGAGTTCCTCCTCTTTGGATCAGTTTGAAAGTGAAGAAACTTCCAGCTCTAAGTCCATTG
This sequence comes from Alliaria petiolata, assembly GCA_020283515.1. Taxonomy (NCBI): domain Eukaryota; kingdom Viridiplantae; phylum Streptophyta; class Magnoliopsida; order Brassicales; family Brassicaceae; genus Alliaria; species Alliaria petiolata. The sequence continues at coordinate 10,901,975 of JAHZTW010000003.1, read as the reverse complement.
GCACTACAGAAACTTCTCCACCCTCGTCTGATGTAAGTACTTCCACATTGCCTTTGTTTTAAAGCTAAAGTCCATGATGTACCCTTTTCATTCATCAAAACAATCTCTCCACATCTTGTGTCTAGACCATTTGCCCTCACAAAACTCATTGGGAGATTCTGAAATTCATTACAATACAATATGATTTTTTTTATCAAACTCAGATCCTAGTATAAGAGATGTTTAGGGTTTCAAATAAAGAGTAGATTACCAGTGAGTCATAACGTAGTGTCCAAGGCCCGACATTTGACACAAAACAAGAGGGATCTAGTGATGAAGACTCTGTTGCTTTTCTTGGATTCTTCTTCACTTTCTTCTTCTTTGGAATCTTCCCTGAAAGAAAGAAGAGAATAAATCTCACTGGCAAATACTCAAACTGAGTCTCTCTACTTCCACATGCATGTTCCAAAACCAGCTTGAAATTACAGTTTAAACTTTGTTAAATATCAAGTCTCTGATTTAGAGTTAGAGAGAGACAGAACACAGCTCACTAAGGCTGTTCTTGTCGTCTAAACACGGCTCATACTGAATCTCACAGCAACTTGGTCCCATGAGTGTGACGTGGAAAGCCATGTCTTTCTCTTGTCTGAAAATGACAATGTCACCGACTCGAAGATCGTGTGCGAGAGCAAACTCTTTCCAACCATCAGTGATTCTCCGGCCGTCTTCTAACTTCACTTTCCAAGTTAACTTTGACGCATCTGATCTTAGCTTCGCCGTAGTCTTCTGTTCATTTGTTCCTTGTATATACTTCAAGAAGAATGCTACAGGAATTGTCTGAAGCAACATGCAAATACAAAACCATAACCATCTCTAAATTAGTTTCACAGAGAGATTAAACAGATATAGAAGAAAGGGAGAGAGGAAAAGAGAGAAAGTACCAAGTGGCTGTGGAAGCCAGGAAGAAGAGGCTGGAAGAAATGCTTATTCGCCATGGTCAGAAGCTTCAAGAGCTCCAAATCTCTCGAACCTACACTGCAATTTACTGGAGAAAAAAATGTAATAAACCAACTTGAAGACGTTTCAGTGTCCTATTTTTTTGTGGAGCTTCTTGGTTTTGGTTGGTTTAAGTTAAATAAGTGTTCTTTAATATGGATCCTATTTATTGTAGAGCTTCTTTTCTTCCTAATGAAGTTTTAAGCTACGCCCGGATGTGTTATTTATATATTCGTTTATATAATAGTAATGTTTCTGATTATATGGATCCAAAAGCAGTTATATGTTCACCAAATTAAATAAAAAAAGCATAATAGTGTGAATTGGTTATTTTTTTATGTGAAATATTCACCATACACAAGAGTTTGTGCCTTTTTGGTTACATATATTTGAAGTTATTCATTTTCTAATTTATCATTAATTATTTTACAATGATTAAATTCAGTATAATTGTTTGCATATGTTTTTGCATATTCTTTTTTTTTCCCATAAATTCTTTGATCCACTACTTGTTCCTGTAAAGTCAAACTAAAGGGTTTGTGTAATATATCTGGTTAGTTCTTCACTGTATAAATGAAAGCGAGAATATGTCTTCAATGATAGTATTTATATGGTCGCATAATTTTACTGGCAAAACAATGGGATTGAGAAACTAAAACTGATGATTATTCGATGATATGGTCGTATAATTGATGTATTTTCCACTGACACAACCCATATATAATCAAAAGTTTACTAGTCTTTGATTAATTATAACACTATTAATACATTGATATAAAATAAATTTGTGGTTGGAAATAATATGGATCGTAATAGAAGTGAATATTTTGGTATGAGAATTAAAAAAGAGTACTTGTTTTGCCATTTATTGCTAATTTTTGTTTGACTTGCAATATTTTTGACTTATTTTTTGTTTGTTAATACAATAAAATTGCAATATCTTTGACTTAATCTTCTTATTATTTAATACAATGGTATTAAAATATATCTCTCGGCTCAACACTAGCAAAAACAATTATGTTTTATGTTCAATATTTAAAATATAGACCTTGTGTTTTTATTTGGTTGATGCCTTGATAGTATTTATATGCTTGCATAGCTTTTTACTGACAAAACAGTGGTGTATGGTCGTATAATTGATATATTTTCCACTTGAGTTTTGACACAACCCATATATAATCAATAGTTTTATTAGTTTTCGATTAATTATGACACTCTCAATACATTGATATAAAATCAAATTGTGGTTTGATAAAAACATGGATCGCAATAGAAGTCATGAGTATTTTTGTATGAGAATTAAAAAAGAGTAGTAGTATTAATATTATTATTGCTTCCTTCCTTTATAACTCTTGCCTTGTTTTGCCATTATTGCTTCCTCCCTTTGTATCATCAAAAAAAATAAAACCACATATATCAATATTATTAATCAAGAACAGAGATTTAAAAATACAAAAATACGGTACGTACTCTAGGAGAGACGATGGTGGGGGATTACAAGTGGCTTCACATTTCAACTGACACTGGTAATCATCTATGCGGCATTTGACAATGCAGTTTTTGAAACAAACAGAAGGTTTTTTTGTTGTTGCATTAGTATCCATTCCATTACATGCCTTGAGACCACATTCCATTATTACCAATGCCATCACCATCATCATCACCATACACATTTTTCCTGCCATTTTTTTGTTACAAATTTTGGTTCAACAAATAGAAAACTCAAAGTAAGATTGGTGGTGGTTGTTTGTTTGATCTGGTTTGTGTGGGTATATATATATTATGGGGGAAAGTTTATATATCAATTTATTACTTTATTTATAATATTCGCGTTGATTCACCCCCATTAACGTGCATTTATTATTTTATTTTGAATTAAATAGAAATTGATACTCTTTTGTTTGAATTGCAATCTTTTTCTTCTTTGGCTTGATGACAACTAATTTCCAGGAAAAGAACAAAATCATTTAAATTAATTTTTGAGTATCTAATACTATTTCTTTCTAGTTTTATATATTGAAACAGAAGAAATATACAATGCAAAATTATTTACTCAATTTACATTCAAGAATTACAAGATTTTAGGTTTAATAAATAAAAATAAACAGAACGATACACCAAATCATTTATCCAAATTTTTTATATCAAACCGAAATTACATACCGACAAAGTAAACTAAAATACAAATGGTTTTAACTGGTTTAATTTATTTATTTTTATAATAAATTGACAAAATTGGATACCAAAAAATCTGAAAAACCCAAATTGTAAACTAGATTAACCAACTCTAAATAAAACCATATTATTATTTTTAAAATATTTATCTCCGCAAATAGTGCAGAAAAGACATCTAAAGTAAAACCTCTATAAATTAATAATGTTAGAACTATGATATTTTATTAATTTATAAGAAATATCATTAATAACATCAAAATAATTTTTTTAACAATAAATTCATAATCATTGTTTTAAAAGCAATATAAAACATAATTCAACTAATGATTAAACAATTTATCGAATACAAATGGTTAAAAACACTAAAAAATTATTTTTTTTATTGAAAGTTAAAAACATAATATAATTTGAAACATATTTTCCCCTAAAACATTACTTATTGTAAAATAATAGGAATATATACAAATTATTAATTTATGATATTAATGGGACCATATATTTACATAGAAGTATCAAAAAATTTATTATCTTATCTTATCGAATTTTGTAAATTTTTACACTGGTCCGACTCGGGACCGATAAAATTTATTAATTTATAATTTATAATCATTATTAATTAATCGGGTATTGTATTATAGAGATTCTACTGTAGTTGGGTTAAATGACCTCCAAAGAGCAACTTCATACTCAAAACTTGGATATGGTAAACTGAAAATGTTGGAGTATTATATCATACTTCGCAAAAATAATATATGAAATATTGAAAATTATTTTTTATAAAAAAAAAAAAAGATTCATATTTTTAAAAATGAGATTGAAGACAAAGCTGTAAGAATCTAAAATTAAAACAGAAGTCGAACGAGTTAACCAAAAATTAATTATAAACCTCAAACTTGCAAACCTTCTTGTGGGCATAGTTTTCGAGAAAATTTCTGTTTTCCACCGGCTTAGATTCCAGGAATATTTCTGTTTTCTGCCGGCTTAGTTTGGATTTTTGCTCTGTGTAAAATCTTTCTATCTGCAATATAATTCTAGATGAAAAAAAAAATGAGATTGAACTCTGTGTGTGTGGTGTTTTGGTAGGCAATGTTGTACGCTGACCATAGGAAATGTTCAATGGCAAAAGTTGTTCTTAGTCACCGATTTTCAAATGGCATTGTTAATTGAGAAGGGAGAGAAATATTATGTGTTACCGTAATTATCTATGTTTGTTAATTATTAATCTATTATTTTGAAAATATAATAACATTACAATAGTATCCGCGTATATGCAAATTTATATTAAAATATATTAAATTTCGTTAAAAATAAAATCGGATCTTCCATAAAAAAAAGTAAAACTAAATTAAGGACATCAAAGCAAAACTACCAAAACCGAAATCTAAATTTTTTTTCTCACTTGTTTGTAACTGAATTTTAATAATCTTTCAAAATATATAGTATTTTTATATTTCTATATAAATTAAGTTTATTTCTAGTGATTTAACAACTTTTATATTTATTTATTCTAAAATTTTGACGAATCGATTATCCTATTTTTATTGGAATCAGATTTTTTTCTATCATATTTGATTTTTGTTTTTAAATTATAAAAATTTATTACACATGTCGAAATCAGACCGACTAACTCACATGCGTCACGATAATTTTAGTCTATATTAATCTATATTTGTAAATATTTTGATGAAATGGTTCTTCTTCGGTAGGTTTTTTTTTAATCATATTTGACTATATTTTTCTCTTTTAAATCTGCATATTATATTTCTCTTTATAATAAATAAATGATTTAGCATATGATTTTCAACAATTTTAAATATTAAATTTCTAAACTTTTCAGCTTAAACACAAAGGTAAACCTAAAAAAAATAAAACTCAATATAATACATGATATAATAAAATAGATATTGATTTTGTTGTGAGAAATAGAAATAAGATTTTTACATTCTCAAACAAAATCTAATCGATAGAAATTTTTTACATGTGACAAAAATTAATTGGTAGAATTTTACATGTGTTGTGATAATGTTGATAAACAAATTTGAAACATCAAGCTTTTATATAGTAAAAAAAATTATATACTTTCCTAAACTGAAATTAATTTTATTTACTTTTGTTTTAATTTTTAATTTTTATATCTTTTTCCCCCTTTTTTTAGTCATTTTCTTTTTAAAGTCTTAAGAACATTTTTATGGTTTAAATTAAGTAAAACTTTATAATTTTTTTTGGACTTGCAATATTTTTGACTTAATGTTTTTTTGTTAATACCATAAAATTGCAATATCTTTGACTTAAATCTTTTTATTTATACAATGGAAATTAAAATAAATCTCTCGGCTCAACATTAGCAAAAACAATTATGTTTTATGTTCAATATTTAAATTATAGACCTTGTGTTTTTATTTGGGTGATGCCTTGATAGTATTTATATGCTTGCATAGTTTTTTACTGACAAAACAGTGGTGTATGGTCGTATAATTGATATATTTTCCACTTGAGTTTTGACACAACCCGTATATAATCAATAGTTCAGGTGTGCCGGCTCATTTGTGGAACGATGGAACTTTTACAGCGATCGGAAAAGCATTGGGTCATATTATAAAGATTGACGCCGAAAACGCGAGGATTCAAATTTCTATCAATGGAGATGCTCCCCTACACTTTGAGCGGAGAATTGGCTTTCCGAATGGGGATATTGGAAAAATTGCTTTTGAATATGATGGGCTTCATCGATATTGCTTTACGTGCAAGAGAGTATCTCATGAGGAATCTTCATGTCCGGAGTTAACAGAAGAGCAGAGAAAGCAAAAGCGAAATCCGTGGCAGAACGTAGAGGCTCCGGATAAATCTAGAGTTTATGAGTTGGGGCCAGGCTCTTCTGGGATTCAAACAAGCCTGAAGCGTGATCGTTCTCCTCCTGCTGGAGGGAGGCTGAATAAAAAGCTCCATTTTGTTACACAGGGGGAATACTGGGGTCAGCTCTCACACCAGAATCGGGATGAGTATCCAAATAAACTGAGAAAGGTTTCAGAAGAATTGGAAAAAAACAGAGGACGTGGTGCTGAATATCCTAGGGAGAGAAGGGAAAGAGACCTGCGAGCGGAGCTTAAAGAGAAACGAGAAGCAAAGAGTGCAGAAGTGTGGAGTTGTATGGATGCACGAGGTGACCGATATCCTCCGCGTAATCGCGAGCATTTGAATCCATATCCATCGGAGAGATATGAGAGAAATTTTCAGAGAAAGGACTCCACATGGAATCATGCTGTGTGGAAGCCTCGGCTGAGAGAAAGGATCACTCACGACGCAAACCCTGCTCCTGAACAGCAAGATTCACAAAAGGATGCGAGCTCCCAGAGAGTACCGGCGGATTCGCAGAGAGCAATCTCTGATCGGAACCTCGGGAATACGGAAACAGGGGGTCAAAGATCTGGGCGACTTGTAGTTCATCACCAAGAATCTGAGGAGCAGCGCCTGAGGAGATTGAAAGGGAAAGCACCTATGTCAGAGATCTCTAACTCAGCAGAACGTGACTCGAGTGTAAGAAGACTCCATGGGAACAAATATAGAGCCAGAGACTGTGGTGACACCCACTTCAAATAAAACCAATCCGGAGAAGCTCCCAACCGAGAAGGTAGACAAACAAATGAAGGATGCTTTTCTCCATGACGGTTTGGAGGATTTAACAGATGACGAAGAGGATAATGTCTCCCTTACGGAGCAGGAAAGGGAAGAATGTGACCGGCTGGCGCTAGAGTATGGAAATATTCACATGAATGAAGAGATGGTGGATAATGATGACTTGCTAGACGACGGGATGGAATCAGACGCTGAAAAGATAGATGCGATCTCGCAATTATCTCCGAAATCTCAGGGTATTGATTCTCACGCTCAGGAAACCACCCCCAACGCAAACGATATCCCTCGCGAAAATCAAAAAATTGCCCGGAAACGTCAGATTCCGAAATCGCAGGGGGGTCTGGGGAAACGGAATGCTGCGGGAATAGGAATGAAGAGAAAAGGGCTGAAAAGCCCAGCTACAAAAGGTTCAGGTGCAACACGCATGTTGCAGGCAATCCGAGGACGTTCCTCCCCAAAACAGAGACGGGGGACGGGTAAGAGTGTAAAAGATGCTTCTGTCTCTAATTTCCCTCGTATTGAGGTGATTCCTTCTGCTTTAAATAAGAAGTTTACTGCTGTTTCAAGTTCGGTGGGGTCCCAGAAACCATCCAGTAAGGGAATATGAATACAATTGCATGTAATTGTCAAGGTGCAGGAGCTTATCTGACGAAACAACACTTGAGAGAGCTGCACCGCCGTTTTTCCCCTTCTTTTCTTTTTCTTTCGAAAACAAAAAAACTCTTTTACTTTTTTGCAAGACTTTCAACTTTCTTTTGGTTATAATAAATTGTTCACCGTTGAGCCAAAAGGCAGAAGCGGAGGACTAGCTCTTTTTTATTTGGATTCTTTTCATGTTAAAATTTTATTTTCGAACGACCGTATGATTGATATTGAGGCAAAGATTGACGGTCAAAAGGTGTTTATGACCTTTGTGTATGGAGATCCAGTTGTAGAATGCCGAGAAAATGTGTGGGATCGTCTTTCTCACTTCAGCCAAAGCAGGACGGGAGCTTGGTTCATGATAGGAGATTTTAACGAGATTCGGGGGAACCATGAGAAAAGGGGGGGACGAAGACGTTCTGACGCGTCCTTTATCCCGTTCAATACTATGCTTGCTAATTGTGGCATGTTGGAATTCCCGTGTAAAGGAAACTCTCTATCTTGGCTTGGGTATCGAAGGTGTGGTAAAGTTAGATGCCGGTTAGATAGAGCAGTGGGTAATGAAGACTGGCATCATGAGTTTTTCCATACGAGTGTGGAGTATTTAAAACTGTGGGGATCTGACTATCGGCTGGTTCTAGCCAGAATATGCTCCCAACCAGGACGTGTTAAGAAAATCTTCAAGTTTGACAAGAGATGGCTTGGTAAGGACGGTTTACATGAAGCTATCATGGAAGGTTGGGGCATCTCAGAAGACTTGGAGTCGGGCGACTTGTTTATGAAAATACAAAATTGTCGAAAATCTTTGTCTACCTGGAGAAAAGCAAACCCCACGAACTCGGTAAAAAAGATAGAAGCCATAAAAGCCCAACTCGAAAGAGCGCAAGCGGATGACTCGATCTCGAGTAACGATATTTTTACTCTAAAATGGGAACTTTGTTCTGCTTTTCGAGATGAGGAACTTTATTGGAAGCAAAAAAGTAGGGCAATTTGGCTCAAGGAGGGAGATAGGAATACAAAGTTTTTTCATGCTTCGACAAAGAAGAGCTCGGAACCGGATTACAAAACTCAAAAGACCTAACGGATCCTGGGTGGAATCTGAGGAAGGACTTGAAGCGGTGGCGACAGAGTACTTTCAGAATTTATTTACATCGTCAAACCCAGGAAGTTTTGATGAAGCGCTACGATATGTTACTACCCAAGTGTCGCCGGAAATCAATACGAGCTTAACCCGATTACCGAATGAAGAAGAAATACGAAAGGCCTTGTTTGATATAAAACCAGAAAAAGCGCCAGGACCGGATGGTATGACAAGTCTCTTTTATCAGAAATTTTGGCCTGTGATTGGTAAAGATATCTCTAAAGCTGTCATAGAGTTCTTCGAGTCCGGGTATTTTGACCCGCGCCTAAACCAGACAAACATATGCCTAATCCCGAAGACAGAGAGACCAAGCGAAATGTCTGAGTTTCGTCCAATAAGCCTATGCAATGTGTGTTACAAGATTATCTCCAAGATCTTGAGCAAAAGGCTTCGACGTTTCCTCCCGAAATTAATCTCGGAGACCCAATCAGCCTTTGTAGCTAGACGTCTAATTACCGATAATATTTTGGTAGCCCAAGAAATCTTTCATGCCTTACAGACAAATCCTATTTGTAAATCCAGTTTCGTCGCCATAAAGACGAATATGAGTAAGGCATATGACAGAGTGGAGTGGAGCTTTCTTGAAGCTCTGATGCGGAAATTGGGCTTTAACGAGCAATGGATCAGGTGGATCAAATGGTGTATCTCCTCAGTATCCTACCAAGTTCTTTTGAATGGCGAACCTAGAGGGAATATCTTTCCGACAAGGGGATTACGGCAAGGAGATCCTCTGTCTCCCTTCATGTTCATTATCCTAACTGAAGCTCTGATTGCTCAGCTTAAAGCAGCGGAGATAGAAGGACGCCTTTCAGGCATAAAGATAGCCCAAGCAAGCCCGACAGTGTCTCAACTCTTATTCGCCGATGATAGCCTGTTTTTCTGTAAAGCGGATGTATCCCAATGCGCAGAGCTCATGAGGATCATTGACAACTATGGGCGCGCGTCAGGCCAGCAGCTAAATACGGCGAAGTCCTCTGTCCTCTTTGGCACGAAAGTTCCCCCGGAGTTAAAAGTGGCGATAAAAACAACCTTAGGGATCTCAAAAGAAGGAGGCATGGGGATGTATCTGGGACTCCCGGAAAAAATATGTGGCTCAAAAAAGCAAGTGTTTGCGTATATTCAGGAGCGTTTAAATACTCGTATAAACTCATGGTATGCAAAATTACTCTCAAAAGGGGGGGAAAGAGGTTCTCATTAAGTCTGTGGCTCAAGCACTACCTACGTATGTGATGTCCTGTTTTCAGTTGCCACAAGAGATAATAAAGAAACTCCAGAGTGCAATTGCCAAATTTTGGTGGAGCTCCAAACAAGACAGGAAAGGGCTTCACTGGATTGCGTGGGACAAAATATGTTTGTCAAAAGAGAAAGGAGGTTTGGGATTCCGAGATCTGGAAAACTTTAATCTGGCCCTGCTAGCAAAACAGTTATGGAGAATACTGCAGAATCCATCGTCCCTCTTAACACGGGTCCTCCGAGGAAGGTACTTCCGGTACTCCTTCCCCTTAGAGGTGATAAAGTATAACTCCCCATCGTATGGGTGGCAAAGTATAATGGCTGTTAGAGAGCTTCTGAAAGCTGGAATGAGAAAGTCCATTGGTTCTGGGTTTAATACTAAGGTCTGGAGTGATCCGTGGATTCCAGTGGTCCCATCTAGACCAGCGCTACATAGGGGGAATTTCCGGGATCCACACCTGTTTCTAAGTCATTTAATTGATATAAATACAAAACAGTGGAAACTGGATGCTCTTCACAACCTGGTCGATCCGGAAGATATCCCGCGTATTTTGAGCCTTCGACCTAGTCGGGGTTTCAAAGCTGATGGCTATTGTTGGATACATACGAAATCTGGGACTTATACGGTCCGCTTGGGCTATGCCCTTGCGAATGAGCTAAAGGAGGCGCAAGGACCTCAATTTGTATCGGAACCTAGCACAAACCCTTTGAAGAATAAAGTCTGGGAGTTGAAAACATCGGGGAAAATTAAACATTTCCTCTGGCAAGCTATATCGGGATGTGTAGCCGTCAAGAGTCGTCTGGTGGATCGTCATTGTGGTATTGATCGCACTTGCACCCGGTGCGGTGCAGAAAACGAAACGATCAATCACCTCATCTTTGAATGTCCAACAGCGGTACAAATGTGGGCTTTATCTCCGATCCCATCCATTCCGGGAGTTTTCCCGTGTGAGTCCTTGTTCTCAAACTTCGACTTCCTACTCCATAGAGCTAAGAGTAATGGAGTTCCGGAGACTACTATGAAAGTTTTCCCATGGCTCATATGGCACATATGGAAAGCCAGAAACGACAGAACTTTCAATGACAAAGATATTTCCGCTCTGGATACGATGCAACTAGCTACTCAGGAAGCAGGGGTCTGGAAAGTTGCTCAAATCGTCGAGGAAGTGGTCGAAGCGGAGAGTGAGGGGAATCCTACAATGCAACCTGCGACAACGGCCGTATTACTCCCAAAGTGTCAAATAGACGCATCTTGGACTCAAGACGGAAATTATTTTGGTGGAGGCATGGTCGCTGACTTGGTGGACGGCTGCAGGTCGTATGGATTATTTTCAAAAGATAGAGTGTTGTCCCCTCTACACGCCGAATTTATGTCCCTCATCTGGGCGATGCAGGGTATTCTCCAAATGGGTATTCTATCCATGCGATTTGAATCAGATTGTCTTCAATTGGTTAACTTGATCGGCAATGAGGAAGAGTGGTCGTCCTTATCCTCGGAGTTAGAAGAGTTTAATAGCATCCGATCTTCGTTTACTTGTTTTTCTTTTCATTACATTCTGCGTGAACTCAATGTCCGTGCCGAGCTTCTTGCAAAAGAAGCCCGGAAACGTGATTGTGTATTTTCCCATTGGGACTCCTCGTTTCCAAGGTGGCTAACCCTAGGGTCAAGCACCTTTGAAACATGATCCTTAATATAAGTTTGTTTGCTGTCAAAAAAAAAAAATTCAATAGTTTTACTAGTCTTCGATATATTATGATACTCTCAACACATTGATATAAAATTTGGGGGTTAGTGGGAGCTGGATTTATAAAGAGTTTGTGGATTTCAAAAGTTTAGAAATTTATTAAATTTGTAAAGAGTTTTGTTAGATTTGTAGAAAGTTTTGTGTATTTAGAAAATCTTTCAAAATACATTACTGTAATGACTTTAAGAATCTCATGGATATTTTAAGTATTTTGACAGAATGATAGAATCATTAAAAACAAAACTTTTTGAATAACAATAAATTTTGTATAGAATTTAAAAATCATCACACCAATAACAATTGATTTTAGTAAAAATATTAGAATCCATGATCCAATAACAATGGATTTTGAAAATTTTAACAATTTTTCAAAATCCTTGTACCAATAAGACAATAACCCCCCTCCTAATTGTGGTTTGATCTGATTTGTGTGAGGTATATATATATGATGTGGGAAAGTTTATATATCGATTTACTAATTAGGCAACACATATTATTTACGTTACTTTTTTTTGTTTGAATTGGAATCCCTTTGCATTATTCTTTCTTCTTATGCCATATACTAATTAGACAACAATTTTTCCAAGAAAAGTACAAAATTATTTAAATTGATTTTTGAGGATCTAATAATATTTCTTTCTAATTTTATATATTAAAACCGAAGAAATGTACAATGCAAAATTATTTCATCAATTTTCATTTAAAAAAGATTTTAGTTTTAATAAATAAAAATACACGAAACCGGATATCAAAACGTTTATCCAAATTTTCGATATCAAATTGAAACTACATACCAACTACCAAGTTACCAACAAAGCAAACTAAAATACAAATTGTTTTAAGTGGTTTTTTTTTATAATAAATTGACAAAATTGGATACGAAAAATTCGAAACAAAACCAAATTGTAAACGGGATAATCCACCTCTAAATGAAACTATTTTATTAATTTAAAAAATATTTATTATGCGGGAAAGTCAGCTAAGAGCTGTTTGTTTTTCCATCTAGATGGATCATCTGGATGAAGATGTGAGTTAAACTCATCTGGATGAATCAATTTGCCTCAGTTAGATGAAGATGATCCATCTCAAAACAGTAAATGACAAAAAATAGCCCTAATTAAATCCCAAAATTACAAAGAAAAACCTAAACCTAGATCGATTCTCATCTTCACTCTCCGATCCGACGGCGATTCACTCTCCGACGACATCCAATCTCTCCGACGGTGATTCTTCTCTCTCACTCTCTCCGACGCCATCGTCTTATCTCCCTTCTCTGCCTTCTAGTATTCTTTATTTTGAGTGATGAAATGGTTATTGAACAAATTAATCCTTAAATCAAAGAGTACCATTAATCAAATCAAACAAAAGTACAAGCCATCATCATCTCTAAACTCTAATGATACCATTACAACCTGCCTTCGAATTAAGTTCATGATTGAAAAAGCTACCATCAATGTTACATTTTTTACTAGAATTAAGGTCTCAATGCCTTTAGTGTTTCTTGATCTATCCCTCTTTCCTGGTTTTTGTGAGATGTTGAAATTTCTTGAAATCCCACTCGGATCGTACAACATACTTAAAAAATATATAACAAACTACAATAAACAACCATTGTTAAATCTAACACACACAAAAGCCAAACATTGATTCATTGCAATTCGTCCTGGGCACTTACAAAAGCTAAAACATTATACTCGGATACAGATTCATTAGGTCTCTTGCTTCACCTTACAGCAGAACTTAAGGAAACAACTTGTGTCTCCTTCCCGAAGCAGCTTGAACATGATCGATTCACCTACCTTCACACACTTAGCTTTGAAGAATTCTTTCCAACCTCCTACCAATCTTATTCTGTCACCACTTTTCTCAGACCGCAGAACCGTAGACCACTTCACACCGTTTTTATCCAGCAGAGTCATTTTAGTTTCCTCATTGATGCCATGCATCCTCGTGAAGGGTACCGGAAGAAACTGCAACAAAGATTACAAAAAAAGGGCTCAAGACTCGATAGTATATAAAAAGAACAAATGGCTAATAGTAATGAAACTAACCATTCTAGACCTTTCGAGGTTGCTAGGTGTAAGAGTTAATGTCACAAATCGGTTTTGGTATGTTGAAGATGAACCTTTCCACATCGATCTACGTGTCTTGACACTTTTCTCATCTTGATTGCTCTTTTCTTCGCTGTCGGATTCAGTGGGAAGAGAGACTATTTCATCAGCTTCTTGGGACTCTCGGGGGGACAGAAGTAAAGCCAGAGTTCTTCCTCTTTGGATCAGTTTGAAAATGAAGAAACTTCCAGCTCTAAGTCCATTGGCACTACAGAAACTTCTCCACCCTCGTCTGATATACATAGTGCCAGATGAATTCTTTGGTTTCAAATTTAAAGTCCATGATGTACCCTTTTCATTCATCAGAACAATTTCACCACATCTTGTGTCTAGACCATTTTCCCTCACAAAACTGCTTGGAAGATTCTGCAAAAATTCATTACAAATACATCATGATTTTGATCTAATTCAGACCTAAAGATGAGATATTTTGATCTAATTCAGACCCTAGAATGGGAGATTTTGGTTCAAATTAGGAATATATACCACTTTGTCATATTGTAGGTTCGAAGCCGTGACTTTAGCCACAAAACAAGAGGGATCTAGTGAAGAAGACGCTGTTTCTCTTTCTAGATTCTTCTTTACTTTCTTCTTTCTCTGAATCACCTCTGAAAATAGAAGGAAATCAATTCAAGTGGGTAGTAGTACTGATCCATACTCCAAAGTCAGCTAAAATTACAATTTAAGCATTGTTACTTGAGCACGTTTCTTAAATGTCTGAGAGTCAAGAGTTAGAGAGAGACAGAACACAACTCACCGAGGTTGTTCTCTTCATCACTTTCCGGTTCTGTGGAAAAAGACTCTACCTCATTACCTTCTGAGCACTCTTCTTCTTTGAACTCAGCGGAGGACAAACTAAGAACTTGAGTTCTTCCTCTTTGGATCAGTTTGAAAGTGTAGAAACCTCCAGCTTTAAGCCCATTGGCATGACAGAAACTTCTCCACCCTCGTCTGACGTAAGTAGATCCACATTGCTCTTGTTTCAAAAGTAAAGTCCATGATGTACCCTTTTCATTCATCAGAACAATCTCTCCAAATCTTGGGTCCACGCCATTTGCCCTCACAAAACTCCTTGGGAGATTCTGAAAATTCATTACAATACAACATGGTTTTGATATAATTCAGAACTTAGTATAAGAATTTCTTATCTTGTTTAAATTTTGATCAGTAGAATACCAGTTTGTCATAACGTAGGGTCGCATGCGAGACTTTAGCCACAAAACAAGAGGGGTCTAGTGAAGAAGACGCTGTTTCTCTTTCTGGATTCTTCTTCACTGTCTTCTTTCTCCGAATCTCCTCTGAAAAAGAAGAAAATCAATTCAAGTAGTCAAACTTATTCTATACTCCAAAATCAGCTAAAATTACAGTATCAACATTGTTACTTGAGCACATTTCTTAAATGTCTGAGAGTCAAGAGTTAGAGATGACAGAACACAACTCACCGAGGTTGCCCTCCTCATCACTTTCCGGTTCTGTGGAAAGAGACTCTACTTCATCACCTTCTGAGCTCTCTTCTTCTTCCTCTTCTTCAGACTTTGTGGTGGACAAACGTAGAGCCAGAGTTCTTCCTCCTTGGATCAGTTTGAGAGTGAAGGAATCTCCAGCCTTGAGTCCATTGGCACCACAGAAACTTCTCCACCCTCGTGTTATATACATAGTTCCACATTTCTTTTGTTTTAAAGCTAAAGTCCATGATGTACCCTTTTCATTCATCAAAACAATCTCTCCACATCTTGTTCCTAGACCATTTGCCCTCGCAAAACTCATTGGAAAATACTGAAAATTCATAACAATACAACAAGATTTTGATCAAACTCAGATCCTAGTATAAGATACACGTTTGTGGTTCAAATTAAGAGTAGAATACCAGTGCGTCATAACGTAGTGTCGAAGGCTTGACATTCGACACAAAACAAAAGCGATCTAGTGAAGAAGGCTCTGTTTCTTTTCTTGGATTCTTCTTCACTTTCTTTTGTCTTTGGAATCTTCCCTGAAAAAGAAAAAAAAACAAATCTCACTGGCAAATAATCAAACTGAGTCTCTACTTCCACATGCATGTTCCAAAATCAGAAATTTTGTTAAATGTCAGTCTGAGATTCAGACTTAGAGAGAGACGGAACACAGCTCACCGAGGTTGTTCTTGTCGTCTAAAGGCGGCTCATATTGAATCTCACAGCAACTGGGTCCCAAGAGTGTGACGTGGAAAGATCGTGTGCGAGAGCGAACTCTTTCCAACCATCAGTGAGCCTCTGGCCATCTTCTATCTTTACTTCCCAGGTTATCTTCGACGCGTCTGATCTCAGCTTTGCCGTAGTCTTCTGGTCATATCTTCCTCGTATATACTTTGAGAAGAAGGCCACAGGAATGGTCTGAAGCAACATGCAAAACCAAACCCATCTCTAAATAAGCTTCACAGAGAGACATAGACAGATATAGAAGAAAGGGGGAGAGAGGAATTGAGAGAAAGTACCAAGTGGCTGTGGAAGCCAGGAAGAAGAGGCTTGAAGAAATGCTTATTCGCCATCCTCAGAAGCTTCAAAAGCTTCCAAATCTCTCGAGCTCTACACTGCAATTTCCTGGAGAAAAAAAAAATGTGATAAACCAACTCGAAGACGACGTTCCAGTGTCCTTCTTTTTGGTTGGTTAAAGACTTAAAAGTCAAATAAGAGCTTCTTCTTTCCCCCTATATTTAATGAAGGTTGGTTCCTACACTGTACACGCTTTCTTTTCTAATTAACATTTTCTGTATTTATTAGTCTCCCGAGAACCGACTTAAAGTCAAATAAGTGATCCTATTTTTTTGTCTTGTTCATAAGTGAGAGATTAGTCCTAACTACACTCCATTAGCTTCACAAAACTCATCCCAAAGCGCAGGTACTTTCATCTCTGGACAATTTCATTCTGTTTTCACCCAGCAAAGTTATCTTCCCAAGTTTCTTAATGCCATTAGCCTTCATGAATTGACTTGGCAGTTTCATTACCAATTAGAATTCAAGACAGAACACTAAGTCACTAACTCAACTCTGAAACAAGATTGTTTCATGAACTTACCAGTTTACATGCTCTGACACCTCCAGGTCTGAGTGCTAACGTCGCGGTTTTAAATCGCTGAGGATGAATCTCTGCTCTCCTCTACGCTGCACTCGTCTTGCTTCTTCCTTCAATATACTTGGAGAAGAAGTCTACAGAAATCATCTAAAACAGCAACAAGACAAAGAAAACGGATGAATCAGAGGAATCTCCACTGAGTAAGCTGATCGGGGAGAAAAAGAAGGAAGAAGAAATGGTTACGAGGTGAGTGTGCAAGCCAGAATTTGCGGTGTGAAGACGCTTTGATTCCGCCATTGTAGAAGAAAAACCCTATGAATTTTCTCTCGAAGCACATGAAAATTCATTTTTTCTGGGCAGAGAACAACGGATTTTGGCAGTGGCACAAAATCGAAACCAACACAGAGACATTTATCATTGTTGCTGAAGAAGCTCCGATTTATCTCTGTCTCGCTCCGTCTTCGTTTCCGATCAAATCGTACAACTGTAGAAGCTTCGCTTCCCGTCTCCCAACGGATTAAATTGGGCCTGAGGGAAATATTTAATGGGCTGGTCTTGGGCCTGTAGATTTGTCTATAGTGGAGGAACCCATGCGAAGTCATCGATTTCACTAAGAATTGTAAAACCTTTTTCCCCTAAATCGCCTTATCATCCAGATCCGGCTACTAAATCATGGATCCATCGACATCGGATCTGGATCCGTAAATATTAGTAATATTTAAAATATTCTTTTTACATATTTTAATAGTGATGTTTTTATATAAAATACACACACATACATATATATATATGGAAAAATGATTGACATCTACACAAATATACGTCATCATCGCATGACTACACATGCAAAAAATATTAATGTATTCAAAACTACATAAACTATATGATTTATACGACGACATGTATAAACTAAATGGTGTTATGTCGCTAAAACCACAACCATCGTTTCCATTATCAGAACAATGTATTCAAAACTATACGAACTACTTTAATGGAAAAAAACTACATGAACTATATTTATAATTATAATAATTTATTTATATATATATAATAGTATATTTAATCCCTGAAATTTATATATTATCATTGAATCAATTCTTTTAATTATAATATAATATGTGAAAAATAATAGTTATATAAAATTAAAAATTAAAAAATAAACAATAAGCTGTTTCATAAAAAAAATTATAATAACTTTAAGTGGAAATTTTAATTTTACAATACATAGTACATATCAAATGATTTTTAATATATATACAAACTTACATACAAAATATAGTTAATAAATTAATTAACAAGATATATATAAAAGCACATAAATATATAATATACAAATTATTGACCATTTATAATCAATTTAATTTTTAATTTTATATAACTATTATTTTCACATTATATTATAATTAAAAGAATTGATTCATTGATAATATATAAATTTCAGGGATTAAATATACTATAATATATATATATATATATATAAATAAATTATTATAATTATAAATATAGTTCGTGTAGTTTTGAATACATTGTTTTAATAATAAAAAAGATGGTTGTGGTGTTAGCGACATAACATCATTTAGTTCATACATGTCGTCATATAAACCATATAGTTCGTGTAGTTTTGAATACATTAATATAAATTGTTGTCTAAATCAAAGACGAAATTCGGGTAGATCATATTTAGGTTTGAGTTTTCCTCGTTTCTCATATTTTTTGGGTCATTTCCATATTCTATAGGTTCTATCGAAAAGGTTGTGGGTAAGTTTCGATTCAGTAGCTCGGGTTTAGTCCTCTCGGCTCATTAACGATTTAAGTAATATTTTCAGGTTCGGTTCTAGGCATGTGTTAGAGATGCATTTGCACTAGATCCATATTTTTGTTTTTACAAATTTTGGTTAGACTATAAGTGTTTTAAAAAAAAATTTAGGGCTTTTTTTTGCCAATTTTACTTATTATGTTTATAAAAATGGAATATTTCACATGATCCCCTAAATTTATGAGTCAGGCCTGAATCTTTTTATTGTCTTTTGTCTTTCTTTTATAGAACTTAGCTTCGGAAAAAAATGGCTTTTTGGAATTTTTATTTTGTCTGCCAGTTTTGGTTCACTCGTTTGAGCTTCTAATTTCGGATATCTTGTAAAAATTTTGAAATTTGATAATAATAATTTAGATGACCAAAAAAAATCAGTAGACAATATTCGAGTTTGGTTGTCAAAATTTAAACAGATTGATGTAGTCATGTAAAACTATATTATAATGAAACAACTCATTTGTTAGCTAGGAAAGGTCTTCCGCATAAGATTTTCTTTTCGGATTGTAGCTATCCGCCATATTAGCTTACCCAAATGTTGTATTCTGATTATAACAATTCAAGATAAATAAATTTATGTTTTGTCGGGAAAAAAAATTGTTTAAAATATTAAATTTATAATTTTTAGACTTCTTAATATAAATTTTTTATTCTTTATAGGGATCTCAAATATTGTGGATATCCTGATGTTTGGACTCTGGAAACCGAAAA
Organism: Alliaria petiolata; assembly: GCA_020283515.1. Lineage (NCBI taxonomy): Eukaryota > Viridiplantae > Streptophyta > Magnoliopsida > Brassicales > Brassicaceae > Alliaria > Alliaria petiolata. Next base: position 10,882,751 of record JAHZTW010000003.1, on the reverse strand, counting down.
TCACAAATCCGAATTTTGATAGTTGTACTTGTAGTTCCAATCCAACGAATCCAAATATAAAAAAAAAAAAAAAAATTTTTTTTGAGAAACCTTGAAAAAGCTTACTAAAGTTTTATGTATTTTTGGTCTTTGGAGTTCGATCAGAAGTTAGATGTTTGATTTGTGTCTTCTTTTTGTCACTGTTCCAAAGTGAATGACTCTCTCCTAAATATGCAAAACCACTTCATACCAAGTTTACCAAACAAAGTTATCTTCCCAAGCTTGTTGATGCCATTAGCCCTCATGAATTGAATCAGAAGATGCTGCGAAATACTTTAACAAACACATCTCTAATAATACAACCTGCCTTCATTATTGAAAAAAGATACCATCAAAGTTACATTTTTCACTAGAATTAAGGTCTAAAAGTTGATGTCACAGACTGGTTTTGGAATTTCTTGCGACCTTTAGACATTTTGAGTTAAATCTTAGCCAAAACAAAATCCAAACATTGATTCATTTCAATTCGTCTTGAGCACTTGCAAAAGCTAAAACATCATATTCGGACACAGTTTCATTTGGTCTCTTGCTTCACCTTAGAGCAGAACTTAAGGACACAACTTGTCTCTCCTTCCCAAATCAGCTTGAACATGACCGATTCACCTACCTTCACACAGCTAGCTTTGAAGAACTCTCTCCAACCTCCTGCCATTCTTATTCTTTTACCTTTGTACTCATACCTCAGATCCGTAGACCACTTCACGCCGTTTGTACCCAGCAGAGTCATTTTTGTTTTCTCATTGATGCCATTCATCCTCGTGAAGGGCATCGGAAGATACTGCAACAAAGATTCAAACAGAGGATTCAGAACCGATAAGACTGCGAAAAGACAATGGCTTGGTGATGAAACCGACCATTCTAGAGTTTTTGAAGTCCCAACGGCTAAGAGTTAATGTCACAAATCGGTTTTCAGATGGTGAAGATGAAGCTTTCCATGACGATCTAGGCTTCTTGAAGCTTTTCTCAACTTGGTTGCTCTCATCATCGCTTTCTGATTCGGTGGAAAGAGACTCAGTTTCATCACCTTCTGAGCTCTGTTCTTCTCCTTCGGACTCTGTGATGGACAAACGAAGAACCAATCCATATTTTAAAATCAGCTAAAATTACAGTTTAAACTTTGTTACTTGATTACATTTCTTGAATGTCTCAGAGTCAAAGAGTTAAGAGAGAGGCAGAACACAACTCACCGAGGTTGCGCTCTTCATCACTTTCCGCTTCTGTGGAAAGAGACTCTACATCATCACCCTCTAAGCAATCTTCTTTTTCTCCAGACTCCATGGTGGACAAACGTAGAACCAGAGTTCTTGCTCCTTGGATCAGTTTGAAAGTGAAGAAATCTCCAGCCTTAAGTCCATTGGCACTACAGAAACTTCTCCACCCTCGTCTGATGTAAGTCCTTTTTCCACATTGCCTTTGTTTTAAAGCTAAAGTCCATGATGTACCCTTTTCATTCATCAGAAAAATCTCTCCACATCTTGTCTCTAGACCATTTGCCCTCACAAAACTACTTGGAAGATACTGGAAATTCATCACAATACAACATGATTTTGATCAAACTCAGATCCTAGTATAAGACACGTTTGTGGTTTAAATCAAGATTAGAATACCAGTGCGTCATAACGTAGTGTCGAAGGCAAGACATTTGACACAAAACAAGAGGGATCTAGTGAAGAAGACTCTGTTACTTTTCTTGGATTCTTCTTCTTTGGAATCTTCCCTGAAAAAAAAAAAAAGCATAAATCTCACTGGCAAATACTCAAACTGAGTCTTTCTACTTCCACATGCATGTTCCAAAATCAGCTTGAAGTTACAGTTTAAAGTTTCTTAAATGTCAAGTCTCAGATTCAGAGTTAGAGAGAGAGACAGAACACAGCTCACCGAGGTTGTTCTCGTTGTCTAAACACGGCTCATATTGAACCTCACAGAAACTTGGTCCAAAGATTGTCACGTGGAAAGACATGTCTTTCTCTTGTCTGAAAATGACAATGTCACCGATTCGAAGATCATGTGCGAGAGCGAACTCTTTCCAACCATCAGTGAGTCTCCGGCCATCTTCTATCTTCACTTTCCAGGTTAACTTCGACGCATCTGATCTCAGCTTTGCCGTAGTCTTCTGCTCAATTCTTCCTTCTATATACTTTGAGAAGAAAGCTACAGGAATTGTCTGAAGCAACATGCAAATACAAAACCATAACCACCATCTTTCTCAGTTATATATATAGGAAGGGACAGAGAGAGAGAGGAAGTACCAAGTGGCTGTGGAAGCCAGGAAGAAGAGGCTGGAAGAAATGTTTATTCGCCATCCTTAGAAGAAGCTTGAGACTCTCTAAATTTCCAGGAGAAAAGAATGTAATAAACCAACTTGAAGACTAAAGGTTCATTGTCCTTGGAACTCGAGAGCCTTAAAAACCATTGATGACTATTTTTGGTTGGTTAAAGTCAGATAGAGTCATTAATTGGTGGTACAGATATTTTTGGTTGATTATTTTCAAAAATGTTTTAGAAATATGGATATTTATTGAAGACTACAGAGAACATAACTTAAGTACAGTAACTGTGTCTTTTTTAGAAATGAACTCTAAACTGAAAGACTCTCCTAACTTCACACCATTAGCTTCACAAAAACCATCCCAACCATTTTCTAAAGCAACAATTCCATGTCTTAACAACAGAAATCCCCACCACTCCGTTTTGTTTTCACCCAAAATAGATATCTTCCCAGGTTTGTTGATGCCATTAGCCTTCATGAATTGACTTGGAAGATACTGCGAAAATCATTAGAAACAACATACATCTTGTGTTACCAATTAGAAAATCCAAAGACAGAAAAACTATAACACACTTCTCAACACAAGAGTTGTATTCGATGAACTTACCAGCATACAGGCTTCGACATCTTCAGGTGCGAGCGTTAATATCACGAATCGTTCTTGGATCGCTGAGGATGAATCTCTGCTTCTAGCTTCTGTGGAAACTGTCTCTTTCTCGTTAGCTTTTGAACTGCTAGACTTTGTATGGACCAATCTGAGCATACGAGTTCCGCCTTCCCATATTAACTCCATCTTAAAGGATTCGCCTGTCTTTAAGTCGTTTGCTTCAGCAAAATCTTTAAAACCCTTTCCCAAACCCATTGCTCCTCTGTTAATCTGTACAAGGTTTGTCGGCCACTTTGTACCATCTTTACCCAACAGATATATCATTCCGGGCTTGTTCATGCTATTCTCTCTCAGAAATCGCATTGGAATAATCTGTAAGGGGAATGAAAACCAATAATAGTACAAGAGAGAAAACTAATCCATCTGAAACAAGAATTGTTGGATAAAACTTACCAGTCTAGAGTTTGTGAAACCGGAAGGTGTGGTTGTTAATGTCACAAATTGTTTTTGGCTCGACGGAGTTGCATCTCTCCCTCTCAGATGATTCTTGTCTCTTCCCATTGACCTGATATCCTCTTTGCTATTCTCCTCTATGTTGTTGTCATCTTTGATGTTTTCGTCTTTGCTACATTCTGCAGGGCACAAGCTGAGCACAGGAGTTGTGCCTTCCCAAATCAACTTGAGCGTGAAGGGGTCACCTAACTTTAGGTCGTTTGCTTCAGCAAAAACTTTCCAGCCTTTTCCTAAAGCCATGCCTCCCTTTCCTTTCTCAGATAGCAAATCCGTCTGCTGCTTTATACCGTCTTTACCCAACAGAGTAATCATCCCAGGCTTGTAGATGTCATTATCATCAGTGAATTTCTTTGGCAGACGCTGTGGAAAATTTCAATAACAACAAAAAAAGAAATGTGTCAAAACCATTAAAAGTACAATAAACTAACAACCCCTGGAAACAAGAGTTGTTTGATAAACTTACCAGTCTACACTTTGTGTAACAGGAAGGTGTAATTGTTAACGTCACAAATTGTTTTTGGCTCGATGGAGTTGAATCTCTCCCTCTTCGATGATTCTTCTTTCTTTCCTCTTTGTTGTTCTCATCTTTGTTGCCCGGATCTATCAATACTGTCTGCTTCTTGATAGCTTTGAAATACTCTTCTTGCTCCCTGTCACTGGTAGATTCTGCACAGCACAAGCTAAGCACAGGAGTTGTGTCTTCCCATATCAACTTGAGTGTGAAGCCTGACTCTAAGCCATTTGCTTTGACGAAATCCTTCCAACCCTTTCCCAAACTCATTGTTCCTTTCATGTCTATGAGAAGGTTTGTCCGCCGCTTTGTACCATCTTTACCCAACAGATATATCACCCCAGGCTTGTTGATGCCATTCTCCCTCACGAATGGCACTGGAAGACACTGTGTAGATATTTTGAACAGAGGAAGAATAAACACGCAGTCAAAACCAATAAGGGCAGAATCAAGAGTTGTTTTTGATGAACTTACCAATTTATCAATTCCGACATGATTAGGCGGAAGTGTAAAAGTAACAAATCGCTTATGACATGGCGAATGCGATGAATATGACCGAACTCTTGGCTTTGGACTACACTTGGTTTTTTCTATCTCCATCAATGACTCCATTGAGCTGCACTCTTCTTCACTGCTCTCCCCTTCTATGTTCTCCTCCTCACTGCTCAATTCTGTGGAAAGAGATTCTCCCCCACTAGCTTCTGAACAACAGTCTCTTTGCCTTCTATCATTACAAGATTCTGTAGGGCCGAAACTGAGCACGGGGGTTTCCCCGTTTCCCACTAGTTTAAACATAAAGAAGCCTCCTGCTTCTTGACCGTTTTCGTCACAGAAATTTCTCCAGCCTCGGCTTATGTAAAAAGTATCAGATGATTTGTTGAACCTCAGATCCAATGCCCATGATCTTTCCCCTCCATCCATTAAAACAATCTTGCGGCATTTTCTTGTAAGACCATTTGAGCTTGTGACATGCTGTGGAAGATACTGCAAACACCAGAGTAACACAAGAGTCAGATTAATTAACTTAGGGGTTGCTTTGTATAACACTTGGAATAAAAAAAAAAGGGTTCATGCATTTTCAGCATTTCCTCATGACTTAGTTACATGATTTTATAGGCATGAAAACAGGGATAGTAGGCAAATAGGGGAAATCGAACCAATCCAAATGAAACCAAACTAGACCAAACAGAATCAAAATTAAATTTGGTTTTACTTCGGCAAGTTTTCTCCCACACCAAAGTAAACAAAGATGAACCAAAATCCAAGTTGAAGCTACAGTTAGCTAAGACGTTTTATCAAACCGAACCAAGACCAAATCAAAAGTAACTTTCAACAAATTTTCTCCCAAACCAGACTAGACTACACCTATACAGTGAGTGATTAAACCACAATATGCAAAAACTAGTATGAGATTTTAATAAATGCAGGAGTAAAGTAAACACCAGTGTATCTGTGCGTAGACTCGAAGCAGTGACAACGGCCACAAAACATGAGTTGTCTGATGAAGAAGAAACTGCTTCTGCTTCTGGATTGTTCTTCTTATAAGAGGTGTCTGATGAAGAAGAAGAAACTGCTTCTGCTTCTGCTTCTTGAATAATCTTCTTCACTTTCTTCTTTCTTGGAGGCTCTTTATCAGAAACATAACATCCCACATGTTACAACCTCAGATACTTGAACTCATATAATATACAATCCAAGAGAAGTAAAGTTACCCAAATCATCCTCATCATCACAACTATCTCCATCGTTTGATGAAAAGTCTACTTGTTGTGTTCTTGGATACAGACGCTTCTTCAACAAAGTTTTACCTGATTTTGGCGAAAACAAAACCGCTCAAAATCGTTTCTTAGATGTCTAAAATATTGTTTCTCCAAAAACGCAAAAGCCAGAACAAAGACTTACCAATATCGAACTGACCATAACTGTCGTTTCTTGGAATGTCTTGAATCTCACAGCAATTAGACCCTAAGACAAAAACACGGAAGACCAAATCTCCTTCATATATGACAAGGACGACCTCGCCGGTTTGAAAGTTATTAGCGGCGGCGAACTCTTCCCAGCCGTCACTGAGTCTCCGACCAGTCATCTTCACTTTCCAGGTTACCTCCGACGAGTCAGATTTCAGCTCCGCCGTTGTCTTCTTCTCCGCCACGCTCTTTCCTTGGATATACTTGGAGAAGAAGTCTAAAGGAATCGTCTACAACATCAAGAACACAAAGAAAAGGGTTAGAAAAACAGAAGGAAGTCTCTGAATAAGCTGTTCGGAGAGAGAAGGAGAGAGATAGTTACGAGGTGAGTGTGAAAGCCATGAACAAGTGTGTGGAAGAATTGTGGGTGAAGACGCGCTGATTTCGCCATTGTCGAAGCGCACTTCAATGAGTGAGGGAAAAAAAACCCTAGAAAGTTTCTGTAAGCAGAGGAAGATTCCTTTTCTGGGCAGAGAAAATAAAGGGAAATGTGTAGGGCATGTTTGTGAGTTTTAACAAAATCCAAAGTTTGAAGAGGAGACAGACACTATTCGCAATCAGAATGAAAAATCGAAAATCGAAAGTGAAAGACCAACAGAGAGACACTTGCACTGTTTTATGCTGGAAAGCTCCAAATTATCTCTGCGTCGCTTTGTCTTCGTTTCCTTTCCTCCGACCAATTCGTAGAAGCTTGACTTCCCCCACATTCTCCGAACAGTCAGATTGGGCCTAAGAGAATTTGGAGATTGGTTTGGGCCTGGAACAGTGACGTCATAATCTCAATCCGTTTTCAGGTTGATATCAAAACCAAACCGAATTAGCTAAACTTTGGTTTGGTAATTATGCCTACTAGAGATCAATCCGCTCATTGCGCGGTTTTATTTAATTTAAATTTGTGTATTATAATTTCATATATTTATATTATTATTATGTTTATCTTTATTTTATATTTGGTTTTGTTTTGTTTTTGTTTTTATTTTAGATGTTTTAATTTTTTTATTATCCTAAAATATGTACACATATTATTATGAAGTTCTTTTCTTGACATAATTTGTGATGTGTTAATTGTTAAAAAACTTCCTCCTATACTTATATGATGTTGTAAGTGTATATGTCTCCCCACTCAATATATCTATTCAAATTTTTTTTATGTCCATTATTTCTAGCGAGATCAACAAATTGAATTCACCATCAAACCTAGTCTGGAAATTTTGGGATAGGTTTCTCATTCCGTCTCGTACCCATCCCGAATTTTCCATCTATTCTCAATCCCGTTCAAATAACTATATGTTTGAGATCATTTATTTTATTCAAACGGGTACAGAAAGAGTACGTGAGAGGAACGAATATGAGATCACGTACCCAAATTATCCATTTAAAAAAATTTAAATTTGAAAACTCTATATATTTTTTCGAATTTTTTCGAAATTATCCGAATTTTCCTGAAATTTTCCAACTTATTACGATTTTTTCATAATTTTTTCAAAATTATCCGAAATATTTAAGTTGATCTTTACCCAAATTATTGAAATTTTGGAAACATATTTTAGGTTAAAAATTTTCCGAATCCGTCCCGTAACCCAAAAATTCCGTTCCGTTCTTATCGGATTCCCTTTTGAGAATTTTTTTCCAATTTCAAAATTATTCGTTCCCGTCACGTACCCATAAATTCTCGTCCTAAAACCTGAAATGCCCAGTGCTAATTCCATCCACTCTTTTTTTTTTTCTTATTCAAAATAACACTTTATCAATTTTTATTTAAAAAAAGCATTTCTATTTTTTTTTCGTAGAATAAGTGTGTGTTTTTTTTTTTAATTTGGTTCTTGTTTGTTTTCTTAATTTTAAATAATGGTTTTAGTTTTTTTTTAATCTCAAAATATGTAAACCTATTGTGAAATTATTTTCCTAATATAAATTGTCATATGTTAATTGTTAAAAAACTTTTTCTTATATTTATACGCTATTGTAAGTGTATATTTTTCTCTCCACTTAATATATATATTCAATTAATTTCTCTTTTTTTCAGTCGCTTTTTTTCAGCGATATGAAGAAAGTTATTTCACCATTGATCTAATCCACTCTCTTTGTTTTTTATTTGAAATAGCATTATGATATTTTTTTTGTAAAGAATTTATAGTTTTTGTGTTTTTTTTAGAATAAGTATGTTTTTTATTTTTAAATTAATGTGTGAAAGCCCAAAAATATATTTACCCAAAATATATAAAAGCCCATTTAAAAAAAAAAAAAAATTGATGATGTGGATGGCTTAGATTGAGAGAGGTTTGGCTAATTATATATATGATTTATTGATGTCAAAAGAAAAAGAAGTAAACTAAAACCTGTGTATTATTTACTTTGGATAAAAAAGGCAATGGTTAAACCAAAAGAAAACAAAATCAGTAAATAACTGGTGCTTTATAGAATACAAAAGTACCTAAGTGCGAATACTATGATAATCATTTAAAATACATGTACTATGTAGTGGATGCAAAATAACATTAAGAAAATTAGTATTGAATTGTAATTATTATTATTGACACATCATTGGTAATTTCTCTTGGCAAACTGTATTTTCATTCTTTGTGTCATGTATGTATACACAAATTCATCAAATGAATTATTTCAATTCCTGCAATGAGTAATAAAAAAATATTTTTAGTATTCAGCCGCAATGTGGCCTTTTGAACCTTCAGTAAACTGGTCTCTGCCTTAATCAAAGATCTTAAATATGGATATTTATTGAAGACTTGGTTTCTAATTATCATTTTTTTTTGTATTTAGTCTACAGAGAACAGAACTTAAGTACAGTAACTGTGTCTTTTTTAGAAATGAACTCTAAACTGAAACACTCTCCTAACTTCACACCATTAGCTTCACAAAAACCATCCCAACCATTTTCTAAAGCAACAATTCCATGTCTTAACAACAGATATCCCCACCACTCCGTTTTGTTTTCACCCAAAATAGTTATCTTCCCAGGTTTGTTGATGCCATTAGCCTTCATGAATTGACTTGGAAGATACTGCAAAAAATCATTAGAAACAAAATACATTTTCGTTACCAGTTAGAATCCAAAGACAGAAAAACTATAACACACTTCTCAACACAAGAGTTGTATTCGATGAACTTACCAGCATACAGGCTTGGACATCTTCAGGTGTGAGTGTTAATGTCACGAATCGTTCTTGGATTGCTGAAGATGAATCTCTACTTCTAGGTTCTGTCTCTTCCGCGGAAATCGACTCTTTCTTGTTAGCTTTTGAACTGTTAGGCTCTGTATGGATGAACCTGATCATATGAGTCTCGTCTTCCAAGATTGACTCCAATGTAAACGATTCTCCTCGCTTTACGTTGTTTGCTTCAGCAAAAACTTTCCAGCCACTTCCCAAATTCGTTCTCCCGTCACTTTCCCGTACAAGATTTGTCTTCCACTTCTTACCATCTTCTCCCAACAGATATACCGTTCCAGGCTTGTCCATGCCATTCTCCTCTACGAATTGCTTTGGAAGACGCTGAAAACAAGATTTGAAAGAAAGAATCAAAATGAGTACAAGAGAGAAAACAAACCCTCTGAAACAAGATTTTGATTGTGTGAACTTACCAGTCTAATGTTAGGTCTGTTTGTTATTGTCACAAGCGTAGTAGACTGTTTCTTGATAGTTCTTGAAACCTCTTCTTCCTCTTCACTGTCACTGGCAGATTCTTCCGAACACAAACTAAACACAGGAGTTGTGCCTTCCCACATCAGCTTGACCTTGAAGCTCGTCGCTAAGCCGTTTCCTTTGACAAATTCTTTCCAACCTTTTCCCAAACTCATTGTTCCGTTCTTGTCAAGTAAGAGGCTTGTAGGCCACTTTAGACCGTTTTTACCCAACAGATACATCTCTCCAGGCTTGTTGATACCGTTCTCCTTCAGGAATGGCACTGGAAGACTCTGTAGAGATATTTCAACAGAGGATGAATATAAACATAAGTCAAAACCAATTAAGAAATAAGAATCAAGATTTGTGTTTTTGATGAACTTACCAGTCTACCAATTCTGTCATAACCAGGTGGAAGTGTAAATGTTAAGGATTTCTTATGAGACGGCGAATACGATGAATATGATAAAACTCTTCGTTTCGGTTTCGGTCTATGCTTCTTCTTTTCCATCTCTGTTGAGCTGCATTCGCCTTCACTGCTCTCCCCTTCTATGCTCTCTTCCTCGCTGCTAGCTTCTGGACAGTCTTTGTCATTCTCATCTTTGCTGATCTTGTCTCTGTCACAGCACAAACTAAGCATAGGAGTTGTGCGTTTCCATATCAACTTGACCGTGAAGCCTGTCTCTAATCCGTTTGCTTTAACAAAATCTTTCCAGCCACTTCCCAAACTCATGGTTCCTTTCTTGTCAAGTAGAAGGTTTGTTGGCCACTTTGCACCGTCTTTACCCAACAGAGATATCTCCCCGGGCTTGTTGATGCCATTCTCCTTCAAGAATGGCTTTGGAAGAGTCTGTAGATATTTGAACAGAGGATGAATCAAGACATATACTTCAAAACCAATTAAGAGCAGAAGAATCTGAGACTTGTTTTCTGACGAACTTACCAGTCTACGAATTGTGACATAGTTAGGTGGAAGTGTGAATGTTACTAGTCGCTTATGACTTGGTGAATATGATGAAAATGACAAAACTTTTGGTTTCTTCATCGATGACTCGTCTTCATTCCTCTCCGGTTCTGTTTCATGACTATTCTTTTTCACTTTCTTCTTTATAGGAAGCTCTGTAATCAGAAACATCACACATGTTACTAACCTCGTAATGATTTGGACTCAAATATAATAGAATACAATAAAAGTTAAAATTACCCTCATCATCATCATCATCACCAACATCTGTTCTTGAATGCAAACGCTTTTTCAACAAGATTTTGCCTGATTTTGGAAGAAACAAGAAAAAACTACTCAAATTGATTCGAAGTATTGATTCTTCTTGAAACGCAGAAGAAGTCAGAAACAAGACTTACCATCATCATTGTTGGGTCCTAAATCCGAAACATGGAACACCATATCTCCTTCATATCTGAAAAGGACGACGTCGCCGATTTGAAGATCATGATCAAAGGCGAACTCTTGCCAGCCGTCGCTGAGTCTCCGACCAGTCATCTTCACTTTCCAAGTTACCTCCGACGAGTCAGATTTCAGCTCCGCTGTTTTCTTCTTCTCCTCCACGCTCTTTCCTTCGATATACCTGGAGAAGAAGTCTAAAGGAATCGTCTACAACAGCAACAACACAAAGAAAAGGGTTAAAAAAAACAGAAGGAAGTCTCTGAATAAGCTTGCTCGGAGAGTGAAGGAGAGATAGTTACGAGGTGAGTGTGAAAGCCATGAACAAGTGTGTGGAAGAATTTTGGGTGAAGAAGCTTTGATTTCGCCATTGTCGAAGCAAACTTCAAGAGAATAACAAAAACAAAAACAAAAGAAATATCCCTAGAAATTTGTCAGTAACAAATATTTTATAAAGTAGCAAAAATATTTCCTTTTTTAAAAAGTTATTTCCTTTTTTATTTGGGGCATAGAAAATAACGGATTTTGGCGGTGGCACAAGTTGGTAATTTTTTTTACGGAAATAGCTTAAAACTATTTCACTACAAATAATTACATCAAATTAAACCAAAAACTTGCAGAATCTATCGTGTGATATCCAGAGAAAACATTTGAAAAAAAACTGACTAATTAATAATGTATTTGGCCTCCAAAGTTGGAGTAAAACTTAAACACATGATGATTTGTTGTGTCTTCTCCGGGAACGATTTCCAAAATGAAAGACTCTCCTAACATCACACCATTAGCCTCACAGAAACCTTCCCAACCATTTCCCAAAGCGACAATTCCATCTTTTGACAGTAAATACGCAAACCACTTCATACCGCTTCGACCCAACAGAGTTACCTTTCCAGGCTTGAAGATGCCATTAGTCCTCATGAATTGACTCGGAAGATGCTGTGAGATACACATGAACAAACACATCTCACTTACCAATTAGGATTTTCAAGAAAGAGACTAACCCACATCTAAAGCAAGAGTCTTTTGATGAGCTTACCAGTGTACAGTCTCTAACATCTTCAGGTGTAAGTGTTAATATCACGATTCGGTTTTGGATTCTTCTAGGAAGAGTCCCTGAGTTACTCCCTTCTCTGTTGTTCTCTGCTTTCCTGGTCTTGTTTCCACTGTTAGGTCCTGTGGAAAGAGACTGTTTCGAAAACTCGCTTTGCTCTCTACCATTGCTAGAAGACTCTATACGGAGCAAACTGAGCACAGGAGTTGCGTCTTCCCAAATCGACTCCAACGTGATGGAATCGCCCGTCTTTATGCCGTTTGCTTTAGCAAAATCTTTCCATCCTTTTCCCAGACTCATTCTTCCTCTCCTTTCCAGTAGAAGACTTACCAGCCACTTTGCACCATCTTTACCCAACAGAGCTATCTCCCCAGGTTTGTTCATGCTATTCTCCATCATGAATTGCAATGGAAGACGCTACAACAGATATGAACAGAGAATTAAAAACATGCCATTTCCATATGCGATAAAACAAGAGTTGATTCATGACCCTGATTAATGAACTCACCAGCCTACCATGTCTAAGACTGTCAGGTGTAATAGCTAATGTCAGAAATCGGTTTTGGCTCGGTGAAGTTGAATCTCTCCGTAGTATCGGATGATTGTTCTCTCTCTGCGATGAGCTGCTTTCCTCTTTGCTGTTTTCATCTTCGTTGTTATTATATATGCTGATAGGCTCTATGGCAAGAGGCTCTTTCTCGCTTGCTTCTGAATATCCTCTCCCTTCTCTACTGTCAATGCTATACTCTGCAGGGCATAAATTGAGCACTGGAGTTGTGTCTTCCCAGTTCAACTTGAGCGCGAAGGATTCTCCCGTCTTTAAGCCGTTTGCTTTAACAAAACTTTTCCAGCCGTCTCCCAAAGTCATTCTTCCTCTGCTTTCCAGGAGAAGATTTGCCAGCCACTTAGAACCATCTTTGCCCAACAGATATATCTTCCCAGGCTTGTTTATGCCATTCTCCCTCGTGAATTGCACTGGAAGACGCTGTAGAGAATTTGAACAGGCGTCAAAACCAACAAGAGTAGATTAGAGAAAACTAACCCTCTGAATCAAAAAGTTGTTAAGACGATCTTACCAGTCTACAATTTCTGACATCAACAGGCGCAAGTGTAAATGTTGCTAATTGTTTCTCGCTTGACGAATATGATGAGGTTATCTTCGTCGGACTATACTTCTTGCGACTTTTAAAACCATCTGAGGTTGTGAAATCTTGTGGAAGATGCTGCATATACCAGCAGATTAACACAAGAGTTAGATCAAATCACTCAAGACTGGTCAGCGACAGGGTCACAATATACAAGAATTTTCTCTTCATGACACCAGCACATATCAATACGATGATACACTTTGGTTAGCTTCATGATTCTATATGAAACACGTCTAAGAGGGAAAAAAATAAACCCAATCAAACCAAACCATTTCAATCAGCCAAACATCATCAAAATGAAAATTGGTTTTACTTCAGCGAATTTACTCCCAAACAAGAGTTAACCATACTGAACTAAACTGACAAAACGCTTACAGTTACATAAGGTGTTACAATCAACGAAAGGCAAATCAAATCGTTGTTGATTTAATATCTTCATACTGAACTAGTCTAAAGTAAACTAACAAAACCAAAATGCCCATCCCTTGGACAAAACAGAGTTCAGGGATTTTAAGCATTTCCTCATGTGACCAAGCTGCAGAACACTTTTTTTAGTTTCATGACTGACCAAAACCGACAAACAAGAGATCAATTAGCAAATGAGAATGCAAAAACTTGAGCATGCGATTTCAGTTAACAAAGGAGTAAAGTAAACTGAATTATATTATCACCAGTGCATCTGTGTGTAGATTTGAAGCTGTGACTTGGGCTACAAAACAAGAGCGATCTGATGAAGAGTCTGCTTCTGTTCCTGAGTTGTTCTTCTTCACTTTCTTCTTTCTTGGAAACTCTGTATCAAAAACACCCCACCAAAGCAAGTAATCTTAGAATCATCCAGATACGGTACTACAATAAAATTGAAGAGAACTGAATATACCAATGTTGTACTGATCATCCTCATCATAAGAAAGGCCTGCTTCTTTTCTTAAGTGCCGATGCATTTTTATCGAAATGCTACCTGTATCAGAAAAATCCTTAAAATTGTTTTCCACTCACAGTCTCGTCTCCCAGAAACAGCTTTAATATGCAGTTCTTCCTTGCGTTATTTTAAAATCGTATTAAGATATTGATCTCAAAATTTAACTAAAATAACCCTTCAGATTAACTCCAGTTCAAAGGATTTTTACAATTGATCTTACCGATGTTTTCCTGATCGTTGTGGCTGCTTGGAGCTAGTACATCTCGCATCTCGCAGCATCTGTGTCCTAAATCCGAGACCTGGAACATCATATCCCCTTGATCTCTGAAAATGACGCCAATTCGAAGATCATGAGAAATACGGCGAACTACTTCAGGTGAAAGTGTTGATGTCGCGAATCGGTTTTGGATTGCTAAAGATGAATCTAGCCTTGTAAGAGGATACTTTCTGCTCTCTTCTCTGTTGCGCTCTGCTTTCCTGTTCTTGTTTCCACTGCTACGTTCTGTGAAAACAGACTCTTTCTCGCTTGCTTTTGAGTACTCACCTTGCTGCCTTCTATCATTGCTAGACTCTACTCGGAGCAAACTGAGCACAGGATTTGCGTATTCCCATATTGACTCCAACGTGATGGAATCTCCCGTCTTTAAGCCGTTTGCTTTAGCAAAATCTTTCCAGCCTTTNCACGTCTAAGAGGGAAAAAAATAAACCCAATCAAACCAAACCATTTCAATCAGCCAAACATCATCAAAATGAAAATTGGTTTTACTTCAGCGAATTTACTCCCAAACCAGAGTTAACCATACTGAACTAAACTGACAAAACGCTTAAAGTTACATAAGGTGTTACAATCAACGAAAGGCAAATCAATCGTTGTTGATTTAATATCTTCATACTGAACTAGTCTAAAGTAAACTAACAAAACCAAAATGCCCATCCCTGGGAGAAACAGTTCACTCAGAACCGATACGCACATCAATTGGACAAAACAGAGTTCAGGGATTTTAAGCATTTCCTCATGTGAACAAGCTGAAGAGCACTTTTTCTAGTTTCATGACTGACCAAAACCGACAAACAAGAGTTCAATTAGCTAATGAGTATGCAAAAACTTGAGCGTGAGATTTCAGTTAACAAAGGAGTAAAGTAAACTAAATTATATTATCACCAGTGCATCTGTGTGTAGATTTGAAGCTGTGACTTGGGCTACAAAACAAGAGCGATCTGATGAAGAGTCTGCTTCTGTTCCTGAGTTGTTCTTCTTCACTTTCTTCTTTCTTGGAAGCTCTGTATCAAAAACACCCCACCAAAGCAAGTAATCTTAGAATCATCCAGATGTGGTACTACAATAAAATAGAAGAGAACTGAATATACCAATGCTGTGCTGATCATCATCATCATATGAAAGGCCTGCTTCTTTTCTTAAGTGCGGATGCATTTTTATCGAAATGCTACCTGTATCAGAAAAATCCTTTAAATAGTTTTCCACTCACAGTCTCGTCTCCCAGAAACAGCTTCAATATGCAGTTCTTCCTCACGTTATTTTGAAATCGTATTAAGATATTGATCTCAAAATTTAACTAAAATAACCCTTCAGATTAACTCCAATTCAAAGGATTTTTACAATTGATCTTACCGATGTTTTCCTGATCGTTGTGGCTGCTTGGAGCTAGTACATCTCGAATCTCGCAGCATCGGTGTCCTAAATCTGAGACCTGGAACATCATATCCCCTTCATCTCTGAAAATGACGATTTCGCCAATTCGAAGATCATGAGAAATACGGCGAACTACTTCAGGTGAAAGTGTTGATGTCGCGAATCGGTTTTGGATTGCTAAAGATGAATCTAGCCTTGTAAGAGGATACTTTCTGCTCTCTTCTCTGTTGCGCTCTGCTTTCCTGTTCTTGTTTCCACTGCTACGTTCTGTGAAAACAGACTCTTTCTCGCTTGCTTTTGAGTACTCACCTTGCTGCCTTCTATCATTGCTAGACTCTACTCGGAGCAAACTGAGCACAGGATTTGCGTATTCCCATATTGACTCCAACGTGATGGAATCTCCCGTCTTTAAGCCGTTTGCTTTAGCAAAATCTTTCCAGCCTTTTCCCAAACTCATTCTCCCTCTTCTTTCCAGTAGAAGGCTTACCAGCCACTTGGCACCATCTTTACCCAACAGAGTTATATCCCCAGGCGTGTTCATGCTATTCTCCTCCATGAATTGCAATGGAAGACGCTGGAAAATATATGGACGGAAAAATAAAAAAAATACTCTTTTGTTATGCGATAAAATGAACAAGAGTTGATTGATGAATTTACCAGTCTACCATGTTTGAGACTATCAGGTGTAATTGTTAATGTCAGAAATCGGTTTTGGCTGGGTGAAGTTGAATCTCTCCATCTCCGATGATTCTTCTCTCTCTCCCATGACCTGCTCTCCTCTTTGCTGTTTTCATCTCCGTTTTCGTCTTTGCTGTTATCATCTTTGGTGATCTTTTGTCCGCTGCTAGGTTCTATGGGAAGACACTCTTTCTCGCTTGCTTCTGAACACCCTCCTCCTTCTCTACTGTCAATGGTATACTCTGCAGGGCACAAACCGAGCACAGGAGTTGTGTCTTCCCAACTCAACTCGAGTGTGTAGGATTCGCCCGTCTTTAAGCCGTTTGCTTTAACAAATGATTTCCATCCGTCTCCCAAAGTCATTCTCCCTCGGCTTTCCACGAGAAGGTTTGCCAGCCACTTTGAACCATCACTACCCAACAGGAATATCTTGCCAGGCTTATTGATGCCATTCTCCCTAGTGAATTGCATTGGAAGACGCTGTAGAGATTTCAACAGGAGTTTGAAACCAATAAGAGTAGAACAGAGAAAGCTAACCCTCTGAATCAACAGTTGGTATGACGATCTTACCAGTCTACAATGTCTGACATCGACAGGTGCAAGTGTAAATGTTACGAATCGTTTCTCTGACGAATATGATGATACTATCCGCTTCGGACTATACTTCTTGTGACATTTTTTTTTAATAGCATCCGAGCTTGTGGAATCTTGTGGAAGAATCTGCAAACACTAAATGAACACTAAGGGTCAGATCAGATGAACTGGTGAAGGTAAGGGCCATAGGTCATAAGCATTTCCTCCTCATGAGACCACGGAAAGGGACATATCAACTCGATGATTGGATAGCAAATTTTCTCCCAAATCAAAAGGATAACCAAACTGAAGTAAGCTGACAAAACACATAGAGCTACATCTCCATCCCTAGAAACAACAACAGTTCACTCTCAAGAACGTTTTGCATATAACTTGGACAAAAAAAAGGTTCAGGCTTTTTTCTCATGAAACCAAGCTATATAACAGTTTCTCTAGTTTCATGACCTGACCAAAACCGAAATGCCTACTACCACTAGAAACAACAGTTCAATTTAGCTAATGAGTATGCAAAAACTTGAGCATGAAAGAGTAAAAGTAAACTCGAGTAATACAAACGCACCGGTGCATCAGTGTGTAGACTCGAAGCTGTGACATGGGAAACAAAACAAGAGTGGGCTGGTGAAGATTCTGCTTCTGTTTCTGGATTGTCCTTCTTCACTTTCTTCTTTCTCGGAAGCTCTGTATCAGAAAACACCCCCAACATGTTAAAACCTCAGCTGCTTTTAGTTTCACACCGTTCTTTTTCTTCTTTTTTTTCTTAGATTCTGTAGCTGTTCTTGACACAACCCCACCAAAAGCAAATAATCTCAGACTCGTCTACATAAAACAGAAGAGAACTTAACATACCAATGTTGTCCTGATCATCACCATGATTTGAAGAAAAGCCTGCTTCTTGTCTTACATGTTTCTTCATCCGAATGTTACCTGTATCAGAAAGAAAGAAAAAAAGAAAAAATCCCTCAAACTGCTTTCCAATTATACTCGATTTAAAAGTTTGAACTATAGCATCCCTCTAGATTTAAATGAAATCGATCTTACCCTGATCAGTGTTGCTGCTTGGAGCCGATACGTCTCGAATCTCACAGAAACTGGGTCCTAAATCCGAGACCTGGAACATCATGTTTCGGAAAACGACGAATCGAAGATCATGAGCGACACGGCGAACTATTATCAGCCACCGCCAGTGATTGATTTAGAAAGTTGGTGTATGCGGTTCGAAGAATTGTGGGTTGATCGGTGAGCGAAGCCCTAGGAATTTCTCAAATCAGCACAACTTTTCTTCTACTAGCCAGAGAATGTGCGAATTCGCCATCGAAATCCCTCGAATACTCAACGCCTAAAGGTTGAAACTTTGAGACGGACGATGAACAGTCAAATCCTAGTGGTGACTTGCATTTAAAATTTTTTTTTATAACTTTTTTAACAAACACATTTTCAACTAATATACCTTTTTTTTTAAACCAACAATTTTTTTTTACAAACGAGAAAAAATAAATTTCTGCACTCTTACTAGAAAGAAAGTCTGTTTTTTTTTTTTTTTTTTTTTTGAATTTGGACAACCAATTTGTACCAATCAAAAACAAACCATCACAGGATATATGGCATCTTCATCGCTTTTCCCTTCACTTTTTTACGTTGGTCGTGTGACACTCCCAAATTGTAACAATCTTGAATTTGTTCTTGTATATACCTTTGGCTTAACCGGATTAGGGACTGCCATTACTCGGTTTCAATCTTGTGCAGCTTCAGCCGATGGAGTTTAGGGACTGCCATTACTCTCTTTTAGCTCTTCGCAGCTATAGTGTTCTCCTTACTCTGTTCTTCAATCTCATAGTGTTCTGGCTACGAGACGGAGTGAATGTTGGATTAAGCTTGAAGTTAGTTTGAAGAGATAAAGACCAAGAGTATATTTAGGAGCAATCTAAATATACACATTACCATTTAGGAGTTATCTAAATGTAATATTTCCTTATGTGAGATTAGGGTATTTGGTCGATCATATATAAGGATGTATCAACTTGTGATACAACTTATGAGTTGAGAAAGATTTGAGAGGCTTGAGTTTTTGAGTCAGTTTTCTTAAGCAATAAAGAAGAGTTATTTCTTTAGTTCTTGAATCTTGTTCGAGTTATAAGACAATATTTTGGTATCAGAGGTTGTAATATTGTCTTATAACTCGAACAAGATTCAAGAACTAAAGAAATAACTCTTCTTTATTGCTTAAGAAAACTGACTCAAAAACTCAAGCCTCTCAAATCTTTCTCAACTCATAAGTTGTATCACAAGTTGATACATCCTTATATATGATCGACCAAATACCCTAATCTCACATAAGGAAATATTACATTTAGATAACTCCTAAATGGTAATGTGTATATTTAGATTGCTCCTAAATATACTCTTGTTCTTTATCTCTTCAAGCTATCTTCAAGCTTAATCCAACATTCTCCCTCCTAAGCTTGAAGTCACTCTCTCCCAAATCTTTCACGCCAATGAGATCCCTCATCTCCTTGAATTTTATTCTTCCCAATGCCTTTGTGAGTATGTCAGCTTTCTGTTCACTTCTCGGGACATGCTCGACTTCTATCAAACCATCTTCAACACATTCTCTTATGAAGTGGTATCTTGTGTGTATATGCTTGCTTCTGCCGTGGAATACCTGATTCTTAGTAAGAGCGATTGCCGATTGATTGTCTATCCGAATGATAACCTTTTCACATGTGGATCCGGTGATTTCCTTGAGCAACTCCTGGAGCCTGATTGCCTGTCTAGCTGCTTCAGTTCCAGCCATTAATTCAGCCTCGCACGAAGACAGAGCTACAGTCTCTTGTTTTTGAGAGCACCATGATATGTGACTTTCTCCAAGTTAGAACACGTGACCTGTTGTGCTCTTGCCATCATCTGGGTCTACGTTGTGACTACTGTCGCTGTAGCCAACAAGTTTGGTTACCCTTGTAGTTGGTCGGTCGAACCGTAGTCCAATTGTGGTGGTTCCACGCAAGTATCTCAAACACTGTTTCATTGCCGCTCCATGAGACTCCTTTGGACATTGCATGTATCGACTCAACACACCTACACAATAGGACAAATCTGGTCTCGTATGAAGCAAGTAACGTAAACAACCAATGTTTCTCCGATAACTTGTAGCATCAATGTCCTTCTCACTCAGTGATTTGGACAATCTCAGACCTGCCTCCATTGGTACATGAGTCTTATTGCATTTACTCATTCCAGTTTCCTCCTGAATCTTTATGGCATATCGACTCTGGTTCATAGTTATTCCCTCCTCGTTTTGATTCACTTCGATTCCAAGATAATAAGTCAATCTTCGGAGATCACTCATCTCGAATTTCGTTGCCATCTCTCTCTTGAATTCCTTAATCACCTTTTCACTTGTTCCAGAGACAAACAAATCATCAACATATACAGCAACGAGAAGTGTATCGTGATTCACCTTCTTTTGATAGACTGATGGTTCCTTGGAGCACCTTTTGAACTGTAATTCCTTGAGAATCCCATTCAGTTTATCGTTCCATGCCCTTTGAGCTTGCCTCAAGCCGTACAATGCTTTATTGAGCTTGTAAATCTTGTTCTCGCACCCTTTCACTACAAATCCCTCTGGTTGCGTGACATACACTGTCTCTTTTAACTCCCCATGGAGAAAAGCTGTTTTTACATCGAGATGATGTATCTTCCATCCACTAGATGCAGAGAGATTGATCAAGAGTCGGATTGTCTCTATGCGAGCTACCGAAGCAAAGACTTCATCAAAATATATTCCTTGCCTTTGCACATAACCCTTCGCAACGAGCCTGGCTTTATACTTGTTGATGCTACCATCCGAGTTCTTCTTTAGCTTGAACACCCATTTTAAGCCTATCGGTTTTGCTCCTTGTGGGGGATCGACAAGATTTCATGTTAGGTTCTTGTTGATCGAGTGAATTTCGTCCTCACACGCTAGTGTCCAGTACTTTGATTCTTTTGCTTCCGAGAAATCTCTAGGTTCATCATTTAAACATATCAACAACCGCTCTCCTTCTTCTTCTGCAAGATGCAAAACATAGTCATTGAGGTACTTTGGCTTGCGAGTTTCTCGGCTAGACCTTCTCAGTACTGGTGCACCATCTCCATCATCCTCTGACTCACTCCCTCCGTCTCCAGAATTCTGATCATCTTCTCGATCAGACTCGCACTTAATAAGAGCAATGTTAGTTCCGCCATTGCTGCCATGCTCTGTTTTGATGGCAGAGCCTTCGCCATCATGTCCCGTCTCAATACGGTTCTGCAATCTCGGATCTATTTCTCGGTTCCCATATTCTCCGAACTCAATACAAAAATCTTCACTTCTCTCCTCTACTGAGTTTTGGTTTTCCCAGCTCCACTTTCTTGTTTCATCAAAAATGACGTTGCGACTCACTACAGCCTTTCGAGTTTGTGGATCAAACAGTCTGTAGGCTTTTGAACCAGGTTATGTGCCCAAATGAACCAGCTTACGTGACCTATCATCGAGCTTCTTCATATGTGGTGTATCGACTTTGGCATAGGCGATACAGCCAAACACTCGTAGGTGTCCAATATTCGGTTTTCTCTCATGATAAGCCTCGTATGGAGTCTTGTCCTTTACAGCTCTTGTAGCGATTCGATTGAAGAGATATGTGGAGTGTCGAACCGCCTCTTCCCACAAATAGTTAGGTAACGACATATGCTTCAGAATACTTCTGCTCATTTCCATCATTGTTCTATTCCTTCTCTCGACAACGCCGTTCTGTTGTGGAGTGTAGGGAGCCGTGAGATGTCGTTTGATCCCTGACTCATCACAGAATGAGTTGAACTCGTTCGAAACAAATTCTCCTCCTCGATCAGTTCGGAACGTACCAATCTTCTTTCCTGAGTCTCGTTCCACCAAAGCTTTAAATTTCTTAAACTTCTCAAGTGCACTTCCTTTTTCTTTCATCAATATAGTCCACATATATCTTGAATGATCATCTATGAGAACAAATATGTACCTATTCCCGCCTGAGGTTGCCGGAGATATAGGTCCACATAAGTCTCCATGAACAAGTGCAAGTTGTTTCGCTGCACGAAACTGAGTTGCTTGCGGAAATACTCGCCTTGTTTGTTTTCCTAACAAACATGATTCACATATCCTCGGTTCAGACTTGATGTGAGGTATTCCATTTACCAGTTCCCTTTGCTGCATAGACTTAATTGTCTCGCCGTTTATATGTCCTAAACGGGCATGCCACACGCTCATTTCACTCGACTCCACCAGATTTAGCTGCTCTGTATCTTTAACTCCCATTCGAACCTTATACAGTCGGTTCTTTGATCTTGTTGTCTTAACAAGCAATTTTCCTTCTCGATCATGCATTGTTAGGATTTCTCCCTTCATTGTCACATCACATCCATGTTCAGTGGCTTGTCCAAGGCTGATTATGTTACTTCTAAGCTCGGGGATGAAGTATACATCAGACATTTTCCTTGGATCTCCGTTTCTATCAATGAACTCGATGGAGCCCTTTCCTTTGATATCGATTTTGGAATCATCACCAAATCTAACTTTACCAGTGACAGACTCGTCGATCTGAGAGAAATATCGCCTATCTCCACTCATGTGGTTACTTGCTCCATTATCAAGATACCATAGATCGTTGTCACTAGAGTTAGTCTCGTACTTGCTTGGTATAATCTTTTCTTCATTCAGATATACCACTTCATGCAGCATGATTTCATCCGCTTCTTCCGTTTCGTCTTTGTTATTCTCTTGTGCCTCCTGCAGTTTGAGTAGACGGTCAGGGCAATCAGAGGCGTAGTGGCCCTGTTTATCACATCGGAAACAGGTTATGTGTGACGAGTCTCTTGTTCCGTTAGAGCGTCCTCTTCCTCTACCTCTGTTTCCACCAAAACGCCCGCCACGTCCTCTGTTTCTGTACTCTCCATTTGAGCTACGATACGATGTTTGACTCTCCGTGTTCGCATACATGAGCTTGCTTTGATCATCTTGCTCCTCCTCAGTCTCAGCGACATGTTCCTCATAAAATTTCAGACGTCCTATGATGTCTTCAAAGCTGATTTTATTCAAATCAAGGATTTGTTCTAGGGAAGCCACTATATGTATGTATTTCTTCCGAGGGAGATTTGTAAGAAACTTCTTCACCATCTTTGATTCGTTAATTTCTTCTCCTAACTCAGCTGATTTAGATGAAATCTCAGATAACTTCCCAGTAAAGTCATCGATTTTATCTGTGTCTTTCATTTTAAGGGACTCAAACTCAGCCATTAGAGTCTGCAGCCTCTCCTCTTTAACTCTCTCAGCTCCCACATTCCTCGTTTTAATGGCTTCCCAAACTAACTTTGCCCCATCCAATTCACCGACTTGTAATACAAGGGACTCGGGAATTGACTGAACAATTAGACCCATGGCTAGGTCATCCTTCTCATCGTCGTCGTCTCCTGGATCAATTACTCCCCAAACCTTGTGAACCTTGAGAAGTATTTTCATCTTGATTGCCCATACCGTGTAGTTGTACGATGTGAGCATCAGACACTTAATGGAAGAAGATCCTCCCCCTTCCTTCAGTTTCATCGAAGATCCTTCATCCTTCTTCGATGAGGTTTCGATATCTCCACCCTTAGTCATCGTTACCGCTCTGATACCAAATATTGTCTTATAACTCGAACAAGATTCAAGAACTAAAGAGTGAAGTGAAGATGGATAATATTCGTGGAGGGCTAACATGAGATATTTTGATGAGCTCGCAGAAAACATGAAAGAAGGCTCAGTGTACATTTCTTCGATGAATATGAGCAGATTTTTTAGATAGTCTTTGTAAATGAACAAGTGGAACACCAAGATTCAGGTACTGGATTTTTTTGCAAATGACTGTTCTATCTATTAAATGATGTATCCTTGGTTGATGACTATTAAGTGTTACAATGCAGGAGACAGACGAGGAATCTTTACTTTTGGGTTAGTACTATACTGCATGAATATTTTCGATTCTATGTTGTTATTCTGTATTTTTCAGAGAATACAGAATTGATCTTCTATTTCATACATGATTATATGTCTTGAGGAGGGTTATACTATGTGTAACTGATTTTCGTGTGCACTTATTGAGTCGTTGAGAAGTCTCAAATATAAAGCCTATTGATTTGGTTTTGCAGTGATGAGAATTTTGATATCATAAGTGAGATGATAAATGCTAATTGGAGAAATTATGGAATAATTTTCCCCTTTTGTATAATGGATTACAAGTTCGATATCAGAGTAGGAAGAAGCTAGCAGAGTAGCTTACATGTTCGTTCATGCCGTGAATTCATCAGACACATCTACTAAAACCTGAAGCCCAACGAACAAATCTCACAATTTGTTTTATTGTGTTTATAATATAGACTTATTTAGATTTGTTATGTAGTGTGGCTTTTGTATTTGAGTGTTTTCTTCTCGGCTAATCGAAAACCCTGTGGGGGCTGATTTTTTTTCTTTTTATACATATCAATTCTTTGTATGATCAAGCTACTTAAATCTGTTATTCCATTTTAGTGAATGTTAATCACATAATCTAGTTTTTTTTAATTATAAGTAAATTATATGAATAACATGCAACACAATGTGATTAACATTCACTAAATATTCACTAGCAAGACAAGTTGAAATCTATTATAGGTATCATGAATCATGGTGGAGGGGCGAAATATCTTGGTCTTCTCAAACAGTTTGGCCGAAAAAAAAAAGGAAATGTTTACTAATGTTATCAACCGGGTCAAACAAAGAACTTCATCTTGGAGCTCAAAACTATTATCCCAAGATGGTAAAGAAGTATTGATGAAATCAGTGGCCATCTCAATGCCGGTATATTCAATGTCATGTTTCAAACTACCAACTCAAGTGACATCTGAATTAACTAGCATTCTTACACAATTCTGGTGGGAGAAGAGTACTCAAGTCAAGGGTATTCCTTGGGTGGCTTGGAAGCGTTCACAATATTCAAAACAAGAAGGGGGGGCTTGGTTTTAAAGATTTAGAGAAGTTTAATGATGCTCTGGTTGCTAAGCAAGCTTGGCGAGCATCCAAACTGTTTGTTCTCCAGACTTTATAAAGCCCAATGCTTTAAAGACGATCATCTCTTTGATGCTAAAGCTCGAAAAAACCAATCATATGGCTGGGCCTCTATACTATGTGCGATTAATCTCCTCAAAAAAGGTTCAAGGACTATCATTGGAGACGGTCGACAAACACGGGTTTTAAAAGATAATTGGCTGCCTACCCATCCTCCAAAACCAACTGATGGTGGGGACCATGATTGCATTGTCATGGTAAAAGATCTTATCACGACTAATGGTACATTCCAACAATGGAACTCATTTGGTCTTACGGCTACATTAACTGATCAAGACCTCACCCTAGCTCTTTATTTAGGACAAGGGAATAAAGATGATCAAATACGTTGGAACTACACGAAGAAATGGTCGATATTTCGTTAAGTCGGGGTATTGGTTTTTACGTCATCATCCTGAATTTCAATTGGTTGCTCCTCAGAAACCTTATGGTGATCCTCTGCTCAAATGTAAAATCTGAAAATACAGATCATGCCTAAACTAAAACATTTTCTCTGGAGAATTTGATATATCATGGTTTTTATCTCTAAAGAATTTGATATATCATGGTTTTTATGGTTTTTAACCATGATATAAGTCCTATTTATAGAGTCTTTTTGGTTTTTTAGAGTGTTTGTAGGTTCATGTACGTTTGGAGCATAATTGGAGATATTGAAGTATCCTGGAGCATTGTGGAACAAGCTGCTGAAAACATGAAGTCGAATGGAGTTGGATGAACCTAGCTTTTGTCTCCTGAATTTACTAAGTTTTTAATTGCCTGCTGTCTTTTACTTTTAATATTTACTCTTAGCTTAATTCGAACTTAGAAATCTGCTGTGTCACTATCTCATTCCCTGTGGATTCGATCCCTAAATACTACACTGATCTATTAATTTGAGAGAGTAGCTCTAGGGTAAATTTGAGCATGTCAAATTTTGGCGCCGTTGTCGGGGAATTTGATTAGTTGCCTACAGATTTTTAATATTAGATTTTTGTCTAAGTTTTTATTTTGTTTTTGGTTACTAACTTTTGGTTTTACTTTGAAGTGTTTCAGGTTAAAAAAAAAAAAAAAAAAATTTGGCGGACGGATGTCGACACATGAACAGTGTCATTCGACACATGAACAGTGTCGATCGACACCCCTCGAAGGTAAGTCTACTCAACTTGTTTTCTTCGTATCTTTCTCAATTCTTAACAGATTTGAATGATTTAAAAGCCTAAGTTGTGTAGATTTTCATCCTCTATCCATCCAGTCCATTATCGTTTCTATTTGGTTTGTCTCTGACCTTAAGATTTAATCATACTGGGGACAGTATTGGTTAAGTCTGGGGGAGGAAAATACTAATGTATTTTGCTTTGTCTTTTGTTTTGAGTCAGTTGTGTTAGTCCAAATTTGTTTTATTGAGTCAAAATTAGTTGAAATTTTCAGTTTTTTTTGGAACTAACCACAACACATTGACACTTGAAGGACCATTGCCATAGTAGTTGATTGCATGTTTTACTAGGTAGAAATCTGCAAGTGGATCAGCCTAACAAGGAGAGTTCAGATTTCTGGAGAGTTTAGAAATTTTGCTGTTAACTCCACCCTAATGAACTTCAACTTCTCATCTTGGGGCTTTGTATACATTGAACTTGATTCCTCTTCCAGCACTTTTAAGATTAGTTTGTCATGATCTCTCTTTGATTTTCCCTAGAAAAATAAAAAGTCTAAGTCTAAGAACGGAAACCTGAGTCCCTGATAAGGACTATGATGGGAGCTTATACTCATGAACTTGTCTCCTCACAAGGAACACAACTAGTGAGTAGCACCGTTTTTGAGCTATGAAAAGAAAAGAAAGTCGATAAAATAAAATAAAATGATACCCTAGAAAAGTAGGGAGAAATCGACTAAGGGAAGAGAAAATAAGAGAGATTGTGCAAAGTCTGTATGTATGTTCTTGAGCTTGGAAGGGAAAGAATATGTAAGTTCTTTGATCGATACTCCCTCGATGAGACCTCACCTAATTAAATGCAAGGGGTTAGCAGTGGAGAATCTGGATTTCTCTAAGGGGTTTGGACTTGAATTGGGAGATTGCTAAGCTTCTGGTAAGTACACCAAAATACTACCTAATGTTGGCTCTATGGTATGCGGATTCAAGAGTGTTGGTTCAATTTGGCGTTCCTAAGGTTAACTGAATATTTCTGTTTTCAAACCTCGACTCTATACTTAGTTTCTGTTTTACTTGAGAGCAAGTAAAAGCTAAGCCTGGGGGAATTGATATATCATGGTTTTTATGGTTTTTAACCATGATATAAGTCCTATTTATATAGTCTTTTTGGTCTTTTTAGAGTCCTATTAAAGTGTTTGCAGGTTCAGGTACGTTTGGAGTATAATTGGAGATATTGAAGCATTCTGGAGCATTGTGGAACAAGCTGTTGAAAACATGAAGTCGGAATGGAGTTGGATGAACAGTGTCGATCGACACCACTCGAGCCAAGGCAAAAAACAGTTTTAGAAGATTTTGAAGAAAAAGGAAATTGCCAAGAAGTTTTCCTTATTTGCAAAAGTGCCCCACTCGTGTTTTAACCCTTATTTAAGGATTTTCAGAGCCATTATTTAGGCTACACACACATGATTTTAGAGAGAGATTTGTAGAGAGTTTTTGTAGAGAAAAATCAGACTCCTTTAGAGCAGATTTGGAACTCCTTTATTTCTTCTATTGATTTCTTTTACGCTTTCTATTCAAATAATGATTTCTGTTTCATTGATCATGTCTGAGTAGTTTGCTTGTTAGGTTTAGGGTTTTTAAAGGTGATTGATAAATTGTTAGGTTGAATTGAATTGTTAGGATAGAATCATTAGAGTTTTTCATCTGGATTTGTGATTAATGCTTATTCTACCTTCGCGACCTATAATCAGATCTTAGGATGCGAGAGAATTATTGATTGCCTGAACTAATCTTAGATGAGCAAAATACCTATTCGCAAAGAGATTTGCTTTAGGAATTTTGTGAACAATCGAACCTGTTATTAATGCTTGTATGAATTGATAGAATTTGCAAAGAGATTTGGGATTATAGGGTTTAGACATAGATAATCTCTGCAACGAGAGTTGATTGGTTATACAATTGTGTTTCAAGTTCAAGAACAATTCTTCATAAATTCATAACATTCTGTCTAGATCTGCAATTATGATTCACCTGAGAATTTCCCTGAACCTAGTTTTTGTCTCCTGAATTTACTAAGTTTTTAATTGACTGCTGTCTTTTACTTTTAATCTTTACTCTTAACTTAATTCGAACTTAGAAATCTGTTGTGTCACTATCTCATTCCCTGTGGATTCGATTCTTAAATACTGCACTGATCTCTTAATTTGAGAGAGTAGCTCTAGGGTAAATTTGAGCATATCAGAATTCTCTCCAAAGCCATTGGCTCAGCTACAAGATTAAGGGGCCGTGGAATTTTTATTGATGATACTCGTACCAGGTGTGGTTTAGCGCCGGAAACAATCCATCATCTCTTTTTTACTTGTCCATTATCTATTTCCACCTGGCGTTTGTGAAAAACACCTTTTAACTTCCTTACTATTCCTTTATATGACATTGAAACAATCATCAAAATGATAATTGATGCTCAATCGATGCCAGGAATATCTGATGATGACAAGCTATTACCATTTTGGGTTCTTTGGCGGATCTGGAAATCACGAAATAATTTAATTTTTCAAAAACAGATAGTTAAAATTGGTAAAGATGCCAATAAAGCTTATGCGGGTGTAAAAGAATTGATAAAAGCAAAAGTTTCATCCTCTTCTCCCTCCGTAACTACTATACAAAATAAATTACGGACTCGCCGATCTTTTTAATGCAATTATGATGCGGCATTTAATCCACAAACACAACAATGTAATGCTGGTTAGATTATACGGGATTCTCAAGGACATAGCTAATATTGGGGTTCATCAGCTCTAAGAGCGACAAACTCTAGTCTTGAGGCTGAAGGAAAAGCATTATTGGTGGCACTTCAGAATGTATGGTGTATAGGCTTCGATCATGGCTGCTTCGAAGGAGATTGTCAGATTCTAGTAAATTTGCTACAACAGAACGAACAAGATATCACTATCTCGAATGTACTAGATGATATTCGCACTTGGTTGTCTAAATTTCAGTATGTTGATGTTAATTATGTAAAACGAGAGTGTAATGAGGCAGCTCATTTGTTAGATAGGAATAGTCCTCGAAATAGAGTTTTTTTTCTCTGATTGTACTTATCCGCCACATTGG
Organism: Alliaria petiolata; assembly: GCA_020283515.1. NCBI lineage: Eukaryota > Viridiplantae > Streptophyta > Magnoliopsida > Brassicales > Brassicaceae > Alliaria > Alliaria petiolata. The sequence goes on along the minus strand of JAHZTW010000003.1, from coordinate 10,853,399 downwards.
CTGACCAAAACTTTGTATCATGATTTTACTATTTCAATATAAATAAATATGTCTTTGATAAAAAAAAAATTTAGAAAATTTAATTTAATTTATTTTAATAATATATTATAGTTTTTGTCTAACATAGTATAGTTATTCTTATCTTATTATATAAAGTAGGATGCATCAAAGTTAGTTTTTAACATGATCGTGATACATGTCAAGTTAATCTATTAGATTTTGACACGTGTTAAAAAAATTAAACCAATTAGATTTTTTCGATGATGAAACCAAGAAGGACTAGACTGATTCGACTGCTCTCACTGGCTCAGCTGCTCGATAGGAATAGGAAACCGTTCCAACCACTTCCACTTATGCCTCGTCTTCAACTCATTCCGACACTGTGAGATCCTATGGTCTTAGTCCGAAGAGCTATAAAGCTTTTGGGCATTATTAAGAAATTTGACTCTCCACCTATTTCATTCTGTCAAACATAAATCTAAAAATTAATTTTAAAAATAGAAAAAGGAAAATAAGTTTTTTTTTCATATTGATTTTAAAAATAGAAAAAGGAAAATAAGTTTTTTTTCATTACTTATACAAAAAGGAAAATTAAAAAAATCAATCTTTATTATATAAAGTAGGATGCATCAAAGTTAGTTTTTAACATGACCGTGACACGTGTCAAGTTAATTGATTAGATTTTGACACGTGTTAAAAAAATTCAACCAATTAGATTTTAACATGTTTACATATATCTAAAAATTAATTTTAAAAATAGAAAAAGGAAAATAAGTTTTTTTCATTACTAATACAAAAAGGAAAATTAAAAATCAAAAATGTAAATAAGAAAATCAAAAAAACAAAAATAAGATTTTTTTAGATTTTTATTTAAATTAAGGAAATTGTATGATCAATTACTAATACTAAAAGGAAAATCAAAACTTTAACTAACAAGATCGTGACACGTGTCAAGTTAATCGATTAGATTTTGACATGTGTTAAAAAAAATTCAACCAATTAAATTTTAACATAATTTTTACATAAATCTAAAAATTAATTTTAAAAAAAAATAAGTTTTTTTCATTACTAATACAAAAAGGAAAATAAAAAAAATAAAAAATATGAATAAGAAAACTAAAAAGGGAAAATAAGTTTTTTTATGTTTTTTATTTAAATTAAGGAAATTGTATGATCAATTACTAATACTAAAAGGAAAATCAAAATTTTATTTTTAAAATTAGAAAATGAAAATAAGTTTCTTTCCAATTACTAATACCAAAAGAAAAATAAAAAATCGAAAAGTTAAATAAGAAAATTAAGTAAAAGGAAAATAAGTTAACTACGGTTTAAAAAATAAAAACGTCAAATTTATCGATTTAGATTACAAAAATAAAATAAAATCAACTAGGATATATTTCAGTTTAAGAAAAAGAAGATAAAATAAAAGGATCTATTTCAATTTAAGAAAAGGAAAAGTAAAACCAAAAATAAATTAGATTAACTGGGATATATTTCAATTAAAAAATAAAAATTTCAGATGCTAATGATATGACATTAGACAATGATGAGCTCAAGGAGAAGGATGATAGCAAGAATCATGTAGAGAAGCTTTTGATGCTAGTCTTGAGAAGCATAACTTCTCTAGAGAGCAGAGAGATCATATACATGAGAAACAAAAAAATAAATCTGATTTACTAAGATATATTTTAATTAAAAAAAAAGAAATTTTAGATGCTAATGATATGGCATTAAACGATGGTGAGCTCAATAAGGAGGAAGGTATCAAGAATCATGTAGAGAGGCTTTTGATGTGAGTCTTGAGAAGCATAACTTCTCTAGAGAAGAGAGAGATCATATAAGGGAGATGAAGGGAGATGAATGTGAAGAGAAAGAGAGACTTTATTTGTTTGAAGAGAGAATGGGGAGATTGTTAACGTACTCGAATGACTCGAATTGAATACCCAAGTTTCTAATGCAGGGGAATAGAAAAAGATAGTTGATAAAGTGTGTGAAATATATGAGAAGTAGGTTTAATGTTGCTTAGGACTCCAACAGATTCTTTGTTTTGAATATTTTAATTGAAAATTGATGCAATATCATAATCTCATCCCCATAAATTCACAAAGTCAAAGATCCTTATTGAAGTTCAAGGCAAAATTGGTGGCAAGAAGACCATTATTTGATTTAGCTAATTTTTGCTTTTTTGTTTAAATGTGAATAATTTTATTTAAATATAATTTATTGTAAAGATTCTTTGTAAGAGCTATAAAAGCTCATCTATTCTCATTTGTAAAGATACATTGAAAATTTTTGGAAATATAAAAGAGAGTTTTCTCTAAAAGCTTAGGTTTGTTTTTGTTTATCTAAGTTAGATGGATTTCTACATTTAGTAAGCGTTTGAATCTATGTCTCTTGTGTGCGATGCCTTGAGACTAGGTTTGTGAACTCATCACAAGAGCTTTCACACTCTTGAGTGGCGTTCTTCGATCCACCCCCATCCATTCATCCAATGATCTTTTCTGAGAGAGTTGCACAGCCAGCATATTGGATCTCATCTCAATCCACTTCGAATCCATCATCTAATCAAGCAAAGAGAGTTCAACAACCAGTTGCTTGGTTCCATCCATCCAAAAAGCTTGTCAACTCTCGATCATCTCGTGAACATAAGTTTGGTGTGATTCCAATCTTATATCA